>CM060700.1:102704324-103904324 GCA_030686995.1 Artemisia argyi
CCTCTAATTCCCACACAATATACAACTTATTTGAATATGCTTATTTTAAGATGCAACTAAAATAAATAAATAAATAAATAAAAATAATAATAGCGATAATAATAATAATAATAAGACAAAAATACATCGTTGGTCTCTAAACTTTTCAAAAAGCATCGCAATGCACCCTGATGCGTGAGAATCGCAACAGGCTTTACCTCTCGAGGGATCTCGAGAAGCTTACAACCCCCACCAGGCAGTGTACCTGATCGTTGTAGTATAGTATAGTGACAAGTACCGGGGAATTGATCGTTCAGCTTAGGAATAGTATCGCTAGGATTAGAAAGCCTAAATTACTAGTTCTAAAGGTGAGGGATGATTATTTTTGTGTTTTTATATTTTTTTAGAAAGCAATTAAAATATCGGTTTTTGGAAGAGTGGGCGGAATTAGTTGCTATTAAACTAACCCAAAACTAAGATGCAATAAAAATAAAATACTAAAAATGAAAATAAACTAATTAAACTAAGGTTGTGAGCAGTAATTGGAGAAAATGTGTTTACTTAGACTTCACTACTCCCTAGATATCTTTTACACGTTAATTACTTGTTATAATTGTATGGATGACGGATTGTATTCCTTAATACCATTCATGGGGTGGCATACATAACTCCCCAATTCTATGAGCTCTTATCTCCTTCTACACCATGACCCAGCACAACTATAGGGATTGTAAACAGTGGCTCATGCATTAAATACAACCAATAAAGACCTAGTACGCCTCGGTTCATGTTTCTTAAGACGTTCAAGCATGTTACCATTTGGAGATCTGCCAGTTTTCTTAAGCCTAACATATAAAATCATTCATCCAAGACAAGAATAAACAAGTAATCAACACATAATCAATATCTAGGTTTCATTAGATCTAAGCAAACACAAAAGAGATCTAGCCTAGCATAATGGAATTGAGACAAGAACAAGATATAGACAACCAACACATAGACATATTGATTGAATTAGAAGAACACTTATCTCAATTACAATGCAAGGTATCAAGGGTTGGGAACCCATGAAAAACCTGTAAAAGTTGCACCAAATTCGTCTTTAGGGTTTCTCCAAAACTTCTCCCTTTTTAATGTAAAAAACTAGAAAACTATATATAGGAAAACAGAGGTGACGGCGTCAAGAGCAAGGGTGTGACGCCGTCATCTCGCTGCCAAATACTTCCTCGGACGGCCTTGATCTACTTATGACGGCCTATGTGACGCCATCATCAAACACGGTATTTTATTCTTGGGACTTTGACGCCGTCAAGAGCAACTCTTGACGCCTTCATGCACTGTTCCCAGCATAGAAATTTAAGACTTTGTCGTTTTCTTCACTTTTATGCTCCAAAAACGTCCGAAATGGCTTCTTTTCCAGAATTCACTCTCCAAGTACCTAAAATCATAAAAGGAACGATTTAGGGCAATATTTGATCAAATAAAGTCGGATTCGGGCTTAAATGACCCCCTAAAAACGGATCATTTTTCGCCTCATCATATACCCTTACACTTGAGATTTGCTTGTCCTCAAGCAAATGCGCTTTTATTCTACTCGAAAGACAAGTTAGGGGTCATTTAACACTAATATAAAAGTAATTACAACAAATAATCGTTCCACTAAAGACCAATAGACAAGCACGGAGGTCGTACACTAGCACCTCACAAATAGTGTTTAGATACTCACATCTCTCGGGTGTAATAAAGTAATATAACATTATGGAAATGGAAGATATCTCTTACTACCTGTCATAGCAAAATAGATTACCATAGGCTTGGGAAAGGATCAAACCTCCACCACATGGCGTAAGCACCTAGGATAAACTATCAAAGAGGTCTTTTAAAGGGTTGTAACGTTAGGTATAGGGATATGAATTACACGGTTTTGTTGGATAAAGAAAGTTTTACTGGCGGCGAGTTAACAATCTTGGTTAATTACATGTACAAGATGGCGTTGCTAAGCCAAGACTAGACTCGACTTAAGCTAATAAATGAAAAATAACAAAAACACAAAATGAACATAGAATAAAAAGGGATGGTAGTCCGTATGTTTTTTTCTCTCTTTTTCTATTTATTATTTTTTTTTCTTTTTCTTGATTTTTTTTTTCGATTTTTTTTTTTTTTTTTTTTTTTTTTTTTTTTGCATACACTCTTACCCTACCATCCAAAATAATACATCATAGGGAATGAACATTCCCCTTACACTTGAATCTTTACATACTTTACATTCACTAATCTAATGACTCGAATTAAGAAAATCAAAACACTTGGAGCACTTTTAAGATTAACGTACATATGAGGGTAATAAATGATGTTCTTCCCCATTACTCCATAAAATAAGTACTTACCCATGAGTCCCAATCGTCCCAAAACAATATGTACAAGGATATGACTCGACTTAGCAACCATGTAATCAATTAGAAAGTTAACTTAGGGTTTAACAAATAACAATAATGCACTAAAAATGAGCGCATACCCGGAAGGCTAAGGCGATTTGGTTGTACATTTAAGTGGGGTGTAACAAATTCTTCCTTTAAGTAAGATGCTTAAAGTTAGAAACGAAAAGATAGGCTCGGAGGGGTGTACTAGGGGTATCGTGTACTAAAAATGAGTACAACGCTAAGGGTGTGGGAAAAATTAGTTGACTTAACTAGCCAAGTAATATGACTTAAATGGTCAAGTAATTATGATACGGGTTTAACACAAGGGTGATCCTAATGCCTCTTATCATGTAGTAAATCCTACCACACGAATGTAGTCTCACTAGCGGTCCCGGGATGCATCACTAACGCAAGTTCTAGAATCTAAATGCTACCGGTACACTCATAAGCACTAATAGTAAATGCTTTTCCTATCAAATCTAAAGGCGAACCTCACATATTTGGGTGGAAAATTTTTCTGAATATACGGTTATGTGCTAGTCATACAACCTCCTATCCATGAGACGCTTGCTATGGCTAAAGTTTCACTCCTAAATGTTGTAAAAAAAATTTTAAATTTGGCGCTAAAATTGCACTAACAAGTATTTCTCATAGTTTTATTACACATCTACCATCAAACAAAACAAACTCAAGCGAAAGTGCATATGTAAGGTATCATCTTTTTACCCTCCCCTTACACTTAAGATGAACATTGTCCCCAATGTTCAAGTAAAGAATGTAAAAGTGAAAAAGTAAAGAGAATGAAATCAAATACTCCCCTGATTCGCTCGGTATGGATTATAGGTTGGCCAGGTTAAATCTTCCTCCAAGAAAACGAACAATCAAAGCTTCCCTTCCAGAATATAAATCATCTCCTTGTCGAACATAACCTGTAAATCCTGACAACAATAGACAAGACAACCTTGCGTAAAATCGGCGGCATCCTATATAAGTTACTAAATCCTAGAAAACAAAGTAAGATATAATGCTTGTGGAATGAAGTTTGCAGATTTCCTGGAGATTATAAAACTTAATAATTCACAAAAACCATAAGACTCCGTTAGAAAAACAAAACCGGTAAAATTTCCAGATTTTTACACTTGACGCCGTCAAGAGTAAACCCCTGACGCCGTCAGAAGTGACCTGCATAAATTCTTATGTTAAGTTTCCGGAAAATTTCTGGAAAAACTTGGTCCTACTTCCTGGAAAATCCTGCAAAACTTCATTATGACTCAATACAAGCATTTGACTCTAACAAGTACTAATACACATGTCCATTTAATATTGTTGTGGTTCATGCTCAATTTTGTTCTTATAAACAAATTTGGATCTCCCTTACACTTATCTTTTGCAAAATACCTTTATATGCAATTAAGACGAAGTTAAAAACAAAATAAAGCATTTTCACAATTTACTTTGAAACATGAGCCACAAACAATAAAAATAAAACATGCATACGAAAACAAATAAAATCAAACAAACAAACAAACAAACAAATAAAAACATACAAAACATGGGTTGCCTCCCAAGAAGTGCTTGTTTTTGTTCGAGTCACGAGCCTGACTCTACCCTTATTTAACGGAAATAGGTGAGGTTTTTCCTACACTTAGGATTAAGTGCGGGTGGAAGTTGCGATACACACCCTTAGGGTGGAAATATGCCTCGTGAGGAAAGAGTGGTGGATGAATTATATGCTCAAAGGGGTGTGCTCCTATCATCATAACTTTACCTAATTCAATCGGGTTAATGGGTGGATTAAGATTTTCTCCTAGAAAGGGATCATTTTTTATCATCTTCAGGAGACTACTAGTTGGGGATCCATCTTGACCTAATAAACCCGGTTTAAACCCATAATGTTTCTTACGATCAATCATGAATGGGTGATGTAAGTATGTAAGGTCATGGTTCACTCCTATGTTGGCTTCTTCTCTACAAGGCTTGGGGTCTACTACCTTCAACGTAAAACTACCCGGACTATATGGTTTGATGGGTGGATCGGGACCTATTTCAATTCCTAAATCTTCATCCAAGGATGGAAGATTAGGTAACGGTTTTGGTTGAGGCTCCGGTTCATCAAAACTAGGAACTTCCCTAGAACTGGGAGTAAGGTTCTCACTACAAGTATTCAAACCTATATCCTCAAGTGGTGTTTAGTTCAAGGGCTCTACCTCTATTGGGGTTCCTATAGTCTTTTCTACTTCTTCAGGGTAAGTCACGGGTGGTATGTGTGCCTCAAATGATGGTAGGACTTGTGGGGTACTTTGTGGGCTTGGATTATCCACCTCATCCTCCATTGTATCAAGATTACCTATGTGCTTGTTTTGTACTATGGCTTTAGGTGACATCCACACAGGTATCCCTGAGTAATCATCCCCAGACAAACTTCCTGTTTGCTCCTTCAAACTTGTTTTTGATTGATTTGTGATGTTGTTTGTTGGGTTATCTACTCTATAATAATATAGGGCACAGTCTTCTATGGTATCCCATGCTTCTTCAGCACTTAATTCCCTAGGGCCCCCATTGGCAAAATCATCAATGCACATTTGGTCACATCGGCTGACACGATAGTAAAAGGTTTGGGTTAGGGATGCTAAAGAGAAACTATGATGAGGGAATTTTCGAAGTAAAATTTTAAAACGAGTCCATGCATCATATATGGGTTCATCTCGATATTGTTTGAAATTCGAGATGTCAATAGGGTAGAATGGCCTTTGTGGTTGGTGGTATGGTGGATTCGCGTACTCCATAATGGTGAACGGAAGAGTCAATGGAAATTACGAACAAACACACAAAGAAATAAGATAGACTAAAGAAGACCTAAAAATAAAAATAAAATCTTACTAGAAAGGAATCTAGCAAGTAGACCTAATAAAAAGAAATTCTAACCTAGACAATAACTATTCCCCGGGCTGCGGCGCCAAAAACTTGATGCGTGGGAATCGCAACAGGCTTTACCTCTCGAGGGATCTTGAGAAGCTTACAACCCCCACCAGGCAGTGTACCTGATCGTTGTAGTATAGTATAGTGACAAGTACCGGGGGATTGATCGTTCAGCTTAGGAATAGTGTCGCTAGGATTAGAAAGCCTAAATTACTAGTTCTAAAGGTGAGGGATGATTATTTTTGTGTTTTTATATTTTTTTAGAAAGCAATTAAAATATCGGTTTTTGGAAGAGTGGGCGGAATTAGTTGCTATTCAACTAACCCAAAACTAAGATTCAATAAAAATAAAATACTAAAAATGAAAATAAACTAATTAAACTAAGGTTGTGAGCAGTAATTGGAGAAAATGTGTTTACTTAGACTTCACTACTCCCTAGATATCTTTTACACGTTAATTACTTGTTATAATTGTATGGATGACGGATTGTATTCCTTAATACCATTCATGGGGTGGCATACATAACTCCTCAATTCTATGAGCTCTTATCTCCTCCTACACCATGACCAGCACAACTATAGGGATTGTAAATAGTGGCTCATGCATTAAATACAACCAATAAAGACCTAGTACGCCTCGGTTCATGTTTCTTAAGACGTTCAAGCATGTTACCATTTGGAGATCTGCCAGTTTTCTTAAGCCTAACATATAAAATCATTCATCCAAGACAAGAATAAACAAGTAATCAACACATAATCAATATCTAGGTTTCATTAGATCTAAGCAAACACAAAAGAGATCTAGCCTAGCATAATGGAATTGAGACAAGAACAAGATATAGACAACCAACACATAGACATATTGATTGAATTAGAAGAACACTTATCTCAATTACAATGCAAGGTATCAAGGGTTGGGAACCCTTGAAAAACCTGTAAAAGTTGCACCAAATTCGTCTTTAGGGTTTCTCCAAAACTTCTCCTTTTTTAATGTAAAAAACTAGAAAACTATATATAGGAAAACAGAGGTGACGGCGTCAAGAGCAAGGGTGTGACGCCGTCATCTCGCCGCCAAATACTTCCTCGGACGGCCTTGATCTACTTATGACGGCCTATGTGATGCCGTCATCAACCACGGTATTTTATTCTTGGGACTTTGACGCCGTCAAGAGCAACTCTTGACGCCTTCATGCACTGTTCCCAGCATAGAAATTTGAGACTTTGCCGTTTTCTTCACTTTTATGCTCCAAAAACGTCCGAAATGGCTTCTTTTCTAGAATTCACTCTCCAAGTACCTAAAATCACAAAAGGAACGATTTAGGGCAATATTTGATCAAATAAAGTCGGATTCGGGCTTAAATAACCCCCTAAAAACGGATCATTTTTCGCCTCATCACACCCCAACTTTCAAAATTCGTCGCCAGGCGTCCAAACCTTGGGATTTTGAGTCCTATTGCGTCCTTTGACCCATTTGGGCTGGGTTAACGCACGTTTTATGTTCTATTTTCAGGGGCATAATAGTCCAATCACTATTTAACTATGATCTAACCCGAGCTAAACGCGACAGTCAACTTGAGGGACCAGATGTAAAAAATCAACTTAATAATTGCCGGGAGTTTTAACAATACCAATGGCAACATAGACAAATTGAGAGACCAACAGTGTCTTCCCTGACACGCTCTATTTACATCTAAATGTGTGTATATTTCCAATAAATAATGGGGAATCGAAGATCTCAAAAAACACTTCTAAAATTTAATACAGACTCTTCGTTTTCCCCATTATTTGTGTATATATTGGTTACTTCCACATGTTGCTGCATACCTGTAAAACCCAAAAACCCGTAATCTTATTTAATTAATAATTCGAACTATAACCTAAGTTAAATTTAAAAATTTTGGCATTTAAAACTTTAGATTACACACCCTATATAAATAAAAACTAAACTATACCTAATAGATCAAATACCTAAATAAATATCTACCTATTCTAAGTTACAAAATTGTACGCACCTTGAATCCTACATTTGACTATGCACGTTTTTGCTCCTGCCCCATTTGAAACCAAATTTTGGCCCACTCTTTGTTTCACACGTTAAAAATTAATAATAATAATAACAACAACAACAATAATAATAATAATAATAATAATAATAATAATAATAATAATAATAATAATAATAATAATAATAATAATAATAATAATAATAATAATAATAATAAGCACTAAAAGATTTGCAAAAGTATTTGGTCAAACTAGAGGATTGAGTATCACTGATTTTTAACAATTATATGGTTATTTCCCAACCAAAATATACGCTCCTCATTTATCTCTATACGCTCCTCGTTGGGTTATTCGTTTTGTTTTGCTCATTGGGGTTTGATTTCAAATCAACGTTTCGGTTCTGATTCTCGCATTCTTAGTTTCGATCCAATAGCCGACCAAGGTATCATTTAGTTTCATCTTTGTATTCTTGCTCCACACATGAAGTATTGATACATATAAATCATGGAAACATGCTTTCTCGTGTGAATCTGAATATCAAAAGTGACATGCATGCATAACGTGTATTAACGTTGGTTTTGTGAGGATAACATTTATGTTTCGTTTGGGTTTAAAAAAAGGGTCATGCGTTATTTTGTTTTTGTGAAGAAGTCATGGGCTGGTTCATTATTTTATGTGGGTAATCGATTTGAGCATGCATGTGTATAGTGCAATATAGGGGCATAAAACATAATCAAAATAAGCTATAAGTAAAAATGCGTCTTGGTTTAGCTAAACATTTTTTTTTCTCTCGTGAAAACTTTGATCATATGTTGTCATTTCGTGTAGGGACTAAATAACTCTAAATAATCTGATTAATATTTGTGACTACTAAGAATGAGAAGGGTAATCATGGTGGGTTCTTGTTGTGGTCGGTAAAGTCGAGGGTACCGAGAGGAGCGTTTGTTTAGTATCGTTTTCGATGTGGTCTAGCACTCTGAGCTTGTTAAAATTTAATCACGATTCGAGTTTCATTTTTCATTTTACTATACATTAATAATAAGTACTAAAAATAAACTCATTTAACACATTTAACCCTGAACTTGGTAATTGTCACATTTAAACCTTAAACTATGATAAATTGTCATAATTGAACCCTAATCTATTATTATATTCATTTTGAGTAATTTAACTTAATTAATTATAAATTGTAATCTTAAATGGGGAATCTTGCTAATTCGAAGAATTTACTAAAATAGAAAGGTACTAAATTTGGAAAGTTAATTAAAATGGAAAGTTAACTAAAAAGGAATAATCTGATTCGAAGTGAACTATTAAGTAATAATCGGCTTCTAATTCGTTTAGGTTCTGTGAAGAAGGAGTGGTTCCTATTTCTGTTTGATCTTTCTTTTGTCTGCATTGTCATCTGGTTGAGGTACAGATATTGTAACCTTTCAGTAAGGTTTCTCATGACTTATGATCCGTTTCCCTTGCCACTATCATGATTTCTGACCTTGGTACATCTGATACCTTTGGTTCATTTGATATTATGATTTTGTATTAAAACCTTTTTAGAATATAACTTGATGATATGGGACAAAACTATCTTGGAACGATTTCTATAATTATGATACTAGGCCAGCTTTTAAATGGAGATTTAAATAACTTTTGTCAAAATGTGTTAAGGAAATACCTTTACGATAATCAGGTTTTAAATGAATTGCAAAGTTTCTAAATCAATTTTCTTATAACACTTTCACACTTGTAAACTTGAACCATGGATATGAACCTTTGCTAATTGAACCTTTGATATTTCCATTGAACCTTCATTTGTTTAGGATTCCCTATGCCATTGCTATGATCCCCTTATTATTTGAACCTTTGATACCTGAACCTTTCATATTTGAACTATTTGATTTGGACCTCTGATATATAAAACATTTGACATGAACCATATGATCTGAACTTTGATATATCTGGACATTTGATTCGATAATTTGATCTGAAACTTTTGACTAACCTTTGACCCATTCAGTATGATACCCGGGCTATTACTAGGCATGGGGGTTCCATGTCCGTAGCATTGGTGCACCAATGTTATGACTCCTGTGTGGCCGAGTGATTTGCCACACCGTCCTTTTGATTGGTCTGCATGTGATTGGGTAGGGGCGTATGGATGCATCTTAGATTTG
Organism: Artemisia argyi; assembly: GCA_030686995.1. Lineage (NCBI taxonomy): Eukaryota > Viridiplantae > Streptophyta > Magnoliopsida > Asterales > Asteraceae > Artemisia > Artemisia argyi. The sequence continues at coordinate 102,713,817 of CM060700.1, forward strand.
ATCTGTATTTGTATCTGATGAGTGTGTAAATACACATCATTTTTATCGTATCTGAACTGCCAAAACATACAAAAACACTTAAATAGGCATCAAAATACAGAAATTTATTCCAAAAGTGTGTTTTATATGTTGTAGATGCAAAATGTTTAAAAACAAATGAAAAACGAACAAAGTTTGCATAATTGGCAGTTTCAGTCCCTCAAGTTTCAAAAATTGACAAAACTAGTCCCTGAAGGTTTAAAATGAAAGAAAAGTCAACCCAAGTCCTTTGGAATTCAAAAATTATCAAATCAAGTCCTTGGGTGAAAAGATTGAGAAAATTACACGTTTGGTCCCTGTACTTTCAAAAATGGCAAAACTAGTTGTCAGGAATTTAAAAATTGGAATTTATCAAATATTTCCCTTGTACTAGTCACAGGTTGCAATTTTAGTCATTTTTGATAACTTTGGTAAAATTTCACTTTTAACCCCTTAACTTTGAATTTTGGCAAGTTTAGTCCTCGGGATTTTCAAAAGTGGAAAAATACATTTATGGTCCTTATATTGTTTACATTTGGCAAGAGTGGTCCTATGAATTAATTTGGATCAATGCAAATTTACCCCCTCCACTTTGCTTAAATTACGCAATTGGTCTTTTGTTTTACAATTTACAAACCAAACGTTCCCTATTTGTAAATACTCCCCAAATCCAATATAAAAAACAGCCCACCAGGCCCACCAACACCTTCAGCCCACCACCACTACCCAATTCCCCACCCGGTTCTAATAATACTACTCCAACCATTTGACCCAACCTTTGACCCCCCATCTTCCACATCACCACCCCTACCCTGCAACTCCCTGCTAACATCATCATCACTCCCTACCCCTTCACCACCTACACACTCAACCCTCACCCTTATCACTCCAAACAACCACTAAACTCCAAATACCACCTCTGGCTTCAATTATAATCCAAGAAGCTGCCAAAAAATGTTTTGGCGCCAAATCCTTCAAACGGTCAAGATTGAATCCAGTCATCCAATGGACCAGATGAATGATGGGAAAAGCTCATAGGGCCCACAAAACCCTAATTGTTGAGGATTTAAGGAGCCAGAAGCAGAGAAGTAAAGGATGGTAGTTAATTTTAGTTTTAAGCCTTTAGTGTAATTTTAAATCATGTAACTCTTTTCTTTATGTTTTTAAATTATGTGATCCTAGTTTATTGTTGTAATCAACTTTTAGTATTAATACAAGCCTTCAGGTTCAATTCTCAGCCTCTTAGTTTAATTTTAGTTTTAATGAAAATCTTAAGTTTTTATTGGTTAAAACCTTGTTCAAGCTACATTGCCATTTATTCCTATTCATTTGAGCTCTCATAAGCTTCTTGTTAACTGAAATCAAGCCCATACCTCAAGTTGTGTTTAAATTGGTAAAAATTGTCATGGTCAACAAAAGTCAAATAGAGAAGTGTTCATGGGATTTGGTATATTCAGTGGTGGCTTATGGTAAATTTGAAATGGATTAGGCCTATCTAAAGATAGGCTTGGGTTAGAGATTCACCCTATTTCAGTTAGGGCATTGAATGTGTAAGAATTTCCTCTTCATTTCTAATTTTATGAATTTCCAGTGTGGACTTGTTGTTTCTTTTTGCTTGCTGTTATTTTTGTTGAAATATGCATATATGATCTTAGGTGAGTAGTTATAAACCTGGTGTAGTTAAGTTTCATCATAACTTATTGTATGATTACTCAGTCTCTCTTTATTTCCACTGCCTAAAGTTTGTTAGCAATCCATGAGATCTTTGTTGTTTAGAGTGGTACCTATGTGTCTATTTTGGTTGATTATATCATAATAAGTGCTTATGCATTCATATCAAGGTCTAATCTAGCCACTTGCCTCATAATCACCATTTTCAGTTTGCAAAGGGAGTGTTTGGGTCAGCTTGTTATTTTGTTTTCTTGTGATCATCAAGAGTCATATTCAGTTTAGTCACACTCCCTAGGTCATATTAGAGTAATAAGTAGTATAATAATGGTACCTCACTAGTGTTAAAGTCAAAATACCTTTCAAATTTCTCAACTGCTGAACTGCATAAGCAGTAGGTTAGTAGAAGTGTGGAATTAGGTTGAAAACTTGTTTAGTGTGCTTCAATCAGTCTCATTTCAGGTCATATTATCAAAATCAGTAGCCTAGGTTCAAGAAAATCTGAGATTAGTCAAAATTGCATGATAATCTGAAAAGTCAAAATAGCATAGTCATTAGTTTTTCCTAAACTTGCTAGATTTTTCATGTTTTCTGTAATTGGTTTTAGCTCATAAGCTTTTGGGCTCTTAAAGTTCATAAGCTCACCTTTCTTTTGCTTATTTTAGATTAATTTTTAGAATTTTATATATGCTTAACTCACCTTTTGTTTAGACTTGTTTTTCATAAAACTCCCCTGCACCAGGGATGGTATGCCAGAAGCCTATTTCATAAGTTCACAGCAAGCTCCTTAGTGAAGCTTGTTGTGATTTTTTTTGAGTGTTTTGTAAACCTCACCATGTCATCTCTTTATGCCATTGCACAATTTCCATTATTAAGCTTATATGCTTGCTTATTCATGGCTCTCAACAGGATACCAATTGGTCAGTCACACTGACCAATCAGTGTACACAAGCAAATACACAAGCTCTTGTGGAGCTTAAATTGTTGAGCTTATTCTGAGGCCAAGGGTTTTTTGAGAATTTTATATAGTTAGCTTTCCACATCTAAGCTTGTTTAGAGCTTTTGAGCTCTTCCCTTAGATTTTTAAAGCCTGCAAAGTGGCCTGAGATGCCTATTTAGGTCTGAGAAATTGGATTTGCTTATTTCTTCTATTTAGCTTTTTCCAGCTTGTTAGGCTTTTTCCACTGCTTATTTGGTCCCTTGTGTAACTCAGTAGCCAGTACTATAGATTTTAAGCTCATTATGAGCTTCTCAGCTCACTAAATAAGCTAGCTTTAGCTTTTCAGCTTGTCCCATTTCCTGAGGACATTGATCAACGCAGCAGATTTCAAGCTTTTTCAAAAGCTTGTCATAAGCTCATCTGTGGGTCCCACAGTGAGAGTTTGGAATTTTTGGAAACCCCATCAACTCAGCTTGCTATCTCAAGTGCTCACTTTGGCTTTTTAGCTTATTTTATGAGCTGGAATTGCCTTCAAAAAGCCCTACAGGCCTGTTTGGACAGGTGTTTGGGTTGTGCTTATTGTCTGCCTTTTTAGCTTATTCCTTGTGTTTTCCTTATTGTTCCAGCTTATTAGGCCCCCCCTCAGGTCCCCTTAGCTTATTGGAACCTTTAGGTAGCTTATTGGGCCCTTTAATCAGCTTTTTAGTTTTTGAAATTTTCCTTTTAGCTTATTCGTGAATTGCTTGTTGATTCCCCATGTACCTGCTTGTTTACAGCTTTTTACAAAAAGTTGTAATTACAAAAATTGTTCATGTTCATGTTGTTAATAAGTTTTTGTGAAAAAGATTGAAAAAAAAAATGTTTCATAAAAAAGGTAGAAGCCAAGGGTCGAACCCCTGACCTCTACCTTTGACCAGTCAACACAGACACAACACAACACCACAACACCAGTTGCCCTTGGGTCTTTTTCAGGTTTATTGTTGCAAATTTTACTCTTATAGTAGTGTAGAGTACAATAGCTTATTTACTTAGTTAAGCTTATAAACTGCTTATTAATAAGCATTTTGGGTTTCTCTTATTTTTCTTAGCTCAGTCTTAGTATAAAGTAATTTTAGAAAAATTTTCATATTTTTCCAAAATGGTTTAGTATTTTTAGTAATTAGTTTTAGTTTAAATAGTTTTTAGTTAATAATAAATAATTAAAAAGTCAAAAAAATAATTTTCTTTTTTCTAAAATTTTCTTTTATTGTTAGGATCGTAAAAATGTAATTTTCATGTTCGAAGGGTTAGCGTAGCTCAAATTTCACTTTTTATTTCGCGCACTCGCGTTTATTTTAATTTTAACTCGCATTTTATTTAAATAACTTTTGCGTTTTTTTTAAATTTAGGTTACGTGATTAAAAGTAGTTTGTAAAACAAGAAAAACCAAAAACAAAAATAAAGTGATAGCTTCTATTTATGCCGTTTGGCTTATTTTTCTGCTTACGTATAAGCAATTTCTGATTTTAAGTTTTCTGTTTACGTTTTAGGTTAATTAGGTTTCGCGTTATTGTTAATATAGTTTGTTTACATCGTTCTCCTTCGTATTTCCTGAGTGTAATCAATCACAACTCACTTAAACCCCTTTTCCTGTCCAAATTCACCCGATCACGAAACCGTTTGAATACAATCCACACCTCGTCAGGACATAACGACCCGGGGAAACCCTATACTTCCACGGAGATTGATTCTAAGCAGTTTGACCCTGTTGACCATCACCTGGTCAATTAGGTTGACCGTTTGGGCTCAATCAAAATTTGGCGCCGCTGCCGGGGAGGTTGTGCGCGTTTTCTAAACGGTTTTACAGATTAGTGAATCTGGGTATACATCCATTGTATATTTACCATCCTTGTGTATATTTTCATAAAAACCGTTCACGAAAACTTTGTAAAATTAGTTTTCAACGAACACAAAAAACACAAAAAGATTTTCTTTCTCACAAAATATTTTCCAAAAACACCAAAAATATCCATCTTTACCCTCCTACCTTTTTGATTCTTCATCCCTTTACCCTCTATCATTTTGATTCTACCTTCTTCTACTTGTCCCATAATTGATTCTAATGGCATCTCTCGATGATGATTTCTTTGAACAATGGGCCTTTGAGAGCAAAATTGAAAAACTTATGGCCTTGTCAAAGATATCGAGATGTCGTAGTGATTATGATGGACCATCGATTCATATTCCCTCTCCAGTGAGGGAAATGGATCAAGAAACCGAGGTGACAAAGGACCCTGTACTTCCCTCTGACGATGGAAGTGCTAAATACGTCCAACCTACGGTTGTTCAAAAACCTAAGCTCATAATTGCTCCTAAACCGTCAAGAATTGACCCTAACCTTTCACGGTTTACGGTTAAAAGTTTGTCAAGCAAACGTATAGAGCTTAGGGCAGTGACTGAAAAGAACGACTTGCCCAATCTTCACGTTTATCAAGAACCAAAACCCGAGACCATAACGGAAGTGGTGGAAATTGCTAGCTCTAAGAGCACACCACTTGTCCCACCTCCAGATTTTGTTCCTTGTGTCGGTTGTGGTGAGCCACTTTTTGGTTTGCCATGTCGTTGGTGTACATGTGTGCAATGTGGTAATGATATCCAAAACGGGAGTTGTTTGTTTTGTGGGTCGAGTAATTCATTTGCTTATGATCCTAATCAAAACTCATTCAACGACTCTTCAAATTTTTCCAATTACCCATCACATTCATACAAGAATCATATTATCCATACCACAATGATTGTTCGTATCAAAATACACCAAACTTTTCGTGTGAATATTGTGGAGGTCCTCACCAAGGTTTTGATTGCCAAAATAATCAAAATTTTGGTTACGACCAATATCCATACAATTCACCAAACCAGACTCAACAGTTTAACTGTTGTGAGTACTGTGGTGGCCCACACTACAGTTCTGATTATCAATCGGGCAACACGCTTGTCTATGAGCAGTTTCCTGATAACAATTATGACTCTAGCACATACGACCCACAGCCACATCAGTCTTACTGTTGTGAATATTGTGGAGGTCCTCACTTTAGCTCAGATTGTCAAACAGGGAATCCATTTCCTTGTAACAATTATGACTATTCATGTCAAGACCCACCTCCACAAGACCCAATTACCCAAGCAACCCCTCAATTCCCGCAAGACCTTTGTGATAAGGTTCTTGAAGCATTTAAAAAATTTAAGGAGGGGTTAGCTACTACATCGTTTCAAGAATCTCGTGAAAAATCAATGGCAGAATTACTTGCTGAAGAATGAGATGCTAGAAACGAAATGAGCATGGAAGAATTACTTGCTGAGCAAAGAGCGGCTAAAATACGTGCCAATCTTCGCTATGCTGCTCTATATGATGATGATGATGATGATAATGATAGTGATGATGATGAAGATAACATTGTTATTATTAAAAAAGATTCATCAGATCCATCTGTTGTGATTCCTTCCATGGAGAATCAGGGAGAAAATAATGTGACGGAGTCACTAGCCGTTGATCAAATGGAACTTGAAAATTCCATAACTGCTAGTACTTCTAAACTCCCTCAGTCTGTTGTTATCACACCCGAAGTTCACACTCACTCTCTTAACATGGGGGATGAGCATCTTAGCACTGTTCCTAATAAGGAATCGGACGAATTAATAAAGTCTAGTGTTGAGATCCTTGTCCCAATCCCGAGAGAGTCACAGGGAACTTTGGATCATGTATGTGATATTCCTTCACCCATTGAGTGTCCTAACGATCATTTTGAGACTTTCTCCGATTGTAGCGATGATTGTATATCTTATGGAGACATCGAGTATGTTGAGGCTTCAGTTCCACAAACTGATGCTGATCATCTTCTTGAGGAGTTCGCTGATGAACTTACTCACATCAATCCACTTTCACTTGAAGGTAATGATGGTCTCCTTGACTTCGAAGCCGATCTGGGAGAAATTGAAAGTCTCCTATATCATGATCCGTCACTCACTTCTTATACTAACAGTCCAACAGAGAATATTGATCACTTTGTTCCCGAAACATTCAATACTACTCTCACCAATCCTCTATTTGAATTCGAATCTGAATTCACTTTGATTTCTGATAATCCACTCTTTGATATTCAGAATGAGGATTGTGATGAGTCTATTCCGGAACATGAGTTCACAGATCCACATCTTGTGAATGATTCTCTTCATGAGGAGTTCTCCGGTGAACTCACTCATCATATCATGACTCCTCCGGAGTTTGATAGCCCGGGGGGAGATGCACTCAATCATGAGAATTTGCAAATTCCCACCCACCCTCCCGGGTTGTTTACGAGCTTAACCTTTGAAATCCAAATTCAGGCTACTGAGCCTGCTCTCGAGGAAGAAGATCAAATCATGATTTTCATCATGGTTTTCTTCCTTTTCTTCACCTATAAGGTGACTTCTCTTGTTCTTCACTCCTTCAGGAATGAAGACACCATCTTTGATCCCGGCATTTTCATGTATCACTATCTTGAGCCGGGATTATATCTCATCGGTGTGGAACTTTCACGTGCTTCAAATGTTTGTCCAAACATCTTGAATGAAAGTCCGATTGAGATTGTTTCTTCCACATCATGCTTCCCCAATGACAAATGAATTAGGGGTCGAGTCAAGCTAGCGACTCGGTAAACAAAAACAGTAGCACGCTTATAGGGTTTTCACCCTAAGTGTGGGGGAGTCCCCCATGCTATGGTTACAAGAGTGAAAAACAAAATGGTGTTTTCCACGCTTAGCTTGTAATGTTGCCCTTTTACATTCAAAATAACGGCATAATAGCCGGGATTTTGAATATTGAGGACAATATTCATGCTAAGTGTGGGGGGGGGTATTCGCTATTCTAGCGAATTTTATCACATTTTACTATATAATACCCCCGTTTTGGCCAAAATTTCAAAAATTTTAAAAATTTTTCACTGGTGCTTCAAAATTTTTGTGGTAATCAGTCCACCTTGTCTAAGCGACAAAAAGGATTGGCTAGTCCATGAGCAAACGGCTCTTGGTAAAGACATCTCAAATCCGTTTATGGCTTGCAATTTGCCAAAAATTGTATGGTTCCTCAACTCCCCAAAAACAAATGAGTTGGCTAGCCCACAAGATTATGGCTTGTGGTAAAGGCCGTGGAAAATCCATAATTGGTAATCAGCTCACCAAGATGTTGACTATTCCATCAAGAGTTGGCTAGTCCAGAAGCAAACAGCTTTTGGTAAAGACTAATCAAATCCGTTGAAAGCTGGTGGTTTGCTCAAAATCACACGATTATCAGGTGTGCCACAGTTCTTACACCTGGCTACTCCAGAAGTGATGGATTTTGGTAAAGAGTTTAAAATCCATTAAGTTTTTCTCAAAAGATTGCTAGGGACTAGCAATAGTTTAGTGTGGGGGATTGATGAGTGTGTAAATACTCATCATTTTTATCGTATCTGAACTGCCAAAACATACAAAAACACTCAAATACGCATCAAAATACAGAAATTTATTCCAAAAGTGTGTTTTATATGTTGTAGATGCAAAATGTTTAAAAACAAATGAAAAACGGACAAAGTTTGCATAATTGGCAGTTTCAGTCCCTCAAGTTTCAAAAATTGACAAAACTAGTCCCTGAAGGTTTAAAATGAAAGAAAAGTCAACCCAAGTCCTTTGGAATTCAAAAATTATCAAATCAAGTCCTTGGGTGAAAAGATTGAGAAAATTACACGTTTGGTCCCTGTACTTTCAAAAATGGCAAAACTAGTTGTCGGGAATTTAAAAATTGGAATTTATCAAATATTTCCCTTGTACTAGTCACAGGTTGCAATTTTAGTCATTTTTGATAACTTTGGTAAAATTTCACTTTTAACCCCTTAACTTTGAATTTTGGCAAGTTTAGTCCTCGGGATTTTCGAAAGTGGAAAAATACATTTATGGTCCTTATATTGTTTACATTTGGCAAGAGTGGTCCTATGAATTAATTTGGATCAATGCAAATTTATCCCCTCCACTTTGCTTAAATTACGCAATTGGTCCTTGTGTTTTACAATTTACAAACCAAACGTACCCTATTTGTAAATACTCCCCAAATCCAATATCAAAAACAGCCCACCAGGCCCACCAACACCTTCAGCCCACCACCACTACCCAATTCCCCACCCGGTTCTAATAATACTACTCCAACCATTTGACCCTTTGACCCCCCCATCTTCCACATCACCACCCCTACCCTGCAACTCCCTGCTAACATCATCATCACTCCCTACCCCTTCACCACCTACACATTCAACCCTCACCCTTATCACTCCAAACAACCACTAAACTCCAAATAACACCTCTGGCTTCAATTATAATCCAAGAACCTGCCAAAAAATGTTTTGGCGCCAAATCCTTCAAACGGTCAAGATTGAATCCAGTCATCCAATGGACCAGATGAATGATGGGAAAAGCTCATAGGGCCCACAAAACCCTAATTGTTGAGGATTTAAGGAGCCAGAAGCAGAGAAGTAAAGGGTGGTAGTTAATTTTAGTTTTAAGCCTTTAGTGTAATTTTAAATCATGTAACTCTTTTCTTTATGTTTTTAAATTATGTGATCCTAGTTAATTGTTGTAATCAACTTTTAGTATTAATACAAACCTTCAGGTTCAATTCTCAGCCTCTTTGTTTAATTTTAGTTTTAATGAAAATCTTAAGTTTTTACTGGTTAAAACCTTGTTCAAGCTACATTGCCATTTATTCCTTTTCATTTGAGCTCTCATAAGCTTCTTGTTAACTGAAATCAAGCCCATACCTCAAGTTGTGTTTAAATTGGTAAAAATTGTCATGGTCAACAAAAGTCAAATAGAGAAGTGTTCATGGGATTTGGTATATTCAGTGGTGGCTTATGGTAAATTTGAAATGGATTAGGCCTATCTAAAGATAGGCTTGGGTTAGAGATTCACCCTATTTCAGTTAGGGCATTGAATGTGTAAGAATTTCCTCTTCATTTCTAATTTTATGAATTTCCAGTGTGGACTTGTTGTTTCTTTTTGCTTGCTGTTATTTTTGTTGAAATATGCATATATGATCTTAGGTGAGTAGTTATAAACCTGGAGTAGTTAAGTTTCATCATAACTTATTATATGATTACTCAGTCTCTCTTTATTTCCACTGCCTAAAGTTTGTTAGCAATCCATGAGATCTTTGTTGTTTAGAGTGGTACCTATGTGTCTATTTTGGTTGATTATATCATAATAAGTGCTTATGCATTCATATCAAGGTCTAATCTAGCCACTTGCCTCATAATCACCATTTTCAGTTTGCAAAGGGAGTGTTCGGGTCAGCTTGTTATTTTGTTTTCTTGTGATCATCAGGAGTCATATTCAGTTTAGTCACACTCCCTATGTCATATTAGAGTAATAAGTAGTATAATAATGGTACCTCACTAGTGTTAAAGTCAAAATACCTTTCAAATTTCTCAACTGCTGAACTGCATAAGCAGTAGGTTAGTAGAAGTGTGGAATTAGGTTTAAAACTTGTTTAGTGTGCTTCAATCAGTCTCATTTCAGGTCATATTATCAAAATCAGTAGCCTAGGTTCAAGAAAATCTGAGATTAGTCAAAATTGCATGATAATCTGAAAAGTCAAAATAGCATAGTCATTACTTTTTCCTAAACTTGCTAGATTTTTCATGTTTTCTGTAATTGGTTTTAGCTCATAAGCTTTTGGGCTCTTAAAGTTCATAAGCTCACCTTTCTTTTGCTTATTTTAGATTAATTTTTAGAATTTTATATATGCTTAACTCACCTTTTGTTTAGACTTGTTTTTCATAAAACTCCCCTGCACCAGGGATGGTATGCCAGAAGCCTATTTCATAAGTTCACAGCAAGCTCCTTAGTGAAGCTTGTTGTGATTTTTTTTGAGTGTTTTGTAAACCTCACCATGTCATCTCTTTATGCCATTGCACAATTTACATTATTAAGCTTATATGCTTGCTTATTCATGGCTCTCAACAGGATACCAATTGGTCAGTCACACTGACCAATCAGTGTACACAAGCAAATACACAAGCTCTTGTGGAGCTTAAATTGCTGAGCTTATTCTGAGGCCAAGGGTTTTTTGAGAATTTTATATAGTTAGCTTTCCACATCTAAGCTTGTTTGGAGCTTTTGAGCTCTTCCCTTAGATTTTTAAAGCCTGCAAAGTGGCCTGAGATGCCTATTTAGGTCTGAGAAATTGGATTTGCTTATTTCTTCTATTTAGCTTTTTCCAGCTTGTTAGGCTTTTTCCACTGCTTATTTGGTCCCTTGTGTAACTCAGTAGCCAGTACTATAGATTTAAAGCTCATTATGAGCTTCTCAGCTCACTAAATAAGCTAGCTTTAGCTTTTCAGCTTGTCCCGTTTCCTGAGGACATTGATCAATGCAGCAGATTTCAAGCTTTTTCAAAAGCTTGTCATAAGCTCATCTGTGGGTCCCACAATGAGAGTTTGGAATTTTTGGAAACCCCATCAACTCGGCTTGCTATCTCAAGTGCTCACTTTGGCTTTTTAGCTTATTTTATGCGCTGGAATTGCCTTCAAAAAGCCCTGCAGGCCTGTTTGGATAGGTGTTTGGGTTGTGCTTATTGTGTGCCTTTTTAGCTTATTCCTTGTGTTTTCCTTATTGTTCCAGCTTATTAGGCCCCCCCTCAGGTCCCCTTAGCTTATTGGAACCTTTAGGTAGCTTATTGGGCCCTTTAATCAACTTTTTAGTTTTTGAAATTTTCCATTTAGCTTATTCGTGAATTGCTTGTTGATTCCCCATGTACCTGCTTGTTTACAGCTTTTTACAAAAAGTTGTAATTATAAACATTGTTCATGTTCATGTTGTTAATAAGTTTTTGTGAAAAAGATTGAAAAAAAAAATGTTTCATAAAAAAGGTAGAAGCCAAGGGTCGAACCCCTGACCTCTACCTTTGACCAGTCAACACAGACACAACACAACACCACAACACCAGTTGCCCTTGGGTCTTTTTCAGGTTTATTGTTGCAAATTTTACTCTTATAGTAGTGTAGAGTACAATAGCTTATTTACTTAGTTAAGCTTATAAACTGCTTATTAATAAGCATTTTGGGTTTCTTTTATTTTTCTTAGCTCAGTCTTAGTATAAAGTAATTTTAGAAAAATTTTCATATTTTTCCAAAATGGTTTAGTATTTTTAGTAATTAGTTTTAGTTTAAATAGTTTTTAGTTAATAATAAATAATTAAAAAGTCAAAAAAATAATTTTCTTTTTTCTAAAATTTTCTTTTATTGTTAGGATCGTAAAAATGTAATTTTCATGTTCGTAGGGTTATCGTAGCTCAAATTTCACTTTTTATTTCGCGCACTCGCGTTTATTTTAATTTTAACTCGCGTTTTATTTAAATAACTTTTGCGTTTTTTTAAATTTAGGTTACGTTATTAAAAGTAGTTTGTAAAACAAGAAAAACCAAAAACATAAATAAAGTGATAGCTTCTATTTAAGCCGTTTGGCTTATTTTTCTGCTTACGTATAAGCAATTTCTGATTTTAAGTTTTCAGTTTACGTTTTAGGTTAATTAGGTTTCGCGTTATTGTTAATATAGTTTGTTTACATCGTTCTCCTTCATATTTCCTTAGTGTAATCAATCACAACTCACTTAAACCCCTTTTCCTGTCCAAATTCACCCGATCACGAAACCGTTTGAATACAATCCACACCTCGTCGGGACATAACGACCCGGGGAAACCCTATACTTCCACGGAGATTGATTCTAAGCAGTTTGACCCTGTTGACCATCACCTGGTCAATTAGGTTGACCGTTTGGGCTCAATCAGTATCCATATCTGTTTTGGTGATTGATGCTTGCGTGCATGCACGTCCTTCACAACCCATTGGTTACTGAGGTCACCCCTCTGATTACATCTGATATTCTGAGGCCTCCCCTCTGGATTTCATACGAGGCTACATATGATTTGATTTGATCTGATCTGGGCACGTGGTAGAAATACTGAATAACCTAAACCTATACTTAACCTTTACATTTACCTTCACATTACATTCATATTATACCTTCTGATACTTATCCAATGCAACATATTTGTGTCTCTTTTCTCTTTCATATTACTTTGTTGTTATATCTGTTCACTGAGCTGGGTTAGAAGGAAGCTGGGTTATGGGTGAAGAGTGCAAGTATGAGTTTTAGAGAAGACTTTACCTTTGCTAGCTATCTGGGACTAGAGTTGATATGAAGGCGTCTTGTATTAGATATTTTGTACCTTAGTTTTGTTTTGTAATTCTTGGCCTTAGAATTCCTTTGTAACCTTTGCATCTGATTGTATTATTGAAGTCTTATGCTTGTGTATGTTCCGTTTGACACCATAAATGTGATATCTTAGCCCTTGTCGGGTTGGGGTGTTAAAATTATGGTATCAGAGCCCAGGCTACGACTTATGATACATATAACCTTGACCTGTGAGTTTTGGACCATTAGGCTTCCACTGTAGAAACGTAAGAGAACACCTTAAGAACTTGATTTAGGATTTCCCAGTATGAACTTAAGTTTTGACCGGTGAGGATTGGTTAGACTATAAGGCAATTGTTTTAAGTATCATTGCTTCCGCATCACTCTGATTCGTGCCTTTCTATTAGTTATGCCTGTTAGGATAACTCTTTTGGAGATTTGGAACTTATGATTTGCACAACCTCAGATTTGTGACCAAGTGAGTTTTGAATGCATTGAGAATTACATTAGGATATCTGACATTATTTGATCCTTATCTTTAGATTTTGACTTTGACCTTTGATTCATTTGTTAATCATTTGATGCCTCTTCGGGCATTCTGAGAATATCTTTGATGAAGATGTATCTTATACATTCTGTGAACTGTCTCTTACTATTGTTAAGCATAGTTGAGCCTTCCGATGCTATTTGATTTTTGCGTTACCCATTTCTATTCAGATAAAAAGTCTGGTGGTGTTTAACCATGAGCGTGAGAAGATTTCCCTCTCTTTGAATGATAGGATTTGCTATGTTGATCTGCCTCTCTTTGAAAAGTTAAATTCGATTTTGTTTAGGTATGGATTAGTTGACTGAGCATTCTGATGCTAACTACTGTCATACTACGTCCCACATTGATATTTTGAATCATTCTGAACTCCTCACCATGTTTTTGATTGTTAAACTATGGTTTATCGTCAATGCTCTAGAGACTCGTACGTTACTTTCGCAGATATGAAGTTTTGTTTGCACCTATTTTGTTCGCCAAAGAATGAATCTCACCTTGATAGTTATTTTGCAATATGAGCTTTATTGACATGGTCCCTGAATGAATCCCAATATTTCCATCAAGATGTAAAGTTGGATTAAGATGATACTGAGAGACTGTCGAGTCACCACGCGATGATGTTTTGAGAAGTTGTCTATGATCTCACCAGCTGAATTGAGAGAACGGAAGGAGCAACAACCGAAGACTAGGAAGTGAGTTTTCTTATATGAGTATATCTTCTGGGCGTGTGTCAGTTTTATTCGTGATGAAGAAGGATGGTAGCAGGAGATTACGCATTGACTTTTGGAGGTTGAACTGTATTTCTGTTTGAAGACCGTTGTTTTCCCTGCTTCGAATTGACTATGTATCTGTTTAGCTTTAGGACACGGAGTTTGATGATTTGAAGTTATTCCTGGATTTTACCTTTTGTATTTGTAACGACCACTATGACGGTTAATGATGCTAATAGTATTAGCTAATGCTTTGACTGTCGTATGAATTTGATAGGTTACACCTTTCGTGAGTACTTAGACATTGTCATTGAATGACAGTCAGAGAAGAAGGAAGAACATGAGAACCAATTTCGTATTTTGTTCGGAATCTAAGGACCCTCTGCATACTCTGGCAGTTTGATAAGTGTTGAGAACCTTTCTATGGATTCTGTGAGATTTGAAACCATCACCAAGAGACCAAGACCGATAACAGTTATAGGAGCTGGAATCTCTTGAACTTTGCAGAAGGATGGTGGAAGATGATTATGACTTGTGTTATTGCCGAAGGATTTTGTAAGAAGGAAGAAACAGCTTAGTCTGAAGGAAAATTGAGTTTCTGAAAAGCTGAAATAGAGATTTACTTCCATACTTTCGGGCAGTACAAATTTGGGACATTTCAAGAAGAGTGAGTTATGACCTCATACAGTATAAGAAGATTTTGCTTATGCATCAAGGCAATTAGAACAGTATGAAGAGGGCTATTCTACACATGACCTAGAGTTGACAGCAGCAGTGTTACCTTGATGATTGAAAGACATATTCTTGCTAGGCAGAAGTAGTGGTGAACAGAGAAGAAGAATCTTGTCAAGAGGGCGAACCTGGAGCTGAGTTAGAAGACCTGACGAAGACATGCAATTTCACTTCCCTATTCATCTTGGTTGTACTAAGATGAATTGAGAGCGGAAGCAGACTTGCTAACATAAGAGGATTTAATGATCGTGCCAGAAGTTCACATGACTCCACCACAATTTCAAGAAGAACTGCAGAAGGCTTGAGGAACCAGACTTAAGTTCATGATTTTTGTTTCACTCTAAGATTAATGATCAAAAAATGACAGGCTACTCAGACTTGAAAAGATTTGAGATCATGTGTTTTGAATGGACGACTTCTGAAGCAAACATTTTTGTCTTTGAGTTAGATTCTGTTGAAGATTTGGGATAATGCATTTGCTGACGTAATTCATTTTGTTTGACCTCTTTAGATCTCCGTTACCTTATGATAAGATATGTTTTCCCTAGGTTCTTTCTGATGATGATGTTTGAGGTACCGTATGATAATGAAGAAGAATTGACTTTAGGTCTGATAAGTTGTTTGTTCATGACTCGAGATAAAGGATGACCATCATGAGGGCATATTTATGTGACGCAACGCAATAATACTTACATCATATAACGTGCACCTATTGTGGGCATAGGATATCTTGAGGAGTGCCTGAGAAACCTAGAATCTGACATTTGTTGAAGATTACCCACAATTAGTGAGACTTTAGGTTCATTCTACCCATGTGTCTGCTTTGTCTTCATTCGTTAGTTATCTGGATGAGTTAAATCCGCGACGTGCGTTTTGCCGACTTTTGTGCATCTATTTCCTTGTAGAGCTTTCTACTGTTTGATATCATCATTCAATCTGATTTCTGTCTACGTTTTCGTATGTTGTTCTGAGATGATTCACCTACCATCTGTTATATGTTGCATTTA
Organism: Artemisia argyi; assembly: GCA_030686995.1. NCBI lineage: Eukaryota > Viridiplantae > Streptophyta > Magnoliopsida > Asterales > Asteraceae > Artemisia > Artemisia argyi. Next base: position 102,729,673 of record CM060700.1, read on the forward strand.
CCCTTTTTGACCAAATTCAACCCGATTTGTCTCTTTGAGAAAACCGAAGCTATATTTTGTTTGGATCGAGTCATGAGAAACAAACTATCTCCGTTGTGAAGAATTCTCTTGGAAGAACCTCCCTGAGCGTGAGGTTAATTGTGACGTTCTTTTGTGATTTCTGCGTCACCATCTAACATTTGCGACCTCAATTTTCGAGGACGAAAATTTTATTTTTAGAGGGGAAGAGTTGTAAAACCCAAAAACCCGTAATCTTATTTAATTAATAATTCGAACTATAACCTAAGTTAAATTTAAATATTTTGGCATTTAAAACTTTAGATTACACACCCTATACAAATAAAAACTAAACTATACCTAAATGATCAAATACCTAAATAAATATATTCCTATTCTAAGTTACAAAATTGTACGCACCTTGAATCCTACATTTGACTATGCACGTTTTTGCTCCTGCTCCATTTGAAACCAAATTTCGGCCCACTCTTTGTTTCACACGTTAAAAATTAAAAATAATAATAATAATAATAATAATAATAATAATAATAATAATAATAATAATAATAATAATAATAATAATAATAAGCACTAAAAGATTTACAAAAATATTTGGTCAAACTAGAGGATTGAGTATCACTGATTTTTAGCAAATATATGGTTATTTCCCAACCAAAATATACGCTCCTCATTTATCTCTATACACGACATTTTTTTTCCTCTCCATATGGAATCCTTTCAAAACCTGGCAGTCATTACTTTTCGATTTGGGTCTCAAGAAACAAGGAAATAAAAGAAGGTATGAAGGGAATAACCCTGGTGTGATCGGGTTCGTGGGGAAACAAGATTGGTGATCGTTGGGTTATTCGTTTTGTTTTGCTCGTTGGGGTTTGATTTCAAATCTTCAAATCAAGGTTTCGGTTCTGGTTCTCGTATTCTTAGTTTCGGTCCAATAGCCGACCAAGGTATCATTTAGTTTCATCTTTGTATTCTTGCTCAACACATGAAGTATTGATACATATAAATCATGGAAACATAATCTAAAGAGCTAGTTGTTATGAGTATTCGAACAATATATATAAATATAAACACTACATGGAATCATGAAACTGGATAACATATATGTCGATCTCGATTCCGTTTTGCCTTTCGAATAGAATTGATATATACGCCTATGAACTGATAATGAAGATTTTAATATGATACATGTTTTACCATCTAAACACTTGTTATAAATTTAAGCCTTAAAGAGTTTCATGGACTAGAGATTGGTTCTACGTATTAAAATTTAGGAAGAAGCTAAAAACTATTAAAATGTTTATAAACATGCTTTCTTGTGTGAATCTGAATATCAAAAGTGACATGCATGCATAACGTCTATTAACGTTGGTTTTGTGAGGATAACGTGTATGTTTCGTTTGGGTTTAAAAAAAAAGGGTTATGCGTTATTTTGTTTTTGTGAAGAAGTCATGGGCTGGTTCATTATTTTATGTGGGTAATCGATTTGAGCATGCATGTGTATAGTGCAATATAGGGGCATAAAACGTAATCAAAATAAGCTATAAGTAAAAATGCAACTTGGTTTAGCTAAACATTTTTTTCTCTCGTGAAAACTTTGATCATATGTTGTCATTTCGTGTGGGGACTAAATAACTCTAAATAATCTGATTAATATTTGTGACTACTAAGAATGAGAAGGGTAATCATGGTGGGTTCTTGTTGTGGTCGCTAAAGTCGAGGGTACCGAGAGGAGCGTTTGTTTAGTATCGTTTTCGATGTGGTTTAGCACTTTGAGCTTGTTAAAATTTAATCACGATTCGAGTTTCATTTTTCATTTCACTATACATTAATAATAAGTACGAAAAATAAACTCGTATAACACATTTAACCCTAAACTTGGTAATTGTCACATTTAAACCTTAAACTATGATAAATTGTCATAATTGAACCCTAATCTATTATTATATTCATTTTGAGTAATTTAACTTAATTAATTATAAACTATAAACTTAAATGGGGAATCTTGCTAATTCGAAGAATTTACTAAAATAGAAAGGTACTAAATTTGGAAAGCTACTTAAAATGGAAAGATAACTAAAAAGGAATAATTTGATTGGAAGTGAACTATTAAGTAATACTCGGCTTCTAATTCGTTTAGGTTCTGTGAAGAAGGAGTGGTTCCTATTTCTGTTTGATCTTTCTTTTATCTGCATTGTCATCTGGTTGACGTACAGATATTGTAACCTTTCAGTAAGGTTTCTAATTACTTATGATCCGTTTCCCTTGCCACTATCATGATTTCTGACCTTGGTACATCTGATACCTTTGGTTCATTTGATATTATGATTTTGTATTAAAACCTTTTTAAAATATAACTTGATGATATGGGACAAAACTATCTTGGAACGATTTCTATAATTATGATACTAGGCCAGCTTTTAAATGGAGATTTAAATAACTTTTGTCAAAATGTGTTAAGGAAATACCTTTACGATAATCAGGTTTTAAATGAATTGCAAAGTTTCTAAATCAATTTTCTTATAACACTTTCACACTTGTAAACTTGAACCATGGATATGAACCTTTGCTAATTGAACCTTTGATATTTCCATTGAACCTTCATCTGTTTAGGATTCCTTATGCCATTGCTATGATCCACTTATTATTTGAACCTTTGATACCTGAACCTTTGATATTTGAACTATTTGATTTGGACCTCTGATATATAAAACATTTGACATGAACCATATGATCTGAACTTTGATATATCTGGACATTTGATTCGATAATTTGATCTGAAACTTTTGACTTACCTTTGACCCATTCTGTATGATACCCGGGCTATTACTAGGCATGGGAGTTCCATGTCCGTAGCATTGCTGAACCAATGTTATGACTCCTGTGTGGCCGAGTGATTTGCCACACTGTCCCTTTGATTGGTCTGCATGTGATTGGGTAGGGGCGTATGGATGCATCCTATATTTGATCTGTATCTGTATATGTATCTGTTTTGGTGATTGATACTTGCGTACATGCACGTCCTTCACAACCCATTAGTTACTGAGGTCACCCCTCTGATTACATCTGATATTCTCAGGCATCCCCTCTGGATTTCATATGAGGCTACATATGGTTTGATTTGATCTGATCTAGGCACGTGGTAGAAATACTGAATAACCTAAACCTATACTTAACCTTTACATTTACCTTCACATTACATTCATATTATACTTTCTGATACTTATCCAATGCAACATATTTGTTTCTCTTTTCTCTTTCATATTACTTTGTTGTTATATCTGTTCACTGAGCTTTTTAAGCTCAGCCGCATTTCTTTTCCCCTCTGGATTTCATATGAGGCTACATATGGTTTGATTTGATCTGATCTAGGCACGTGGTAGAAATACTGAATAACCTAAACCTATACTTAACTTTTACATTTACCTTCACATTACATTCATATTATACCTTCTGATACTTATCCAACGCAACATATTTGTTTCTCTTTTCTCTTTCATATTACTTTGTTGTTATATCTGTTCACTGAGCTTTTTAAGCTCAGCCGCATTTCTTTTCCGCGGCAGGTTTTCGAAGGAAGTTGGGTTATGGTTGAAGAGTGCAAGTATGAGTTTTAGAGAAGACTTTACCTTTGCTAGCTATATGGGACTACAGTTGATTTGAAGGCGTTTGTATTAGATATTTTGTACCTTAGTTTTGTTTTGTAATTCTTGGCCTTAGAATTCCTTTTTAACCTTTGCATCTGATTGTATTATTAAAGTCTTATGCTTGTGTATGTTCTGTTTGACACAATAAATGTGATATCTTAGCCCTTGTCGGGTTGGGGTGTTACAATACCAATCTTATATCATCAACCTCAAACACATCTATCACATTCACTTGAAATCATGTTGTCCGGAAACAAACAACCAAGAGATGCGGATGCTATCCAAGACAAGGAATTGACCAAAGACCAATTACTCAAGTAAATGTGGCAGCAGAAAACCCTGTATCTAACCAACAACAGTCGGCCAAAGTTGAAGGTGATGAAAGCTGGTACTATCAACTAGAAGCTGCGTTGGAACAGGAGGAAGATCAAAAGGAGAAGGAAGAAGCAAAGGAGCAGGAAGAAGGAAATGAGGAGGCAGAAGGAAGACATGCTGAAGTAAAACAAGGAAGGCGTTTTGCAGCGGCAGAGGAGCATTGGAAAGAGAAGGCTGCACTTAGGAAATTAGATAAAAAAATGGATAAAAAATAAATGATGAAACTGAAGAAGATGAATGTTTAGAAACATTCAGTTATGGTGATGTACATTTGGCATACGCCTCGGATTAATGTCATTATGTAACGAAACATATTTTAAATGATAATTTTAATCTTGATTTTTCGAGTTTTTGCTTTCAATTTCATGTTTGCATCGCATATGCAGTTTAGCGGGTGTTTGGATTTAACTAGTTTGACTTTCACAAGTCAACATACACCCAAAAATTGAATAATTGTATAACCAACTGTGTATTTTAGTGACCAACGGTGTAGTTTAGTCATGATATAATTTAGTAACTTGCTACTTAACGAGATTTTAACAATACCCCATTTGAGGAAAGAACACACTAATATGGTGAATTTCCATGAAGATCCATGCTTACTAACTTTAGAGAAACAACAACTAAGCACAAAATGCTGATGTTAAAAGAGTTTGGTTAGATTTAACTTAGATATGGTTGAAAATGTGTGTTGGTTTATTATACCCTTGATGCTATACCTAAAAATGGGCGTTGACCTTAGATTTCCAGGTCAAAGGACGCAATCAGCCTCAAAAAACTTGAGGAAGGACGCACGGAGACATTTTCAAAAGTTAAGGTGCATGACGATGTTTCGTGGAAAGTTTAGGGACCAATGGTGTATTTTTGTCTAATAATAATAATAAACACCATTTTATGTTCTAATATATTTTCAATAAGCAAATCCCAACAAGGCCCTTTATAAGTATTATGTTCATGACATCATAACTTTGACAACCCTTGATAAGCTCATACCAAATTATATGTTTCTTAAGCTCAGAAGATCAAACAAGATTAACAATACACCATATCTTCAAATACCCTTTACATTGCTCTACTGAATACATACTTTTGTTTTAATCATAAATAATCAAAACATACGATACCATATCAAATTTAATCCGTTAAACCCAAAATTGCAATTTAATTAGACCACTAAGAATAAAAATACCTACTCATTTTAACACTAAATAAATAAACAAAACCATCTAAAAAAGCATAGAGCATGACCAATCCTAAACGCCCCCTAACTTAAGTAGACTACTAAGTATAATATCTGTCTGAAGCAAGTGATGAAGAGGCCCTAAACTCAAACCGTGTTTTATCTGCCCAAAATAATATCCGAAACAAAACAACATCGTTTCAATCATGTCATAATACTATTACATAAATTAAGGCTCAGATTTACAAATACACAAACGGTACAAAACTCCCGCGATGGCTGTAATCACATAGCGAGTGTGGCTGCCCCACCAAGATACGAGTGTCACTAAACTGTTTTTGTGAAGAAGCATAAATGCAAAAAGTTCACCATCATCAGCTCAATAGATAAGCAAACAGACCTCAAACCATTCTGGTTAGGGGTGCAAACAAGACAAGCTTTTATCAAGCAACTTGAGCTCGAGCTTGAGCTTGACTTGACGAGTCGAGCTTTTATCAAGCTCAAGCCCGAGCCCAAGCCTGATAAATAAGCTCGAACCATATAGCGAGCCGAGCTCAAGCATTTATTAGCTCGAGCTCAAGCTTTTATCGATCTTTTCAAGCTTTTAAGAACTTATAAATTTTTATTATGCGTATTTATATAAACAACTTAAAACTAACGTGAATATTGATATAATAATTAAATATTTGTAGGAGGACCATTTAAACTATAATTCTCCCAAATATTTTGTTTAAGTTTTTTCATCTAGAGTTAATCGCATATTTTATTGAATTTATTGATGAGTTTGACTATCAAATTTAATGTTTATATATAAATTCAAGTTTTTTGAGCCGAGCTTGAGCCTTACACGAGCCGAGATCAAGCTTAGATGATTAAAGCTCATCAAGCTATCAAGCTAAGCTCAAGCCTACCTTATAAATTTCAAGCCAAGCTCAAGCCCTATCTAGCTCGAGCTCGAGTTGACTCGATTAAACCCCTAGGTTAACCCTAAGAATACTTGAGACGTTGAGAGATGTTAATTTAGGTGTGCATTGATGATTTGTATTTACAAGTAACTTGCGCATTTAACGTTGTACATTACAAGTTACATGTTTCTCATTATTAAAAGTGACGAAACCATTTAGTTTAAATATCGTAATATTTGCACTAACACATTCTTCTAACAATGCATTATATAACCAACACATTTACAGTGATCATTGAAAATAGTAACTTATTAGGCTCAGATTTTTAAACATAATAGGGTGAAAAAGATCCAAAGTCCATCATGGCTGCAAAGAAACACGGTTGCATAATCATGCCATCCGGTCCTTGCCCTGCCAAATTATAGATCAAATCTTCGACGTGCAACTTGTCTCCGAAAACAGTAGTTAATCATCATAGCCCACCAATAAACCCAAATATTATATAACCAATACATTTACCGGGATCATTGAAAATACTAACTTATTAGGCTCAGATTTTCAAACTATAATAGGGTGACAAAGATCTAAAGTCCGTCATGGTTACAAAGAAACGTGGTAACATAATCATGCCATCCGGTCCTTGCCCTGCCAAATTACGGTTCGAATCTTCGTCGTGCCACTTTATTTGTCTCAAAAAAACAAAAGTTAATCATCATAGCACACCAATAAACACAAATAATGAAACAACCCAAATATTATATAACCAATACATTTACTGGGACCATTGAAAATACTAACTTATTATAGGCTCAAATTTTTAAACATACAGGGAGAAAAAGATCTAAAGTCCCTCGTGGCCGTAAAGAAACATGGTTACATATCATGCAATCAGGTCCTTGCCCCGACAAATTACGGTTCAAATCTTCGTCGCACCACTTCATTTGACTTAGAAAACAGCAGTTAATCATCATAGCCCTCCAATAAACCCAAATAATGAAACAACCCGAATATTATATAAACAATAAATTTACCGGGATCATTGAAATTAGTAACTTATTAGTCGCAGATTTTTAAACATAATAGGGTAAAAAAGATCAAAAGTCCGTCATGGTTGCAAAGAAACACAGTTACATAATTATGCCATCTTTGGACCTTGCCCTGCCAAATTACGGATCAAATCTTCGTCGACCCACTTCATTTGTCGCAAAAAATAGCAGTTAATCATTATAGCCTACTAATAAACCCCGATAATGAAACAACCCAAATTATCAAATTGCTAGACTGTTCATTATTCTAACAATGCATTGGCCAGATAGTCATTGAACATGATCGTCGGTTGCATTCTCTTACAAATATTATCAAACTGTGTACTACCAGACACCTCATAAGTAGTGATCAATATTCAACCATGAAAAAAGATCGCAGACACATTATTAACACTTGTACCAGTTATTCTTTTTTGAAATTGAATATTGAATACCGCAAAATGTTTGGCCAAACTAATACTGAACAAACCCAAATTCATCACATCAATGTAGGTAAAAAGAAAGGTTAACCTAGGGTGTAATCGAGTCAAGTCGAGCTCGAGCTCGATAGGGCTTGAGCTTGGCTTGAAATTTATAAGGTAGGCTTGTGCTTAGCATGATAGCTTGATGAGCTTTAATCATCTAAGCTTGAACTCGGCTTGTGTAAGGCTCGAGCTCGGCTCGAAAAGCTTGAATTTATATATAAACATTTTTGATAGTCAAACTCATCAATAAATTCAAAAAAATATGTGATGAACTCGAGATGAAAACACTTATACAAAATATTTGGGAGAATTATGGTTTAAATGGTCCTATAAATATTTAATTATTATACCAATTATTATATTAATATTCACGTTAGTTTTAAGTTGTTTATATAAATATGTATAATCGAAACTTATATGTTCTTGAAAGCCTAAAAGCTCGATAAAAGCTCGAGCTCGAGCTAATAAAAGCTTGAGCTCGGCTCGTTATGTGTTTCGAGCTTGTTTATTAGGCTTGGGCTCGGGCTTGAGCTTGATAAAAGCTCGACTCGTCGAGTCAAGCTCGAGCTCGAGCTCGAGTTGCTTGATAAAAACTTGGCTTGTTTGCACCCTAGGTTAATCCGCCATGGATGTAAATCGAATAATTTGCCCTGTCAAAATGTGCATCACCTCAACCGTAACTTTCTCTAGAAGCGCATCATCCATGGTTGCAAACACAAATCAGAATGTGTTGCCCTACCATTATGCGAAGTGATACCTACACCAAATAAGCATGATAAATAATCTTAGATAAACAATCACACATATAACCAAAATAATCGAATAACCTAAAATTTACGAACACCCAATCAAAATAAGCACTTATTACCACACTTATATCACGCCTCAAAATGAGCACTGATTACCACACTTCTATCACTTAACAAAGTGCACTATAAGCATAAGCAGACTATTCAGGAAAGCATCAATAAAGCAAGGCTCAACCAATCGTAAACAATATGTGACACAATAAGCTAAACTAAGCATTCCGTAAGCCCAAAAAAGTAATCTCATCGGGTTTCCAAGAATCAAATAACCTGATAATCTGGAAAAATAAGCCAATCCAACCCCCCCTAAGGAAACAACAAAACTAATCAGGCGACCTTATAAACCCCTTAAGAACACAACCTTATTTTTGCAAATACCCCCTAAGAAAACCGGTCATAGAACACTTAGAAATATTTTATTTTTCGCATAAATAAAACTCAATAAGCATAAAAGCTACCACATTTATATTGTAAACCGCTATATCTACAACAATACATATGATCTATAAAATACAAACCTGGAAACATGGAAAAAATATTGTAACACACATATTATCAATACACATAAATTAGATTAAAAAAAACCTACCTAATGATTTTGAAACATGTTCAGGCTGCCGGTTCAATGCCATGGCTGATTATCTCCTAGTGAGGAAGATGTATGAGATAATAAGCTTCAAAAAGATCATCATCAAAATATGTGGGTATAAAAAACCCAGCTTCTGTAGATCGTAACAAATGGCAATCATACAACCATAAATCACATTAAAATAATTGGTTTATGTAGATTTCAATGTATATCCTCTCACAAATCAGTATAGACATAATAAAAAAATTAGTTTATGTAGATTTCACTGTATATTCTCTCACAAATCACTATAGACACACTAAAATATTCAAAAAACGATCGGTGTTGGATCGGGTAAAAGTTAGGCGGTCAGAGCTTTTGGCTTGAAGGATTACAATCGAACGGAGATCGAAGCAATGAGAGACGGATGGGATTTGGACGGGTACCAGAAACAAATTCTCGAGTACGGGCAAGCCCAATGTACCATGGGCTAGAAAGTGTGCAACATAAGGCCACGACTTTTTGTTATTCTAAACAATTGTTTCTGATAACAATCGTGAATTGAAAAACATGTAATATTCACCGCACGTTTGAACGTGACTGTAGGTTTGCCCACATACACGCATATGTACATATGTGCAGTGCAAGGTATTTTATTTCAAGTTCGTAGTAACAGCCTATTGTGTATCAAAGTTAACTTAACATAGGTTAATAACGACATTTCACTACACCACGACAATTTGGATGGATCTTGATTGGCGTCATTAACCAAAAATCAAACGTTATATTAAACACTCATAACTTACGCATTATGTAATAGATATCATAGATAAATGTTTTAAGCATTCTGAGCTTCTAAAAGAGAATTGAACTCATCTCGAGCCTTGCGCATGCGAGGTGTAATGCACGAAGAAGACGAAGTTGGTGACGTTATAGGTGAAGATGTTGAAAATCTTACATGACGACCATCGTGAGACTTCCTGCTTTCTCCACTTCCTTTCGTCTTGAGAACTCCTTTCACATCCTTGTCAAACAAGAAAGCCGAATTAACTGGCAAATTAGCATCATTACCACTCGTTTGTATGAGTTCCAATGGCAAATCAAAATACATGTTGGATGAAAAATCGCTCCCTCCAGTCAAAATCCCCGATGACCTCCAAGATCCACACTCAAATTTCTCTAGAGACACCCTTTGGGAGATCACATGTCCAATTTCTTCTCGTTGATCCTTTTTACTTCTCACGGGCTTAGCCTTACTACCAAATCCGGGCAAAAACAAGCAAAGAGCTCCACATTTGAAATCGTTGTCATTAGGTAATTTCTTGGACTTAATCATTCCTCTATATTCATCATCTGATGATGTTTGACCTCTAGGCGTACTATCAGCGCTAGTACTAATGCTGCTAGTACTTTTGTTGGAAGTCTGGTAGAGGTCAAACTCATCATATTGAACAGATGGTCTCCCTTCGCCACAAGACTTGCTTCGCTGCATGCGATTTTCACGAAGCCATGCAAGACGAGAAAGTGCCACAGAGTGTTGATGGGCTAGGGCGGCCGACTTGGGTGAACCTCTTTCAAGTCCTTGATCATCAATGACTTTTGTTATGGGGATAACCCCACGAGGAGATGAACAAGCCGAACTTGGGAGACTAGCGCTAAGAAACTTGTTCTTTTTTGTTGCCGAAGGCAATGGTTTATTAGTAGTTGGAGGTTTAGGTAGCCGCGACCTTCGATATTCAACGACTTCTTTCATGGACACTGGATCCACTGAAATATGTATCTCTTTTTCGTTAATCATCTCGGTCGACATAACTATACAAAAGTAAATCCTTGGAAATATTGGGTTTCAAGTATATTAACAAATTCTAACTATATATATCAACTTTGAAGCTAGAATGTGGATAGCATGATTCTAAGTAGTGATTAGCATGTTGTTTTGTACAAAATAGATAGAGATGCTAATGTCATAAAATAAAAAGTCAAACAAGTTACTTGTGTGCACATAGCTAGTGATTAACCAATTCTTTATCTGTTATTTTATTTCAAGTCAACGCCATATACATAGTTGAATAATATAGAGAAGTATGCAGTGCAAATTAAGCCAAATGCACTTTAATTTATCACTAAGCCCTAGGCCCAATTGGAAGTTGTTGAATTCATTAAAAATCACTGCGCTCCAAATTTCTTATCCCCTTTTTACTTTTTCGGTATTTCTTTCTCAACTTTGACTATAAATATTTTTGTTTGTGTTATACAATTTTTGAAAAGAAATTATATACCAAATGAAAATACATTTAAAACTCAATCCGTTCATATATTTTGTATCAAGTATTATGTAATACAAACAAAAATACTTAAGATCAAAGTTAAAAAATAGAGAGCAAAAAAGTCAAAATAGGTATGTATGTTTGTTGAGTGACAAGTGTTCAAATAAGCTCTTATTATCTGCTAAATATGTCTTTATATTCTCATGCTTATCATTTTTTTTAAGACATAATTTTGAAGTTGCTATAGGGCTATCGCTATCGCTTGAGTGTTAGTGCACGTATACACTAACATGCCTGTTCTACTTTGAACAGAAGTTTGTGAACTTTGTGTATCCTGAACTTTGGACGTGGAGAAGAAGTAACAAGATATTCATCTGTTCGTGTCTGCTAATCAGCCCAAAGACGCTTATGAAACTGGCGGGATCGTATAATACGTGATTTGTTTATATTACTCCTCCGTTATATAGTTTAACAAAAATTATACAAAACATGGGCAGGCCCAAGCCCAACCCAGCCCAAAGACGCTTATGAAACTGGCGGGAAACCCTTCTATCCGCGCCTTTTTTTGGCGCCAAAAACCAAGCATTACACAAACAGATCCATCCACACAACACACACACACACATTTCTCATTCCAAACAAGAAACAATCAGGAAGAATGGATTCATTCGGCGGCGCGTATTTCACCGACGAAAAAGCCGCAAAAGTCGAAAACATCTTCTTAGACTTCCTCAAAACGTAAGTTGTTGTAAGTACTATTAATAAAATTACTAGTTAGGTTAGGGATCTAATTAATTAATTGTTATCTTATCTATGTATTGCAGGTTTAGATTAGATCCGAATTCACGCGAACCCTACTACGAATCCGAAATCGAAGCAATGAGACCTAACGAATCCAACACTATGTTTATCGATTTCGCTCATGTTATGCGCTTCAACGATGTCCTTCAGAAAGCTATCTCTGATGAATACCTAAGGTCCCGTCCCTATTCTGTTTACTTCATTTTTATTTTTATTTATTTTTATATTTATATGGGGGGTTTCATCTCTTTAGGTTCGAGTCGTATTTGAAGAACGCGTGTAAGCGATTTGTGATGGGCCAGAAACCTACTTTTATTACTGATGATAATCCTAATAAGGATATCAATATTGCTTTTTTTAATCTCCCTGTTATCAAAAGGTATGTACAAATCCTTGTTGTTTTTTATAATTTACTTTAATTGTTGCTACGTTCGTAAAAGTTTGAAAATTTATATGTGTTGTTGTTATAGATTGAGGGAACTGAGTACTTCTGAGATAGGTAGACTGGTATCGGTAACGGGTGTGGTGACTCGTACAAGTGAGGTTAGGCCGGAGTTGCTTCAGGGTACTTTTAAGTGTTTGGACTGCTCCGCGATTGTTAAAAATGTTGAGCAACAGTATAAGTACACTGAGGTTTGTATTTACGTGTTTCTATAAATGTCATGTTTTGTTTGGGGAATTGTGCTGGGGTTAATGGTTGTTGTTTTTGTGGATAGCCTATGATATGTATGAATCCTATGTGTGCAAAGAAAGGCTGGTGGACACTTCTTCGACAAGAAAGTAAGTTTGCTGATTGGCAGAGGGTTAGGATGCAGGAGACGTCAAAGGAAATACCTGCGGGATCGATTCCGAGGTCGTTAGATGTCATTCTTAGACATGATATTGTTGAACAGGCTAGGGCTGGTGACACGTATGTAATTTGACTCTGAACTGAACTTAATGGTTATCGTTGTTTCTTATGAATATGGCGATAAGATGATTTAACTTTTTTTTTAATTTTTTTTTTTTTTTTTTTTTTTTTTTTTTTTTTTGCAGGGTGGTTTTTACCGGTACTGTGGTTGTGATACCCGACATTTTGGCATTGGCAGCTCCTGGAGAGAGAGCCGAGTGCCGTAGAGAAGGTGGTCAGCGCAGTAACAGTGGCAGTGTCCAAGAAGGTGTTAAAGGTCTTAGGGCGTTGGGAGTTAGAGACCTTTCTTATAAGCTTGCCTTTATCGCCAATTCAGTGCAGGTTTTCATTTTAACTCTGTTTGTTTTGGCAACTATATATTCTGTTGATGAAGTTTCATAGGAAACTGTTTATGAATTGTTATATGTTTTGCCTGCTTGAGATGATTTTTTATTTTTTTTTAATTAATATTACACGGGTTATGACTGTGATCCTTTATTTAGATATGTGATGGCAGAAGAGATACAGATATACGAAATAGGAAGAGAGATGCTGAAGATGGCGACACTCCAGAGTTCACGGTTGGACTTCTGTCACCTTTATGCTTTACTTATTTTGAAATTACAGGTTGTGTAAATTGTGTAATTAAATCCAATGTTCCTTCTTTTATCTTATATTTTTGTAGTCCGAGGAGTTAGCTGAGGTTAGACAAATGAGAAATACTCCCGACTTCTTCAACAAGCTTGTTGACAGTGTTGCTCCTACTGTGTTTGGTCATCAAGACATTAAGCGAGCAATCCTGCTTATGCTTTTGGGTGGGGTCCACAAGTTTACTCATGAAGGAATTAACCTTCGGGGAGACATCAATGTTTGTATTGTTGGGGATCCCAGTTGTGCTAAGTCTCAGTTTCTCAAGTATGCAACATTTGCAACATCTTGTACAGAACATTTTTATACAAAATGCTAGTTTTGACATTTTATTCTTCTTCTTTTGAAGGTACACAACTACTTTGGTTTCAAGATCTGTATACACATCTGGGAAATCTTCATCTGCTGCTGGATTGACTGCAACTGTTGCAAAAGAACCAGAAACTGGAGAGTTCTGTATCGAGGTACCCTTTTTTTATTCTAGCCAGAACTCACGTCCCATTGTGGTTATTTTGCTGTAAAAGCTTATATGTTTGTCACTTATTACTTGTGAATATTGATATGACTTTTTTTATATGTTTTTAGGCTGGTGCACTTATGCTTGCTGACAATGGTGTTTGTTGTATTGATGAATTTGACAAAATGGATGTCAGAGATCAGGTAACCATCTCACCTTTGGAACCTAAATTGTTACATTTTTTTGTTCTGCGTATGCAATACGTGAATGTGCCACCATCTCATATTCATGTCAATTACAAAGGTCGCAATACATGAGGCTATGGAACAACAAACAATCAGTATTACAAAAGCAGGAATACAAGCAACATTAAATGCTAGAACATCAATTTTGGCTGCTGCAAATCCCACAGGAGGTCGTTACGACAAGTCTAAACCATTAAAGGTAAGCAATTTATATTGTGCTTAGTACTGACTCTAAACTTGGTAGTGTGGTTTTGATCAAAAGACAGGGCTTGATTCTATCACACTTTTTTCTAATTTTTTTTTTTTTTTTTTTTTTAATTAAAAGAGTGTCAACTTGGTTAAAAAAATGTCATCTATTTGTATTCATAAAATGGTTTAAGAAGTTAATTCTAAATTGTATATAAATTTTTGAGCTCCTTATATGATAACGATGTAATACACAGAAAGGAGACACACCCTCAAGTGATTTGTTTGGCCAGTTGGAGATAAAACATAACTCAATTAACACATTCATAAGTTAACGGGTTGAAATTGCCACCTATTCTCTAAATCATTGATGATCAATTATTTTACTTGCCTACTCGGATACGCTAACAAATTGAAATCATTTTGCAGTACAACGTTGCTCTTCCTCCTGCCATCCTTTCAAGGTTTGACCTGGTATATGTCATGATTGATGACCCTGATGATACAACTGATTTCCATATTGCCTCTCACATCGTGAGGGTGCATCAAAAGCGTGAAGAAGCAGTTTCTCCTACATTTACGACTGCCCAATTGAAACGTTACATTGCAGTTGCCAAGTCTAAGAAGCCAAAGGTTAGATCATGTTTCTTACTTATAATCTTACCAGAGATAGCAAATGTTGGCTGGATAACAGGTTCGGGTTGAAGTGGGTCTAATGTGGGCTGGAATAACAAGGGATTTCTTTTTTAAACTAGAAGTTGGTTTAATCAATAGTGAATGTGCCCAGTATGGGCATTAAAAGTACATCATTTTCAGTAACATTGTGAAATTTTGAGTGATATATGAAATTTTATGCATGTATAATACTCTTTGGCCTGCTATCGATTGGTGCTGCCCATTTGACCAGTTCCCTTTTAGACTGAATATTTTATTTGACTCGTTTCAGATAAAGCATAAACACTAGATAGCTTGAAATCTTACCATCAATTTGCACATGTTTTAATAATGTTGATGTTGAATCATCAAGTTCCTTGGTCTAACAGTTTTGAATTAATGCAGCTAAATGCAGAGGCTAGACAAATTTTGGTGGATTCTTATGTTGCTTTACGTAAAGGTGATACAGCTCCAGGAAGTAGAGTTGCATACCGCATGACGGTCAGGCAGTTGGAGGCTCTTATCAGACTCTCAGAGGCTATTGCTAGATGTCACCTGGATGATGAGGTGTTTTTTAAAAGCAATACAATTTAAGTTGCAACATTTAGACTTGCATGGTGAATTAGCTCTAAATTGTGTGTTCTGTTTCAGGTTCACCCAAGGCATGTTCGTCTAGCAACAAGACTCCTTAAAACATCAGTAATCAGGCATGTGTAGTATGTTGATAGTTGTAAAATAGCCTGCTAAAAATGTCACTAATTATGTATATGAAACTGCAGTGTGGAATCAACTGAGATTGATTTGACCGAGTTCCAAGATGATATTCAAGAAGAGAATCAAGAAGGTGGTGATATTGGTGGCAATGGTGAAGCTCAACCAAGTGGTGCAGACGCTGATATGACCAATGAGCACCCAGGTTGGTATTTATCTATCTTGCCAAACTAGTCTGTATTGTCGGCAGTATTGGCCCATTTACATATTATTGGGTTAACTTGCATTGTGGTTTATCTCAAACGGTTTGGTCTAATAGAATAAGTTAGCTAAATAGGGATCTGGAGTCTGGGTGATAATCACTAAAAGTTAGTATCCAAGGCATGCGAACTTCTGAATTTTAGAAGATTGTTGTCGGAACATTATTGTGTATGTTATCATAACGAGCGCATTAATATTTTTGAAAAAATTGACAATAAAGTGTCTGGGTCAACCCGTACTAAAGAGTAACCTGTTTAAACTTAATAATCTGCATGCCTGCCCATCCAGCCACTTGCCCACTTCTATTACTATTAGTATATCTGGAATTTTGTTTTCATTCAATGCTGAGACTGATTGTCTTGCACAGAAAATGCAGAGGTGCCTGGAGCTAAGAAGCTTGTTATAACAGATGAGTACTTTCAGAGGGTGACTCAAGCTCTTGTGATGCGTCTTAGACAGCATGAGGAAACTGTGGCACGAGAAGGTATGCATTGATGACAGCATGGTCTACAATACATATAAAAATACATGATGAAGTAAAAGTTGGTTGATTTATATTTTCTTTTCTTTCAGGTACTGGACTAGCCGGAATGAGGCAAAGGGATCTGATACAGTGGTATGTGGGTCAGCAGAACGAAAAGAACAACTACAACTCCATGGAGGAGGCAAAGGCTGAAGTCACCAAGATCAAAGCTATCATAGAGGTAAATGTTTTCAAATTTAATGTATTTACACACATCTGGAAATGGTTTGATTAGGGTTTATATGACATTCAACAAATCAAACAGGTAAGATTTTTAAGGATGTAGACAGATATATAATGGGTCAAATAGTTTGAACGGGTTGAAATAATCCAAAATGAAAGTTACCTTATAAATCACCATATATTTAAAAACATTGAAATGTTACTCAAGTTTTGTAGTTTTATTAATATCTTTATAATTAAATAATTTTTGTTTATTTGCAAATCGATATAAATTGCAGAGTTTGGTGAGGAGGGAGGGGCATTTAATCGTGGTAGACGAAGAGGAGGCCGCAGCACAAGGGGATGATGATGGAAATGGCAGGCGGACTTCTCGAAACAACAGGATTCTTGCTGTGGCACCTAACTATGTTATCGATTAAAATGGTAATTTGTTCAATTTCAAGGATTTGTAATACTAGTTGGTATTTAGTTTCAGACACAAGTCATCCATTTTATTTATTGTAAAGTTATGAGTGCTGCTACAGCTCTATGGATAATTTTGCTTGTGTGCAAGATGCAATTTTTCTATTTCATGCCAAGTTTCTTAAGATTCAAATATTTGCTTTTCTTGATATTTTATGTTTGGAATTGGGATGTTTACCTTGTATTCTTCATTTCAGTTACCACATGAAGTCATCAAACGGAAACATTGTTTCAATTTTTAGAGTAACCGAGCATATATAATATATCCGGTATCCGCTAAACAACACACCATATCTGGCTTAAAATGAACAACTTAGAAAAATAAACTTATACTCCTGAATAGTGTATTAAAAGTGAGTTTAGTAGCTGATTGGTTGAAGAGTGATAATAGTACCAAATATAATGCAACTTCAGTTTTAACACCAAATTTCCTCACAAAGTCACTATCATCAACATCTTTTCATATATATATTCATCAATTTCGCATAACATCTTTGTAGATTAAAGTACATTATAGACTTTTGATTTGAAGGTACACTGATGAGATGTTTTTAAAAATATTTTTCATAGAAGTTAATTTTAGACTTTTGATTTGTCTTATTGAACAAAATGGTTAAACAAACTGTTGGTAGGTTTTACACTAATTTTGTGTAAAAAGTAAAAACTTGCAGGATTGTGATAGTTTACCATAAGTTTCATGTTCTGATTCATACAATGGAGATGGTCTAATAATAGTAATACCCGATTAGGGTTAGTTAAATTTACATGGCGTAGTGGCCTGGTGGAGTTTTGCTTTTCGATTGTTTTGATGAACTGTTTATAGATATAAGGTGTCTTTACTCGAGTGATTTTTTCCTTCTTACTTTTGTCAAGTATATGGAAATTTCGGTTTACAGAAGATAATATTTCGGTTTTATAATCAAGGAGATAATAGTTGGATTTGCTGAAATTGTATCAAAACGCAATAAGTTGATAACCTATTCTATTTCCTGAGTAATCTGCAATTTCTGATGTGAAACAACTTGAATACAGCTCTCAATTTATATTCATCTAAATTAATGGATTATTAGCTTTATATAATAAGATAAGTTGTTAAAATAAGCTCTTAGACATCCCCGAATTTAACCATTGCATCATCACCGCCTCACTGGCTACCAGGTGTGGCAAAGACAAGTCTACTCATGTATGGATCACCTTATATCTATAAACATAGCAGTATATGTATATCAACATATTTGCATACAATTTATATGATGATACAAAATATAAAATGATATTGATGATATTACATCACATTAATAGACTTTTTTCCTTTTCTCTGAAATCATAATATTTTGAAGTTCTTTCAATATTGGTTAATCAAATTAATCAAACGACATACCTGGTTTTTCGAACTTTTTAATGAGGTTGTTACATATATGATATATCTATTGGTATTCCACTTCAAGAGTGAAAATGAGGTGAGGATTCTCTCATATAGTATACAACTTGATCGATGGGTAATTATGTCATATTTAGTAACAGTTTCTATTATGTCTGAGTGAAAAACATGGTACAACTATACTGACATTCTGAATTTTTACTATCCAAGTCTTGTAGTGTGTAACAAGTTGCATTGCAAAGGCGAAAATATGCTTCAACTCTTAAATATGCAAACACATTTAGCCTTATTAATCAACCACCACCAGATTATTATACTCTTAACCTGAAATAGCACTCTCCGTTATCATACACCCTCCAGCTTCCATAAACAATGTGATCGAATTCTTTGAAAAACTCATTAACAAGCGCAACCCCATTCGGCCATTCCCCTTCCCCACTGGTGTCGCCCGCGAATCTCTTAAGTTACAGAACACTGTCTTCCAGACTGTGCCTTGGTACCTTTTGTCAATGAGCTTACTCTTGATCTCTTGATAATCAGTCTCTCATAGATTCAGAGAGATGCTTGATCAAACTCGATATCACTAAACACAAACACCCTCTAATCATCCCACCTTCACTCAATCCATTATTAGATACATGATAATATGCTAAATTATACACATTTTTTTTTGCCAAAATCCATTCAGTTTAAGTTTAAATGATTAGCGAAGTTGTTACTCTAAGCATTTATTAGGAATTTGCCAAATTGATTTAAAGATATTTTTCAAGAAATCTAAGAGCGCCAAGTTTATTTATTTATTTTTAAACAGACAATTTTTTCATATCTCACAATATATCTTAAAAATGCCTCCAGCAAGGCTACATTAAATTAGTTCTATAGCTTCAGATTTAATGTAAAGAGATCTTATTTTTTTAAGGATTTGTAACATAACTCTAATACTAACTGTGCAATAAACCACGCCTTCTAGATCAGAGTATGCTATGGTACAAGCTGGATACTTATAAGAGCTATTATGTGACCTGTAATAAGATAAATAACACGTTTGGGTCAGATGGAGCACATGGTAGGATCCGGCGAACCGACTTCAGCGTGAGAGTAAGTCATCCGTGTATTTAGGGATAAGTTTTAGTGAGAGTAAGTCATCCGTGTATTTAGGGATAAATTTTAGTGAAAGAAAGTAGCAAAATGAGTGAATGTCATACCTCAAATGAGCAAATGAGTCGCCTACTTATAGGCAAAACCTAGGAATGATCTAGGTCTTGCCACATTCTCAATCGTATTGGCTGTAAGGGAGCATACTCGATATTCTCTTTAGCTGGGACCAATCTCTCACACACAAACGTATTTTCCGGACTAAAATACTAACCCAATCACTCACTTATTTTCAGGACTCAAATACTAACCCGACCTAACAACTGCAAAAGATTGGAGATTATGAATTTGATGTACAACAATATGAAATAAGAATGTAACCAATGTTATGAATGCACTAACAACACTATAACACTTCGTATCTTTGACGAATACGTGTGTTATGCTATTGCACTTAAGATTGAAGAATGTTTGGATCACTTTAGAATGAATACAAACAAGTTAAATATCAAAGAAACAACAATGTATGCTAATAAAAATAAATGGAAAACTATGTGCAAAGAGGTGAAGAAAAAAGTGTAAAACAATCCATTATTTATATGCAACAAAATATGTTGTGAGCGTCCAGACAGTACCCTAATATACTAGGGTACCATCCCTATAATTAAGGGTACCGTATGACATGTCAAACGCTCCCTTTTTTATACTTTAGTGGTGCAGTAAAAATATGGTAACGTGGATTCTTTTTGGGGTAAAACCAGATTTTTAAATTTTATTTTTAATAAAATAGTTTATAAATATAAAAAAATAATTTGTTTAATTATTTTTGTAAAAGTGTTTTGTCACATTTGTATGAAAAAATTATTTCTTTAATTATCCATCAAGTTTGATGTTCATTATTTATACCTTTAGTGATTTGACATCAAAATGAAAATTTACAACTAATATAACTTGTTTACGTTAACTTTGACGTAAATTATTTTTAGGTTTTGTTATTATCAAAATGTAAATGATTTGAAAAATGTAAATAATGTTTTTAAACATTATTTATATTAACAAATGATATAATTGAATTTAATGATGTAAATTTACGCTTAATTAGTTTTTACTCTGGAATAAGTAAATATGACAGATGTGGTATTTAAATTGGGTTTATATGATATTATGATTTTTAGTCTGATAAATATGATATTTATAATTCAAATGAGAACCCCAAATATGGTGAGAATGTGAGAAGTGATCGTAGCCCTCCATCTAATCCCTTCTTTTTTAAAATTTAATGGCTAAGATTAATCCTACCATTTACACTAACTATACATTACATAAGGGTATGTTTGTAAATATAATCCACTCACTTAATATATAAACAGAAAAACACACAAGTCCCACAATTAAGGTGAAATCAACTCCAATCCTCTCTCCGATCATTACTGCCTTCATCATCTTGATCGCCAATCAAGCCACCACTACACCGCCGTTCAAACCACCACTACAGCGCCACAATTATAGCTGTAACAACTGTTTAAATCAAAACCTTCTATCACAGTCATTCAGCCACCGCATATTACCGTCGTACATCCACTGCAGATCACCGTCATTCAACCACCACATATCACCGTCGTTCAACCACTGTATGTCACCGTCGTTTAACCACCGTATGACACCGTCATTAAACCACAAGAATCACCACAATCATATAAATATGAATGAAGAAAATGTGAATTTGGACGAAATTGAACAAGAGGAAGCTGAAATTAGTGAAAAAGATGCTTTCTTTAAATCAGACTACACTGAGATTTCAAGTAATTGATATATTTTTATTATTTATTTAATTTTTATAAAATTAGTTTAGAATTGTAAATTTTGATGCATTTGTGAAAGAATAGTTTACAAATTAGGTGTTTGATGTTCAGTGATGATTTAGATTGCATAATCATAGATCAACAATAGAAGGAGAATGAACTATCAAAACAACTAATTATCCACAGAAACACAGAATCACAAATTTATGCTACTAATGAAGCAAAAGTAAATCAGAACTTATAAATTTGAATCCCCTCAGCTCAAATAGAGGGGCTCACTATGCTAGCCTGTCTCTAGACAGGCTCAAACACTTCCCTTTCTGATTTGGCCTATCAATTACCACACTGATCACCTTCACCAATTAAGTTGACTTTCATTGACTGAATGAAACTACTAAACTTTGATGCTATTAGAAACTGAATTACTTGTTCACAAGAGCTAAAAAGCCAATATGAACAATGGTAAACTACAATTCAGCTTAATTGAAAGCTGATTTACTAAAACTTATTTTTTTTTTCTGATTTTCTAAAACACTTGAATGAAATGAAAGCTAAATAGAAATGTAAAAGATGTATAAAATGACTTAAGCTGATGAGACAGAAATGAAAGATAAGCAATAAGCAATAAACGATAATAAGCTAAATTGATTTAAGAATAAAACTGATTTCATTGAAATTAAAGATTACAACTAAACTAATCTATTACAATAAAAAGAAATTTGGGCAGAGTTTTGTTACATTACTCTCCACCCGCTAAAACACTAGCCTAATGCCTCTATTTATAACAAATGAAGGAAGAAGGATCTAGAATGGATAGCCACGGATTGCCAGCTTGGCAATCCGTGTGATGTGCTTCTTCAAGTGCAATCATGAGCCTTTGATCACAATCAATAATTACGCACATCATTACAACCCTTGGATCATGTATTATGACGCGTTTGACCCAATGAGAGGCTGCCATGTGTCCCTTTTGTGCTTCTTAGCTCTTCTGACACGCTCTGACATTCTCCTTAGCTTCTAGAAGTTCTTTGATTAGACGGATATACCCTTAATTGCTGTTAACTGATAAGACGGGATTTTTAGGGTTCATGGTAACTGGGTTACTTGGGTAAAAAGGGGGCGGGAAAGGGGTAATATTATTTTATTGGTTTGACCCTTTTGACCGTGTGGAATTAGTGTTGACCGTGGGGTTTGATGGGCTCGGGTTATGGGGAATTGGTTTTGGGATTTTGATATTATTGTAGATTTGGAAAAGTATTAATTGGACCAGGTTTTTGTAAATGCAATTTGGACTTTGTAACTTGTAATTTCAGATTTTTATAAGGACCAAATATGTAACAACTGAAACCATGAGGACTGAAATTTACATCTTCTTAAAATATGATCCAAGGGCTTTTGTTGCAATTTCCTGATTCTATAAGGACCCATTTTGTCACTTCTGCAAAGATGTCTTTAAAGGACCAAAGTTGCCTGATTCTGAAACTTTGAGGACTAAAAGTGAAAATGTTCAGAAATTTCAACCAGGGACCAAATCTGATAAATCTCAATTCTCTGAGGTCTTCTTTAGGCTCAGCTTTGACTTTCATTGACTGATCTGCACACGTTCCACTCTCGTGCTCGTTTTTGCCGCTTTCCGTTTGTTTTTCGTCAATTAATGAGATATACGTTCATGCACATTCATAATCACAAAAACACATATACTTTGGCATTTTGGGTTAGTTTTTGGATTATTAAGTCTCTATTTGGTAAAGAAAAGATGAGTAAATAAGTACTCACCAAAATCCCCCGGACTAAGGTGTTGTCGTACCTTCACGCAAGGTGATTAATTCACGCTTTTGGGATAAATAATTTCATAACTCTTTCTACTAACGTTGTAAAGTAGCAAGGAGGTTCAAAAGAAGTTACAAAATCATTTATTCCCGCAAACGCCCCAATTTCCAAAGTTTATTCTTTATTCTACTTTTCACTACTATTTTTGGACTTTTCATACTTCATACTTGTGATGGTTTGTTGAACTTTCATTATTTTGCAATAACTTTTAGGGTCAATGAGTAGAAACACTCCTCATGGAGAAATGACCATACGGATAAACATCGTCATCCTTGATTTTTCACAAGCCCCCAAACTAAGCGTACAAACGAGATCACAACTTATCTACAAGTTAGATACTAATACTACTCATAAAAGTTACTTGTGGAAACCTCTTACTCCTATGTCCTAAGTTTTGTATCCCAAGATTTTAATTTTGTTGAGAAATGAATTTCTTCATATTTTCTCGTTTCAATATTTTTTAGTCCGATAGAGATACCAAGTTTAAACATTAAGTAGTTTTTCATTTTCTCTCAAGAACCACTGCAATAGAAATTCGGTCCACATAAAGGAATTTGGGTACATACAATCTCATAAATATAAGTTGCGGAGTACTACACGTGTACCTCATGTGTCCAATTCAGAATCATCCACATGCTCCTCACGTGCCAACAACACTTAAGCTCTTATTCAACACAACTTTCACTTTTCACTTTTTTTTTTTTTTTTTTTTCATTTTTCACTTTTCTCATATTTTTCATTTTTTTCACTTTTTTTTTTCTTTCAAAATCAATGGAAGCTTATCGGGTAGCTCCAAAACCACATACATAATCAACTTTTGACTTTTTTTTTTTTTTTTTTTTTTTTTTTTTTTTTTTTTTTTTGCTCTTATTTTTGATGTTCCTTGATATGCACCCAACTTCTAAAGCAAAGATTCTCTTAAGAAAATAAGAAACTAAATATTATACAAACCTAAATACCACTAATTAACCTATAACATCTATTATATATCGGTGTGCAATCTTGTGGGAGTAAAAAGCCACAAGTACCTCTCATGAGCTCTAAAGAAAACCAACTACTCCACGTTTAACATCTAACTACTAAATAAACTCTATCATTTCTCACTTGATGAGGCAAAAAATGAACCACTTTTAGAGGGTCATTTAAGCCCGGAATTGAATTTATTTGATCAAATATTGCCCTAAATCGTTCCTTTTGTGATTTTAGGTACTTTGGGAGAGAAATCTGGAAAATGAAGCAATTCGGACGTTTTTGGAGCATAAAAGTGAAGAAAACGCCAAAGACTTAATTTTCTATGCTGGGAACAGTGTGTGACGGCGTCAAGAAGACTTTCCAGAAGGCGTCAAGAGTAAAGACCATGACGACCCAGTACAAAAATGAAGGCGTCACAAGTAGAGCGTCAAGAGTTAAATTTGTGACGGCCTGCAAAAGTGGACTACATGACGGCGTCAAATGTAGATCAAGGCAGTCCGAGGATTACTTTGGCGGCGAGATGACGGCGTCACAAGGTTGTTCTTGACGCCGTCAGCCTCTAAAATCTATATATAGTTTTCTAATTTTCATTCATAAAGAGGAACAAGTTTGGAGAAACCCTAAGGCCGAACCATATACGTATTTTACAGCTTTTTCAAGGGTTTTCAGCCCTTGAAAGCTTACATGTGCTATTGAGATAAGTATTCTTTTAATTCAATCAATATGTCTATGTGTTGGTTGTCTATATCTTGTGCTTGTCTTGATTCCACCATGTTAGGCTAGATCTATTTTGTGTTTGCTTAGATCTAATGAAACCTAGATGTTAATTATGTGTTAATTACTTGTTTATGGTTGTATTGGATGAATGATTTCAATGTTAGGCTTAAGAAAACTGGCAGATCTCCAATTGGCAACATGCTTGAACGTCTTAGGAAACATGAACCGATGTGTACTAGGTTTTATTGGTTGTATTTAATGCATGAGTAAATTCTAATGATCCCATGTTAGGAGCTTCTTAGCCGGCTCGACATAGGAGTGAAGTAGGCACTCAAAGGATTGAGGAGTTAAGTACGCCACCCCATGAATGGTATTAAGGAATACAATCCGTCATCCACGCAACTGTAACAAGTAATTAATGTGTAAAAAATATCTAGGGAGTAGTGAAATCTAAGTAAACACATTTCTCCACTTATTGCTCACAACCTTAGTATAATTTAGTTTAATTTCATTTTTAGTATTTTATTTTGATTGCATCTTAGTATTGGGTTAGTTGACTAGCAACTAATTCCGCCCAAATCCTTCAAACCCGAGATATTTACTTGCTTTTCATAAAATATAAAAATACAAAAAGAATCATCCCTCATCTCTAGATCTATTATTTAGGTTTTCTAATCCTAGCGACACTATTCCTAGCTGAACGATCAATCCCCCGGTACTTGTCACTATACTATACTACAACGATCAGGTACACTGCCTGGTGGGGGTTGTAAGCTTCTCAAGATCCCTTGAGAGGTAAAGCCTGGTGCAATCCCTACGCATCAAGTTTTTGGCGTCGCAGCCCGGGGAATAGTTATTGTCTAGGTTAGAATCTCTTTTTATTAGGTCTACTTGCTAGATTCCGTTCTAATAAGATTTTATTTTTATTTTTTAGGTTCTCTTTAGTCTATCTTATTTCTTTGTGTTTTTGTTCGTAACTTTTCACCACCCGACATCATGGACGATGGGAACATCTTTGAACCCGTCATCCCACCACAACAAAACCCACCACTAGAACCTCTTAGGCCCCGAACCTTAGGAGAGTATTCCCGACCTAGCCACCAGGGCTACCGAAACACCATTGAGCTCACCGGAGCCAATGTGACCCCCTTGCGATCCGACACCATCCGGTTGGTGCAAAGCGGATGTGCATTCCATGGACTTCGTTCCGAAGATCCAAATCAACATCTCAAGGACTTCCTTAAAATCGTAGATTCCATAGACCTAGATGTTGCAACTAGAGAGACAACCCGATTACGCCTATTCCAATTCTCTTTACGTGATCAAGCTAGTCAATGGCTTGAGCGTTTACCCGCGGGATCCATCACCACATGGGATAATCTCACCAATCGCTTCCTTACCCAATTCTTCCCACCGGGGAAGACTGCAATGCTTAGAAATGACATTTTGATGTTTGAACAACATCAGGGTGAAACTTTCTACGAAGCATGGGCTCGTTTTAAGGATCTCCTATATAAGGTCCCTCATCATGGTATAAACCTTTGGTTATTAGTTCAGATTTTCTACGACCATGTTGACTATCACTCTAAACGTATAATTGATAGGGCCGCGGGAGGTAAACTGCGTGATAAGAACGCCGAGGAGTCCTGGGCAATTATTTAAGAGCTTGCCGCCGATAATCAAGAGATGTGGGAGTTTAATCATATGATAAAAGCGGCCATCAATGCAGTCTCAACATCTGGAGGGACCACCGAAATCCCTGATGAACTCCTATGCAAACTCGAGGCAAAAGTTGACTATTTTGAGGAAAGGCAAAGGAGACCTTTAAGTCCTAGATGGACCACTGTCAATTCTGTCTCGAAAACGACTCCAACACCGTTATCAGAGTCACCCTCTAGGGAGAATGTCGAGACTTTTCAAAACTATGCTCCACCTTTTTCCCCTCCTGAGAATCTTAACCTGGAGTTTGAAGCTAGAATGAGGGAATATATGGAAACTCATTCTGATCGGCTTGCTAGATTTGAGGAAGCAGTTTAAAAGCAAAAAGAGGAAATGCAAGAGAAAGTGAATGAGATGATGAGTCTATTGGAGGAGTATGCCAACCAGAGAACCCCCGAAAGAATGCTACTAAGGAAAGAAAGCGTCATCCCTACTACCCAACTTGTTAATTCCATCACAATTGTCCACAAGGACAATGAGAAGGTAGAAACCCCTACTAAACAAACCGTGGAAGAGCTACCAAAATCCTGACCTTTGAGTTACTACCTGAAACATGATATAAACGAAAACACTATAACAAATTGGATAAAGGGTGACGGGCGTAACCAACCTTCCAACCAGAGTTCTGAAAAGGAGGAAGGGGGAAAAGATGAGTATGATACGTTACCTGGGGGGCCAGTATTCGAGAGGCTATTGGTATAAAAAGTGGCTACTAAGCAGATGGCGTATGGAAACTTTGAGATACCAACTAGCATCGGGGATTTGAAATATCTTAGTGCTTTTGCCGACCAAGGATCGGAAGTAAATCTTATGCCCCTAACTATTTACATCCAACTAACGTCAAAAATGCCAGCACCCACTCGTGTTAGGTTATCCCTCGCTGGACACTCGTACGTATACCCCATAGGAATCGCAAAAGATGTGTTAGTTAATGTCGCAGGATTCATGTACCCCGTTGATTTTATGATCATCGATGATAAGGGAGATGGATGCATGCCAATAATCCTTGGGGCACCATTCCTCACCACCGCTAGGGCTGTCATTAAGTATGAAGGCAGGAAAATTGAGCTTAAACCTGGAAAAAGAAAGATTAGCTTCCCCATGACCCCGCGAAGTGGGCATGGGAATTTGAGTTGGAGAAAGCTCAAAAACAACATTGACACGACACCCATTCGTGTTCAAAATAAAATTCTTGCATGGGAGGCAAGAATAAAAAGCTACAAGGAAGCTAAATACGAAAAAAGAAAAAGCAATAAAGTTCATGTCGAGTTCGAACATAATCGGACAACAAAAAGCCATGTACCATTCGAGGAAGGAAACTTGGTACTCTTAAGACACTTGGAAACAACAATACCACCCGATAAACCAAGTCCTTGGTGGTATGGGCCTTTCACAATTGAGAGCATGAGCCAAGATGGGATGGCTAATCTGAGAAGTAAAGTAGGTGGAGAGGTGATTGCAAGTATCGACAGATTGAGGCATTACCACCACAATAGTAATGACCACAACTATATGGGGTACATCGTCTCAAGAGACGAGGTCACGTAGTAACCCATGACCTTGAGTCTAGCTACAAGACTCGTAAATAAAGAAAAGCGCTTCTTGGGAGGCAACCCATGATTTTGTGTGATTTTTATTTTTGTTTGTTTGTTATTTGCTTCCGTATGCATGCTTTATTTTTATTGTTGGTAGATCATGTTTCTAAACTAAAAAGTGGAAATACTTTACTTTGTTGTTTGTCCTAGTCTTAACTTCACCAAAAGGTATTTTTGCAAAAGATAAGTGTAAGGGGAAACCCCAAATACGTTTTTAAGAAACAAACTGATCATGATTCTCCACAATATTAAGTGAACATGTATATTCGTAATTGTTAGAGTCAAATGCTTGTATCGAGTCATAATGAAGTTTTGCAGGATTTTCCAGGAAGTAGGACCAAGTTTTTCCAGAAATTTTCCGGAAACTTAACACAAGAATTTCTGCAGGTCACTTCTGATGGCGTCATGAGCTTGCTCTTGACGGCATCACGGGTAAAAATCTGGAAATTTTACCAGTTTTGTTTTTCTAACGGAGTCTTAAAGTTTTTGTTGAATTATTAAGTTTTATAATCTCCAGGAAATCTGCAAACTTCATTCCACAAGCATTATATCTTACTTTGCTTTCTAGGATTTAGTAACTTATTTAGATTGCCGCCAATTTTATGCGAGGTTGCCTTGTTGTTTTCTCAGGATTTACAGGTTATGTATGACAAGAAGATGATTTATTTTTCTGGAAGGGAAGCTTTGATTGTTCATTTTCTTGGAGGAAGATTTAACCTGGCCACCTCATTATCCATACCGAGCGAATCAGGGGAGTATTTGATTTCATTCTTTTTACTTATTTCAATTTTACATTCTTTACTTGAACATTGGGGACAATGTTCATCCTAAGTGTAAGGGGAGGGTAAAATGATGATACCTTACAGATACACTTTCGCTTGAGTTTGTTTGTTTGATAGTAGATGTGTAATAAAACTATGAGAAATACTTGTTAGTGTAATTTTAGCGCCAAATTTAAATTTTTTTACAACATTTAGGAGTGAAACTTTAGCCATAGCAAGTGTCTCATGGATAGGAGATTGTATGACTAGCACATAACCGTATCATTCAGAAAAATTTTCCACCCAAATATGTGAGGTTCGCCTTTAGATTTGATAGGAAAAGCATTTACTATTAGTGCTTATGAGTGTACCGGTAGCATTTAGATTCTAGAACTTGCGTTAGTGATGCATCCCGAGACCGCTAGTGAGACTACATTCGTGTAGTAGGATTTACTACATGATAAGAGGCATTAGGATCACCCTTGTGTTAAACCCATGTTATAATTACTTAACCATTTAAGTCATATTACTTGGCTAGTTAAGTCAACTAATTTTTCCCACACCCTTAGCGTTGTACTCATTTTTAGTACACGAAACCCCTAGTACACCCCTCCGAGCCTATCTTTTCGTTTCTAACTTTAAGCATCTTACTTAAAGGAAGAATTTATTACACCCCACTTAAATGTACACCCAAATCGCTTAGCCTTCCGTGTATGCACTCATCTTTAGTGCATTATTGTTATATGTTAAACCCTTAGTTAATTATCTAATTGATTACATGGTTGCTAAGTCGAGTCATATCCTTGTACATATTATTTTGGGACGATTGAGACTCATGGGTAAAGTACTTATTTTATGGAGTAATGGGGAAGAACATCATATATTACCCCCATATGTACGTTAATCTTAAAAGTACTCCAAGTGTTTTGATTTTCTTAATTCGAGTCATTAGATTAGTTTATTGTAAAGTATGTAAAAATTCAAGTGTAAGGGGAATTTTCATCCCCTATGATGTATTATTTTGGATGGTAGGGTAAGAGTGTATGCAAAAAAAAAAAAAAAAAAAAAAAAAAAAAAAAAAATCGAAAAATCAAGAAAAAGAAAAGAAAAAAATAGAAAAAGAAAGAGAGAAAAAACATACGGACTACCATCCCTTTTCATTCTATGTTCATTTTATGTTTTTGTTATTTTTCATTTATTAGCTTAAGTCGAGTCTAGTCTTGGCTTAGCAACGCCATATTGTACATGTAATTAACCAAGATTGTTAGCTCGCCACCAGTAAAGACTGCCTATATCCAACAAAACCGTGTATTTCATATCCCTACACCTAACGTTACAACCCTTTAAAAGACCTCTTTGATAGTTTATCCTAGGTGCTTACGCCATGTGGTGGAGGTTTGATCCTTTCCCAAGCCTATGGTAATCTATTTTGCTATGACAGGTAGTGAGAGATATCTTCCGTTTCCATATTGTAATTTATACTTTATTACACCCGAGAGATGTGAGTATCTAAACACTATTTGTGAGGTGCTTGTGTATAACTTCCGTGCTTGTCTTTGGTCTTTAGTGGAACGATTATTTGTTGTAATTACTTTTATATTAGTGTTAAATGACCCCTAACTTGTATTTTGACTAGAATAAAAGTGCATTTGCTTGAGGACAAGCAAATCTCAAGTGTAACGGTATATGATGAGGCGAAAAATGGACCACTTTTAGGGGGTCATTTAAGCCCGGAATTGAATTTATTTGATCAAATATTGCCCTAAATCGTTCCTTTTGTGATTTTAGGTACTTTGGGAGAGAAATCTGGAAAAGGAAGCAATTCGGACATTTTTGGAGCATAAAAGTGAAGAAAACGCCAAAGACTTAATTTTACATGCTGGGAACAGTGTGTGACAGCGTCAAGAAGACTTTCCTGACGGCGTCAAGAGTAAAGACCATGACGACCCAGTACAAAAATGAAGGCGTCACAAGTAGAGCGTCAAGAGTTAAATGTGTGACGGCCTGCAAAAGTGGACTACATGACGGCGTCAAATGTAGATCAAGGCAGTCCGAGGATTACTTTGGCGGCGAGATGACGATGTCACAAGGTTGTTCTTGATGCCGTCAGCCTCTAATATCTATATATAGTTTTCTAATTTTCATTCATAAAGAGGAACAAGTTTGGAGAAACCCTAAGGCCGAACCATATACGTATTTTACAGCTTTTTCAAGGGTTTTCAGCCCTTGAAAGCTTACATGTGCTATTGAGATAAGTATTCTTTTAATTCAATTAATATGTCTATGTGTTGGTTGTCTATATCTTGTGCTTGTCTTGATTCCACCATGTTAGGCTAGATCTATTTTGTGTTTGCTTATATCTAATGAAACCTAGATGTTAATTATGTGTTGATTACTTGTTTATGGTTGTATTGGATGAATGATTTCAATGTTAGGCTTAAGAAAACTGGCAGATCTCCAATTGGTAACATGCTTGAACGTCTTAGGAAACATGAACCGATGTGTACTAGGTTTTATTGGTTGTATTTAATGCATGAGTAAATTCTAATGATCCCATGTTAGGAGCTTCTTAGCCGGCTCGACATAGGAGTGAAGTAGGCACTCATAGGATTGGGGAGTTAAGTACGCCACCCCATGAATGGTATTAAGGAATACAATCCGTCATCCACGCAACTATAACAAGTAATTAACGTGTAAAAAATATCTAGGGAGTAGTGAAATCTAAGTAAACACATTTCTCCACTTATTGCTCACAACCTTAGTATAATTTAGTTTAATTTCATTTTTAGTATTTTATTTTGATTGCATCTTAGTATTTGGTTAGTTGACTAGCAACTAATTCCGCTCAAATCCTTCAAACCTGAGATATTTACTTGCTTTTCATAAAATATAAAAATACAAAAAGAATCATCCCTCATCTCTAGATCTATTATTTAGGTTTTCTAATCCTAGCGACACTATTCCTAGCTGAACGATCAATCCCCCGGTACTTGTCACTATACTATACTACAACGATCAGGTACACTGCTTGGTGGGGGTTGTAAGCTTCTCAAGATCCCTTGAGAGGTAAAGCCTGGTGCAATCCCTATGCATCATCGCTCTTCGCAATTTAAGATTCCAAATAATGAAACCAGCGAATACTTAGCCGATAATCAGCCACACATATATAAAGTCAGATACGGAAACTTGCAAATTCTAGAAGAAGAATTCGCGTTTTCTAGCTCCTTATGTAAAAGACTAGCGAAAGCTTTTAAGCTGCGCATGTATAAAGTCAAGTACGGGAACTTGCAGATTCTTAAGAAAGAATTCACATTTTATAGCTCCTGGTGTACAAGACTAGCACAAGCTTATGTGATTATCATTGGTTAAGGGAACAAGCTAGGGCTCAACACGCCCGGTCAAGTCAAAATATTTATTTCTACTCTCGCCAGCAAGAAAGTCAACAAGGTGTCAAAAACACTTATTCAAACTTTATTATATTTTTGCACAAATTTTTCAACTTTTTTTCATTTTTTTGTGCTTTTTCATGACCTTTTCTTTCATTTTCAAGATTTTTCAATTTTTTAGGAAAAACGGAGTTGCAAGAGTACACGACATGGTGAAAAATGCAAGGTCAAATCGAATCGAAGATTCACCCTCCCCCGGACTAGAATGGAACATTGTCCTCAATGTTTTATGGGAATTCTAGGTCCGTTTATTAATTATGACAAAGAAAACGTTAGTCGATAAGATTTTCGGATATAGGTTTTCCAAAAGCATCGATGAATGAGACTCGAGTGGAAAGAACATCATGACGAGCACGAGAGTCATCATAAATCGCGGACAATCCTGAACAAACATTCATAAACAACCACGGAACACAAGAATGGAAAAGGCACCCCCTCCTCACGTTATTCGTTAGAAATAAGAAAAATAAGAAGATGTAATGGATAAGCATGGGTTGCCTCCCACGAAGCGCTTGTTTTTGGTCACCGAGTCACATGAGCTTGACTCGATCCCCGAATTAATTCGTCCTTGGGGAAAAATACGTGGAAAAATAATCTCACTTGGGCTTTCATTCAAAATATTTGAATAAACAAATGAATTATTTGAAAGTTCCACCCCGATGAGATAACCGATGGTATTCTAATAGTGAAAACTATTAGAAACGATACCAGGGTAAAAAATAATGACCTCACTCCCGACGGAGTGACGGAGAAGAGAAATCACACCAAATGTGATAAAAGGAAAGAATGTCATGATAACAATCATGAAAAATTCATCATCATAAAAAGAAGACTTCATAATTGTGGAATTATGAATCTTATCATTCAAGCTCATTTGAAAAACTTTCCCGGGTGGGAGGGATGGGATAAAATTTTCATAAAAACTCTCA
Organism: Artemisia argyi; assembly: GCA_030686995.1. NCBI lineage: Eukaryota > Viridiplantae > Streptophyta > Magnoliopsida > Asterales > Asteraceae > Artemisia > Artemisia argyi. Next base: position 102,763,213 of record CM060700.1, read on the forward strand.
TTTTTAAGAATGCCACCCAGATCATGACCATTTTCAAAATCAAAACAGAAATTTTCATACTCTGGATAAGAAAGTTCACCAGGAAACTTTTCAAAATCACAATCAATCTTATCAAAACAAAACGAATCATACTCTGGAAGAGAGATAAAATCAAGAGAAATGGTACTGCCACTACTCGTCTCTTCCGTATGATCGATATCAAAGTGAAAAACTTCATAGACTGGATAAGAATGATCAGGACGAGAAGTGGGATTGCCACTAATCTCCTCAGTCGTATCAAATGAAAAACACTCATAATCGGGTAAAAATTCCTCGAGCTCGGGATCCAAAGGATCTTCAATCGTAGGCTCAATCTTCTTCTTAACTTTATCCGGAGGGATTGACGGTTCATCAATTAACAAACTTTCAAGAAAAAGAGTATCTCCCTCCGAATCAAAGTAAGATTCATCAATCTTAGAAAAAGGAATCGTATCAATAGCAAGGAATTGATCGACCTTTTCCCAAAAAGAATCATATTCCTCAATCGAAGGAAAAGATGGGGAAGAGTCGGAGACGATTGTTTTCAAGAAATCATCAAAAGAATAATCACAAACATCAACACTTTTAACGATATATTTCTTTGATTTTGAAGCATCGGCACGAAAAATCATTATATCATCATCATGTCGCAAAGTCAGAGTATCCTCAAAATGATCAACTAAGGCTTTTTCGGTTCTCAAAAATGGTCTCCCTAGTATAAGAGGAACTCTCGGATCGGCCTCGAAATTAATAACAACAAAGTCGGTTGGGAAAGTACACAAATTTACTCAAACAAATACATCTTCAGCAATTCCGACCGGATGAGTAATGGAATGATTAGCAAGCTCTAAAGTCATACAAGTCGGTTTAAGATCTCCCATTCCAAGTTGTTCATAGATTGATAATGGCATAAGGTTAATGCTTGCACTTGAATCAGCCAGGGCATTGCAAACCTCTTGATCTTTCAACGAACAAGAAATGAGAAACTTTCCCGAATCTCCAAGCTTTCCGGGAAGCTTTTTGAGAAGAATAGCGGAGCATTGAGCATTAATCGGTGTTTCAGCTAACTCAAGCAATTTTTCTTTATTACTTATAAGATTTTTGAACGTTGAAGCAAACTTTGGCATGTAAACAAGAGCATCCATGAAACTGATGTCGAAGTGCAATTTTTGAAAAATATCAAGAAACTTTTCCATTTGTCTCTTAGATTTTGCATGGAGCTCTTCATCATTAAACCTTGACGGATATGGAAGTTTTGATTTGTATTTAACACCTTTTTCAGAAATGACTTTTTCCTTATCTTTAGACGTTTGGAAAACCGGAGGTTGGACATTTTCAGTACCTCTGTTATTAGTAGGAGGAACCGGGTCCTTTGTCGCCTCAGTCTCACGGTCCACTACCTTAGGAGGAGGAGAAGAAGAGGTAGTCGGAGCCGTGGGTCCATCATATTTAACAACACTACGAGTCGTGATCGCCTTAATCTCGCCCCTCGGGTTTGCGATCGTGTTGCTTGGAAGAGAAGTAGTACCCGAACCCGAAAGTCGATCATTTAAACATTTGTTTAAATCACTAATTTGATTAGAAAATAACCGTGTAGTTTCTTCTTATTTTGCCATAAAATCTTGTTGGTTCTGAAGCAATTGCTTAGTCAAATCATCCGTGGGCGACGGATTTTGAACAACTCCTTGATTTTGATTATTATTGAAAATTTGCCCACGGTTATGAAAATTTCCATTATTCTGATTTCCATGATTAGCATTTTGAAAATTCCCAGGGTTTCCATAGTTTCCTTGGTTTTGAAAATTCCCTTGATTCGGGCCTTGATTGTAATTTCCTTGAAAACCTTGGTTTTGATTGAATCCTTGATTATGATTTTGAAAACCATTATTAGCTCGACTCTAATTTTGATTTCCTTGATTCTTACGATTCTACACATTATGATTTTGATTGACTTGATTGACTTGATTCGGTTGATCGAGAAAGGGTGTTCCAAGATAATTGGTGGAACGATAGCTGAGAAGATTTCGATCTCCTTGAGGTGGGTAACTGTTGCTACCCGTGTTTGCAACATACGCGTTCTCATGAGAAAAGGCACCGGTTGCCGGACATTCATAATACAAATGAGGACCACCACAAGTCTCACAACCATGACTAACCATATTGACTTGATGGTTTTTGGTTTGATCCTGAGTCGTTTGATACATTCGTAGCATAGCCATAGACATATCATCAAGCTTCTTAGTAATGGCGGCAAGCTCGGAATTATACGAAGAATTATGAGTCGCGGTCGATCTCGTTGGCTCATTCCTCTATGAGAAATCCCAATAATTGTAATGAGCCGTCATATTCTCAATGAGTTCGCAACAATATTCAGGACGACGTTTCATAAAAGTACCTCCGGCTGCTGCATTGATCATGTCATGATGCGTGGGAATTGCACCAGGCTTTACCTCTCGAGGGATCTCGAGAAGCTTACAACCCCCACCAGGCAGTGTACCTGATCGTTGTAGTATAGTATAGTGACAAGTACCGGGGGATTGATCGTTCAACTTGGGAATAGTGTCGCTAGGATTAGAAAACCTAAAGACTAGGTCTAGAGATGAGGGATGATTCTTTTTGCATTTTTATGTTTTATGAAAAGCAAATAAAAATGCAATAAAAATAAAATACTAAAAATGAAAATAAACTAAATTATGATAGTGGTGTGAGCAATATTTGGGAGAATTGTGTTTACTTAGATTTCACTACTCCCTAGATATCTTTTACAGGTTAATTACTTGTTACCGTTGCATGGATGACGGATTGTATTCCTTAATACCATTCATGGGGTGGCGTACTTACTTCCCCAATCCTATTAGCTCCTACTTCACTCCTATGTTGAGCCGGCTAAGAAGCTCCTAACATGGGATCACTAGAATTCGCTCATGCATTAAATACAATCATAAAAACCTAGTACACATCGGTTCATGTTTCTTAAGACGTTCAAGCAAGTTACACAATGGAGATCTCCCAGTTTTCTTAAGCCTAACATTGAAATCATTCATCCATTACAACTATAAACAAGCAATCAACCTATAATTAACATCTAGGTTTCATTACATCTAAGCAAACACATGAAAGATCTAGCCTAGCATGTTAAAATCAAGACAAACATAAGATTTATTCAAACAACACATAAACATATTGAATGAATTGAAAGAGGAATTATCTTAATTGAACATGAAAGGTTTGAAGGGGTGAAAACCCTTGAAAATACTGTTACAAATGACCTAGGGTTTATTAGGTTCGACCCTAGTATTCTCCACACAAGTTCCTCCTTTTGAATGAAAAACAGAAAAGTATATATAGATTTTGTGAGGTGACGGCGTCAAGAGTAAATGTCTGACACCGTCATCTCACCGCCAAATAAATTCTCGGACTGCCTAGATCTAGGTTTGATGCCGTCACGTGTAGTCCATTTACAGGCCGTCACCAAAATAACTCTTGACGCCCTTCTCTTGACGCCTTCAGGTTTTCTCTGGGTCGTCATGGATTTTACTCCTGACGCCGTCACAATTTCCTTCTTGACGCCGTCAGGTACTGTTCTCAGCATGGAAAATTAAGTCTTTGCCGTTTTCTTCACTTTTATGCTCCAAAAACGTCCAAAATGCTTCCTTTTCCAGAATTCACTCCCAAAGTACCTAAAATCATAAAAGGAACGATTTAGGGCAATATTTGATCAAATAAATTCAATTCCGGGCTTAAATGACCCCCTAAAAACGGTTCATTTTTTGCCTCATCATGTCACGATGTCGTAAAGTCAAACCATTGTAAAACGTATCAATTATCGTAACGAGAAGCATATTATGGTTCAGACACCGATCAATAGCAAGCTTATAACGTTCCCAAGCCTCGAATAAAGACTCATCTGGAAGTTGCCGGAAGTTGCTAATATCGTTTCGTAGCTTCGTCACCATCGATGGTGGAAAATACTTTGCCAAGAACTTCAAGACCATTTCTTCAAAGGTATGAATCGAGTTCTTGGGAAGACGATCAAACCAAGCAGTGGCATGATGCGTTAGAGAATATGGGAAGAGAGAAAGACGGAGGGTGTCATCAGAGACCCCATGTTGTTTCATGCTTTGGGTGACGGTTAAAATTTTGTCAAGATGCTTATTTGCATCGTCACCCAGCAAACCGTGCTATTGGCATGAATTTTGGACTTGTTGTATCATATGATGCTTGAGTACAAAATCCGTAGCCTCAATATTGAGAGGGGCAATCGGGCCACCTCTTTCGTGCATTGTTGGTTGGCACAGCTCCTCCATCATTCAGAGATCGGGAGCTGGCACGTGTTGGTGATCATCACCACCCACCGGAGGGTGTTGATTATTCGGGTCCATTCCCTCAACGTTGGGGAAATGGACACGGTGTGTGTGTCGAATTACCCTTTCGGGGTTTGAAAATGGAGAAATAAGACTTTCAGAAGAAGAACGGGTGTTCATACACCAAAAATAAAATCAAAAAGAAAAAGAAAAAGGAAAATCTTTTTGTATTTTTGATTTAGAATTATTTTTGGCTTTTTTAAATTTATTGAAAAACAAATCTCAAAAACTTTTATTTATTTTCTTTTTTTTTTCAAACGTTACGTTAATCGTAACCGTTTCCTTCAAAACTACTCGAGACGGAACGGGAGAGAAGAGTGTTTCTCTCTTCAGCTTGCAAATTATTGTCAAACCTTCCGTATTTTCCGCTTATTCGGTTGTAGAATTAAAGTAATCCGATTAACAATTAACTTCACGCGTTCTTATGTTGGTAGGCTTATTTGGTTTACAACGCCCCCTCTTCCACGAGGGAGTCGAGACTATAACTTTCTTTTTGTATTTTTGAAAACACTTTAGGAAAAGTGTTTTTGATTTTTCAATTTTTATATTTTTATAGAAAATATTTACAAAATAGAGGAAGGCTTTATCAAAACACGATTTTTCAAAATGAAATTCAAAAACTCACTTCAAACCTTCCCCGGCAGCGGTGCTAAAAATTGATTGCTCAATTATATGTATATATTTATAAGTATCGAGGAAATCCGCAAGAAATACGGATTACCCGAGTCGTATCCCAACGAAGGTTGAATGGAATCGTAAAATTCGATTCGCCAAATCGTGTCGTGAAAAGTGGAAAAGTGAAAATTGTGAATGTGAAACTCAAATAATGAAAAGAAATGATGAAATAAGTAGAAGATACAAACTATGTATGCACAAGTGATTAAAATCTAAAAACGGGAATTCAAACGCGATTTTAAAATGTAACGTATGAACAAAAACGTAACTATTTATGAAAAATGATCATAAAAATATGAAATTAATTTCTAAAAATCTTAAACTATTTAAAATAATTTTGAGAAAAAAGAAAAATATTTTTTTTGACTTTTTATTTATTATCTATGAATTTATTTCTAATTTTGGAATTTAAAAGTAATTAAAAATAAGAGAAATTATAAAAATAAATAGGAAAAATACAAAATCATCTTTGAAAAATCTAAAATAATAGAAAAGAATTATGTAAAATATTTTTGGATTTTTTAAGGCTTTTTCTGATTTTTATTTGATTTTTATTTATTGAAAAGTATTAAAAATGATTTAAAATTAAGAAAAATTAAGAAAAATAGTAAAACAATTCAGAAAAATATGAAAAATTCACAGAAAATCTAAAATATTAAAAGAAACTTAGAGAAAAATTTTGAAAAAGAAATAAGCAGTAGAAGTGCTTAATGAGAGCAAAACAGCTTAATACAAGTGCTTATTAATAAGCACTTGTACCAAAACTGTGTGAAACTGAATATACAGATGCAGTATACTCTAACGAGCTCAAATATGCTGAAATATGATCAAGTGAAGCACAGAAATACAAGAGGAGAGCAATAAGCAGTTGAATTAAGCTAATGGTACAAGAATAAGCTAACAGAAATAAGCTAGTAAGCTAGGAACAAAACAAATCACTACTAGTCACTCAAATAAACTCAAAAACCAGAAATAAGCTCAAGTATTAGGCTAATAAGAACAATTGCAGGTCTAGAATCTAATCAGCTTTCCTGTTTCAAACTCCTTATTTGAAGAAGCTAATAAGCACAACTAAAAAGTTCCAAAGTACAAAGTATTGGGGGCAAAAGCTCTACTGTACTACTAAGTTTCTAAAAACAGCAAATACCCTATCACTAACTTCTAATAGCTATCCTAATTTAACCTAAATTCAGTAGCTAGTGGAAACTAAATATTAAAACAGTTGACTTTTCTATTGCTACACTAATTTGACTTTATCTGATTTCAACTGCTTAATTCTACTTCTACATGTAATATTAAGCTACAATAATGCTAGATTAAGCTAACTAGAACTAAAATGCAACTTTCAATTCAATTACACTAACTGATTATCACTAATACTAACAGTTAACAAGATTGAAAACCTACTTTGACTTTTTATGAACTATGCTACTAATTTAATACTCTATTAATCAACTACTAACCTAATGAAATCTAACTGTGAAGCTGAATCAGTGAAACTACATCAACTATACACTGCAACTAATAGATCCAAACACCTCTATATTATCTACTAACTAAATGAAATCATGAAGTAAACAACAAATTACCAAAACACTGATCAAAACAGCTAAGAGATCAACAATAGAAGCAGAATGAACTATCAAAACAACTAATTATCCACAGAAACATAGAATCACAAATTTATGCTACTAATGAAGCAAAAGTAAATGAGAACTTACAAATTTGAATCCCCTCAGCTCAAATAGAGGGGCTCACTATGCTAGCCTGTCTCTAGATAGGCTCAAACACTTCCCTTTCTGATTTGGCCTATCAATTACCACACTGATCACCTTCACCAATTTAGTTGACTTTCGTTGACTGAATGAGACTACTAAACTTTGGTGCTATTAGAAACTGAATTACTTGTTCACAAGAGCTAAAAAGCCAATATGAACAATGGTAAACTACAATTCAGCTTAATTGAAAGCTGATTTACTAAAACTTATTTTTTTTTATTTTCTGATTTTCTAAAACACTTGAATGAAATGAAAGCTAAATAGAAATGTAAAAGATGTATAAAATGACTTAAGTTGATGAGACAGAAATGAAAGATAAGCAATAAGCAATAAACGATAATAAGCTAAATTGATTTAAGAATAAAACTGATTTCATTGAAATTAAAGATTACAACTAAACTAATCTACTACAATAAAAAGAAATTTGGGCAGAGTTTTGTTACACTACTCTCCACCCCCTAAAACACTAGCCTAATGCCTCTATTTATAACAAATAAGGGAAGAAGGATCTAGAATGGATAGCCACGGATTGCCAGCTTGGCAATCTGTGTGATGTGCTTCTTCAAGTTCAATCCTGAGCCTTTGATCACAATCAATCATTCCCCACATCATTACAACCCTTGGATCATTTGTTATGACGCGTTTGACCTAATGAGAGGCTGCCATGTGTCCCTTTTGTGCTTCTTAGCTCTTCTGACACGCTCTGACATTCTCCTTAGCTTCTAGAAGTCCTTTGATTAGACGGATATACCCTTAATTGCTGTTAATTGATAAGACGGGATTTTTAGGGTTCATGGTAACTGGGTTACTTGGGTAAAAGGGGGGCGGGAAAGGGGTAATATTATTTTATTGGTTTGACCCTTTTGACCGTGTGGAATTATTGTTGACCGTGGGGTTTGATGGGTTCGGGTTACGGGGAATTGGTTTTGGGCTTTTGATATTATTGTGGATTTGGACAAGTATTAATTGGACCAGGTTTTTGTAAATGCAATTTGGACTTTGTAACTTGTAATTTCAGATTTTTATAAGGACCAAACATGTAACAACTGAAACCATGAGGACTGAAATTTACATCTTCTTAAAATATGATCCAAGGGCTTTTGTTGCAATTTCCTGATTCACTAAGACCCATTTTGTCACTTCTGCAAAGATGTCTTTAAAGGACCAAAGTTGCCTGATTCTGAAACTTTGAGGACTAAAAGTGAAAATCTTTAAAAATTTCAACCAAGGACCAATTCTGATAAATCTCAAATCTCTGAGGTCTTCTTTAGGCTCAGCATTGACTTTCATTGACTGATCTGCACACATTCCACTCTCGTGCTCGTTTTTGCCAGTTTCCGTTTGTTTTTTGTAAATTAATGAGATATCCGTTCCTGCACATTCATAATCACAAAAACACATATTCTTTGGCATTTTGGGTTAGTTTTTAGATTATTAAGTCTCTATTTGGTAAAGAAAAGGTGAGCAAATAAGTACTCACCAAACTTGTGTATAGGTATGTAGTTGCAATCAGATTTTTATGAATAAGGAGTGTAATGTTCAAGTGGGCTCGTTATATATATTCTTACTGAGTCTTATGGTGGCTATGACACATGGGTTAACATGTTTAAATCTCGACATGCTTTAAAAAGGGTGTGTTTGTGTGTGTGACCCGATAGTGTGTAATTATTTTTGAGATAGGTTCGTCAACTTGTTCGAGATTCGTCGTGTGTCTAATCTATCGGATTCCCTTTATGTTCTTAATTGTTTTACGATTTTTATTGCCTTAACCTACTTTCTAATTTGGTATAACTCTAAATTTCTAATTCGGCTAAACCTAAATTAATATCACAATTAACTTAAGTAAACCATAAAAATAAAGACATGATTAATAACAAGCATTAAAAATCTGTTATGATATTAAATAAGCATATAAGTAATATGTAATTATAATTCGTGTAGATTCGGTGACGAAGGAGTGATCCATTTTTCCTCGTGTTCTTTTCATTTGCTTTCAATTTCATAAGGTATATATATTCTGCCTTTTTAGTAAAGGCCATCCTCCTCTCTTTTGTTTATTGTTTTGATTATGATTCCTTCAGTGAAGCCATTGCTATGTTCCCATTGTTTGATTCATATTTGTTGATACTTGATATTGATATGAGCTTGACATTTGTTTGCATGCTATATCTCTTTTCTATAGCATTCTTGATTCTATGCCCATTATGTGTTACTTGTATATGATTTGACTTATTAGCCAGTCATGGGAACTCCATGGCCTTGCCACTGATGCGCCAGTGGTATTGACACTATCTGTTGAGTTGGGTTTTTGTCCACAACGTTCCCTATTATGCTATAGCACCATGGCCATTATTATTATTGTATGTATGCTTAGCCTAGAGCTTGGTATATGTATATTTATTTTGTCAGGGGCGTATGGATGCATCCTAGGTACTTTGTTTAGTATTATTTGGTGAATGGTTTAGTGTGTGGAATTCACTCCATTTCACATTAGTACATTGGAGTTGCAAATCCTTTGTGCAATTTGTATGATTATCTGGGCTTTTCTTTGTTATCATTTGACATCCTTATATTTCTATTCCCTTTGTGCTTATTATCCGTTTGTATTCTCTTTGCTTATTATTATATCCGTTTCATATTTCTTTTAATGAATCCTTGATTCATTATCACATATGTTGTATTTTGTTGACCTTTATCTTAGCAGATTCTCGTGGACTCTTATTTGTCTTTTCTTTCATTTATGCTTATTACCTATCTTTGTTTATATCTGTTCACTGAGCGTTAGGTCAGCCGCATTTTTCTTTTCTTTGCGGCACAGGTAATAAGCGGGAAGCATGGCTTTGAGTGATGAGTGTAGGATGCTAGAAGACATATACTTAGTGTTTCCCCATTGTTATGAATTTCCAGACTTAGTACTTTGAATTGTCATTCCTTTAGACTTATGTATTTTGAATTATTTCCCTTTGTATAGCCCTGGTTAAGGCTATACTTTTTAAGTCATCGTTTCATATGACTTGTTATTTATCTTTTAATAAAGACTTCCCCTTGCATTTTTATGTTCTGATTACACACCATAATGTTACATTCTAGCCCTTTTCGGGTTGGGGTGTTACAATTATGGTATCAGAGCCAGGTTTCCGACTCTTAGAGCTTAGGCTAGTGACTTGTGAGGATTTGGGTAGACATTAGGCTTCTTCTGCTTTGACTGTTTCCTTCATTTTGTAATTCTCATTTTGTTTTGTCTTCACTAATCCGTTTATTGATCTTCTAGATGGTGAACACATGTAACACTGGTGATGAAGCTGCCTTCAACGCGGCTGTAGCCCAGGCTGTTGAGGCCTTGATGCCAGATCTTAGGACCCGACTTTTTAATGAATTTCGTCAGGCTCACCCTAGTTCTGGCAGTGGTGGGGATGCTGCACCTACCATACATGGGTGGTTGGAGAAATTTGGGAAGCAAAGGCCCAAGTCTTTTAGCTCAGCCAACTCTCCTGTGGATTCCGAAAACTGGATAGCCCACATTCAGAAAATCTTTGAGGTGCTTGGGTGTGGTGAGGAGTTTAAGGCTCGTCTTGCTAGTTATAAGCTGGAGGGTGACACTTTGAGTTGGTGGAAATCTTATAAGCATGTGAAACGTGATGACTTTGTTGCTACTCTGACTTGGGAGTCATTTCGTGAGATTTTCTATTTGCAGTATTTTCCTCGTTCCGAACAGCAAAAGTTTAAGCGTGAATATCATAACATCAAGCAGTTCGATAATGAGTTGTCTGGTGACTCATGAGGCGGTTTTTGCGTTTGGCTAGCTTTTTGGGGACTCGGGCTGATGTTCAAGAGGAGCAGGCTATGAAATTTAAATGGGCATTAAGTGACTGGATCTTGGAGAGCCTTGTGAATACCGACTTTACTGACATTGCCAAGGTTGCTGATGCAGCCCGCAATGTGGAGATCTTAAGGGAAAGGACCAGGAGTAACAAACGTAATAGAGATGGTGATAGGTGATGCGTGGGAATCGCACCTTGCTTTACCTCTCGAGGGATCTCGAGAAGCTTACAACCCCCACCAGGCAGTGTACCTGATCGTTGTAGTATAGTATAGTGACAAGTACCGAGGGATTGATCGTTCAGCTTAGGAATAGTGTCGCTAGGATTAGAAAACCTAATTTACTAGTTCTAGAGGTGAGGGCTGATTATTTTTGTGTTTTTATATTTTTTAGAAAGCAAGTAAAATCTCGGTTTTTGAAGGAGTGGGCGGAATTAGTTGCTAGTCAACTAACCCAAAACTAATATATGATCAAAATAAAATAATAAAAATGAAAACAAACTAATTATACTAAGGTTGTGAGCAGTAATTGGAGAAATTGTGTTTACTTAGACTTCACTACTCCCTAGATATCTTTTACATGTTAATTACTTGTTATACTTGTATGGATGACGGATTGTATTCCTTAATACCATTCGTGGGGTGGCATACATAACTCCCCAACTCTATGAGCTCTTATCTCCTCCTACACCATGACCCAGCACAACTATAGGGATTGTAAACAGTGGCTCATGCATTAAATACAACCAATAAAGACCTAGTACGCCTCGGTTCATGTTTCTTAAGACGTTCAAGCATGTTACCATTTGGAGATCTGCCAGTTTTCTTAAGCCTAACATATAAATCATTCATCCAAGAACAAGAATAGACAAGTAATCAACACATAATCAACATCTAGGTTTCATTAGATCTAAGCAAACACAAGAGAGATCTAGCCTAGCATAATTGAATTGAGACAAGAACAAGAGATAAACAACCAACACATAGACATATTGATTGAATTAGAAGAACACTTATCTCAATTACAATGCAAGGTATCAAGGGTTTGGAACCCTTGAAAAACCTGTAAAAGAGGCACCAAATTCGTCTTTAGGGTTTCACCAAAACTTCTCTCTTTTTAATGAAAAAACTAGAAAACTATATATAGGAAAAACAGGCTGACGGTGTCAAGAGTTACTTGTGACGCCGTCACCTCGCCGCCATATACTTCCTCGGACGGCCTTGATCTACTTATGACGGCCTATGTGACGCCGTCACCGACCACGGTATTTTATTCTTGCCACTTTGACGCCGTCATGAAGGCGTTTGACGCCGTCACCACCTTCGGTATTTTAATCTTCATGTCTGACGCCGTCAAGATATTACTCTTGACGCCGTCACCTTGTATCTTCAGCATGGAAATTTGGTACTTTGCCGTTTTCTTCACTTTTATGCTCCAAAAACGTCCAAAATGGCTTTTTTTTCCAGAATTCACTCTCCAAACACCTAAAATCACAAAAGGAACGATTTAGGGCAATATTTGATCAAATAAAGTCGGATTCGGGCTTAAATGACCCCCTAAAAATGCATCATTTTTTGCCTCATCATATACCCTTACACTTGAGATTTGCTTGTCCTCAAGCAAATGCGCTTTTATTCTACTCGAAAGACAAGTTAGGGGTCATTTAACACTAATATAAAAGTAATTACAACAAATAATCGTTCCACTAAAGACCAATAGACAAGCACGGAGGTCATACACAAGCACCTCACAAATAGTGTTTAGATACTCACATCTCTCGGGTGTAATAAAGTAATATAACATTATGGAAATGGAAGATATCTCTCACTACCTGTCATAACAAAATAGATTACCATAGGCTTGGGAAAGGATCAAACCTCCACCACATGGCGTAAGCACCTAGGATAAACTATCAAAGAGGTCTTTTAAAGGGTTGTAACGTTAGGTATATGGATATGAATTACACGGTTTTGTTGGATAAAGGAAGTTTTACTGGTGGCGAGTTAGCAATCTTGGTTAATTACATGTACAAGATGGCGTTGCTAAGCCAAGACTAGACTCGACTTAAGCTAATAAATGAAAAATAACAAAAACATAAAATGAACATAGAATAAAACGGGATGGTAGTCCGTATGTTTTTTTTTTCTCTTTTTTTTTTCTATTTTTTTTTTTTTTCATACACTCTTACCCTACCATCCAAAATAATACATCATAGGGGTATAAACGTTCCCCTTACACTTGAATCTTTACATACTTTACAATTAACTAATCTAATGACTCGAATTAAGAAAATCAAAACACTTGGAGTACTTTTAAGATTAACGTACATATGGGGGTAATATATTATGTTCTTCCCCATTACTTCATAAAATAAGTACTTACCCATGAGTCCCAATAGTCCCAAAACAATATGTACAAGGATATGACTCGACTTAGCAACCATGTAATCAATTAGAAAGTTAACTTAGGGTTTAACAAATAACAATAATGCACTAAAAATGAGTGCATACACGGAAGGCTAAGGCGATTTGGGTGTACATTTAAGTGGGGTGTAACAAATTCTTCCTTTAAGTAAGATGCTTAAAGTTAGAAACGAAAAGATAGGCTCGGAGGGGTGTACTAGGGGTATCGTGTACTAAAAATGAGTACAACGCTAAGGGTGTGGGAAAAATTAGTTGACTTAACTAGCCAAGCAATATGACTTAAATGGTCAAGTAATTATAATACGGGTTTAACACAAGGGTGATCCTAATGCCTCTTATCATGTAGTAAATCCTACCACACGAATGTAGTCTCACTCGCGGTCTCGGGATGCATCACTAACGCAAGTTCTAGAATCTAAATGCTACCGGTACACTCATAAGCACTAATAGTAAATGCTTTTCCTATCAAATCTAAAGGCGAACCTCACATTTTTGGGTGGAAAATTTTTCTGAATATACGGTTATGTGCTAGTCATACAATCTCCTATCCATGAGACGCTTGCTATGGCTAAAGTTTCACTCCTAAATGTTGTAAAAAATTTTAAATTTGGCGCTAAAATTGCACTAACAAGTATTTTTCGTAGTTTTATTACACATCTACTATCAGACAAAACAAACTCAAGCGAAAGTGCATATGTAAGGTATCATCTTTTTACCCTCCCCTTACACTTAAGATGAACATTGTCCCCAATGTTCAAGTAAAGAATGTAAAAGTTAAGAAGTAAAGAGAATGAAATCAAATACTCCCCTGATTCGCTCGGTATGGATTTTAGGTTGACCAGGTTAAATCTTCCTCCAAGAAAATGAACAATCAAAGCTTCCCTTCCAGAGTATAAATCATCTTCTTGTCATAAATAACCTGTAAATCCTGACAACTATAGACAAGGAAACCTCGCGTAAAATCGGCGGCATCCTATATAAGTTACTAAATCCTAGAAAACAAAGTAAGATATAATGCTTGTGGAATGAAGTTTCCAGATTTCCTGGAGATTATAAAACTTAATAATTCACAAAAACCGTAAGACTCCGTTAGAAAAACAAAACCTGTAAAATTTCCAGATTTTTAACTCCTGACGCCGTCAAGAGTAATACTCTGACGCCGTCAGAATGGACCTGCAGAAATTCTTATGTTAAGTTTCCGGAAAATTTCTGGAAAAACTTTGTCCTACTTCCTGGAAAATCCTGCAAAACTTCATTATGACTCAATACAAGCATTTGACTCTAACAAATACAAATATACATGTTCATTTAAAATTGTGGAGAATCATGATCGGTTTGTTTTTTGAAAACATATTTGGGGTTTCCCCTTACACTTATCTTTTGCAAAAATACTTTTAGGTTGGAGTTAAGACTAGGCCAAACAACATAATAAAGTATTTCCACATTTTAATTGAGAAACATGACCAACCAACAATAAAAATAAAACATGCATACGGAAACAAATAACAATCAAACAAATAAAATCACACAAAACATGGGTTGCCTCCCAAGAAGCGCTTTTCTTTATTTACGAGTCTTGTAGCTAGACTCAAAGTCATGGGTTACTACGTGATCTCATCATCAAACATCACATCCTCCTCATTAATCATTTCATTGTTATTTTCTTGGTAATGTTTTACACGTTGTATGTAAACCGTGAATTCCCTACCTTCATCATCAATTAACACTACCGCTCCAAATCTAGAAGAATTCTTTACCGTGAACGGCCCGTACCATCTAGACTTAAGTTTTCCCGGGAATAATCTCAACCGAGAATTGTATAATAGGACCTTGTCTCCTTCTGAAAATTCTTTGGGTTTCTTAATTCTTTGATCATGCCATCTTTTAGCTCTCTCTTTATATGTGATGGAGGATTCGTAGGCTTCCAGTCTAAGCTCATCAAGCTCGTGTAACTGCAAAAACCTATTATTCCCAGCAGTTGTATAATCTAAGTTGCATGCCTTAAGCGCCCAATAAGCCTTGTGTTCTAATTCTACCGGTAAATGACATGCCTTACCATACACCATGCGGAATGGGGTCGTTCCAATAGGTGTTTTGTAAGCAGTTCGGAATGCCCATAAGGCTTCGTCGAGTTTGAATGACCAGTCCTTTCTGTTTTGACTAACCGTTTTTTCAAGTATTCTTTTAATAGCTCTATTGGTGTTTTCGACTTGGCCATTGGTTTATGGATGGTAGGCGGTGGAGAATCGATGGGGTACTCCATACCTCTTTATGACCTTTTCCATTTGTGCATTGCAAAAATGTGTCCCCCTATCGCTGATGAGAGCTTTCGGAATCCCGAATCTTGCGAAAAGCTTTTTCAGGAAATGAATGACCACTCTAGCATCATTAGTCCTAAGGGCTTGCGCTTCAACCCATTTTGAAACATAGTCAATGGCGACTAAGATGTACTCGTTTCCCCCTGAGGATGGAAAGGGTCCCATGAAGTCAATCCCCCAAACATCGAATACTTCACAAACTTGTATAAAGTTCTGATGTGCTTCATCCCTATGTGATATATTTCTGGCTCGTTGACATGCATCGCACGCCTGCACCATTTCTTTTACATCACGGAAAATTGTGGGCCAATAGAATCCCGCATCGAGAATCTTTCGAGCGGTAACGTTTATCCCATGATGCCCGCCAGAGGGACCAGAGTGACATTCTCTCATAATCTTAACTGCCTCATTTTCCGAAACACAACGCCTTATAATGTGGCCAGGACACCTTCGGAATAAAAAGGGTTCATCCCAGAAGTAGTATTTTAGTTGGGAAAAGAACCTCTTCCTCTCGTACTTAGTCAGGTGTTCTGGAACAAGCCTACATCTACTCGCGAAGTAATTAGCAAAGTCGGCGTACCACGGCTCCGAATCCATCATTGACATTAGTTGTTCGTCAGGAAACGAATCCCTAATCTCACTTCTATCGTGCTTATCCAAGGGGTTTTCAAGACGAGATAGATGATCTGCGGCTAGATTCTCTGCCCCCCTCTTATCGCGAATCTCAACATCGAATTATTGTAATAACAAGATCCACCGAATTAGTCGTGGCTTGGCATCCTGCTTTGCAAACAGATATCGAAGAGCTGAGTGATCAGTGAAGACGACTGTCTTTGAAAGGACAAGATATTGTCGGAATTTGTCGAATGCAAATACTACGGCTAATAATTCTTTTTCGGTGGTGGAGTAGTTCTCTTGAGCGGGATTCATGGTTTTGCTAGCGTAGTAAATAGGTTGGAAAAGCTTGTCACGTCGTTGACCTAATACAGCCCCGACGGCGTAGTCGCTGGCGTCACACATGATTTCAAATGGTAACTCCCAGTTGGGTGTGATCATGATTGGAGCTTGAGTGAGTTCCCTTTTTAGGAGGTCGAAAGCATCTTTGCATTCTTGGGAAAAATCGAATGGAGCATCCTTCACAAGCAATTGAGTCATTGGCCGGGCAATTTTGGAGAAGTCTTTGATGAATCTCCGATAAAATCCGGCGTGCCCCAAAAAGCTGCGTATTGCCTTAACAGTCGTGGGGTATGGTAACTTAGATATAGCTTCAACCTTAGCTTGGTCCACCTCTATCCCGTTCCCTGAAATCTTATGCCCCAATACAATCCCTTCTTTTACCATGAAATGACACTTTTCCCAGTTCAACACCAAGTTGGTTTCTTCACAACGTTTAAGCATCTTTTCTAAATTAGCAAGACAGCGGTCGAAGGAGTTTCCGAAGACTGAAAAGTCATCCATGAATACTTCCATGCTGTCTTCCATGAGTTCGTGAAAGATTGCGGTCATGCAACGTTGGAAAGTGGTGGGGGCATTACATAGCCCAAAAGGCATCCTTTTGTAGGCAAACGTTCCATAGGGGCAAGTAAACGTGGTCTTTTCTTGGTCCTCAGGTGCTATGGGGATTTGAAAGTATCCAGAGAATCCATCTAAGAAGCAATAGTACTCGTGTCCAGATAATCTTTCTAACATCTGATCAATGAATGGTAAGGGAAAGTGATCTTTCCTCGTGGCATCATTGAGCTTTCGATAGTTGATGCACACCCGCCATCCAGTGACAGTTCTCTGGGGCACCATCTCACCCTTGTCATTTTTTACTACAGTCATTCCACCCTTTTTAGGTACAACCTGCACAGGACTGACCCATGGGCTATCCGAGATCGGGTAAATCAGGCCTGCATCCAAAAGTTTGATAACTTCTTTCTTCACTACTTCCTTAATGTTAGGGTTCACTCGCCTCTGGGGTTGCACAGTGGGTTTATAATCTTCCTCCATAAGAATCTTATGCGTGCAAAAAGTTGAGTCAATCCCCTTAATGTCGGCCACACTCCATGCAAGTACCCCCTTGTATTTCTTCAGGACCTCTAAGAGTTTAACTTTTTGTTCCTTTTCCAAGGAAGAGTTTATGATTACCGGGAGTTGGTTTTCTCCCTGAAGAAAGGCATACTCCAAATGATTAGGGAGCTCTTTAAGATCAACGTCAGGGGGCTCGATAATAGAAGGTTTGAGCTTGTTCTCGGGCTTTCGGAGCTCGAGATGCTCCGTTGCCTCTTGTCTGGGGTAGAAAGAGACTGCATTAACCTCCTCCGTCTTTTCCACCTCTAGCAAAGGCAGAAAACTCTCGTCCCGTAGCCAGCCTTCATCGATTTGTTCATCGATGCAATCATCAATGACATCTGTGAGCTCATCTACTTCCCCGATAAAGTAGAGCCAGTTGGATGCTTCGAGGGAGAGGTCCATAGAATCCTTAATGTCGAAGGTTGTGCTATCGTCTCCTACTCGTAAGGTCAATTTGCCATCGTAGACATCGATGACTGCACGAGCGGTAGCAAGAAATGGTCTACCTAAAATGATAGGTACCACGTCGTCCTCCTCCATATCCAGGATTACGAAGTCGACAGGGAATTTGAATTTCCCAACCTTGACTAGCACGTTCTCACATATCCCTTCGGGGTACTTGACTGATCTATCGGCTAGTTGGATGTTCATACGGGTAGGCTTCAATCTGGAATATCCTAGTTTACGGAACATAGAGAGAGGCATGAGATTGATACTTGCCCCCAAATCGGCAAGAGCATTCTTGATTGATAGAGGTCCTATAGAGCACGGCAAGGTGAAGCTGCCCGAATCGTCTACCTTCTTTGGTAGCCCTCGATGGGTCACCATTGAGCATTCTTCCCCCAGGGTTACAAGACCCTCGAGCTTCTTCCTGTTAGCGAGCAGCTTTTTGAAGTATGTGCTATACTTTGGCATGTGATAGCAAGCATCCAGGAGAGGTATGGTGACAACTGAGTCTTTTAGGTATGACAAGAACCTCTTGTTATCATTCTCAGTTTTCTGGTTCCTTAGTCGGGATGGGTATGGAATTCTCACGGGTGGGTTAGGAAGGGTTGATGGGGAGGGGGTTGTTACGGGTGGTTGGTCCGGGGTGCCAATGCTGACATCCTGCTCCTCCTCCTCCTCCCCAGGTTTGTCTGAATCGAGGGTGACGGGGGACGAGTTTGGGTAAGGGGGATCCTTGGTTGTCGTTCCAGCTCGTGTGGTTATCGCGAGCATGGGGTCTTTTTTTCTTTCTAACGGCGTTTGGAGGTGATCTAAGGCTGAGTTAAGCTTGTTGAAAAATTCTCCAATACCCTCCTGCTGCTCATCGAAAAGCTCATTAAGCCCTTTCATTTGCAAGTCTTTTTCTTGAGTGAAGTGACCAAGGTCATCTTCGAAATTGCTCCTGATTTTGAATTCAGGGCCTTCCTCCCCTTCTCTTCTCCTTACCAGATTTCCCCAAAGGGTGTAATCGTCATTTTGGTAAAAAGGTAAGAGGGAGGGATCAGCATAAATGTCCCCTCCTGACAAGCATGCATGTTCAGTTGTGGCTGCTCCTCCGCATTCTTCTACCTCATGCGGGCCTCCACAGTAATCGCAGATCAGGTAGGGATTCGACAGCTGTTTAGGTGACCGCGATCCAGCTATGTATTCCGCTCTTTTGTGAATTTTGCTCAACCGATCCGCGGTGATCTCAGAAATGCTGACAGTCGACTCAGGTTCATCCCAAGTGTCATCCTGATCTTGAGCATATTCTTCAATCCTATCCCATCCTTCTTCGGCACTAAGATTGGCCAATCTTCCTTTCCTAGATTGGTTAATTCCGTTCCGGTCATTAGAGGAGATATTTTCGTAAAAGATTTGGACCAAGAGCCAAAGTTCAATGCCATGATGTGGAACTTGTCTTATTAAATCTTTGAATCTAGTCCACGCTTTATGGAAGGGTTCATCCTTCCCCTTTCGGAAACGAAGGATCCTATCCCTAAATGCTGAGGTTTTTCCAGGTGGAAAGAACTTCTCATAGAACTTGGATATGAGTTGCTCCCATGTGAAAATAGATTCGGAAGGGAGTTTGTTATACCATTCTTGGGCTTTTTCGTATAAGGTGAAAGGGAAGAATCGCAGTCGGGATGTGTTTCTAGTAGCCCCATCCGTATGGATGGTGTCCACTATTTTTAGGAAGTCCTTGATGTGTTGGATTGGATTTTCCTCATCAAGTCCGTGGAATTTACACACACTTTTGACAAGCCAAACATCATTTGCATGCAAGACCTCGTTGGTGTGTTCGTTTGGGTAGACAATGGCATTGGAAAACCTACGAGGAGTTGGGGAAGAGTAGTCCTTGAGACGCTTAGGAGGAGGTATTATAGGGGTATTCATCTCGTTGTGGGAGCTAGGGGTTGTGATGTGATTTTCTGAATTTTCTTCAGAGAGAGGTGCATCAAAGTCGATAGCAATGCTGGATGGTTCAGGTGTTGAGTGAGTTCGTCTTAGCCTACACATTTCTCTTTCGGGTTCTGCATAAGGCAATACAAGGTCTTTAGTGGTGCTACAACTCCTAGTGATCCTAAGGTTGGAAAATTCGTTGGTTGCCATGATGGTGGATGGTGAAGAGTTACGAACAAAGGCACGAAGAAATAAGATAGACTAAAGAAGACTTAAAAATAAAAAATAAAATCTTACTAGAAAGGAATCTAGCAAGTAGACCTAATAAAAAGAAATCCTAACCTAGACAATAACTATTCCCCGGGCTGCGGCGCCAAAAACTTGATGCGTGGGAATCGCACCTTGCTTTACCTCTCGAGGGATCTCGAGAAGCTTACAACCCCCACCAGGCAGTGTACCTGATCGTTGTAGTATAGTATAGTGACAAGTACCGGGGGATTGATCGTTCAGCTTAGGAATAGTGTCGCTAGGATTAGAAAACCTAATTTACTAGTTCTAGAGGTGAGGGATGATTATTTTTGTGTTTTTATATTTTTTAGAAAGCAAGTAAAATCTCGGTTTTTGAAGGAGTGGGCGGAATTAGTTGCTAGTCAACTAACCCAAAACTAATATATGATCAAAATAAAATAATAAAAATGAAAACAAACTAATTATACTAAGGTTGTGAGCAGTAATTGGAGAAATTGTGTTTACTTAGACTTCACTACTCCCTAGATATCTTTTACATGTTAATTACTTGTTATACTTGTATGGATGACGGATTGTATTTCTTAATACCATTCGTGGGGTGGCATACATAACTCCCCAACTCTATGAGCTCTTATCTCCTCCTACACCATGACCCAGCACAACTATAGGGATTGTAAACAGTGGCTCATGCATTAAATACAACCAATAAAGACCTAGTACGCCTCAGTTCATGTTTCTTAAGACGTTCAAGCATGTTACCATTTGGAGATCTGCCAGTTTTCTTAAGCCTAACATATAAATCATTCATCCAAGAACAAGAATAGACAAGTAATCAACACATAATCAACATCTAGGTTTCATTAGATCTAAGCAAACAAAAGAGAGATCTAGCCTAGCATAATTGAATTGAGACAAGAACAAGAGATAAACAACCAACACATAGACATATTGATTGAATTAGAAGAACACTTATCTCAATTACAATGCAAGGTATCAAGGGTTTGGAACCCTTGAAAAACCTGTAAAAGAGGCACCAAATTCGTCTTTAGGGTTTCACCAAAACTTCTCTCTTTTTAATGAAAAAACTAGAAAAATATATATAGGAAAAACAGGCTGACGGCGTCAAGAGTTACTTGTGACGCCGTCACCTCGCCGCCATATACTTCCTCGGACGGCCTTGATCTACTTATGACGGCCTATGTGACGCCGTCACCGACCACGGTATTTTATTCTTGCCACTTTGACGCCGTCATGAAGGCGTTTGACGCCGTCACCACCTTCGGTATTTTAATCTTCATGTCTGACGCCGTCAAGATATTACTCTTGACGCCGTCACCTTGTATCTTCAGCATGGAAATTTGGTACTTTGCCGTTTTCTTCACTTTTATGCTCCAAAAACGTCCAAAATGGCTTCTTTTCCAGAATTCACTCTCCAAACACCTAAAATCACAAAAGGAACGATTTAGGGCAATATTTGATCAAATAAAGTCGGATTCGGGCTTAAATGACCCCCTAAAAACAGATCATTTTTCGCCTCATCAATAGGATTCAATCTTCTGGGGCAATAGGTTCTGGTCAGATACAGAGGAGTCAGGGTCAGAGGGATCATGATTGTAGGGGAAATGGTAATGGTAGTGGTGGTAGTAATAGAAATGGTGACAGGAACAACAACCAGAAGTATGGGAACAACAGGGGTTAGCAGTATGGTAACTCATCTGGGTATAGGTCGAATTATGGGTCTGGTTCTTCTAACCAGAAGAGGTTCCCGGATCAGGCTTCTTTTCCACCATGCTCTACTTGTGGGAAGATGCATCCCGAAAAACCGTGTCATTGTCTTACAGGAGGGTGCTTTATTTGTGGTGTTGTGGGACATCGAGCTAATGATTGCCCGAAGAACAAGAACAAAGTTTGTAACGGGACTCAATCAGCTGCTTCAGGTCGGGTGTTTGCTATTACTCATGAGTAGGCAGCAAGGGCATCAGGTACCATTACGGGCTCTGTACATATGTTTGGTCGAGTTATTTTCGTATTATTTGATACTGGTGCCACTCATTCTGTAGTATCTATTTCTTTTGCTAAACACATAACAATTCCACCAACATTACTTGAATATACCTTATCAATATCCACCCCTATGAAAAGCCAAGTAATCATTAACCATGAATTTAAGAATTGTCCTATACGTTTTGACGACAAGATTCGTTCTGCCAATATATTTCCTTTGGAAATGTGCGACTTTGTTATCATTCTTGGCATGGATTGGTTGACGGAACATCGAGCTACGATGTACTGTCACACCAAACATGTTATCTTTGGCGATTTGAATAATCCTGAATTTGTTTATCAAGGTTCTCTACCTGTCAAACCTATGAAAATCATTTCTGCTTTGAAAACCCGTACTTTGATCTCACATTGTTGTGAGGGGTTCTTAGCTTCAATCAAGGACACTTCTGTCACAACTCGTAAATTCTGGTCTTTTCCCGAACTTTCACATTTACTATTCATCGATCACTATTCATCATTTTACTATTCATCATTTTTTATGTCAGTTTGATATTCTGAGAAGCGTTTTAAAATTTATATTATTAATTTACCCGGTGTTTTCAAACCAATTGATACATTTTACGGTCGGAGCTTATTACTCCGTCGGTTTGCGTTATTTCAATAAGATAATTATTTTAACTTCCGATTCTCATCAGGAATATTATTTTACAATTTTTACAACTTCATTATATTTTATTTTATCTCGTTACAATTTATTTTTAGTTAACTCGGTACCCGGTATCTCCTAAAAGATTTAATATCTAGCATAATCTACCTAATATCTTACAAGATTTTTGCAAAACTCTTCCACCCCATTTAATTCCTTAAATGGTGGATCTTGTCCCATTTACAATAATACATACAACTTGTACATTTTTCTCATTTCATCTCATTTTCATTTAAAACAACTAGAAACTCTTCTCCTCTTTTTCTCTCTTTCTTGGATCGATCCACCATCAACAACAAAGAAGAAACCATAACTTTCCAAGATCAAGTCTTATTCAAGCTTAGTTAGTGGTTCTTGTTTGGGTTTTGTGATAAAACCCAAGGTTTTATAAGTTTTCATCTCCATAAGCTCACTAATCTTTCTATGTAAGTTGTCAAACTTTTGTTCATAATTTCTTCATGTTCTTATTATGTTCATATGATTTCATACAAGGTTTACATGCATATGTTAGTATATACCACTCATTTATATATATATATAACTTTTGATTCCTAGAAATGGATTATTGTTAGATCCTTGTTAGATCCACTTGATTTATGATGTTTAGGAACCCATGACACCCTAAGAAGGTGTATGGTAATATTAGACTAGATTTGTGGTGATTGAAAGTGATTTGGTTGAAGTTGAAACAAGTTTGAAACTAGGAAAATGATTTTTGAAAATATATATAAACCTACTGTCCTTAAAATGAAAACGTGGCCAACTCAGTGGGTTTGGGGTAACTTTTGACCAAATATTTAGAAAATACTTTCCGAGACGGAACTATGGCCGAAAACGGGGATGAAAACGAGTTAATAACGAAGGAGATACGCCAAAAACGGGTTTAACGACGAAAACTATATTTTCTGAAAACTGCATGCTGTTTGGCATTTTTAGACGGACAAATAGAGGCGTTAAACGTAACCTAGAGGAGCCGAGCTATTGAAAATATATTAGTATGTTGTCCCACGATTCCGGGAATGTAAAGAACGTAGAAAACGAGCTTAAAACGACCAAGTTATACACTTTTGAAACTAGGCGAACTATATATATATTTGACAACATCTAATAGCAAATATTCTCTTAAGTTATGGAAACACTATAATTCAACGCCAACACTTATTTTCAAACTACGAGTGGTATAGGCTTCATGTGCATGTACATTCATCGCATCCCCTCATAATTTAAGTAGACCGTATCATTCGTTCATTATAGGTCGCGGTTAGAGATCGAACCTCATTTCTGTGTTACCACTTTTGTCTTCGTAACTATCGTACCAGGTGAGTTATAGCCCCTACTCTTTTAATTGTTTTGTCAACTTTTGGGGGAGAATACATGCTCGTTTTTAAATGAACTATTATTTGACTCTTTGAACTTGTCTTGACCTTTTGAACTTGACTTGACTTTTGAAATTGACTTAAACTTTTGAACTTAATGCACCGTACGTGCTATAACCTAAAGTCTCCCATGTACGGAGCAATGCAAAGTCTCCCCTGTCTACGGAGCAGCATTATAAAGCCTCCCTTGTTCGGAGCAACCTAAAGTCTCCCATGTACGGAGCAGTGCAAAGTCTCCCCTGTCGACGGAGCAGCATTATAAAGTCTCCCATGTACGGAGCAACATAAAATCTCCCCTGTCAACGGAGTAACTGATTACTATATAATAGTTTGTGAAAGATGTATCGTACGTGCATCAACAATTGTTAGTCTCCTGCTGGTTTGTCGTTCGCACTCCAGTTTATACGTACCGTTCGTGCGGCCTCCTTGTGTGGGGCAGTAGGTAGTATGGATAGCGCTATTAGAGGTCGGCCAACCTCTCGTTCCCCTGTCTACGGAACGCATATTATTTATTTTAGGAGCCTTGCCACATTCTTTATTATATACTATGTGCCCATATTGTGAACTATATTGACCACGTGTACTTGACAACTAGACATAAACTATTTAGCAGTGGGTTGTAAACACACAGGTTACAAGTCTCTTATGGCGGGACTTGTAACTGAGTGGATTTACGATGCCTTTGCTGTGTGATCACTTTACTATAAACTTATTTTTTTTTTAACAAACTCTATGAACTCACCAACCTCGTGTTGACACTTTAGCATGTATTTTCAGGTTTTAACTTATGGCACGCTACTGGAGGTTTTGGCAGGGCATGGCATGGTCATAGAAGACTCTGATTTTTATATGGGGACCGTTTTTAAACTATTTTAAGGGCCTACTTCCGCACTACATTTAACAATGTAAATTTAACATTTTTGATTAAACTATTTATACTAAATGATTCAAATGAAAACCATTTTTGAACTTGTGTTGTAATACCAATTGAGTTACACCCCAGCTACACGTATGCTTCCGCTGGACCCGATCTTGGGGGTGTGACAACTTCTATTAATGAGACTCGCCTTGAGGATCATCCTGTTGTCTGAGATTTCCCTGATGTTTCCCTGAGGAACTTCCGGGAATTCCTCCTGAACGTGAAGTAGAGTTTAGTATTGAATTAATCCATGGTACCGAACCTATTTCAAAATCCCCTTATCGTATGGCCCCTATTGAATTGAAGGAGTTAAAGGAGAAACTTCAGGAACTCTTGGAACATGGATTCATTCGTTCGAGTGTTTCTCCGTGGGGTGCTCCTGTTCTTTTCGTGAAGAAGAAAGACGGTAGTATGAGGTTGTGCATTGACTACCGCGAGCTAAACAATATTACAATCCGTAACCGCTATCCATTGCCTCGTATCGACGACCTTTTTGATCAACTTCAAGGTGCGAAGTTCTTTTCCAAAATCGATTTGAGATCTGGGTACCATCAACTACGGGTGAAGGAACAAGATGTTCCTAAGACAGCATTCCGTACTCATTATGGTCATTATGAATTTTTGGTGATGCCGTTTGGTTTGACCAATGCTCCAGTTGTGTTCATGGATTTAATGAATCGTGTCTTTCGCAAATTCCTGGACAAATTTGTTATCCTTTTCATTGATGACATCCTTGTTTATTCAAAGACGAAGGAAGAGCATGAGGAACAGCTTCGTATTGTGTTAGGGATTCTACGTCAGAAGCAGTTGTACGCTAAGTTCTCGAAATGTGAATTTTGGTTGGGTCAGGTGGCATTCTTGGGTCACATCGTTTCTGCAGATGGTATTACCATGGATCCTGCAAAGGTCGAGGCAATCACTAAATGACCAAGACCGATGACTGTGACAGAAGTTAGGAGTTTCTTGGGATTGGCTGGTTACTATCGGAGATTTGTGGAAGGGTTCTCATGTTTGGCTCTACCGTTGACTAAACTTATGAGGAAGGGTGAGAAATTCGCTTGGGGTGAGGAATGTGATGAAAGCTTCGAGGAATTGAAGAAAAGATTGGTTTCCTCTCCTATTCTTACTTTACCTTCTGGATCTGGTGGATTTCAAATCTACAGCGATGCTTCAAAGAAGGGTCTTGGTTGTGTATTGCTATAGCATGGAAAGGTTATCGCCTATGCATCAAGACAGCTGAAACCTTATGAGGTTAACTATCCTACACATGACATGGAATTGGCTGCAGTTGATCTCTCCAAAACCAACCATAATTATCAACTAAGGATGTTGGTCAACAAGTCAAGCAGCAAGGAAGAAGGTTCAAGATATATATCCGTGGAGTACAGTGTATCCTGGGTCGTTATGTCCCAATGAGGCGTGCAATTTCGATTTAAATGAATTTGTGATCGAGTGGTTTTGAACAGGAAAAAGGTGTGAGTGATTTAAACTAAGGTTTTATAAAAAAAACAACTTAAATAAATTATTTTAATTAAAACGTAAACCTAAATTATTTAAAAACGTTTAAAACCTAAAAACGCGTAAGATTAATTAAAACTACGTTTAACGTACAAAATAAAACTTGAATTCTGTCCAATACAATCCCACGGACGTGAAATTTTTATTTTTGGAATCCAAATGATAAAATAAATTATTGGAAATTTAAAATTATTTTTATAACTATTTAATTAATTATTATTAATTAATAACTGTTTAAACTTAATTAAACTTAATTAAACTAATTTAATTATAATAAATACTAAACTAATTTATAAAATTATAAAACATTTTATAAATTTACTTAACCATCACAGGAATCTATAAAAAATATAAAAAGTTTATAAAAAATATTTTTAAACTATTTTATTAATTGTTATCTTAATTATTAATTAATTACTACTTAAACTAATTAAATTCTAAAAATTAGAATATGAACAGTAAAAATTCTAGAAAAATTCCTAAAATTATTTTATAACATATAAAGGCTAGGAAAAATATAAAAACTAGGTTTTGCTTGATAAAAACTAATTATGCTATTTAATACTTAAATATTAATTAATTATTAATAAAACTAATATTAAATCTAATTAATACTAAATGACAAGATAAAAATTTGGAAAAATTGCCAAAAATACTTTAATATAAAAGAAAATTAAGAAAATATAAAATTGCAAATTACTTAATAAAAAGCTAAAAAGGAAAATCAAAAAGATAAATAATATTAAATAGAAACTATCACTTAATTTTATTTTGGATTTTTCTGATTTTTCTTTTGGAAATCTATTTAACTACTAAAAATAAGAAACTTTTGTGAAAACAACTTTTACAAAGCTTAAAAATAAGCAAAATGGCCACTAAAAGCTCTAACAGTTGACTTTTTGTTGACTTAAGCTAGAAATGAGCCTCTGTGGGATCCACTGGGGTAAATTTAAGTGCAAACAAGTTTATTGGACATGAATGATGCTAAAACAACAAGCTAAGGTCACTGAATAAGCCAATAAGCAGTAATAAGCACTTTGGGAACTTGGTTCAACCCAGAAATGGGACAACTTTTGATGGCCAATAAATGTGGGTCCCAGTGATCTTAAGCTTCAACCAAAGCTTGAAATGGGTAGAGGGCCAGCTTGTGAGTCTAAAGAACCAAGAGTTACCAAGTGGGACCCACTTATGTGTTCTGTGGGACCCACAGAAGGTGAGACAGAACAAGGTTTGCTGCTGCAGCAGTTGGGTCTGCAGCCCTGATTGAAAGAGTATGGGGCCCACTAGAAAATTTGCAAAAATATAATGACTATGGGATTCTAAATATTAGGTGGTAGGCTTCAATTTATGAAAAGCACAAGTTCTGACTCTAAATACAAAATTCGAAACAATTCCTTGAAATTTTGGATTTTTGCAAAAGATGAAATTTTGACTTTTATAGATTATGATCCAATTTGACTTTTGTGAACTTCAATTGATCCTAGGTGATTAGAAATAACTTTTTAAGCTGAAATGAAGCTAGATTAAGCTATTATACCTAGTTACGCTACTATATCTATGACTATGTAACTTAATACTTATCTGATGTATGCAACAATTAAAATTAAAAGTGATTCTTGACTTTTGGTGAAGGAGTGGTGTATTTTATGACTTACTTGACTAATATGAACCTAAAATGAACTGAGTTTACCACTTAATATGCACCTAAACCATTTATGCCATATGTTGAAATGTTTAGTGCTATATGAGATGCAAACTTGAAAAGCTAACGCAAATAGACTAAACCTACTTGAAAATGTTGAGATTGGTTATAAATCAACTAAACATAACAACTAAGAGCTGATACAATTTGAATGAGTGGTCAAAAAGGGTTTTTACACTCAAACTTAAACTTGTGCCAAACACCCCTTTAAATCTAATCCAATGATTACGGCACGTCATAAGCCAACTAAAAAAAAAATCATAAAAATAAGCCAAAGGTGGATTCCTGTAGTTAAGCTGGTATATATAAATCTGTGAAAAGCACAAGTCCTGAATCCAAACACAAAAATCAAAACAATTCCTACAAGATTTGGATTTTCTACACTTGTATGCAATTTTGACTTTTGAGATTTTTATCCTAAGTTGACTTATTTGACTTTCTAATCAATCCTACTGCTTATTTATGTTGTATTAAGCTAATGAGACATGAATTTAAGCTAAATTACTAACTAATGAGCTAATATTAAGAAAATGGATAGTTAAATTTGAACAGATAGCAAGTATGGTAAGATTAAAGTGAATGTTGATTATTTAACTAATAAGACCTAGTTATAATACTTTTATTAAGCTAATAGAACCTAATGAAACATATTTGAACAATAAAGAATTACTAAAACTACCTGCAACACAGAATTACCTACTAAACCAAACACTCCTTAGTGGACTGTTAAGGCAATTTTAGGAAGCAAATGTTTGATCTAACCCAGGAATTTGATTTATTAACTGATATTAGGCCAAAATGAACCTGAATAAGCAAAAATAAACAACAATAAACAACAACAGCTCACAGTGACAGTTTATGCTAAAAATGTAGAAAGGCTAACAAATTTTCCAAAGCAAAGAATTAAGGGAACCAAGTGCACAAAACCACAACCTACACCTCCCTTGAGGTACTAAACCCAAGGGCATTCCAGAATTCCCTTGCTCCATGCCTTCTTCATTGTTGTACACTATTTTTTTTTTCTATTTTTTTGTATTTTTGGTAATTTTTTGATTTATATAACTAAAACTGATTTTATTACATCAAAAGCTTTTAAAAACTTGTAAATAAACTTAAAGAGGCTTAATAGAACAGTATTTAACAATTTTAAACAAGATTAAGTAAATGTGTCAAATTTACTAAAAAATGCTAAAATTTAAATAACAAAATGAAACTTGAAATTAATGCTTGTAATAAGTTTGGATTACACTAATAAAACAGATAACAACGATTTTAATCTAAGAAAAACTTAAAATTACATTAATTTAAATCTTACACTAATCTACATTACTTTATACTAAATTACACTACTCATTTCTTCATTCTGCTTCTTCTTCTATATATAGCATCCAAAAAAGGTTCCACGTGTCTTCAGGAGAATATCCCACCAATTTGTAGCTTTGATATGTGTTGAATTCATCACAGCTGTTTAAGCTAATTTTGGCCCCAAAATTCATACAAGTGGGATTGAGTAGTTGTGAAGGTTATTGGTTGTTTTTGGAGGTGGAGGGAACAACTAGATAAGGCTAGGGGTGGTGGAGTATGAGGTGGTGTCAGGTTGCAGGGTAGTAGGGGTTGACAGGTTGTAGCAGTGATATGTGTTGACTCCTAAGGTAAACCTAAGGGGTGGGTTTTGTTGTGAGGGTGACAGGGAGTGTTTAGGTGGAGTAGGAGGAAGCTGGAGGTGGAGATGGTGAAAGATAGTAGCAGAAGCAGGAGGTGTGGAGATTGGGGGTGATGGTCAATGCGGGTCAAAAGACCAGGTTTTATTATAAGGGAAGTTGGGCCTTTGTTTGTTTGGGCCTGGTTTAAAAGGGATGGATCAAGACATAGTTTGGATTTGGAAATTGGATATTTTTTTTGGTTTGTAAATATTTTAGCCCAAGGACCTTTTATGTATTATCTGATTTTCCAGGGACTAAATCTGTAATTATTCCAAAGTTATTCAAAAGGTACCATTTTTGTCATGTTGGAATAATATAAGTACCTATTTAATATTTTCCAAAATAAAAACAACCAGGACCATTTTTGCCAGATTTGCAAAGTTGAGGGTTAAAAGTGTAATTTTCTAAAAGTTTATCAAAAAGGACTTGATTAGTCAGGATAAATAGTACAAGGGCTATAGATGTAAGTTTTTCCAATTTAAAATGCCCAGGGACTGTTTTTGCCATTTTTGAAACTTTAGGGACCAATTTTGTAATTTCTTCAAACTTTTTATCCAAGGGTCAAACTTGATAACTTGTGAATTCCCAAGGACCATTTTTGAGTTTTTATTCCAAAATAAACTTCCAGGGACCAAAACTATCATTTCTTGAAAGTTCAGGGACTGATTATGTCAAATGTGCAAACTTTGCTGTTTTTCATCTGTTTTCATTCCTTTTGCACCTGAAACATATAAAAACATATTCCAAAGATATTTGTAGTATTATGTGAGATATCTGAGTGTTTTTAACTGTTTTCGTATTTAAAATGGAACAAAAATGATGAGTATTTGGACAATCATCAATCCCCCACACTAAACTATTGCTAGTCCCTAGCAATATAAAATCCAAGAACAACCCGTTTTGAAAATTTAATGGATTTGATGTCTCTTTACTAAAAGCCATTACTTCTGGAGTAGCCAAATGTTTCAGTTCAAGTAAGAAATATGGTACACTGATAACCATATGATTTTGAGCAAACCATAAGCTGTCAATGGATTTGATTTGTCTTTACCAAAAGCCGTTTGCTTCTGGACTAGCCAACTCTTTGATACAGTTATCATCTTGGTGAGTTGAATACCAATTACGGTTTTCCACTGCCTTTACCACAAGCCACAACCTTGCGGGCTAGCCAACTCTTTACTTTTTAGGATATGGTGAGTTGAATACTATACAATTTTGGGCAAATTGTCAGCCATCAACGGTTTTGAGATATCTTTACCAAGAGCCGTTTGCTCCTGGATTAGCCAGTCCTTTTGCGGTTTAGACAAGGTGGACTGATAACCATAAATTTTTTGAAATAAAGTGATTTTTTTTTTTTTTTTTTTTAATTTTGGCCAAAAATGGGGATATTAAAAGGTATAATATGATCAAATTCGCTAGAATTCCCCCCCCCCCCCCCCCCCTCCACTTAGAATTGAATATTTTCCTCAATATTCAAAGTCCCGACTATTATGCCGACTCTTTGAACGTAAAAAAGCAACATTACAAGCTAAATGTGGAAATAACATTTTTCACTTTATTTATATAGATATATACATACTTTTTTTTTTTTTTTTTTTTTTTTTTTTTTTTTTTTTTTTTTTTTTTTTTTTTGTGAAACTTATATACATGGTAACAACAGCATGGGTAACTCCCCCACACTTAGGGTGAAAACCCCGTATACATGCTACTATTTTTGTTTACCGAGTCGCTAGCTTGACTCGACCCCGAATTCATTTGTTCATAGGGAAGTAAGTGGACTAAACAATCTCCATCGGACTTTCTTTTAAGATGTTTAGATTAACTTTGAAGTACGTGAAAGTTCCACACCGATGAGATA
Source organism: Artemisia argyi (assembly GCA_030686995.1). Classification (NCBI taxonomy): domain Eukaryota; kingdom Viridiplantae; phylum Streptophyta; class Magnoliopsida; order Asterales; family Asteraceae; genus Artemisia; species Artemisia argyi. The sequence goes on from CM060700.1 coordinate 102,795,066, forward strand.
AGTACCCGGCTTACATAAAAATGCCGGGGTCAAATATAGTATCCTCACTTCTGAAGGAGTGACGGATAAGTGGAGAAGTCACGGGGTACGTGAAGAAAGATAAGAAAATCAACAATCATGATTGACTTATAAAAAGGAGACTTCATAATTTCCATATTATGAATTTCAACATTGAAGCTCCTTTTGTAAGAAAATTTCTCCATGTGAGTTTTCTTACAAAGTAATATACCGGGTTTAAAAATTTTGTCCTCAGGGAGGAAATCAACCACGGTATCATCAAAGGAACATGATTTAATCTCGGGTAACAAATGATGTAGATCATTATGCTCAATTAACCCATTGATTGGATTCTGAATTCCATCGAATTGAGTGAGTTCACTGATGAACTCCTCATGAAGAGAATCATTCACAAGATGTATATCTGTGAATCCTTGTTCATTTGTTTTGAATGTTTCGGGAACAAGGTGATTGATATTCTCTTTTGGACTGTTGGGATGAGAATTGAGTGATGGATCACGATATAAGAGATTTTCTATTTCTTCCAAATTAGCTAGGAAATCAAAGAGATCATTGTTACTTCCTGGTAGAAGTGGATCAATGTGAGTGAGTTCATCAATGAACTCCTCAAGAATAGGATCAACATGTGATAGTGATGCCTCAATATACTCAATGTTTCCATTAGATGTACAATTATTGCTAGAATTGGAGAGAATCTCAAGATGATCTTTTGAACATTCAATAGGGGAAGGTAAATCACACACATGATCAGGAATTCCCTGTGACTCACTTGGGATTTGGACAAGGTTCTCAACACTGGACTTTATTAATTCGTCTAATTCCTTTGCAGGAATTGTGTCAAGATGCTCATCCTCCATATTTAGAGAGTTAGTGGGATCCTTAGGTGTGATAGCAGTAGGAAGAGGGAGTTGAGGAGAGCTAGCATGCATGGATTTTTCCATTTGTTCCTCTGCTAGGGATTCCTCCGTACTCTTATCTCCCTGTATGACCATGGATGCAATTTTAATTGATGAACGTGATGATGGTTTATAAAATTGAAGAATATCAATAGTTTTCTCATCATCAGTAGCATCATCCTCGAGAAGAGAAGCTTTGCAAAATATGGTACGTGTTTTGGCTATTCTTTCTTCAACAAGTAATTCTTCCATGGTTTTATCATTTCTAGCAGCTCGTTCTTCAGTAGATTTCTCATGAGATACATAAGAAGAGCTTGGTGCATTTTGAAACGATGGCTTAGTCAACTCATCCTTAATTTCTTTTAATGACTCAAGAGCCTTCAGGAAAATTTCTTCTCGAGTTTGTTCTTAAGGAGTTGCATGGTTCATTTGGTACTGTGGAGGTTGGTCATAGTACAAATAGTCATTATTATTACAAGGAAATGAATTCCCTGTTTGACATTCGGAGCTGTAGCGTGAACCTCCACAGTACTCACAACAATTTGGCTGTTGTGACTGATTGGGTGAATAGTACGGATATTGGACAAATGAATTTCTGGGTTGACACTCAAATCCTTGGTGTGGCCCTCCGCAAAATTCACACGCGTATGTCTGTATCTCATAATTTGGTGGCTGATGGAATAATTCAGTTGTGTGATGGTAAGAATAGGGATTCTGGTTATAGACAGACCCGTATCTTACTAGAAAGGAATCTAGCAAGTAGACCTAATAAAAAGTAATTCTAACCTAGACAATAACTATTTCCCCGGACTGCGGCGCCAAAAACTTGATGCGTGGGGATTGCACCAGGCTTTTCCTCTCGAGGGATCTCAAGAAGCTTACAACCCCCACCAGGCAGTGTACCTGATCATTGTAGTATAGTATAGTGACAAGTACTGGGGGATTGATCGTTCAGCTAGGAATAGTGTCGCTAGGATTAGAAAACCTAATTACTAGTGCTAGAGATGACGGATGATTATTTTTGTATTTTTAATATTTTTTAGAAAGCAAGTTAAAATCTCGGGTTTGAAGGATTTGGGCGGAATTAGTTGCTAGTCAACTAACCCAATACTAAAGATGCAATTAAAATTAAATACTAGAAATGAAAATAAAACTAAATTAACTAAGGTTGTGAGCAATAAGTGGAGAAACTGTGTTTACTTAGATTTCACTACTCCCTAGATATCTTTTACACGTTAATTACTTGTTATAGTTGCATGGATGACGGATTGTATTCCTTAATACCATTCATGGGGTGGCGCACTTACTTCCCCAATCCTATGAGTGCCTACTTCACTCCTATGTCGAGCCGACTAAGAAGCTCCTAACATGGGATCATTAGAATTTACTCATGCATTAAATACAACCAATAAAACCTAGTGCACATCGGTTCATGTTTCCTAAGACGTTCAAGCATGTTACCATTTGGAGATCTGCCAGTTTTCTTAAGCCTAACATTGAAATCATTCATCCAATACAACCATAAACAAGTAATCAACACATAATTAACATCTAGGTTTCATTAGATCCAAGCAAACACAAGATAGATCTAGCCTAACATAGTGGAATCAAGACAAGAACAAGATATAGACAACCAACACATAGACATATTGATTGAATTAAAAGAACACTTATCTCAATTACACATGTAAGGTTTCAAGGGCTGGAAACCCTTGAAAAACCTGTAAAATTCGTAATAGGTTCGGCCTTAGGGTTTCTCCAAAAAACTTCCTCTCTTTATGTGTGAAAATTAGAAAACTATATATAGGAAATAGAGGCTGACGGCGTCAAGACCAAATAGGTGACGCCGTCATCTCGCCGCCAAAATACTTCTCGGACTGCCTTGATCTACATCTGACGCCGTCATGTGTTAAGTGTTTCCAGGCCGTCACGTATTTTAATCTTGACGCTCTTTCTTGTGACGCCTTCATTTCAGTACTGGGCCATCATGAAAATTACTCTTGACGCCGTAAAATTGTTACTCTTGACGCCGTCACCTACTGTTCCCTGCAAGGAAAATTGAGACTTTGCCGTTTCTTCACTTTAATGCTCCAAAAACGTCCAAAATGCCTTCTTTTCCAGATTTCACTCCCAAAGTACCTAAAATCACAAAAGGAACGATTTAGGGCAATATTTGATCAAACAAATTCAATTCCGGGCTTAAATGACCCCCTAAAAGTGGTTCATTTATGTTGTATTAAACTAATGAGACATGAATTTAAGCTAAATTACTAACTAATGAGCTAATATTAAGAAAATGGATAGTTAAATTTGAACAGATAGCAAGTATGGTAAGATTAAAGTGAATGTTGACTATTTAACTAATAAGACCTAGTTATAATACTTTTATTAAGCTAATAGAACCCAATGAAACATATTTGAACAATAAAGAATTATTAAACTACATGCAACACAGAATTACCTACTAAACCAAACACTCCTTAATGGACTGTTAAGGCAATTTTAGGAAGCAAATGTTTGATCTAACCTAGGAATTTGATTTATTAACTGATATTAGGCCAAAATGAACCTGAATAAGCAAATATAAACAACAATAAACAACAACAACTCACAGTGACAGTTTATGCTAAAAATGTAGAAAGGCTTACAAATTTTCCAAAGCAAAGAATTAAGGGAACCAAGGGCACAAAACCACAACCTACACCTCCCTTGATACGTGTTGAATTCATCACAAATGTTTAAGCTAATTTTGGCTCCAAAATTCATACAAGTGGGATTGAGTACTTGTGAAGCAATTAAAGGTTGTTGGTTATTTTTGGAGGTGGAGGGAACAACTAGATAAGGCTAGTGGTGGTGGAGTATGAGGTGGTGTCAGGTTGCAGGGTAGTAGGGGTTGACAGGTTGTAGAATTGATATGTGTTGACTCCTAAGGTAAACCTAAGGGGTGGGTTTTGTTATGAGGGTGACAGGGAGTGTTTAGGTGGAGTAGGAGGAAGGTGGAGGTGGAGATGGTCAACGCGGGTCAAAAGACCGGGTTTTATTATAAGAGAAGCTGGGCCTTTGTTTGTTTGGGCCTGGTTTAAAAGGGATGGATCAGGACATAGTTTGGATTTGGAAATTGGATATTTTTTTTGGTTTGTAAATATTTTAGCCCAAGGACCTTTTATGTATTATCTGATTTTCCAGGGACTAAATCTGTAATTATTCCAAAGTTATTCAAAAGGTACCATTTTTGTCATGTTGGAATAATATAAGTACCTATTTAATATTTTCCAAAATAAAAACAACCGGGGACCATTTTTGCCAGATTTGCAAAGTTGAGGGTTAAAAGTGTAATTTTCTAAAAGTTTATCAAAAAGGACTTGATTAGTCAGGATAAATAGTACAAGGGCTATAGACGTAAGTTTTTCCAATTTAAAATGCCCAGGGACTGTTTTTGCCATTTTTGAAACTTCAGGGACCAATTTTGTAATTTTCTCAAACTTTTTATCCAAGGGTCAAACTTGATAACTTGTGAATTCCCAAGGACCATTTTGGACTTTTTATTCCAAAATAAACTTCTAAGGACCAAAACTGTCATTTCTTGAAAGTTCAGGGACTGATTATGTCAAATGTGCAAACTTTGCCGTTTTTCATCTGTTTTCATTCCTTTTGCACCTGAAACATATAAAAACACATTCCAAAGATATTTGTAGTATTATGTGAGATATCTGAGTGTTTTTTAACTGTTTTCGTATTTAAAATAGAACAGAAATGATGAGTATTTGGACACTCATCAGCAGTCGTGTTTGCTTTGAAAATCTGGAGGCATTATCTCTATGGGGAATCTTGTGACATCTTTACTGATCACAAGAGTCTTATATACCTCTTTACTCAGAAAGAGTTGAATATGAGACAGAGACGTTGGCTGGAACTTCTTAAGGACTACGACACGAACATTCAGTATCACCCAGGCAAGGCGAATGTGGTTGCTGACGCTCTTAGTAGAAAGTATGGGATTTTGGCTAGTCTTGATATTGACTCTAAGATTATTAATGACTTGGAACTTTTAGAATTGGAATTTTGTATTCGTGGTCAAGACGGATATTGGGCGAGTTTGAAGATTGAACCTAACCTCATACTTAGAGTTAAGGAAGCTCAAAAAGATGATGGTGAACTTTGGTCCATAATTCAGGGTTTGGAGGAAGGTATGCAGACGGAATTTCGGGTTGATGATGATGGTATTGTATGGCACGGTGATCGTTTGTGTATCCCTAGTGATCCTTCTATTCGAGAAGCTGTGTTATCTGAAGCACACAGTTCTCCGTTTACTATCCATCCTGGTTCAACCAAGATGTATAGAGATTTGAAACAGAACTTCTGGTGGAATGGAATGAAGCAGGATGTGGCTACGTTTGTGGCTAAGTGTTTTGTGGAAAACTAGAAGGGGGGGGGGGGGGTTGAATAGTTTTACGTCCTTTAAAAATTTATAAAAACAAGTTTGTTTTAAAAACTTCGATTCTAGTTTATGTGATCTCAATACTTTCACTATATGAACAATTATATAATAACTAACTAACTAAGCTAATATACTATAGGTAAATAAGTAAGTAATGAAAAGAGTTGGAGAGATCAAACCACAACACAAGGATTTATAGTGGTTCGGCTACAAGGTCACCTTCCTTGTTCCTACTCCACTCCCCAAGTCACCTACTCGAGAGTTTTCTTCACTATGTCAACAAACTCCCTTATGGCGGAGAAAACCTTACACACCAATTTACACAACACAACTTGATCACAACTTCTACACAACTTCTTCACACCTATTTACTTCACACTTATCTTCTTCACACCTTTCTTCTTCACACCTATCTTCTTCACTTCAATCTACTTCACACCTATCTTCTTCACAACTACACTACTTCACTACTAATCAACTTCTACTTCCTACACAACTTCAATTTCTTCTAAACTACTTATTACTAACACAACAAAACTTCACAAATAATATATATACATTATGCACAACTACTCTTCAATGCTTCTTGAACTTAGTTGTAGAAGGAGTATTCTTCTTTTGCACTTAGGATGAGGATGGATGAGAAGGGATTGAATCACTTAAAACAAGGATTAATATACTAATGATCAAAGGGTTTTAGAGGATGTTTAGAGAGTTTGAGATCTGAAAATTTCGTGCAAAAGGTGGGGCAAAATTCCAGAATTAAGGTGGTATTTATAGGAGAAAAATTCTGACATTTTCTGACATAGGAGCCTGGCCGGTCCCCTTAAATCATGGCCGGCCCCCTTAAAATTAAGGGGATCGCCCCTTATAATTAAGGAGGCTGCCCAGCTGTAACGGCCAGAAAACTTGTCTTTTAGTGGGGAAAGTTTATTTGGTGAAAAACTAACTGATTTTGGTTGAAAATTTGAAATCATATATTTAGTATGATTAAAATATTTTTCTTTATTACCAAAAGTGTTTTTCAAAAATATATAATATGTTTATATAATTAAATAAACTTTGTATTAGTTAATTAAATACCCCTTTGATCATGAGATTTATTAAATACTTGTTTATCCATACCTTAAGTGATTAAGTTGGATATAATGATATAAACTAGCTTAATACTTGTTTACGTAGTAATCTTACGTTTGATGAGTTTACATTTTGTGATCGTCAAAATATAGAGATATCGAAAAGTATAAATAACGTTTTCATACATTATTTATGTCAACAATCTCCCCCTTTTTGATGATTACAAAATCTAAACTCATTAATCGAAAATTAGTATATATACAAGTATTCTTGTGAGTTTATATCACTTCTCCCCCTTTTTGTTAGCATAAAAAAGGTTATCCCGATTTTATTAGAGCTCCCCCTTGAAGTATACTCCCCCTCGTTTTGAGGTCAAAAAGAAATCGAGATATGGAATTCTTGCAAAAATATTTAGTGAACAAGAAACATATATATGTATATAGCATGCAAGAGTAGAGACTAAACATAACCATAACATTGATAAAGTTAAATAGATACAACAAGCATTACGTTAACAAACATAACAAGTAATGCAACTAACAAAAGCCTTAAAGGCTTACAATCATCACTTAAATAATAAACCAAAGCTCAAACATGAGAGTCCTCTCTAGAGCTTGCCATCCAAAATGGTTTAAGACAATCTTATTTGTAAGACACCAAGCATGTTTAATTGGGAGGAATGGATGGTGAACATGGAGATGGTGATGGTGGATGAGTGTTTGTTGATGGTGGTGGAGGAGTTGTGTTTGTTGTTGGTGGTTGATGCAACAAGTTTTTAATGTGAGAAAAAATGTATTGCATCTCATCTCTTAGTCCGAACACAATTGTTCGGTTGTGGATGCAACAAAGGCAAGTGTCTCCATGAGCTTCAAGTAAGCTCCATGGGATGGGGTTATAGGTTGGTGGATTGATAGGGGATGATGAGAAGTGTGCATCAAAAGGTGTTAATGGTGATAATGAGAGAGTGAGTGCAAGGGTTGTGTTTTCATTGGTAGGTTGTGATGGTTGATCAATTGTTGGAGGAGATAAGTGGGTGTTTATGTAGTCATTTATGGATGAAGTGGATGGTATGGAGGAAGTAGACGCTCCATTTGTTGATGGTGTTTTGGAGGGTGCATTTGGTGCACTAGGAGATAAGCATTGAGGTGGTGGTGATAGGGTGGTGTTGTCTTCATTTGGGACATCAATGAATAGTTGTTTTGGTGGAATAATGACAAGTTTTTGTTTCTTGGCATTGTTTGAATAGGTGGTTCTTGGTGATGACATGATAAAAGGATGATGTTTGATGAAGGTTGAGGATGATGGAATGAGAATTAAACATGCATGGGGATTATATAGGATGAAAACATGTTTAGAAGTGGAATTAATTTGAAATTGTAATGTTAGATTCCAAAATCAGTTTAGCTTTTAAGGGAAATGGTAGCTGGGACTAGCAAAAGAGATCACAAGGTGCAAAAGAAAACAGTGTAAAAACTGTTTCAGATGGCCGGTCCCCTTAAATGGAGGCCGGTCCCCTTAAATTTAAGGGGGCCGCCCCTTATGAATTAAGGGGGCCGCCCATCTGATGACCCAGAAATCAAAATTTTTCAAATTTTTTTTTGGAAAAATGTTATGTTCTGTTTTGTTTGTGCAGCAAGCGCTATTTGGATATTTCACATTTGTTTTGGTCTATTAGAAAGCATGTATATTATATATATATATATATATATATATATATATATATATAAACTAATCATGCAAGCATATATATAGAGATTAAGTAGTAAAGCATGTATTCAAAAACATATATTAAACATAAACAAACAAGTTAGCATCCTAATCAAATATCCAAAACAATTATCCAAAAAGATAACAAGTATTTCCGAATATACTTCGGACAAATAGCACACAAAAGAGATATCCATGAACAAGAGACATAAAAATAAATATTGTTCAAAAAACATAATCCAAGCACATCATTTCTTTTTCTTCCCGAAGATACCCTTCAAAGTCTTCTCGATAGATTTGAAGCCACCTCTAACTTCTTCATTCAAACTCTTTTGTCGTCTAAGCATCTCGGTTGTTCGCTCATGAAGTACTTCGTCGGTTTGATCACTAGGAGATGGGGTTGAATACTCGGGATAGTCAAGATCCTCTAAATTATCAACGAACTCGGAAAACGAAGGGGTACTAGCATCATGGATGTTTTCCTCCTCATCGTCATCGTCTTGGCTAGAAGATGATCCATGAAAGCTATGACGATGAGATTTTCCCATGTCACTTCGAGTTCGTCGAGCTTGTTTTAGAGCGAGAGGACATTAGGTGGGATAGATGGACTCATAGATGCTATTGTCAAGATCGGGGTAGTACTCGATAACATGACGATAGAGACGTGTAAGAAACATTCCATATGGAAGATTGGCTTTGGGAGTTTTTCTAGCACACTCAATCCGTTTGATAAAGAAGTAGGCCAAATTGTACGGCTTTTCGACAGCGATACAATACAACATGTGAGCAAGGCACGCCGGGAGAAGGTCCCGGTGACCTCCAGTACCAAACGCATTCTCACGAATGAGTTCTTCCCAACGCCTCATGTGGGGGCCTAATTCCTTGAGGAGAAGTTGGTAGGAAGAGATTTGAATGTTTTTGGATTTTATTTTTCGGGTTGTGGTGGCATGCTCCACACCAAGGATTTGATGAATTTCGTCGGGATGAGGGATGTCGGAGAGATAAGGACCAAAGGTTGGTCGACAACGATGAAGAGATTCGAGGTCCCACTCGTTTGTGAAAACGGCTTGACCTCTAAACGGAATTTGGAGGATTTGACCAAATTGTTCGAGAGTTAAGGTGATAAATTTATTTTGAATCATGAAGGAGATGGTGATGAAACCAAGATCATTGGTTTGGACGGTGACTTGGCTATAGAAATCGACTATGAAACGAGGAACAATTGGTTCATTAATTTCATAAAGGCAATTGAGGTTGATGCTTGAAAACAAGCGATTAATGTAGTTGGATTGAGCAAAGGCTAGATCTACTACACGTCCCTCATGAATGTTTCTATCTTCAATTTCACGATATATATACGTCCAATGGAAGGAGATGTAGTAGGGAGTTGGGAAACTTTGGGAATGTAGTTTTTAGTGTGGGAAAGATCTTCGGTAGTCGCTTTTGGCCTTTTCACCTAACCACAACAACAATACAAAAGACCAAAATAAATATAAAGAAGAATATAAGTATATATATTGTTAAGACTTATGTTGGAACGTAAACATACTTCGACACTAATCCTAGGAAGTAGTTTACCATGTTCCTCAATATTGTTTTTAACTCGTTCTAGATATATTTTACGATGTTTAGTAAGTGGTTATGGACAAATCCAAATGCCCTTTTAAACATCTTAATATATCATGAAATTTACTAGATTTACATTAGGTTGTAAAACTAGCCATTTCTTACGAGTTTCTTATGCATGTGATTTGTTTTCGAAAAAGATATTTTATGTTTCGACTCTAAAAATGTCATATTTAGTATTAAACCAAACGCTTCCTTAACTAGCCACTTACACTACTAGTATGTCAATATATATATGAATTATATATCTTGACAAGTTCGATTTGCAAGTTTTAGGTTTATAATCATAACAACGTTTTATAAAAATCATAATGACTTAGTTTTGACATTATTTGGACATAATCCAAACACCCTCTTATTGTGAACAAAAATATTTTTACTTGGTCGAAAAATATAGTTTCATGTTTTACAAGTTATAAAAGTATAATGTGATTAGTTTTAACAAGTTTTTAAAGCATTATTCAACAATGTGTTTACCAAAATTTTTGAAAAGGAGTGTATGAAATTTTTCAAAAATTTTCGACAAGAGGGTTTATAATTACTAGTTTCTAGTGTTGATTAATCATTCTAATACTAAGGGAAGCATTTAGTTATGGAGATTTTAGACCCAATTCGAAAGAAATTGTGAATTTGAAAAAATTAATATAACATGCATAATCATGAGTTTGACCAAATTAGATGGAATTAGATGAAATGTGTTATGAAAAACTTACAATACGTAATGGTGATTGTGTTAGATGCATTTTCCCTTTGCGAATTAACCTGAATTATGTGATTTGGAAGTGGTTTAAGGTGTTTTTGGGTTTTGGTTTTCGTCACAGCAGTAGCAGAGGAAGAAGTGTATGAAAAAGTGGAGTGTTTGGCAAGAGGAACAAGAGGAAAAATGGGTTGGAGCAATCAGATGGTCGGCACCCTTAAACATTAAGGGGGCATCCATTCATTTGGCTGCCGGTCCCCTTAAACATTAAGGGGGCCACCCTCCAAAATTTTTATTTTTCGTGTTTTGGTTTCTGGAACGAACAAGAAAATATTTATATATATATATTAGCTTTATATTTAATCAAAAATACGTTGGAGGGTATTCATCAAGTTGTCAAGTGGACGAGAGAGTTGTGGAAGGTTCATAAGTATATATATATATATATATATATATATATATATATATATATATATATATATATATATATATATATATATATGTATATAGTATGGGCTTATAAGACGAGAATATAGGAAGGAGACGTATGCAACGGAAGTCGGGAGTTTGTTTCATCCATAGATTTTTCGACTCATCTCTCTACATCAACATGAGTGTTGTTGAACATTAAAGTTCAATAAGGCAAATGGGAAAAGAAAAGGTTCGTAAACGAACAATTTCTAGTTCTAGAAAATCAACAAATGAGTTTTCTAGGTTATATGATCCTAGATATAACTAAGTATATATATATATAAATATTTAGATATAGTATAATAAGATAATTATATATATATATATATATATATATATATATATATATATATATATATATATATATATATATATATATATATAGATGTAAAAATTAGAGAAAACAATGAACCAAACAAAATCACATAAATATTAGATACTAAACTAAGCATGCATATCTTGACAAGAAAATAAAAGGAAATGTGTACCTTTCGTCTTCAATGCGTTTATCTTCAAAGTCTTCAAGACATAGTCCGAACTGGAAGTGACATCAAAAGTTTCCATGTTTGAATGGCGAATATTTTTACGTTGGTCCCCATTGTCTCATTTGACCAAAGTTATTTGATCCGAACATGTTTTGTATTTGACTTGGGTGCATATATGGTGGAAACATTCCCCACGGATTAAAGTTCCACATTTGTTGATTATTGTTAAAGTTTTGTCTATTTTGGTTTGCTCTTGGTTGAGGTGTTTTAGGTCTAGGATAAGAATTATTTGGTTTCCTAGGTGGTGGAGTTTTAGATCTTGTTTTAGGTTTAGATAATCCTACTTCGGTTTTTAAAGATGGTTTATAAAAGGGTTTTATATCTTCATCACTAGCAAGAGCTATTTTCTTATCATTTATGAGTATATACTTAGGATTAGATTTTGAAGGTTTTAGTTCCTTGAGTTCACTTTCAAATTTAACATTTTTATTTTCACTTGTTGAAGCTTCGGTTGAGTTAAATCCTAAACCGGTTTTATCTCCGGATACTCTTTGAATACTTATGATTTTACTAAGTGAGTTACTACTATTTTCAAAATTTTCAAGTTTGCAAATTTCTTCCCTAAGTTTGTTGTTTTCACTTTTAAGCTTTTTGCATGATTTACATTCTTCAACAATTTCATTACCTTTTTTAAGTTGATGTATTTTAATTTTTAGTTCTAATACTTCATTTTCTAGTTGGTTGTTTATGTATTTTAATGATTTGTTTTTAGCCATTACTTGTTGTCCTAGTTTGCATAATCTATTGTATTCACTATCTAAATCTTTTTCATCAAGTGATAAATTTTCATCACTAAAGTATTCGGTTTCGGAACGTACCTCACTTGATGTCTTAGCCATGAGATACTTTTCTTCCTTTGTTGTTTCTTTCTCATCATCATCGCTATCACTCCAAGCTCCTCCAACAAATGCTCTTTGATTTTGATCTCTTGTCATCATTGGACATTTTCCAATGAGGTGATTCGGATCACCACACTTGAAACATTTTCTCTCATTCTTGCTATACTTGTCATCATTATTCTTTTGAGGTGCTCTCCTTTCTTCGTGTGGTTGTCTAACGAACCTTCCTCGCCTTTTGAAGAATTTCTTGAAATCTCTTACGGCCATGGCATATTCTTCATCATCGCTTTTGGAAGATGAGCTATCTTCGTTGTTGGATTCCTTTCTAGCTTTCAAGGTGATTGACTTGTTCTGCTCTCGTTTTTCTTTAACCATTTCGGAGTCCTTCTTTATAATTGCTTCGTAAACTTTCAAAATTTCTAATTAATTCATCAAGTTGTAACGTTGACAAATTCTTTGATTCTTCAATAGCCGTCACTTTAGCTCGCCATTTTGGATGAAAAGCCCTAAGAAACTTCCTTACAAAATTCTTACTAGAAAAATTCTCATCAAGTGCTTTTAAACTTGTGATGATAGTGTTAAATCTAGCAAAAGCATTATCAATTGATTCCTCTTCCGGAATCGTGAATTTCTCATATTGTTGAACAAGTAGATCTATTTTATTATCTTTGACTTGATTATTACCTTGGTGAGTTATTAATAAAGAGTTCCAAATTTCTTTTGCGGTTTCACACATAAAGATCCTTTCGTACTCTTTACGTAGTAGCGCATTATAAATAACCATTTTTGCTTCATTATTTTTAGCAAGTTTTCTTTTTAAATCATCATTTTGTTTTTCAAAAGGTACGATTTCATCCTTCTTTGTTTCGGGGTTATTCTGAATAGGTAAAAAATCACCATTGGTAATAATATGCCAAAGATCTAGATCTTTTGATTTCACATAAGTTTTGAATCGATTTTTCCAATATAAAAATCCATCACTTTCAAATAGTGGTGGTCTTTGTATAGATTGCCCTTCTAAATATTTTTAAGATTCCATAGATCGTTACAAGTTTTAAAATACAATATATTTTAGAGATCTTGCAAAACCTGGCTCTGATACCAATTGTGGAAAACTAGAAGGGGGGGTTGAATAGTTTTACGTCCTTTTAAAATTTATAAAAACAAGTTTGTTTTAAAAACTTCGATTCTAGTTTATGTGATCTCAATACTTGCACTATATGAACAATTATATAATAACTAACTAACTAAGCTAATATAGTATAGGTAAATAAGTAAGTAATGAAAAGAGTTGGAGAGATCAAACCACAACACAAGGATTTATAGTGGTTCGGCTACAAGGTCACCTTCCTTGTTCCTACTCAACAAACTCCCTTATGGCGGAGAAAACCTTACACACCAATTTACACAACACAACTACGTCACAACTTCTACACAACTTCTTCACACCTATTTACTTCACACCTATCTTCTTCACACCTTTCTTCTTCACACCTATCTTCTTCACTTCAATCTACTTCACACCTATCTTCTTCACAACTACACTACTTCACTACTAATCAACTTCTACTTCCTACACAACTTCAATTTCTTCTAAACTACTTATTACAAACACAACACAACTTCACAAATAATATATACACACTATGCACAACTACTCTTCAATACTTCTTGAACTTAGTTGTAGAAGGAGTGTTCTTCTTTTACACTTAGGATGAGGATGGATGAGAAGGGATTGAATCACTTGAAACAAGGATTAATGTACTAATGATCAAAGGGTTTTGGAGGATGTTTAGAGAGTTTGAGATCTGAAAATCTCGTGCAAAAGGTGGGGCAAAATTCCAGAATTAAACTGGTATTTATAGGAGAAAAATTCTGACATTTTCTGACACAGGAGCCTGGCCGGTCCCCTTAAATCATGGCCGGCCCCCTTAAAATTAAGGGGACCGCCCCTTATAATTAAGGGGGCCGCCCAGCTATAATGGCCAGAAAACTTGTCTTTTAGTGGGGAAAGTTTATTTGGTAAAAAACTAACTGATTTTGGTTAAAAATTTGAAATCATATATTTAGTATGATTAAAACATTTTTCTTTATTACCAAAAGTGTTTTTCAAAAATATATAATATGTTTATATAATTAAATAAACTTTGTATTAGTTAATTAAATACCCCTTTGATCATGAGATGTATTAAACACTTGTTTATCCATACCTTAAGTGATTAAGTTGGATATAATGATATAAAGTAGCTTAATACTTGTTTACGTAGTAATCTTACGTTTGATGAGTTTACGTTTTGTGATCGTCAAAATATAGAGATATCGAAAAGTATAAATAACGTTTTCATACATTATTTATGTCAACATGTTTGACATGTCAGCAGGTGAAAATTGAGCATCAACATGCTAGTGGTCTTTTACAACCATTAGAAATTCCTACTTTGAAGTGGGATCAGATTTCCATGGACTTTGTGACGGGTTTGCCAAACACACAAAAGAGGCATGATGCTATTTGGGTTGTAATTGATCATTTAACCAAGTCAGCTCACTTTTTACCTATCCGTAAGGATTATTCCATTAGCAGGTTGGCTGAGATCTTTAGATAGGAAATTGTTCGACTACATGGTACTCCTGCAGTTATTATATCTGACAGAGATCCGCGGTTTACTTCTAGATTTTGGAAGGGTTTGCAAAAGGCGTGGGGAACTAGACTTAAGTTTAGCACGACCTTTCACCCTCAGACAGATGGTCAGACTGAGCATATGATTCAGACCTTGGAAGATATGTTGAGGTCTTGTGCCCTTGAGTGGACTGGTAATTGGGATGAATATTTGTGCCTTGTGGAGTTTGCTTATAACAATAGTTGGCACGCTAGTATTAAGGCTGCTCCATTTGAACTGTTGTATGGTCGTAAATGTAGGGCACCAATTTGTTGGAACGAGGTTGGAGAAAGGCTTATTGAAGGGCCTGGATTGAATGAGGTAACCAATGAAAAGGTTTCCATTGCTAATGAGAAACTCAAAGAGGCTAGGTCACGACAAAAGAGTTATGCAGTTCGTCATAGGAGAGATTTTGAGTTTAATGTTGGTGATCGTGTATTCCTTATGGTATCTCCGTGCAGAAGTGTTAGACGCTTTGGTATTAAGGGCAAGTTAAGTCCGCGTGTCACGGTCCGTTTGAAATCTAAGAGCGTGTTGGTGAAGTCTCTTATCGTTTGGCTTTACCTCCCCAGCTATCTCATGTGCATAATGTATTCCACATATCTTTGTTAAGAGGCTACAAATATCATCCGCTGCATGTAGTTTCATATCCTTTGGATTAGATTCATGTTGATTTGTCTCTAGCTGAAGAGCCTGAGGCTATTTTAGATCGTAAGGAAAGAGTCACAAGAAATAAGGTCATTCTGTTTGTCAAGATTCTATGCGAACTAGGTATCCGCGTTTCTTTCCTTGATATGGTACGCTTTCGTTTAACCTTTTCATTTCAATTTCGAGGAAGAAATTTTCTTTTTAGAAGGGAAGAGTCGTAAAAACCAAAATTTTGAGTTCATAAATTTACGTCTAATTTGAATTTTCACCTAAATTATGAAATAATTAATAAGTACACTAAACTATATGTTATGTAATAATTATTCATTTTATGAAATTAACCTATAGTTAATAAAATAGCTAAAACTTGTAACCTTCCCAAATTCTATGCTACTTTGACACAACATTATCCTTGGCATCAAATTTATTACACATTTTCTTTTGTCTCAATACACCACACGACCAAAATTCAAACAAAAGATAAGAACAAATAAATGTAAATATCTCTAAATATTTGAAAGATATCCTTGCCTATCTCTTAACTCATCTCACGTCACTCTAAAAAAATAAGATATTCATTCATATTTACTTGCCAAAATAGAAAACACGCTTTCACCATCCTATATATCATTCGGCCTTCTATCTCTCATTTTTATTTTGATACGACACAAAAACAAACGAGTTCCTGGTGATTATTTTCAAGACCTAGGGTTGTTGCGGCTTGTTGCTGTAGGGGTTTTATTCGTGGTGTAGTATTCTTGTTCTCGTTCTCTTGTCTCTTTGCCTCGTTACAGCAGGTACCACATCGTCCTTTGTTTTCTTTCTTCCATTCGCCACCTAAAAATTTGAATATAATGACACCTAAACATAATAATAACATGTTAATCTACTCGAACCATTTCTTGTTTGCTGTTTTGTCCGTCGTTAAAACATGTTTAAAAGGCCACATGAAATCATATACTAAACATGCTAAAACCTTGTGTATTCGACCCTTGTTTATTTTCTGTTTTGATCGACCCATGTTGCTGTTGTTCGACCATTTTTATTCAGCCCTAAACCTGGTGTTGAAGCCTCATTGAACCATTTAATGAACCTTACAAATCTGGAAACCTTTCTATTTGGTTAACGAGGACACAAAGGGTTTAAGGTTTCGTATTTGTTATTTTGTGTGAGTCGTATAATGTGACATGGTGTTTGTGTCTACGAATGTGAATGTATGTGTGGTCTTTTAAGTATTTGTATCTCGTGATGCGTGAGTTGTGAGTCGATAGTTGTGTATTATGGTGTCATTGCGAGTCTAAAACTAAACTAGAATTGATAATAAAAGAGATCTAAATGCATGTTTTTATGTGAAGAGGTTGTGGCATTATTTTATGCGTATGCGTACGGTGTGAGTGTGTCGACAAGTAGGGTTGTTTAAGTGCGTAAAATATGGACTAATAAACTTATGAAACATGTGATACAATCAGATCTAAAAAGCAACTAGACTTAGGCTATTTTTGGTCTCATTAAGTTCATGATATTATGTGAAATATGTCTACTAATGAAGCTCGCAAGATCAATGAGTAAGTTAAATATAGTTACTTTATGTGGTTGCATGTGAGGGTCTAGTGTAGTAAGATGTTGTTGTGTTCTTTCATGTGTTTTTGTGGGTACATATGCATGGTTGTGTGTCGCTCTCGGGGCGATTAGAAGGTGTCATCTTGGCTAAATAAACCATGAAATCTGTTTCGTAATCTGGTCTAAAAATAAGTAGACGTAGGACTTATTTGGTCTCATTATAACATGAGTTGTGCCTCGTCTATTTTATTATCAAGTGTGCATGTGTGAGTGTATGCGTTTGAATATGAGTTATGGACTGATATGGTGGGTCATATGGGTAGCATGGTGTTTAAAATATGTAATTTCATACAAGATCTATAAACAAAAAAATGAGCCTAATATATGTATATATGTCGACATACAGGACTTAGGATAATTAAAAAGGTTATGAACTTGTGTATAGGTATGTAGTTGCAATCATATTTATATGAATAATGTAACAATTCACATTTTTCAGGATAATTACTATTCCCGGAAAATTTCACTATTCACTTTTACTATTCATTTTCCCGAAAATTTTCCCGAAATTTGATTTTTATTTCTTGGGCTCAAGTGATAAATCATTTTCGTGAAAGTTATTAAGGAATTACAGGGAATTACACGTTTTAGGGTAAAACGTCATTCAGAAATTCTACGTACAACGAAACTCGACCGCGTTAAGTGACCCCGCATCAGAAAAATGTTTGACACACTTATGATTTATTTGAGAATTAATCGTGACTGAGAAAAACATGACCAAAGACTTCCCGGCAGGTCACCCAAGCCTGTACTACTCTCGCATGAGCACGCTTAACCGTATGGCCGATTAACCGTTCCACCACAAAACGTGTTTCTAAAAAGAATTGAGTTTTCAACTTATTAGAAAAAGTCAACATATTTTTCCCTCCTCCATTGACCAAAAAAAAATCATCCCTTGATGTTATAAGTCATTCCTTGATTTTTAGTCTTACGGTTTGATGTCTAAAAGACATTTAATACCAACCGACACTAGACTGAGCCCAGTCTAGACATTATAAGTCATTTTAAATCATATTTATCACATTAGAAAAGTAACATTTTACTTTTCTCAATTTTACGCAATATTTGTACGTTTTACGTATTACGCGTTTTAGACCCGTGTTTCCAGTTTTTAGCAGGGTTTTACCACCCAAATGGAACCTACCACTCATTTTATATTTTATTATGGGACATATGGACATGTCTAACAATACTTTAAAGTTCCATAATTTTACGACACCCGGTTTTACGTTTTGAGGCCTAATCATTTACGGTTGTCATTTCCCGGAGTCAAAACTCTTCCTAATACTTAGGATAATACCAAGCAAAGTCCACACCTTGTCCCCCAAGTTTAGGAACCAACCTAGGAGGGGGGAATTCAGCCTTGTGTGTCTTAATCTCATGCTAGGAGCCTTAAGATGTGAACATGTGTTCAACTTGGCCTCCAAGTGTTGACTAGTCAACAATGTAACCTCCTCATTTGCACATAAATGCCTCTCCTTCCCCTCCTTGGCCATTCCAACGACCCACACACATAAAAACACACCATCATCTCATCCTTAGCTCATTTACTTCAAGTTCCATCCAAGAAATCAAGTGCAATATCCATACATAAACCCTAGTTTAGTTTTGATTGATCAAAACTACTTCAAATCCTTAGAAACTTTGGTGATTTCTCTTGAGTTTGAATCCACTCAAGTCACCTCAATTTTCATCATCTCTCTTTCAAGATTACAAGAGTAGAAAGATTGCATGATGTGAAGTGGGTTGAAGCAAGTCTATCAAAGTCCTATCCTTACATGTTAACTTCCTTTCATCTTTGAAAGCCAAAAGTTGTGAGCCAAACCCTAACTTGATTCTTGTTAAATAATCATGTTCATGTTATTTACATGTTATTCTTGCTATATTATGTCTTGTAGTTATGTCCATGATGTATAAAAATGATTAAAACAAGTTATTGTTATTGATTGTTACAACAAGTTACTAAAACAAGTAAACTAGTGACTTTCTTGGTAAGACCTGATCAAAATGATAAAAATATGATATTTGATCATTACATATTACAGTAGAGGACTTAACAAGGAAACCGTAGCAACTTGAACCACCCAAAACGAGTATACGAGTCAAAAGTTACGCCCATTTGAAGTTACCAAAACTTTGCGGCAAACTGCCAAATACCATTCTGATCAAATTTGGGTTTTGAAAGTCCCACTTCTGGTCCGATTCATCAAAAAGTTAAAACACGAAAGTTGTCTGGAACGCCGTTTTCGTTCAGGACCAAAGAAGCTCGAGACCTAAAAACACTTTTCGAGTAATAAAATTCTTCAAATTCTAAACAGCCCATTTTTAGGCGAAAGTCACAAGATTATGGTTATACTTTGAAAGGAACAAGAGGTCTTATGACCTATAATCAAGACCACAACCATGGCTAGAGCCAAGGTTGTGTCTCATGACCTTGAAACAAGGACCAAAGGTCATGGCTAGGCCATGACGAAATGACCATACCAACTTTCATAGGCGTAAACATGAAACAAAGAGTTGACGAGAACTTGAACAAGCAATTTGGATCTACTTCACTTAAAAGGGAACCATGAGATATTACCAAGAGAAAATGGTCATACAAAACTTATGAAACATACCCTAATAACAATCTTCATGTACTAATAAACTTTCCTAAGTTTATTCAAATATCGGACATGTAACCTTTCGGATCAAAACTTATATCTATATATTTCATCAACTACTACAATAGTAGGGAGCCTCATGTGAGGAGTTCATTATGTAAGCCGTCGAGTTGAGTTGTTGATTTACGAGTTAAAGTGTCCTGGCTCCTCGAACGCTTACTAACATGACTTCTGAATTATGTCGGCCCGAACGGTAGTAAACGATATACAAAACATACATGTTTCATGAATCTTTTCTTTCAAGGACTTACAATATACATCATACCACATCATGGACTATAATGCAAGATATATATATAGGCACTACTTCATATTCTGTACTCAAATCCTAAGTCGCAACATTCGATTATAGGTTGCTCGTAGAAACCTTCATGATTCAACCGTTACATTCATTACTTGCTATCTTACTTAAGGTGAGTTCATAGCCCCACTTTACATTACTTCAATGTTTTACAAACCCTTGGGGGGAATACATGCTATTATTTTTCTACTCGAACACAATGCTTTCTACTGTATGCTATTCGACTATGTTTTATTATCACTAAGTAACATCCTTGCCAAACCAAGATCTCTTATTATGAACCATTTAATCACTTGCGAGGGTTACTTGCAAGTGAGCGCGAATATTGTGAATAGGCCTATTGGGATTGACGAATCCCATTTGTATTGACTAAGTTCAAACAAATGCATTAATATTTGAGACATTAGGTATGACGGCAAAGTACCTACCGGGATAAATCTGCCGATCGATATTGGTACACGTTAACGTTTTGGTGTCATAAGCTTAGTGAATTAATAACCTTTCTGGGCATATAACAACGTAGCCCATCTTTGTTTTCTAACTATGAGTGTGAGTCTATAGCTCACACTACGATTATTGTGTTCAAACGATTTAACTACAAACACTACGATTATTGTGTTCAACGATTTAACTACCAACATATTGTGTTCAAATTTTAAACAAACTCTATGAATATCACTCAACCTTTGTGTTGACCTCTCAAGCATGTATTTCAGGTTCATGACGATCAAGGATGGCACGGAAGGGCACGGATACTCAAGAGGGCTATAAATTTTATTATCATTCAAAAACACATTTATTATACATTGTAAACATGGAACCATTTGGGACCTCATTTTGTAATCTCTGATATTTATATTTTTTGAATGATACATCTTTTAAAACGACTCAATTGGAGTTCGTTTTCTATTATTGTGACTATTGTGCCGTCAAGTAACACCCAGTTCGAATTCCGCTGCATCCATGAATTGGGGGTGTTACAAATAAGGAGTGTAATGTTCACGTGGGCTCGTTATATATATATTCTTACTGAGTCTTATGGTGGCTATGACACATGGGTTAACATATTTATATCTCGACATGCTTTAAAAAGGTGTGTTTGTGTGTGTGACCCGATAGTGTGTAATTATTTTCGAGATAGGTTTGTCAACTTTTTCAAGATTCGTCGTGTGTCTAATCTATCATATTCCCTTTATGTTCTTAAATGTTTTAATATTTTTATTGCCTTAACCTACTTTCTAATTTGGTATAACCCTAAATTTCTAATTCGGCTAAACCTAAATTAATGTCACATTTAACTTAAGTAAACCCTAAAAATAAAGACGTAATTAATAACAAGCATTAAAAATCTGTTATGATATTAAATAAGCGTATAAGTAATATGTAATTATAATTCGTGTAGATTCGGTGAAGAATAAGTGATCCATTTTTCCTCATGTTCTTTTCGTTTGCTTTCAATTTCATAAGGTACCGATATTCTGCCTTTTTAGTAAAGGTCATCCTTCTCTCTTTTGTTTATTGTTTTGATTATGATTCCTTCAGTTAAGCCATTGCTATGTTCCCATTGTTTGATTCGTATTTGTTGATACTTGATATTGATATGAGCTTGACATTTATTTGCATGCTATATCTATTTTCTATAGCATTCTTGATTCTGTGCCCATTATGTGTTACTTGTATATGATTTGACTTATTAGCCAGTCATGGGGAGTCCATGGCCTTGCCACTGATGCACCAGTGGTATTGACACTATCTGTGGAGGTGGGTTTTTGTCCACAATGTTCCCTATTATGCTATAGCACCATGGCCATTATTATTATTGTATGTATGCTTAGCATAGTGCTTGGTATATGTATATTTGTTTTGCAGGGGCGTATGGATGCATCCTAGGTACTTTGCTTAGTATTATTTGGTGAATGGTTTAGTATGTGCAATACACTCCATTTCACATTAGTACATTGGAGTTGCAAATCCTTTGTGCAATTTGTATGATTATCAGGGCATTTTGTTGTTATCATTTGACATCCTTATATTTCTATTCCCTTTGTGCTTATTATCCGTTTGTATTCTCTTTGCTTATTATTATATCCGTTTCATATTTCTTTTAATGAATCCTTGATTCATTATCACATATGTTGTATTTTGTTGACCTTTATCTTAGCAGATTCTCGTGGACTCTTATTCGTCTATTCTTTTGTTTATGCTTATTACCTATATTTGTTTATAATTGTTCACTGAGCGTTAGCTCAGCCGCATTTTTCTTGTCTCTGCGGCAGGTAATAAGTAGGAAGCAGGGCTTTGAGTGATGAGTGTAGGATGCTAGAGGACCTAGACTTAGTGTTTCCCCATTGTTATGAATTTCCAGACTTAGTACTTTGAATTGTCATTCCTTTAGACTTATGTATTTTGAATTATTTCCCTTTGTATAGCCCTGGTTAAGGTTATACTTTTTAAGCCATCGTTTCGTATGACTTGTTAATTATCTTTTAATACAGACTTCCGCTTGCATTGTTATGTTCTGATTACACACCATAATATTACATTCTAGCCCTTTTTGGGTTAGGGTGTTACAATAAGCGGATTTAAGTTTAGTTAGAGTATCTTCGCATGTGAATAATATAAGTAAGGAATGATCTTTTGAGATTATTAGTCGATTTAAGTTTAGTAAAATTATCTTCGCATGTAAAGAATATTAGTAAGGAATAAACTTTTGAGATTATTAGCAGATTTAATTTTAGTTAGAGTATCTTCGCGCGTGAAGATTATCCGTAAGTAATGAAGTATAGTTAGAGTATCTTCGCGTGTGAAGAATATCACTAAGTAAGTAATGAAGTTTTGAGGTTTAGCGGATTTTTTGATAATTTAAGTTTAGTAAGAATACTCGCGCTTGAAATTTTTTTTATCAAGGAATGAAGTTTTGATGTTATTAGTTGATTTTTTGATTATTTAAGTTTAGTAAGAATATCTTCGCGAGTGAAAAAAAACATCAATGAATGAACTTCGGCAGGTCCAAGTCCAAGTTTCAAGTTTTCGTTTGCTGATGTGGCTGGAGATCAGACGAAATTGAAGTTGCTGGAAGTGGTAGACTTTTTGAATAATCTGGATAAGTATATTGCGTTAGGGGCTAAGATTCCGAAAGGGTGTTTGTTGGTTGGATTGCCTGGGACTGGGAAGACGCTTTAGGCTAGAGCGGTTGCTGGTGAGGCGGGTGTGTTGTTTTTCTTGTGTGCGGCTTCGGAGTTTATGAAGTTGTTTGTGAGAGTTGGTGCGTTTAGAGTTAGGGATTTGTTTGAGAAAGCCTAAGTCCAAAGCGCCTTGTATTGTGTTAATTGATGAAATAGATGCGGTTGGTAGGCAAAGATGAGCGGGTTCAGGAGGTGGGAATGATGAATGGAAAGAAACGGTTAATTAGTTGTTGACTGAAATGGATAGTTTTTCAGGTAATTCGGGTGTTATTATTAGCTGCTACTAATAAGCCTGATGTTCTTGATTCGGCTTTCTTGAGACCAGGAAGGTTCGATAGACAAGTTATTGTTGATAGGCCTGATGTTGTTAGCAGAGTCAAAATCCTTCAGGTTTGATGTTGTTCGTTTCCTGCATAATCTTTTTTAGGACTCTATCAACTTCTGATTTGAATATATATGCAGTTACTTGAATTGACTGACCATTGAGAACAAATTATAGATGTGTTCAGTAAGAATTACATGAAATTTATTAGCATTAATAGGATGTTTGATTATGTAGATGATTAGGAGTTAGGACTAATCATAAACTCACAAAGAGAGATTATTTATAGGGTGTTTGGATGTGCTTTTGCATTGATTATGAATATAAACTGAAGACAAGGACAAAGGTATTTTAGATTAAATATTTAATATAGACTAGATGTGGCAATACAACTCATTTATATGAAAATTGTTCAGTTTGTGTTGTATCTGTTTGATAACTGGTCAAACGGTTACTAACAATGCAACAGGTCAAACGGGTAAGGGTAAAAAGTCATGTAACGTGTCCTAAATCATTTTTTTCCAAAGAAATTACATTATTATTCGAATAGTTGATAATTTAAATTATTTAGAAAATGGTGATAGTTTGACCCTACCTGACCCGTTAAACAACCAGTTAGTTTGTTATCTTTAAATGTAGAGAAATTATTGAATAACCTAAACTTGTGTCCCCATATTTCTAGTTGGGTGTGCAATTATCAATGGCTATAACTAAATAACTATCATTGTGCAATTTGCATCGGAAAAGTTTGTAGAGATCACACATTTGATGGAGCAAAGATATGGTGGTAAGGAATTCGTGACAAGTAAAGACACTAGTCATTTAGCTCCAGGAACCTATTATATCATGGAAGTTGATTCAAAGTACAGGATATTTTATAGCACAAGTCATAAGCAAGTTGTAGCATAGTTTATAAGCAATGTAAAAGCCTATTAGGTTCATCACATGTTTCAAATGTGGATTGTTTTGTTGTAAACTAAATGGTGCATTTGCTTTTTGCTGCTATATGGCTGGTGAAGAGAATGGTGCTTAATGCAGTGGATGCTTGTCACACCCCCAAAATACCTGAATGGCAGCGGAATGGAATACCTGGGGGTGACTGTCATAGCACCATACTTACAGTTATATTGAACGACCTAAAGTGTCGTTTAGAAAATACAGCGTTTGATCATTAAAACATTCAGAGTTTACAAAACTTAGGTCCCAAAAGAGTTTGCCAATATTGTTAGAATAAGTTCAACAAGATCAAACGTTTCATAAGTGCAGAAAATATAGTGAGACGCGTCGACTCCGCGACTCCATGAAGGTCCAAATGTATGCACATGAGCTACCTTAACAACCTGAGAAGTACATTGCGAAAAACGGTCAACATAAAGTTGGTGAATAATCATAGATTTATAAGTAAAATCTAGTGTACATATGCCATAAGTAAAGCCAAGAAATAGGATGTCCGGAAAATATATACATTGGCTCTTAAGCTCATGACCCCGAAGCTAGACGTTACTTGGCCCCAATGAGTGTTACCAGGCACTCTAATAATAAAGATATGAAATGCATCTGTAATTCTGTTGGAGCAACCCAAACACAGATGGAGGAGTCACCCTCAATAGATCTATTCACTCACACTCGCTTGGAACTTAATTAACGGTTCATGATATAATAAGGGGACTTGTCAAGACGTGGTAAATAGGCAACTTAAGCAATGTATGAATTTTTATACTTAGGCATGTACACAAAAACAAGTAATGCAATGTATTCTCCCCCGTGGGATTTGAAATCAAAATATAGAATTAAAACGGGGCTATGAGAACTCACCTGGAGTGATAGTACAAAGATGGTACAACGATGGTAAAGTAATCGGGACAATAAGGCGCGAACACTAGCCGCAACCTAAATGAATAATCGCGATCTAAATTAGATCAAGCCGTAATGAAATGAATGCACATGCACATGATACTCATACCACTCGTAATTTGGAAATACTAGTTATCGTCATAGAAAAATAGTTTCCATATATAGGAGTATATAACTTGTCATATTAACTCGTACAAAAAAATTTGCGTTATAATCCTCGTATCAAAACCTTAGAATGACGTCGTCATGTCGTATAAATATCCTCTTGGGTCATACGTATTCATTTGATAAGAAAATAGTCCTTAGTAATATTTTCTAGAAAATATACCGTTTAGCGCGTACGTTATTATTTTTATTTGTGACTATATATATATATAGTTTTGACAATGTTAAAACGGGTATAACTCGGTCGTTTTAGGCTCGTTTTCCTTGTTCTTTATGTCCACGGATTCGTCTTTGTATATACTAGTATATTTTTGACAACTCGGCTCCTTTAGGTTACATTTAATGCCTCTTTTTACCCATTGAAATCTGCCAATCAGCAAGCAGTTTTTGTAAAAGTAGTTTTCGTCGTTAAATTTGCAAAAATCATATCTCCTTCGTTATAAGCTTGTTTTAGTCCATTCTTTCGCCTAAAGTTTCGTTTTTGAATGTATTTTCTAAATCTTTGGTCAAAACTTGGCCACCATCTACTGATTTTCCCACGAAATTAAAATAGGGACAGTAGGTAATCTTATTGTTTCAAAAACCATTTTCAAGTCTCCAAACTAGTTCCATCCTCCATCAAACCACTTTCAAACACCACAAAGCTAATCTAATCCTACGATACACCTTCTTAGGGTGTCATGGGTCCTTAAACATCATCATACCACTAGGTCTAACAAGGGTTTCTTATGTGTCCATTTCTAGGGCTTTAAAGTTACATATGTACAAAAATGGAGTGGTACAAGTTGATGCATGTATGAGATCTTGTAAGAAAATGTATAAACATAATAATAACTTGTAAAAATCATAAAAATGAGTTTGTTTACTTACTTGATGGTTTAGAGAGTTTAGATGATGAAAAACCTACTAATCCTTGAGTTTTTATTTCAAAACTCTAACAAGGATGATTATATAAACTAGTTTATGACAAGATCTTGTAAAATTTGTTCTCCTTGCTCCTTTACCACCCTAATTCGAACCAACATCAAGAGAAAAAGAGAGAAAAGTTTGCTTGTGTTTAGTAAAAGTGATTTTGTGATAAAAGAGTAAAAGAAAGTTTATTATATACTAGGGGACATTAGTTTGGTAAGCCATTAAGAGTGTTGGTGAGGTTTTTAATGTTTTAGGACTAAAGGGGGGGGGGGGGGGGTGGCCGGTTCTAAAAGGAGGGAAAGGGGGGAATTGGTCTAGGTTTAATTAGGAAACAGTTAGTGGTAATGTGTAGTTAAGTTAGGTTTAGGTTTAAGGTTTAATTCGGGTACCGGGTTTGTTAGAAATAAATTTTATTGAAGTTATTCGGGACGTAATAAAGTCGTAAAAATTGTAAAAATATGTCGGGCACAAGTACGGAGAGTTTGGGTGATTATTGTTTAATTTTGGCGAAAACCGTCGTTATTAAGTTAGACGTACGATACGTAATAAATAAGTTTCCAAAATACCGGGTAAATTAATATTATAATTTTTTTATATTATTAAAATGAATATAAAAATATATTGGGATAATAGTCGGAAGTGTCGGACGTGTTAGTTTCATTTATAGTTCGCGTATTAGTGTTTATTTAAAATAAACATACGTAAATCGTTAATTATATTAAAAATATAATTTGAATACCCTACGAGTGGAATAGTATGCAAGTGCCATAAAGATGATATGCAGACTATTTCTAGCCTGTATGAAATGTCCCAAATGATAATGCATGGATTCGCTCCTGAACCAATACGGTTACGCGAATTTGAATACTCGTAGACTAAATTTACGATGACATGAGTAATGCACGTGAATAGTGGTTTTCTTCCGGAAATGAATAGTGTCAAGTGAATAGTAAAATTTCTGAACGCTTCTCAGAATATCAAATTGACCTCGAAAACGATGAATAGTGATCGATGAATAGTAAATGATGAATAGTAACTTGTGAATAGTAAATTGTCGAGGTTTGGAAAATGACCGGAAATTACGAGTTGTGACAGTCTTCCCTTCTAACAGGAACTTCGTCCCAAAGTTCAGTTTTGGTTGGTCTCTGAAGTATATTTGGTCAAAAAGACGTGGATACTTGAGTTGCATTCGGTCCTCTCGTTCCCAAGTAAATTCGGGTCCTTTTCAAGAATTCCAGCGAACTTTCACGATAGGAATTTGACTTTGCTTCAACCGTTCGACCTCACGGTCCATGCTTTCTACTGGTTCTCTTACCCAGTTTACGTTTGTCTCAAGGTTGGATTCCCTTCCAAATGGGATTATGATTGACTAATCTGAAAGTCATTTCCTGGATTTGATTAGGTGAAACATAGTTGTGTAATCCGGCTGTTCTTTAACAAGGCTCAAGTCTGAAGGCTACTAGGCCTACTCTGTCTGAATTATTACATGGTCCAGTGTATATCGGTTTTAACTTTCCAAATCTTTCCGAATAATATCATGCCTTTCCTAGGCAGAACTTTCAACGTGATCTGGCTACCAACTTGAAGTTTTAAGGGTTTACAACTTATAGAATTTGTAATTGATTCTCGACTTGTAGGAAATTTCTGGTTATTTCATGAATGCCTATTGGAATAGTGAGTTTGGCTTTTTCCGAGTTTGGTTCGTCAATAGATGATCAGTGTCTCTTCAGGTTTATAATGTAATATGGGTAATATATGTTGCTGAACTCTGTCAGAACTCAAATCTTATATGTCAGCTGGTCGATTCTATCATGAATCTGAAATGGTCCAATATACTTAAAAGTTCAATCTCTCGTGTTACCAAAATCGTATCATGCCTCTCCAAGGCAAAGCTTTCAATTTAGTTCGTTCTTTCACGTGAATCTAGTAAATTTGCTTGTTCAAGGATACCCAATCCGTATGATGTGCGTCATGTACCAACATAACTCCTACCAGTTTCTCGTTGCTTGTAACCGATTCTTGTCTCGTGAAATTTCCTTTGTTGTTCCATGGTTTAGTTCTAGACCAGTGAATTTTTAACTTTCCGATTTCAGTTTGTAAACGGGTAATTGGTACTTCGACCATAAAGTGCCTCAAATGGTGTAGTCTCTATGCTCGCGCGATAACTATGGTTGTAAAAGAATCCAATTTATGGTAAATGGTTAGTCCAACCATTTCTAGAGTCAATCACTCATATTCTGAGTATAACTTTCCTATGTTTGAATCGTTCTCCCATTATGACCATCGATCTGAGGATGATAGGCGGTGTTCACATCTTTATGAGGTTCCGAAGGAAATCTTAAAATGATTGCTAGAAGTCCAAGGTGATTCAATCACCTTTATCAGGAATAATTGAAACGGTACGATAAATCTTGTGACTAATTCCACAACGTTACGTCTCTCGAACACGGCGTTATACGAAGAAGATAGAATACGGTTAACAATATTTGATTCTTTGGGTTTTGGTCTAATGGATTGCTAAGACATGTGTCATTCTTTGCCTACTGTGCTTGGTCTCCATTACTGACGTTTGTAATCGTTCTATGATGTTCCTCCTAATTTCCTTCATCACCTATTCCAATATTCCTTATTGTCAAGTCACAAAGCCCTAAATGCACAAGCGATATAGTATGGTGATTTGTTTCCAAATTTATCTCGCGATTTTCGAGTTTTTGATCGAAATCTTTTTTCTGAATAAACAATTTTAGAAAATGGAACAAATGGTATACTCAATATTAGCTTTATTGATGATTCAAAATTTAATAGTTATGAAATGTGACGCGGTTTTCAAACATGTTGTGAATAGAACTATTTACCAAAGTTTGATGTTTAAACATTTCTCATTGTATAATGGTTCAAGTAAATACTGGCTAAAAAGGGTCGTATTTATTCAAAATAGGCAATTCAAAATTATTTTCCACGAGATATGTGATTTGTATGGACAAAATTTTGAAATCCACTTCATTTAAAAGTAAAAATACTAACAAGGATAAAATAGTAGGATCGGAAATATTCGCATAAATGCATAGGTGTCTAACATTCGGTTCCTGACATTAGAAAATGCCTATTGGCGATTATTCGACAAAACTACAAGTCTAGGTATCCAACCAACTTAAGTCCTGAGATGGTTTATCGTTGAAATTGTTATCATGTTGGCAATATGAGGGTTTCAATTGATACCATGTCGATGAATTTCCGTATTGTCTTCACATGTAGCTGGGGAGATATTCTTGAGTCTGATGCCTTTCTCGATGTATAGGTGAGGTTATCCAGAAGTTCTAAAGAACATAATGCTTTAGGGGAATCTATATCGATATCCATAATTCGAATCAATCATTCTTGTCGTAAACTCACTGCAGGGAAGTTTGCGTATGGATGAGACCATGTTAACTCAAAACACTTTACAGTATCGGTTAGGAGGCTTGGTTTATTCCCATGGTGTTGCTTAGCGTACCTTCACAATGTGTTTGATCCCGT
Source organism: Artemisia argyi (assembly GCA_030686995.1). Lineage (NCBI taxonomy): Eukaryota > Viridiplantae > Streptophyta > Magnoliopsida > Asterales > Asteraceae > Artemisia > Artemisia argyi. The sequence goes on from CM060700.1 coordinate 102,825,223, forward strand.
AGCTCAGTCTAGCTAGTACCTTTGAATAATAAAATCGGACAACTAGGTCAGAGATGGGGAGTCGGATGTTCGCTTGGTATCTTAAGATTGTTGTTGAGTTATAATTTTTTTTTTTTTTTTTTTTTTTTTCAGTCTAGGTATAATAGTTCCGTAATCCTTTTATTGTTTTTCTTGTATCAAGGAATCCTCCTAGTACTTAATATGGGAAGTCTCTCCTAAAGAAGTCAATGGAAAGTCTAACTTAATGACTAAGTGTGTGACAGGTGGGGTAAGTATCCAGAGAAAATTTGTCAGAAAGAAATATTCATAAAAGAGTTTATTTGTTTAAAACGCTTTTGGATGAAGATTGTTATTAACAATACTTTATAAAGTAACTATTTCCTTCATGGCATAATCTTTCCTGAAGTATACATAGGTGATCAGGCTATGTATAGTTGAGGACTAATGATGCGATGCTTGATTTAATCAAAATAATATTATTTTTCTCAAAAGCTTTGGATGGTGTTCAACGCGTTGTTATTAAAAATGGTATACTAAATATTCCCTTTCAAAGTAATATAAAAATTGTTTCGCGTAATAATAGTAAATATTTGGCGTAGTATCGGAAAAATCAGTTTATAGTATGGTAACAAAACGGCTTATTTTAGAAATTTGATAAAAACAATTTCTCCATAAGGTAGTAAAATAGTTTGAAATAAAACTCGTGGAATGGTTTATTGGATACATGGGTAAATACTACGGAATGGTAATAATCTACTAGTCCGTCAAATACTAAATCGGCCTAATCTCTAATAAGGCAATGACATAATGTTACGAAACGATTGAATATTGAACGATTGGGATTGAAAGCGGAGTAAACGAAAGTTATGGTTATCATAGAGGTAACAAAAGATAGTCATTACATTGGATAGGAAAGTGCTTAATACAACTAGGTTACATCAACGTACTTATGGAAAGTACCAAAAGAAAGTACAACCCTAGAGGGCTCGAACTATGGTTTTAAAACATGAACTGCCTCCTCCAGTTCCGGTCTCTCAACACCGGGCATTCACTCTTGAAGTGTCCCACTACTCCACATTCACGGCAGATTACCGTGAGTTCCTGATGCTTTGTGAGGGTGGGAGTCTTGCAATCCTTGGCTTTGTGTCCGATCTTCTTACAGTTGCCACATGGTTCCGGGCAACGTCCTTTGTGATGAAACTGACACCTGTTCCACTCGGGTAATTTACCTACATATCCTTTCTTTTGGCTTAACCCAGCAGTAAAGGTCTCCACCACTTGTTGTATCTTAAATGGTCGTTGAGTAGCATTAGCATCCTGATTACCGACCCATTTTCTCTTGTTGTTATTATTGTCTCCCGATGTCTTGTCGCGAACTATGAGTTCCTTTGTTTCGATTACCATCTGGATAGCTTCAGACATGGTATTGGGTTCACATGCGATGACCATCCTACGAATTTCAGGAGAAAGTCCTCCGATGTACCTTTCGAGTTTCTTGCTTTCCGGTTCATCCATTGCAGAGCCTAGTCGAGCAAAATCATAAAAATAAGCAGTATACTTGACAACATCATCTCCTTCCATGGTAAGGTTTAGTGTTTCTTGTTCAATTGCTTGTAATTCGCTTTTCACACAGAACTTCAAACTCATCATCCTTTTTAGTTTCTCCCAAGAGTGTGAGTAAGCAGCATCAACTCCTACTACCTGGACATACTTATTCCACCATTTCTGGGCATGCTTCTGAAAAGTGCAAGTGGCGAACTTAACCTTGTCTTCCTTACGACAGTCACCACTTTGGAAGATTGTTTCTAATTCTTCGAACCATTTGAGAAATTCTTTTGTGTCTACATTTCCGCTAAAGAAGGGGGGATTACAACCCATAAATTCCACGTGAGTAAGTTCCTTGGTGAGGGCGGTAGTTGCGTTCCTGGCAATGAATTGTCCAACAGCGGCTTGCGTCATGCTTGGAGTGGTTTGCTTAAATCTATTTCCATCAAATCATGAGAGTCCATGAGAATTTATAGGTAATAACAATCATCATATTCATAACACATGAATATAATACATGAAGGTTTCGGTCTATATGGGCCAATATCATAGATAGCACAACCATTCCCCTATAGTAGAGTCAATACTTGGTGATTCCGTTCGTACATCAATCAAAATACTACAAGTTTCTTCGAACTATGCCACACCTCTCGTGGCTAGGAAAATAGTAACAGCTAGTAAAGATATAAGTCTAGTCTAAAGACTTCCTGTAGTCCTTCTAGGTGAAATCAGGTTTATGGCATTATAAGGTCGAGATAGTCCTGAAGTAGTGTCTGAAGTTGTGCATCGATCAAGTCCTAGATAGTGTAGATTCTAAGCCATTCTTGAGGAACCTGCAGATGTTCCTGTTGAGTCCGTAATCTTGGTATTATCCACAAGGTGTTATCTAATTCATGGCAAGTGAAAATGGAAAAGGAAACTGACAATGGTGGTATTCTAAAGGATGAGGATAACATTGATGACAATGAGATCCTAGTGATGAGTTAGGAGATAATGGTGATAATAGTGAATGGGATACTACCCTCTTTCGTGCTATCTCGCGATATCCAAGAGGTAAAGTTGAAGTACGCACTATGGGACGACCAATAGTGAAATAAGTAACTGACGGTGGTGGTAGTACCTGAGTAGTAAGCGTCCTACTAGTGGAGGAAAGAAAACATGCTATCTCCCTTGTAATAAGCATCCTAATAAGTCCATTAGAATTAAGTCTGAATACTCTACCAAACGGCATTCTATGTATAGGCTGAATGATAGGAAAACCTTATTCCTATAACAATTCAATAGTGCTAACGGTGGTATACGTGCAACTGGTGGTATAATGGTAGTGGGAGATGACAAGGCACCTTCAATGTCAGAATCTGACGAAAGGATAACAGCGTGGGTATCTGAAGACATGTCACTAGTGAACTAGGTCAATATAATCATATATATATATATATATATATATATATATATATATATATATATATATATATATATATATATATATATATTAGTATGGGTATGAATAACTCGTACAGTGTGTGCGTAAAGCAACATGTATAGTGAATATGCACCTATGATGAAATGATGAGATGCTATGATGATGTGGTTATAGTCTAGGGTCCAAGATACATCCTAGTTCGCTATAACCTTAGCTCTGATACCAATCTGTCACACCCCCAAAATACCTGAATGGCAGCGGAATGGAATACCTGGGGGTGACTGTCATAGCACCATACTTACAGTTATATTGAACGACCTAAAGTGTCGTTTAGAAAATACAGCGTTTGATCATTAAAACATTCAGAGTTTACAAAACTTAGGTCCCAAAAGAGTTTGCCAATATTGTTAGAATAAGTTCAACAAGATCAAACGTTTCATAAGTGCAGAAAGTATAGTGAGACGCGTCGACTCCGCGACTCCATGAAGGTCCAAATGTATGCACATGAGCTACCTTAACAACCTGAGAAATACATTGCGAAAAATGGTCAACATAAAGTTGGTGAATAATCATAGATTTATAAGTAAAATCTAGTGTACATATGCCATAAGTAAAGCCAAGAAATAGGATGTCCGGAAAATATATACATTGGCTCTTAAGCTCATGACCCCGAAGCTAGACGTTACTTGGCCCCAATGAGTGTTTACCAGGCACTCTAATAATAAAGATATGAAATGCATCTGTAATTCTGTTGGAGCAACCCAAACACAGATGGAGGAGTCACCCTCAATAGCTCTATTCACTCACACTCGCTTGGAACTTAATTAACGGTTCATGATATAATAAGGGGACTTGTCAAGACGTGGTAAATAGGCAACTTAAGCAATGTATGAATTTTTATACTTAGGCATGTACACAAAAACAAGTAATGCAATGTATTCTCCCCCGTGGGATTTGAAATCAAAATATAGAATTAAAACGGGGCTATGAGAACTCACCTGGAGTGATAGTACAAAGATGGTACAACGATGGTAAAGTACTCGGGACAATAAGGCGCGAACACTAGCCGCAACCTAAATGAATAATCGCGATCTAAATTAGATCAAGCCGTAATGAAATGAATGCACATGCACATGATACTCATACCACTCGTAATTTGGAAATACTAGTTATCGTCATAGAAAAATAGTTTCCATATATAGGAGTATATAACTTGTCATATTAACTCGTACAAAAAAATTTGCGTTATAATCCTCGTATCAAAACCTTAGAATGACGTCGTCATGTCGTATAAATATCCTCTTGAGTCATACGTATTCATTTGATAAGAAAATAGTCCTTAGTAATATTTTCTAGAAAATATACCGTTTAGCACGTACGTTATTATTTTTATTTGTGACTATATATATATATAGTTTTGACAATGTTAAAACGGGTATAACTCGGTCGTTTTAGGCTCGTTTTCCTTGTTCTTTATGTCCACGGATTCGTCTTTGTATATACTAGTATATTTTTGACAACTCGGCTCCTTTAGGTTACGTTTAATGCCTCTTTTTACCCATTGAAATCTGCCAATCAGCAAGCAGTTTTTGTAAAAGTAGTTTTCGTCGTTAAATTTGCAAAAATCATATCTCCTTCGTTATAAGCTTGTTTTAGTCCATTCTTTCGCCTAAAGTTTCGTTTTTGAATGTATTTTCTAAATCTTTGGTCAAAACTTGGCCACCATCTACTGATTTTCCCACGAAATTAAAATAGGGACAGTAGGTAATCTTATTGTTTCAAAAACCATTTTCAAGTCTCCAAACTAGTTCCATCCTCCATCAAACCACTTTCAAACACCACAAAGCTAATCTAATCCTACCATACACCTTCTTAGGGTGTCATGGTTCCTTAAACATCATCAAACCACTAGGTCTAACAAGGGTTTCTTATGTGTCCATTTCTAGGGCTTTAAAGTTACATATGTACAAAAATGGAGTGGTACAAGTTGATGCATGTATGAGATCTTGTAAGAAAATGTATAAACATAATAATAACTTGTAAAAATCATAAAAATGAGTTTTTTTACTTACTTGATGGTTTAGAGAGTTTAGATGATGAAAAACCTACTAATCCTTGAGTTTTTATTTCAAAACTCTAACAAGGATGATTATATAAACTAGTTTATGACAAGATCTTGTAAAATTTGTTCTCCTTGCTCCTTTACCACCCTAATTCGAACCAACCTCAAGAGAAAAAGAGAGAAAAGTTTGCTTGTGTTTAGTAAAAGTGATTTTGTGATAAAAGAGTAAAAGAAAGTTTATTATATACTAGGGGACATTAGTTTGGTAAGCCATTAAGAGTGTTGGTGAGGTTTTTAATGTTTTAGGACTAAAGGGGGGGGGGGGGGGGTGGCCGGTTCTAAAAGGAGGGAAAGGGGGGAATTGGTCTAGGTTTAATTAGGAAAAAGTTAGTGGTAATGTGTAGTTAAGTTAGGTTTAGGTTTAAGGTTTAATTCGGGTACCGGGTTTGTTAGAAATAAATTTTATTGAAGTTATTCGGGACGTAATAAAGTCGTAAAATTTGTAAAAATATGTCGGGCACAAGTACGGAGAGTTTGGGTGATTATTGTTTAATTTTGGCGAAAACCGTCGTTATTAAGTTAGACGTACGATACGTAATAAATAAGTTTCCAAAATACCGGGTAAATTAATATTATAATTTTTTATATTATTAAAATGAATATAAAAATATATTGGGATAATAGTCGGAAGTGTCGGACGTGTTAGTTTCATTTATAGTTCGCGTATTAGTGTTTATTTAAAATAAACATACGTAAATCGTTAATTATATTAAAAATATAATTTGAATACCCTACGAGTGGAATAGTATGCAAGTGCCATAAAGATGATATGCAGACTATTTCTAGCCTGTATGAAATGTCCCAAATGATAATGCATGGATTCGCTCCTGAACCAATACGGTTACGCGAATTTGAATACTCGTAGACTAAATTTACGATGACATGAGTAATGCACGTGAATAGTGGTTTTCTTCCGGAAATGAATAGTGTCAAGTGAATAGTAAAATTTCTGAACGCTTCTCAGAATATCAAATTGACCTCGAAAACGATGAATAGTGATCGATGAATAGTAAATGATGAATAGTAACTTGTGAATAGTAAATTGTCGAGGTTTGGAAAATGACCGGAAATTACGAGTTGTGACAATGCTGCTATTAGAGACTTGAAAGATCCAAATAGAACCATGTAAGTTTAAAGCATTCTGTATGTATCATGTTAGTTTCTTGGCTCCATATATTCATAATCAATCTTCTCGTTTGGTCCGGGGTTAAGATTGTATTTTTCAAGTGTTATCAAGTTTCATGTTTTCAATATTGACCAACATCAATATAAATCCGTATCTGCATGCTTAGCATAACCTAGAAAATAAGAATACTTGTACTGGAAATGTTTACAACGATAGTTTTATATTGATGAGATTTTGACAAACTGATGGTTATATGGATTATCATTTCAGAGAAAAGGCTACGTGCGCAGTGAATAAATCTATGAATGGAAAATCAAAGGGGAGATCTACGAAGGGGAGACCCAAGAAAAGTAATCCAAGAAGCATTATGTACAATAGAATGCTGGAACAAACCAAGAAGTGGCTATTTGGACCGCCTCTTTGTAATGTATAATCTTATTATATTTTTTAGTAAACCAGACCCTTGTACATAAGACTTTCAAAATGTTCCGGTAACTTATTACTAGTCAGTTAATGCTCTATTTTGGCTCACCTTTTGGGGATGAGATATGGAAATTGCAGATATTGTTTTTAAGCAGATAAAGGAATTTTTTTGGTGCGTTTGGTGACATCCATCTTGCCAAGTTCTTATCTATCAAAGATGATTCAAGGTGTCGTGTGGTGTGTTTAATTTCTTCAAAGCTGAAGACGCATAGAAGGCGATGCGCGAGTTGAATGTTAGTTAATGTAATTTATAGTGTTACAATACTTCACTGTTTCCTACGCAGATACGATTTGAAAATTTCATTTCTTTTAGGTCATGATCACAAAGGAAATGTAACACCCCCAAAATTTACAACAGAAGACTTATCAAGCTTTCGGGGTGCTACTGGGATTGGTAATCATCACAAGCATAAAAACAAGATAAACATAGATCAATATAAAAATTGGAAAGTTAACAAGTCATTTAAGTTTACACTTTCCCAAATATTTAAGAGTATGACCCAAGAAGAAAATAAAAGATAGGTCCTGATGAGGTGAAAAATGAACCGTCTTTAGGGGGTCATTTAAGCATGTAATTTAATTTATTTGATCAAATACTGCCCTAAATCGTTCCTTTTGTGATTTTAGGTACTTTGGGAGTGAATTCTAGAAAAGGAAGCATTTTGGACATTTTTGGAGCATAAAAGTGATGAAAGCGGCAAAGACTTAATTTTCCATGCTGAGAACAGTACCTGACGGCGTTAGGAGTAAAATCCATGATGACCCAGAGAAAACCTAAAGGCGTCAAGAGAAGGGCGTCAAGAGTAATCTTTGTGACGGCCTGCATAAGGAGTACACGTGACGGCGTCAAACCCAGATCTAGGAAGTCCGAGAATTTATTTGGCGGCGAGATGATGACGTCAGACATTTGCTCTTGACGCCGTCACCTCACAAAATCTATATATACTTTTCTATTTTTCATTCATAAAAGAGAGGAACTTGTGTGGAGAATACTAGGGTCGAACCTAATAAACCCTAGGTCATTTGTAACAGTATTTTCAAAGGTTTTCATCCCTTGAAACATTTCATGTTCAATTAAGACAAGTCCTCTTTCAATTCAATCAATATGTCTATGTGTTGTTTGAATATATCTTATGCTTGTCTTGATTTCAACATGCTAGGCTAGATCTTTTATGTGTTTGCTTAGATGTAATGAAACCTAGATGTTAATTATAGGTTGATTGCTTGTTTATAGTTGTATTGGATGAATGATTTCAATGTTAGGCTTAAGAAAACTGGCAGATCTCCATTGTGTAACATACTTGAACGTCTTAAGAAACATGAACCGATGTGTACTAGGTTTTAATGGTTGTATTTAATGCATGAGCAAATTCTAGTGATCCCATGTTAGGAGCTTCTTAGCCGGCTCGACATAGGAGTGAAGTAGGTGCTTATAGGATTGGGGAAGTAAGTACGCCACCCCATGAATGGTATTAAGGAATACAATCCATCATCCATGCAACTGTAACAAGTAATTAACCTGTAAAAGATATCTAGGGAGTAGTGAAATCTAAGTAAACACAATTCTCCCATATATTGTTCACACCTCTATCTTAATTTAGTTTATTTTCATTTTTAGTATTTTATTTTGATTGCATCTTAGTAATTGGGTTAGTTGACTAGCAACTAACTCCGCCCAACTCCTTCAAAACCGAGATTTTTAATTGCTTTTATAAAAACTAAAAAATACAAAAAGAATCATCCCTCATCTCTAGACCTAGTCTTTAGGTTTTCTAATCCTAGTGACACTATTCCTAGCCAAATGATCAATCCCCCGGTACTTGTCACTATACTATACTACAACGATCAGGTACACTGCCTGGTGGGGGGTTGTAAGCTTCTCGAGATCCCTCGAGAGGTAAAGCCTGGTGCAATCCCTACGCATCAAGTTTTTGGCGCCGCTTCCGGGGAATAGTTATTGTCTAGGTTAGGATTTCTTTTTATTAGGTCTACTTGCTAGATTCCTTTCTAGTAAGAGTTTATTTTTATTTTTAGGTTCTCTTTAGTCTATCTTTTTCTTCGTGCCTTTGTTAGTAAATTAAATTCATTGACTATTCCGTTGACCATTATGGAAAACGCGAATCCACCCCTTTCCCCTAGAGAAGTGGCTTTGTTACGTGAACAAATTGAGAGTGAGATTAGGGAACTTAGGGAGCTTAATAGGTTGATTAAAGTTGAGCTCGACCATGCATTTAGTGACCTAGCGACCGCCTTGTATTCAAATAAGGACCTAGGACCTAATGATTTTGAGAATGTTGTTGAGGAACTTGAAGAAGGGGAGATTGATCCAAAGCTAGATGATTATTTTAATCTATACCCCACTGAGGAGGAGATTGCGTACTATAATAATCTTATTGATAACCCTCGATCTCCTTTTGCTAGAATTAAACCTAAGATAATGAGAGGCGATCCTAAGAATGCTAAGATACCATGTATGATTGGGTATAGACACGTTGACAATGCTTACATTGACTTTAAATCCCCAATCAACATTATGTCCTCAAGTGTTTATAATGATATAGTGAAAACAAGACTTGGACCTAGAAGAGATCCCAAATACCCTGGTGGAGTTTGTAACTTTGTCGGGAGAATTAAAGGTCTACATGTCTTTGTTGGGAATTTCACTTATATCACTGACTTTATGATTGTTGAAGATCTTGCTAATGTTATTGATTGTCGATTATCCAATGTTGTGTTTGGTAAACCGTTTGTTGAAGAGTCCAAGTTAGAATATGATGAGATAGAAGGGACAATCCGATTTGCGAGTAACACCGATAGGATCATTTATAGGATGCCGAATAGAATGAAAGAATTTCGTTTTGTGCCCCAATTTGACATGGATAACATTGGTGCTTTTGAGGACATCAATGAAGAGGATAAGAAAAAGGGCATGGATTATGTATGGGAAAAGAAGAGTCTTTTCTACAAAGATTGCTTAACTCTAGGACCAAAGTATAAAGTCGATAAGGAATTTGCCCATAGGATTATAGGAGCGATTGAGAAAAAGGTGATTGGTTTCTACAAAGAACATTTACAATCAGAAAGTGAAACCAACAATGAGGTCACGTAGTAACCCAGGACCTTGAGTCTAGCTTTAAGACTCGTAAATAAAGAAAAGCGCTTCTTGGGAGGCAACCCATGTTTTTTGTGATTTTTATTTTTTGTTTGTTTGTTATTTGCTTCCGTATGCATGCTTTATTTTTATTGTTGGTAGATCATGTTTCAAAACTAAAATGATGAAAATACTTTATTTTGTTGTTTGGCTTAGTCTTAACTTCATCCAAAGGTATTTCGCAAAAGATAAGTGTAAGGGGAAACCCCAAATATGTTTTTAAAGAAACAAAACCGATCATGATTCTCCACAATATTAAGTGAACATGTATATTCGTATTTGATAGAGTCAAATGCTTGTATCGAGTCATAATGATGTTTTGCAGGATTTTCCAGGAAGTAGGACGAAGTTTTTCCAGAAATTTTCCGAAAACTTAACATAAGAATTTCTGCAGGTCACTTCTGACGGCGTCACGAGTTTACTCTTAACAGCGTCACGTGTAAAATTCTAGAAATTTTACCAGTTTTGTTTTTCTAACGGAATCTTAAAGTTTTTGTTGAATTTTTAGTTTTATAATCTCCAGGAAATCTACAAACATCATTCCACAAGCATTATATCTTATTTTGTTTTCTAGGATTTGTTAGCATATATAGATGCCGCCGATTTTACGCGAGGTTGCCTTGTCTGTTTTCTCTGGTTTTACAGGTTATGTATGACAAGAAGATGATTTATATTCTGGAAGGGAAGCTTTGATTGTTCATTTTCTTGGAGGAAGATCTAACCTGGCCACCTTATTATCCATACCGAGCGAATCAGGGGAGTATTTGATTTCATTCGTTTTACTTATTTCACTTTTACATTCTTTACTTGAACATTGGGGACAATGTTCATCCTAAGTGTAAGGGGAGGGTAAAATGATGATACCTTACAGATACACTTTCGCTTGAGTTTGTTTGTTTGATGGTAGATGTGTAATAAAACTATGAGAAATACTTGTTAGTGCAATTTTAGCGCCAAATTTAAATTTTTTTACAACATTTAGGAGTGAAACTTTAGCCATAGCAAGCGTCTCATGGATAGGAGATTGTATGACTAGCACATAACCGTACTATTCAGAAAAATTTTCCACCCAAATATGTGAGGTTTGCCTTTAGATTTGATAGAAAAATCATTAACTATTAGTGCTTATGAGTGTACTGGTAGCATTTAGATTCTAGAACTTGCGTTAGTGATGCATCCCGAGACCGCTAGTGAGACTACATTTCGTGTAGTAGGATTTACTACATGATAAGAGACATTAGGATCACCCTTGTGTTAAACCCGTATCATAATTACTTGACCATTTATGTCATACTACTTGGCTAGTTAAGTCAACTAATTTTTCCCACAGCTTAGCGTTGTACTCATTTTTAGTACACGAAACCCCTAGTACACCCCTCCGAGCCTATCTTTTCGTTTCTAACTTTAAGCATCTTACTTAAAGGAAGAATTTGTTGCAACCCACTTAAATGTACACCCAAATCGCCTTAGCCTTCCGTGTACGCACTCATCTTTAGTGCATTATTGTTATTTGTTAAACCCTAAGTTAATTATCTAATTGATTACATGGTTGCTAAGTCGAGTCATATCCTTGTACATATTGTTTTGGGACGATTGGGACTCATGGGTAAAGTACTTATTTTATGGAGTAATGGGAAAGAACATCATATTATTACCCCCATATGTACGTTAATCTTAAAAGTACTCCAACTGTTTTGATTTTCTTAATTCGAGTCATTAGATTAGTTTATTGTAAAGTATGTAAAAATTCAAGTGTAAGGGAAATGTTCATTCCCTATGATGTATTATTTTGGATGGTAGGGTAAGAGTGTATGCAAAAAAAAAAATCAAAAAAAAAATCAAAAAAATCAAGAAAAAGAAAAAAAAATAGAAAAAGAAAAGAGAAAAAACATACGGACTACCATCCCTTTTCATTCTGTGTTCATTTTATGTTTTTGTTATTTTTCATTTATTAGCTTAAGTCGAGTCTAGTCTTGGCTTAGCAACGCCATATTGTACATGTAATTAACCAAGATTATTAACTCGCCACCAGTAAAGACTGACTATAACCAACAAAACCGTGTATTCCATATCCCTACACCTAATGTTACAACCCTTTAAAAGACCTCTTTGATAGTTTATCCTAGGTGCTTACGCCATCTGGTGGAGGTTTGATCCTTTCCCAAGCCTATGGTAATCTATTTTGCTATGACAGGTAGTGAGAGATGTTTTCCATTTCCATATTGTGATATATACTTTATTACACCCGAGAGATGTGAGTATCTAAACACTATTTGTGAGGTGCTAGTGTATGACCTCCGTGCTTGTCTTTGGTCTTTAGTGGAACGATTATTTGTTGTAATTACTTTTATATTAGTGTTAAATGACCCCTAACTTGTAGTTTGATTAGAATAAAAGCGCATTTGCTTGAGGACAAGCAAATCTCAAGTGTAAGGGTATATGATGAGGCGAAAAATGAACCATTTTTAGGGGGTCATTTAAGCCCGGAATTGAATTTATTTGATCAAATACTGTCCTAAATCGTTCCTTTTGTGATTTTAGGTACTTTGGGAGTGAATTCTGGAAAAGGAAGCATTTTGAACATTTTTGGAGCATAAAAGTGAAGAAAACGGCAAAGACTTAATTGTCCATGCTGTGAACAGTACCTGACGGCGTCAAGAAGGAAATTGTGATGGCGTCAGGAGTAAAATCCATGACGACCCAGAGAAAACCTGAAGGCGTCAAGAGTAATCTTTGTGACGGCCTGCATAAGGAGTACACGTGACGGCGTCAAACCCAGATCTAGGCAGTCCGAGAATTTATTTGGCGGCGAGATGACGGCGTCAGACATTTGCTCTTGACGTCGTCACCTCACAAAATCTATATATACTTTTCTATTTTTCATTCATAAAAGAGAGGAACATGTGTGGAGAATACTAGGGTCGAACCTAATAAACCCTAGGTCGTTTGTAACAGTATTTTCAAGGGTTTTCACCCCTTGAAACCTTTCATGTTCAATTAAGATAAGTCCTCTTTCAATTCAATCAATATGTCTATATGTTGTTCGAATATATCTTATGCTTGTCTTGATTTCAACATGCTAGGCTAGATCTTTCATGTGTTTGCTTAGAGGTAATGAAACCTAGATGTTAATTATAGGTTGATTGCTTGTTTATAGTTGTATTGGATGAATGATTTCAATGTTAGGCTTAAGAAAACTGGCAGATCTTCATTGTGTAACATGCTTGAACGTCTTAAGAAACATGAACCGATGTGTACTAGGTTTTAATAGTTGTATTTAATGCATGTGCAAATTCTAGTGATCCCATGTTAGGAGCTTCTTAGCCGGCTCGACATAGGAGTGAAGTAGGCGCTTATAGGATTGGGGAAGTAAGTACGCCACCCCATGAATGGTATTAAGGAATACAATCCGTCATCCACGCAACTGTAACAAGTAATTAACCTGTAAAAGATATCTAGGGAGTAGTAAAATCTAAGTAAACACAATTCTCCCATATATTGTTCACACCTCTATCTTAATTTAGTTTATTCTCATTTTTAGTTTTTTATTTTGATTGCATCTTAGTAATTGGGTTAGCTGACTAGCAACTAATTCCGCCCAACTCCTTCAAAACCGAGATTTTTAATTGCTTTTATAAAAACTAAAAAATACAAAAAGAATCATCCCTCATCTCTAGACCTACTCTTTAGGTTTTCTAATCCTAGTGACACTATTCCTAGATGAACGATCAATCCCCCGGTACTTGTCACTATACTATACTACAACGATTAGGTACACTGCCTAGTGGGGGTTGTAAGCTTCACGAGATTCCTCGAGAGGTAAAGCCTGGTGCAATCCCTACGCATCAGGTCCCATAGTTATTAATAGAGTTCTGATCAATCCTTCAACCATGCCTCGATACCAAGCCTCAAGAATCAATCCAAACCAAAACTTTAATCACATGAGAAAACACGCTAAAGTCAGCTAACGCTGGTGAGTCTATAGGTTTGGACACAAAATATACTAGTGGACCGAAGCATAAAACTCTTGCAATCCTGGACTAAGTCACACGTCATACCACATATAATCCTATAGGTGCACACTCTAGCCTCGCACAATTGCGACCACATAATCAAATAGGAGTTCACACAGTTGTGACATACTCAAATAATAGCTCACCCAATGCTGACAAGCTTTACACATAACATAGTTAGGAAAATATATTGCAAGTTTTCAATCAAAACACAATATATGGAACACATAAAATAGTTTTGCATGTTTTCTCACCCCATTGCTTAAAACAATAAACATAGCAGTAAAAGTGGGGCTATAAACTCACCTCAAGTCCAACAAACAACACAAGAATCAACAGAAGCAAAGAAAGTATCAACTATCTAGCAACGGCGACTACTGACTCGGCACTACCTAATAATATCGCCTCAGAACATATTCTCAAATATATAATTTCCAATTTCCATACGTATTCCATTTTCACTTTCAAAAAATTCATTCTCGTGTCTGTTTAATGTTTGGTATCCGTGTGCGTGCGTAGTGTCGACTCAACAAGACTCAAGTGAACTCACACGACAAAGTAAACTCAATCAAACCAACCACAAAATCTACATGCCAAGTTTCATAATTAATAAGTCGTCCCAAATAAATTTCCGATCGGGTACGTCAACTCAATAAACTTCTCCAATTATTCGTCGTACTTATTATTCTAAAATTATACCACGACCTAAGGTGTCATAGGATAGTTACCCATTAATAAATCCTTCCGAATTATCCAACGTGGGCTTATTTGGTTCGTCAACTAAACAAGTTTGTTAGATAAATAAGTTGGACATTTTAAAGTTCGTTATCTGTGACTAACAAATAATTACACAATTATTGGCATTAATGGCAATCCTAGTTTTGCGTGCCCTCGAACATTTATTTATTGTTCGGTTTTGAAAACCTTTTTGATGTTTTATTACTAAAATATCTCGTTTATTTTGAAAACCATTCCGTTTCTATATTTAATAAAGTCCTGACAAATATTACCCTAACAGTTAACATTTATTGTTATCTTTATTAATTATCGCACCACTTATTTATTTATTATATATATATATATATATATATATATATATATATATATATATATATATATATATATATATATATATATATATATATATATATATATATATATATATACATGTATATATATATACATGTATATATATATACACATATATATATATGTATATGTATATATATATATATATATATATATATATACATATACATATATATATATGTGTATATATATACATGTATATATATATACATGTATATATATATATATATATATATATATATATATATATATATATATATATATATATATATATATATATATATGTATATATACATGTATATATATATATACATGTATATATATATATATATATATATATATATATATATATGTATGTATATATACATGTGTATATATATATATATACATACATATATATATATATATATATATATATATATCCATGTATGATATATATATATATATATATATATATATATATATATATATATATATATATATATATATATATATATATGTATGTATGTATGTATATATACATGGATATATATATATATATATATATATATATATATATATATATATATATATATATATATATATGTATGTATGTATATATACATGTATATATATATGTATGTATATATACATATATATATATATGTATGTATATATACATATATATATATATATGTATGTATATATATATATATATATATATATATATATATATATAGGGGAGGATTAATGTGAGATCAAACTTAAAGTTGTAAAAATAAGATCTAGTCTAAACAACCACTAAAACCACTTTATAAATAACAATATTAGCAATAATACACAAAAAATAAAGTATTAATACGAATTAACATTTTAGCAACTAATAAACAACTGATACATGAGTTTGGATTAGTGATACACAACTATAAATTTACATGTTTGTAATCAAAGTGTATCATCTTGGTTTCGTCAATTTAAAAAAGAAGACCATCGGGAACTTTAACAATTTTATTTGTACTCAGTAAAAAATTTAATTTTATTTTAACAAGAGTGTCATTTGTCAAATTTTTGTTGGATCTTATTTTTACAACTTTAAGATTGATCTTATTTGATCTAGATTCTATATATATATACATATATATATATATATATATATATATATATATATATATATATATATATATATATATATATACTAGTTTTCGAAGCCCGCCCGATGGGCGGGCATGATTTGTAATTATAATTTGGATGGTTTTAGTTAACATAAAATTTTGTTTTAAGTCGTAGGTAATTTTTTGTTTTAATTTTTTTTAGAATTATATGG
This sequence comes from Artemisia argyi, assembly GCA_030686995.1. NCBI lineage: Eukaryota > Viridiplantae > Streptophyta > Magnoliopsida > Asterales > Asteraceae > Artemisia > Artemisia argyi. The sequence goes on from CM060700.1 coordinate 102,841,478, forward strand.
ATGGTTTTAGTTATAAATTAGATATAAACATACCAAATTTTTTATTGAATGCATTAAGAACGAAAAGAAATAAACAGTTATTGATGGGCGGGCTTGTTTTGTGAATATCGTTTACAAAAGAATTAAATAAAGGCAAACCAATTATAAACATACCAACTAAATATACCATAAATTGTTGATTAAAATCTTCAGATGAATGCCATTCAAAATATTGAAGCCTATAACCACTCTTATGTCACAAGTATCCAATATCAGTATCACTTTTATATTTGAATTTAACCCTGTTAAAGCCTAAATAGAAGACTCATAACTCATCAATACCAGTAGCCAAGAGAGAAGGATAAGGAAGGATAAACTTTTAGAAATTTTCAAAACATACTCGCTGTCGGGGAATTGAATTGTATTAGGGTCCCAATGCTCGGTGATTCTCAGTGAATCTGCTGAACCACAGTATCAAAAGCGTGATTGTACTTCATTACTTTAATAGGACTCCCATGTATTTGAAAAAAAAGAAGGTCCAATTTAGTGTCGGGTCATGCTAGATGGTGATTATTCAATGGAATTAAGAAAGCAAAAATGAATGGACGTCAAAGTCAAACTACCTCTTTAGAAATGATGGGTTCATTTGTTCCAGCTCGATCATCATATATATGCACAAATGAGGAGTTACGATCACTAATAGCAAGCCTGGCTTTGACATTCCCTTTGTAAACCCATTGAACAACGCCAGGTTTATATGAAAGTTTTAACATGACCATCATGTGATAGTTGGGGCACATCATATATTTTGACAAACACATCATTAGAAATTGACTTCCTATTCTAATTTATATTTCTGATGTGTCTCTTCATATCCGGCCACACACATTCACACCCTATTTTATAGTTTTTCCAATTTAGAACAACACTAAAGTAGATCTTGGATGAGTGCATTCAATTTTAAATATTTCTTATCAATAAGTTGAGTAGAGTTGTGTTTTATCGCGCACAAAGAAAATAAATGGATGAAATACTGGAATTAAAATAATCAGCGAAAAGGAGGGACATATAAAACAGGTTGAAAGACTATTTAGACACAACTTTCATAAAAACAAAAGATAGCGGTTCATAAAATGAACATTTTGTTCCACCATCCATTCACAAACTCCTATTCATGAACTTCCATATACTATAAATTTCGTTCTTCCAATAACATAAGCTCCTTTCATGATCCTTAACACGTTGAGTATGAATCTAAATATTGATCAAACTCGCTCCCTGTATCATCTGCAGTTCCGCCATACTATCCGCTAACATCTGATCTGACAAAAAAACCCAATAAAAACACTCTTAATTTGAGTAGATGGGCGGGCATGACTTATAATGATAATTTTGTTGGTGTTAGTTATTGGAGAATTATTTTTATCGACGTCGATTTTATTTAAAATTCTGATGAAACGAACCTTGAACAAAACCCGGGTGCCTGTTAAACTGTCTGTTGACATTGTGAGAACGCATGTTACGCGCATTAGTGTCATCTGTGGCAATACTAAGCAAAAATAAGTAAACATTTTCTGCAGCAGCCGGCGTTTGCACAAAAATAATGGGACTATAAATACAAACAATAACTAACCTCTACCGGCCACATTTGTGTTACCCGTATGACTATTCCGTGTGTGCGAATCAGATGGTGTGGTTGGATCGTCATCTATGAAATCATAAAAATATGTCAACAACACTGGCATACTTAAATACGTGAACCAAAAACGTACCTTGATGCAATATATGGCCGTGTTGGTTATCATAAATCGGGCGTTCATGTCTCCTAGCAGACCTTGTGTCAGTGGCTATGTAACAGCTAGATGCATATATAAGTAACATAAAACAATAACAGATAGTACCTTGAGATGAAGCCGAACTGGTATGACATTCGGCATGTGCAGCACGGAGACCGGGTGCAACATGAGCAACCACGAATGCTAAATTACTGGAACCGACGTTGTTTGTCAGGAAAACTGGCACGTCATTTTGAAAACAATGTAGATCGTTCGTCGCTGGAACAAACTACAATTAGTAACCGAAAAAACATTACAGATAAGACAGTAGCAGGCAGACATTTACCAGATGCATCTCCAGTGGAGCGGGCTTGATCTTGTATTATATAATTGGACAGCCTGCAAACACACACCCATTATGTAGTATCAGTCAACTACAACAAATGAAAAGGCAACCAATTATCTACACAAGAACAAAACATCCTACTACTGTCAATTGAGTAGTAACCTTACATGCTATAAACACAAAGTAGCTTAGTCCAAACCATGTTATGTTCAGTCCTACGAAGAACTTATGTGTACAATTTAGCGAATTAATAATGAGTTGTCTAGGATAATTATATATTGGTAGAGATTATGGATGGCCAAACTGAAGTACTCAACACCCATGCAATAAAATACTGACATATACTCTCCTCAAAGGTACTGGACATAATTCCTGATACAAATTACTCAATAAAGGATTTAAGAAGAAAAGCAAGAGCCTAACAAATAAAGAAGAGAGAGTAATAGTTCAAAAAATACATACTGATATGGGTACATATCTAATATCGTAAATCTTTTTCCTGCTTGTTAATGTTACCTATAGACAAAATAAACAAAACAAAGCATGCATCCAACCTGCAAAATTACAGCAACATAAACGTACATTATGTTTTTTAGAAAAAAAGAGGCGCGCATGAGATCACAGATGAGATGATGGGATTAGGTTAAAGAGGAATGGATATGTGATATATAATTTTTGGTGATAAATACATTCCTTTTCAAAGTAATCAAAGTCCGAATGATTTACTGAAGGAGAAAAACGCCATGGCTTTTAGGAGGTCTTTTGTGATTTAGTGAATGATGGTATTAGGTTAAAATATAATTCTGTAATCTATAATTAAGGATTAGATATATATCAAAATTCAAATTCATTCCTAACATGAGTTTATAGATTTGGATTTGTAAGACACAATAAAAAAATCTGTTGGTCTATTGGATATCATGTTTGTTAATATTGCAAACAACCCAAGTTCGAAACCCACAATTGTCATTTTTTAACTAATTAATCCAAATTTTAGAATTTAATGGAATTGAGAATTATCTTTGCTGGACAATCATGATTATAAAAATATAAAATAAATAATAAAAATTGCTTATAAAAATATAAAATAAATTATAAAAATTGCTTACATGGCGACAATGTGATGACATGGCACTAAACATGATGACATGGACTTAATGCATGATTATTTGGCAGTCAATGGTCAAACGCCTCCTGTTATATATAATATAGAGATATATATATATATAGACACACACACTAGTTTTCAAAGCCCTCCCGATGGGCGGGCATGTCTTATAATTTACTTTTGATGGTGTTACATAACGGAAATTTGTTTTTTTAAGTACGGTGTTTTTTATTATTGTTAAAAATGTATTAGTTTACACTGTTTTGGAATCCCGGCGTATGGGCGGGAATTAGTTATAAATATCGCTTGAAGGTATTAGTTAACGAATAATTAAATATAAATGTACAAATTTTATAATAGTTGTTTATAGGAAGCGTTATTTATTGTTTTTAATGAATTAGCGTCTGTATGCCAAAAACCAGTTGTCTAATGTTTTTCGTTTATCACTTTTGAGACAGCTACATAAAGGCACACTGCAACAGTGAATTGGTTACGGTTAATTTTTTACGCCATCTTATTCTCAAAAATGCTAAGGACCATAATTGATATGATGGTTCCCGTCGGGCGGTTGACATGTAAATATCATTGTCAAATTTTAGTTTAGCAAAAGTAGTGTGTTATTTGTTTTCTGAAAAGTAAACCTGTTCAAAGAAAGCTTTTCAATATTATATGACCTTAAACAGACTATCGACACATGTGTTTCAATCTTGGTGTAACCATAATATATGACATTTTAATTTTATTATAAATTAGTACATCAGTCTTATAAAACCACTACGAAATTACAAAGTAGTCCGCAAGAACAACGTACACTATAAATAAACTCATATGCGAAAAGGGAATGCATAGAAGATGAGAACGATTCACGTATGAATTTTTTTTCTTTTTTGGCAATATAACAAATTCTTATATCAGACAATCTATAAAAAAATATCTAATAGGACTGGTTTTAAAATTTAACGGTTGTAAATAATTCAAATTTCATCATCATATAATATCTAATTTGATTACAACACATAAAAGGATGTAGATAAAGTACAATGATGTTTGTACAGGGGCATGTATGTTTGTTTGCAAACATATGTATATTGAACAACATGTTATAATTTTAGTTCTAGTTTGAGGAGACACATGTATAACCATCAACGTCGGCATCCATTTTGACGGTGCACATGTGTAATCATCAACAACCGCATCCATGTTGACCTGTGCACATGTATTATCAGCAATGACAACATCTATCTTGACTTGTGCTCATGTATAATAATCCATGAAACACATGTGAATTTGTTGTCTCCGTAATTTTTATCTTTGTAACTTTCATCAGATAAAGTCAATTTTCATTCTCTGTTATTTTCATTAATCTGGTTCAATAAAACATCAAACAAAGATTCATTCAGACGAGTAAATTAAATTTATTAGTGTGTTTATCACTTTATCTTCACCACAAAAGTTAGTAAAATCACAAAATCTATAAATCTTCTTAGGTACTCATATGTGATCACTTTGAAATATTGTTGGCTTGCAACTCGCCTTTAATAATACGAAATCTGCAAATAGGGAGGGGCAGTTTTAGTTTATACAATCCGAAACAGTATATGTTTGCTCTTTTTATATTAACATGAATGACTATCTAATAATCCAATACCAATTTAGAGGTAATCTAACTTTCTAGAAGGCCCATTACATATCTTGGTGTTGTTCCCATGTTAATAAAGAATCTTGAATCCTGTAAAAATACTAAGTCTAAAAATGTAATCACTTCCAGTCATCTCAAATCCAAAATAGTTATCAAAGTACAGTCTTCTATGTCCATAGTACTCTCCACTCGTAACCCAGCTTCCCACTAAAACCTGCCGCAGGAAAAGAAATGCGGCTGAGCTTAAAAAGCCCAGTGAACAGATATACATAAACAAAGCAAATGATATGGAACAAAGAATATAATATGGTGCATTGGGGAAATATCATTAAGTATAAACAAAAGTGTAAGAAATAGTGAAAGGTAGGACAGTAATCCACCATGAGCCCAGAAACATGATACGCAGCGGAATAAACAAACATCATTGTTATTAAACAAGGTTTCTCATCATCATCTTCACTACAACTAATCTAGGCGTCTACAATGAGACTACGCCTAGACACACACACACACCTTTACTAGTCGACTACATCTTTTCCCTGCACACAAAACCTAATGACCCATGTCCTCTTTATATACTAGAAGATTAGGGTTTACAAAATACTACGAAGGACTAAATTGTAAAAACTTCTTTGTAAAGCAAGTCCCTTGTCTTTTGCATTGTCTTCATTATTTACTTTGTCTTCTTAAGTCCTTCATCTTTCATGTATTTTGTCATATCAACTCAAATATTAGACCCAACAATCTTCCCCTAGTTGGTAATGACAAAACCAATAAGCATGAACTTCCCCTGAAGTTAATATGTCATGAAAGATATAAATGAACTTCCCCTTAAACCATGCTATATCACCAAGGCTCTTCAAGTTGCAGCTTCTATGTATATCTTCTTCCCCTTTTGTCATCATCAAATTGGGGACAAATGTAAGCAACTTTGATCTTCACAACCACAAACCACTATCATACTTCTAATTCATCTTTCCAATGTCTCAAATTACCCACCATTAATTTTTCCGCGCTAAAAATGAACTTGAAACAGTAGAAATCAAAACTAGTAGTAGTAATAACAATTAAAAGTTGTAAAAACCTTCACCTAAAATGATGCATGTAGATGGTTAAACATTTAATCAATAAGCTTCCCCTGAAACCAATATGTTTACCATCTCTTGAATCTTCAATTCTGTAGGCTCTATGTAATGATCACATGTGAAGAAAACCAAATATAGTGAACTTGATGAAGAAGTAGAATAACCCAAGCTTGTTTCTTATGCTTGTACTATCCACGTGACTTTGAACTCATACCCAAAACCGAATATATAAGTAGACCGCAATCTCTTGACAAAATCCTCATCTTTAATGAGACACTGAGCACAATAACGTAACTCCTTCAAGTGATAGTAAATGTGAGAATTAAGCACCTTTAGTTTGTAGATCACACACCAATTTGCTAGATTCATTAAGTCTTTGTCACAACAATAAAGCACGAACAAGTTATCTCCAAAGTGTAACACCCACTTTGAGATATGATAAAACTCAACTACAACATCAAATAAATGATATTCACCTTTCTTCGTAATCAATTAAGCAATAAGAATGAGATACCGAGCCTGTTTAAACCTTTAAGAACAAAAACCAACTTCTTGTGTGTGTGAACCAAAATCCCATGTGTGTGTAAAACATCTTCAAATATCAATCAAAGTACTCATTAAATTCCTTGTCGAAGTACTCCCAATAATATATTACTTTATTCACACGAGAAGTACTTTGTAAGAGCAATACTTTGTGAAGAGAAGTACTTTGTAAGAGCAGTACTTTGATGAAGAGAAGTACTTTGTAGCAGCAGTATTATACCAAGTTAATATAAAATCTTCAATCCAAATATAATAATCACCGATCAGCCCCACATGAAGATACCCCATGCATTCACACAATTTGACCAGGCTCCAATCGTAACCAATAATATTCATCCAGTACGAGGCTATTTGTTATCTTGTGAGTACGAGGTAAATTGATTATCTTGAGATCTTCAAATAAATATTAGAACCGACCCATGATAAAATTTCCTTTTTAAAATATTACTAACCCATGTGAGAAGATCATGACACCGACTCATGAAGAACAGCAATATTGCTTTTAACCAATCGAATCACACCAGTTTTGCATATTACGATGTAAGCCTCAATCAATATCATCGAACCACAATACAATTCATAAGATAATCTATAGATACCATTATGCACTTGTCGACAAACATATTAAATAGCAGTATTAAAACTTTAAAAACAGCTACTAACCCATGTGATGATCACCAATCAATTAATTCTTGTTAGTACGAGGTAATGGCCATGACTTAAATCTGCTATCCAACCGACTATATTGATTGCATTCTATGCAATACGACAATCCTTAATAAATTGCAACTCCATAGTACGAGGTTATTATAATTCACACCGACCATGATCACATATTAAATCCTTAGCAAAACAGTATTGATGACATTGAACGACATCAAGAATATCTTATTGTTATTGAATGATCCGGCCCTACAACCGACCAATGTGAAAACGTCACTAATTAATAATCTAGTGCACTTGCCAATTAAATATCTGTGTCGCCATATTTAACTTGCATTGGGTTTTTGTGGCCGGCTTCGTTATTATTCTTCTTCTTCAAAACCAAAATCGATCGACAGAAAATTCTTGATATCCACAGCAACATTCTTCAACCATAAAACCTTGTTAAATCCCAGATATCAAGAGCTCACCTAGCTCTGATGCCATTGTGAAGTTTGTTAGACTCTTTGGATCGTTTTGAGCACTAGGGTTAAATAATAACAATGATAATAAACATGATACGCAGCGGAATAAACAAACATCATTGTTATTAAACAAGGTTTCTCGTCTCATCTTCACTACAACTAATCTAGGCGTCTACAATAAGACTACGCCTAGACACACACACACCTTTACTAGTCGACTAATTTTCCCTGCACACAAAACCTAATGACCAATGTCCTCTTTATATACTAGAAGATTAGGGTTTACAAAATACTACGAAGGACTAAATTGTAAAAACTTCTTTGTAAAGCAAGTCCCTTGTCTTTTGCATTGTCTTCATTATTTACTTTGTCTTCTTAAGTCATTCATCTTTCATGTATTTTGTCATATCAACTCAAATATTAGACCCAACACCTTGTTTATTCAAAGACGAAGGAAGTGCATGAAGAACATCTTCATATTGTGTTGGGAATTCTATGTTAGAAGCAGTTGTACGCTAAGTTTTCAAAATGTGAAGTTTGGTTGGATCAGGTGGCATTCTTGGGTCACATCGTTTCTGCAAATGGTATTACCATGGATCCTGCAAAGGTCGAGGCAATCACTAAATGGCCAAGACCGACGACTATGACAAAAGTTAGGAGTTTCTTGGGATTGGCTGGTTACTATCGGAGATTTGTGGAAGGGTTCTCATGTTTGGCTCTACCGTTGACTAAACTTATGAGGAAGGGTGAGAAATTCGTTTGGGGTGAGGAATGTGATGAAAGCTTCGAGGAATTGAAGAAAAGATTGGTTTCCTCTCCTATTCTTACTTTACCTTCTGGATCTGGTGGATTTCAAATCTACAGCGATGCTTCAAAGAAGGGTCTTGGTTGTGTATTGATGTAGCATGGAAAGGTTATCGCCTATGCATCAAGACAGCTGAAACCTTATGAGGTTAACTATCCTACATTAATCCTACACATACCATGGAATTGGCTGCAGTCGTGTTTGCTTTGAAAATCTGGAGGCATTATCTCTATGGGGAATCTTGTGACATCTTTACCAATCACAAGAGTCTTAAATACATCTTGTAAAACCCACATTTTCATAACGTGCTTAAATAACCAAATTGCCCCTATAACTTAAAACTTAAATAAAGAACCAAATAAATCCCAAACACTTGGAAATAAGTAACATATGATCAATATTATTTTTGTATGAATATTTTGCAACATTTTGACTCTCACAAAAATATATACCACACATGGAAAATTATTTAAGGCCCGATTTTATTTAATTAATTGTACACCACATAAATAAAAAAGAGATAAGCACAAATAATTTGGGACACTTTTAAATTTAGTGATTTGGTCTTGCCTAGCCATATTCCGGCCAAAAATACCTCCCCCCCTCCCATCAAATACACGGTTTCTTTTATTTTCCCATTTATCAAATTAAAATCCCTAATCCCACCCTAAAATCAAAACTGACGGCTCCAAAATTTTCAGAGGCTCTTGGCTATTTTTCTTGGACGTGTTCTACCCTATAGAATGTGGGAAAATAGTGGTGACGGCTGTGGAGTGATTGGGTATTCGATTTCATTTTTGGTTGGTCGTATTTTATAGTCGAGAAACAAGAAATTCGTTCTACCTCACCACACGTTCTAAAACCTTTCTGGTATTTTTCTATAACTCTATATATCATATATGATCTGTAGAAAATGATGAAATCGATCCATGCACGCAATATTAATCATACGAATTAAAAATGGATAAAACCCAAATTAATATAGAATCGATGCTACGAAATTTTTCCAGCTTTATATATATTTTTCTTGGGTCGTGTGTAGGCTATATAACATCAAAAAAATAAGATATATAATTGTGGAAGCATATATTGATCGGTGGTAATTCTTTTTATAATTGGGTTTTCAAAATTAAAAGAAATAAAAGAAAACAAAATCGTGAAAATGTTAGGGTTAGGGTTTCTAGGTGAGATTCGATTCATTGAATGTGTTTTAAGGATTAATAAATGATGATGTGATGATTTGGATTGTTTAGGGTTAGGTTTGTGGTTTTAAAAGTTAATCTGATTGTGTTTTTAATAGTTAAGGGTGCGTTTTGTAATTTATCAAACTTAAGGGACATTTTGTATTTCATGTTAGACCAGAGGTGACTTATAGAAAATATAATATGGGGGTGTTAAGTCTTAAATTTATAATTAAAGGGTTTAAATGTTAATTATGTAAATAAATATATCCAAATTAAAAATAAATAAAGTAAAGGGGTGTGTTTTGTAAATTCTGATATTTAAGGGTGTTTTGTACATATTTTAATGTGAGGGATAGATTGTGTAAATTCTGGAAATTTAGGAGTTCATGTGTGAAAATGAATTAGTTATGGATTAAAATTTAAAATAAATACTAATAAGGATTTAAATGGGAATTTATATAAAGGGTGTAATATGTAACATTTGTAAACCTGAAGGTTTAATCAGTAAATATTGTTATTTTGTGTGCTACTGGTATAAAATATAGAAACTTGCAATATTTACACTTTAGACCTTTAACTTAGATTAATTTCATATTAAACCCTAAAATATGGTAATTTGACCTAATCAACCCTGATTTCATTATAATACATAAATCAATGACTTAACCTATTTATAAATTGGAAACTTACTATTTTTGGAAACTTGCTAAATAAGGAAACTTTCTAAAAATGGAAACCTGTTATATATGGAAAGTTACTAAAAATGGAAAGATAACTAAAAGAGGTAACTTAATGAATTTGAGCGCTTTGTAATTCGTTATCTACTTTCTTCTAGGTCCGGTAAAGCGGGAGTGACCTTTTCTCCTTTTGTTTGATCCTGGTTTTGATTGATTCGGAAAAGGTACATATATTCCGTACTCTTTCAGTAAGAGTGCACACTTTCTCTCTCTTGACTTTGTCTTTGACTTGATTATCGTGTTATGACTTTCGTTTGGTCTTGGTTATGATCCTTCGTACTTGGCTCTATGAGTAATGTGTTTCACCGGTATTTGTGATCCTATTGTTATTCGTTTGAACTCTTATGATCTGTTCGATAACCTTTTGTGACCTTAACCTTTGAACCTTTGTGAGACCTTGGATATTCTTTGGGATATTGTAACGAGAGATGAAACCCTTGTGAGACCTTGAATGTTCTTTTGGGATATTATAACGGGAGGTGAAATCTCTTTTCTTAATTATGACATGGGAAAATTTGAAGAATAATATTTTACAACGACACTTTTAATATGATTGTAAGACCACTTTTCTATGAGATTTTATAATTGCATAAATACACTTTTGAAGAATAATATCTTACGAAAACCTTTATTAAAGATCACTTTTACAAATGTCATCTTTTGGAAGATCTTTCTAAATGAACCCTTGTTATAAACCTTTTTAAATGGGATTATACTACGAACCTTTTAAAATAAGTGATGGGTACTTGCTAAAATGAACTTTTATATTAAACTCTCATTATGACCCTTTGATCATGAACTATGGGACTTTGGAACTTGGAATAGTGAACCTTGTGGATTGGGAACTTTGGCTTTGACCTCTCCATTGTGACCCGTTGATGTTACATCTTTGATGGATCCTTTGACATTTAACCTTTGATTATGACTTGGCACTTAAACCTTTGATATTGAACCTTTGATACTGAATCGTTGATACTGTACCTTTGATACAAAACCTTTGATTTGAACTCTAACCCTGCCATTTGTAAACCTTTGACCTGAACCTTTGCTATGCACCTTGGATTATGATACTTTGATTTGACTTAGACTTTGCTATTTGATTTGCCTTTGACCCTTCAGTATTATACCCGAGCATTTTCCTAGTCATGAAGGTAACATGTCCGTGGCATTGATGCACCAATGTCATGACTCCAGTGTGGTCGAGTGATGTTCCACACCATCCCTTTGTTTGATCTGCATTTGGTTTGGGTAGGGGCGTATGGATGCATCCTAGATTTGCTTTGATTTGATTTGCTACTACATTTGGTTTGGTGTCCGGTACTGTGTGGAATACATGCCTTTCACATATATTTGGGAGCTAGCTACTCCATGGTTACTTGAGGACTCCCCTCCTACTACATTTGGTATTCTAAGGTCTCCCCTTTGAGGACATGGTTACTTTGTTGAAGACTTTGTGTTGTTTTGTTTGGCTCGTGGTAGAATGCTGATATAACCTAACCTTTAACTTATTCTTATCATCCTTATTATACCTTTTGCTTTCCCCAATGCACCCTATGATATTCTTTGTTCCTTATCTTTTGCTTCATTTATATATATCTGTTCACTGGGCTTTTTAAGCTCAGCCGCATTTCTTTTCCTGTGGCAGGTTTAGTAGGAAGCTGGGTTTGTAGATGAGAGATCTTATTTTGGACTTCGAAGACTTCACCTTGTTTAGCTACTAGCTGGACTTAGAGATGATTAGAAGAAATTGATGTTGGGCTTAGTTCATCATTGTTACTCTTTTGTATTTTGTTTAGTTCTCCTTGTAACCTTTGTATACTTTGTATTAGAAATGTATCTCCGTTCGCTTGTGTTCTGATTTGACTCCATAATGTTACACTTTAGCCCTTCTCGGGTTGGGGTGTTACACATCTTTACTCAGAAAAAGTTGAATATGAGACAGAGACGTTGGCTGGAACTTCTTAAGGACTACGACATGAACATTCAGTATCACCCAGGCAAGGCGAATGTAGTTGCTGACGCTCTTAGTAGAAAGTCTGGGATTTTGGCTAGTCTTGACATTGACTCTAAGATTATTAATGACTTGGAACTTTTGGAAGTGGAATTTTGTATTCGTGGTCGTGACGGATATTGGGCGAGTTTGAAGATTTAACCTAACTTCATACTTAGAGTTAAGGAAGCTCAAAAAGATGATGGTGAACTTTGGTCCATAATTCAGGGTTTGGAGGAAGGTATGTAGACAGAATTTCGGGTTGATGATGATGGTATTGTATGGCACGGTGATCGTTTGTGTGTCCCTAGTGATCCTTCTATTCGAGAAGCTGTGTTATCTGAAGCACACAGTTCTCCGTTTACTATCCATCCTGGTTCAACCAAGATGTATAGAGATTTGAAACAGAACTTCTGGTGGAATGGAATGAAGCAGGATGTGGCTACGTTTGTGGCCAAGTGTTTGACATGTCAGTAGGTGAAAATTGAGCATCAACGTGCTAGTGGTCTTTTACAACCATTAGAAATTCCTACTTGGAAGTGGGATCAGATTTCCACAGAATTTGTGACGGGTTTTCCAAACACATAGAAGAGGCATGATGCTATTTGGGTTGTAATTGATCGTTTAACCAAGTCAGCTCACTTCTTACCTATCTGTAAGGATTATTCCATTAGCAGGTTGGCTGAGATCTTAAGACAGGAAATTGTTCGACTACATGGTACTCCTGCAGCTATTATATCTGACAGAGATCCGCGGTTTACTTCTAGATTTTGGAAGGGTTTGCAAAAGGCCTGGGGAACTAGACTTAAGTTTACCACGGCCTTTCACCCTCAGACAGATGGTCAGACTGAGCGTATGATTCAGACCTTGGAAGATATGTTGAGGTCTTTTGCCCTTGAGTGGACTGGTAATTGGGGTGAATATTTGTGCTTTGTGGAGTTTGCTTCTAACAATAGTTGGCACGCTAGTATTAAGGCTGCTCCATTTAAACTGTTGTATGGTTGGAAATGTAGGGCACCAATTTGTTGGAACGAGGTTGGAGAAAGGCTTGTTGAAGGGCCTGAGTTGAATGAAGTAACCAATGAAAAGTGTGCCATTGCTAAAGAGAAACTCAAAGAGGCTAGGTCACGACAAAAGAGTTATGCAGATCGTCACAGGAGAGATTTTGAGTTTAATGTTGGTGATCGTGTATTCCTTAAGGTATCTCCGTGCAGAGATGTTGGACGCTTTGGTATTAAGGGCAAGTTAAGTCCGCGTTCCATCGGTCTGTTTGAAATCTTAGAGCGTGTTGGTGAAGTCTCTTATCATTTGGCTTTACCTCCCCAGCTATCTCATGTGCATAACGTATTCCACATATCTTTGTTAAGAGGTTACAACTATCATCCGTTGCATGTAGTTTCATATCTGTTGGATCAGATTCATGTTGATTTGTCTCTAGCTGAAGAGCCTGAGGCTATTTTAGATCATCAGGAAAGAGTCACAAGAAATAAGGTCATTCTGTTTGTTAAGATTCTTTGGAAGAATCATCCCGAGCGTGAAGCTACTTGGGAGACCGAAGAATCTATGCGAACTAGGTATCCGCATTTCTTTCCTTGATATGGTACGCTTTCGGTTAACCTTTTCATTTCAATTTCGAGGACGAAATTTTTTTTTAGTAGGGAAGAGTTGTAAAACCCAAAATTTTGAGTTCATAAATTTACGTCTAATTTGAATTTTCACCTAAGTTATGAAATAATTAATAAGTACACTAGACTATATGTTATGTAATAATTATTCATTTTATGAAATTAACCTATAGTTAATAAAATAGCTAAAACTTGTAACCTTCCCAAATTCTATGCTACTTTGACACAACATTATCCTTGGCATCAAATTTATTACACGTTTTCTTTTGTCTCAATACACCACACGACCAAAATTTAAACAAAAGATAAGAACAAATAAATGTAAATATCTCTAAATATTTGAAAGATATCCTTACCTATCTCTTAACTCATCTCACGTCACACTAAAAAAAATAAGATATTCATTCATATTTACTTGCCAAAATAGAAAACACGCTTTCACCATCCTATATATCATTCGGCCTTCTCTCTCTCATTTTTTTTGATACAACACAAAAACAAACAAGTTCCTGGTGATTATTTTCAAGTATCCGCATTTCTTTCCTTGATATGGTACGCTTTCGGTTAACCTTTTCATTTCAATTTCGAGGACGAAATTTTTTTTTAGTAGGGAAGAGTTGTAAAACCCAAAATTTTGAGTTCATAAATTTACGTCTAATTTGAATTTTCACCTAAGTTATGAAATAATTAATAAGTACACTAGACTATATGTTATGTAATAATTATTCATTTTATGAAATTAACCTATAGTTAATAAAATAGCTAAAACTTGTAACCTTCCCAAATTCTATGCTACTTTGACACAACATTATCCTTGGCATCAAATTTATTACACGTTTTCTTTTGTCTCAATACACCACACGACCAAAATTTAAACAAAAGATAAGAACAAATAAATGTAAATATCTCTAAATATTTGAAAGATATCCTTACCTATCTCTTAACTCATCTCACGTCACACTAAAAAAAATAAGATATTCATTCATATTTACTTGCCAAAATAGAAAACACGCTTTCACCATCCTATATATCATTCGGCCTTCTCTCTCTCATTTTTTTTGATACAACACAAAAACAAACAAGTTCCTGGTGATTATTTTCAAGACCTAGGGTTATTGCGGCTTGTTGCTGTAGGGGTTTTATTCGTGGTGTAGTATTCTTGTTCTCGTTCTCTCGTCTCTTTGCCTCGTTACAGCAGGTACCAAATCGCCTTTAGTTTTCTTTCTTCCATTCGACACCTACAAATCTGAATATAATGACACCTAAACATAATAATAACATGTTAATCTACTCGCACCATTGCTTGTTTGCTGTTTTGTCCATCGTTAAAACATGTATAAAAGGCCACATGAAATCATATACTAAACATGCTAAAACCTTGTGTATTCGACCCTTGTTTATTTTCTGTTTTGATCGACCCATGTTGCTGTTGTTCGACCATTTTTATTTAGCCCTAAACATGGTGTTGAAGCCTCATTGAACCATTTAATGAACCTTACAAATCTGGAAACCTTTCTATTTGATTAACGAGGACACAAAGGGTTTTGAGGTTTCGTATTCATTATTTTGTGTGAGTCGTATAATGTGATGTGGTGTTTGTGTCTACGAGTGTGAATGTATGTATGGTCTTTTAAGTATTTGTGTCTCGTGATGCATGAGTTGTGAGTCGATAGTTGTGTATTATGGTGTTGTCGCGAGTCTAAAACTAAACTGGAATTGATAATAAAAGAGATCTAAATGCATGTTTTTATGTGAAGAGGTTGTGGCGTTATTTTATGCGTATGCGTACGGTGTGAGTGTGTCGACAAGTAAGGTTGTTTAGTGTGTAAAATATTGACTAATAAACTTATGAAACATGTGATACAATCAGATCTAAAAAGGAACTAGACTTAGGCTATTTTTGGTCTCATTAAGTTCATGATATTATGTGAAATATGTCTACTAATGAAGCTCGCAAGATCAATGAGTAAGTTAAATATAGTTACTTTATGTGGTTGCATGTGAGGGTCTAGTGTAGTAAGATGTTGTTGTGTTCTTTCATGTGTTTTTATGGGTACGTATGCATGGTTGTGTGTCTCTCTCGGGGCGGTTAGAAGGTGTCATCTTGGCTAAATAAACTATGAAATCTGTTTCGTAATCAGGTCTAAAAACAAGTAGACGTAGGGCTTATTTGGTCTCGCTATAACATGAGTTGTGCCTCGATGATTTTATTATCAAGTGTGCATGTGTGAGTGCATGCGTTTGAATATGAGTTATGGACTGATATGGTAGGTCATATGGGTAGCATGGTATTTAAAATATGTAATTTGGTACAAGATCTAGAAAACAAAAAAATGAGCCTAATATATGTATATATGTCGACATACAGGACTTAGGATAATTAAGAAGGTTATGAACTTGTGTATAGGTATGTAGTTGCAATCAGATTTATATGAATAAGGAGTGTAATGTTAAGTGGGCTCGTTATATATATTCTTACTGAGTCTTATGGTGGCTATGACACATGGGTTTACATATTTATATCTCGGGATGCTTTAAAAAGGTGTGTTTGTGTGGGTGACCCGATAGTGTGTAATTATTTTCGAGATAGGTTCGTCAACTTGTTTGAGATTCGTCGTGTGTCTAATCTATCGGATTCCCTTTATGTTCTTAAATGTTTTAATATTTTTATTGCCTTAACCTACTTTCTAATTTGGTATAACCTTAAATTTCTAATTTGGCTAAACCTAAATTAATATCACATTTAACTTAAGTAAACCCAAAAAATAAAGACATAATTAATAACAAGCATTAAAAATCTGTTATGATATTAAATAAGTGTATAAGTAATATGTAATTATAATTTGTGTAGATTCGGTGAAGAAGGAGTGATCCATTTTTCCTCGAGTTCTTTTCATTTGCTTTCAATTTCATAAGGTACAAATATTCTGCCTTTTTAGTAAAGGCCATCCTTCTCTCTTTTGTTTATTGTTTTGATTATGATTCCTTCAGTTAAGCCATTGATAGGTTCCCATTGTTTGATTCGTATTTGTTGATACTTGATATTGATATGAGCTTGACATTTGTTTGCATGCTATATCTCTTTTCTATAGCATTCTTGATTCTATGCCCATTATGTGTTACTTGTATATGATTTGACTTATTAGCCAGTCATGGGGAGTCCATGGCCTTGCCACTGATGCACCAGTGGTATTGACACTATCTGTGGAGGTGGGTTTTTGTCCATAGCATTCCCTATTATGCTATAGCACCATAGCCATTATTATTATTGTATGTATGCTTAGCATAGAGCTTGGTATATGTATATTTGTTTTGCAGGGGGCATATGGATGCATCCTAGGTACTTTGTTTAGTATTATTTGGTGAATGGTTTAATGTGTGCAATTCACTCCATTTCACATTAGTACATTGGAGTTGCAAATCCTTTGTGCAATTTGTATGATTATCTAGGCATTTCTTTGTTATCATTTGACATCCTTATATTTCTATTCCCTTTGTGCTTTTTATCCGTTTGTATTCTCTTTGCTTATTATTATATCCGTTTCATATTTCTTTTAATGAATCCTTGATTCATTATCACATATGTTGTATTTTGTTGACCTTTATCTTAGCAGATTCTCGTGGACTCTTATTCGTCTATTCTTTTGTTTATGCTTACTACCTATCTTTGTTAATATATGTTCACTGAGCGTTAGCTCAGCCGCATTTTTCTTTTCTCTGCGGCAGGTAATAAGTGGGAAGCAGGGCTTTTAGTGATGAGTGTAGGATGCTAGATTTAAGTCTAGTTAGAGTATCTTCGCATGTGAATAATATTAGTAAGGAATGAACTTTTGAGATTATTAGTCAATTTAAGTTTAGTAAAATTATCTTCGCATGTGAAGAATATTAGTAAGGAATAAACGTTTGAGATTATTAGCAGATTTAAGTTTAGTTAGAGTATCTTCGCGTGTGAAGATTATCCGTAAGTAATGAAGTATAGTTAGAGTATCTTCGCTTGTGAAGAATATCACTAAGTAAGTAATGAAGTTTTGAGGTTTAGCGGATTTTTTTATAATTTAAGTTTAGTAAGAATACTCGCGCTTGAAAAAAAATTTATCAAGGAATGAAGTTTTGATGTTATTAGTTGATTTTTTGATTATTTAAGTTTAGTAAGAATATCTTCGCGTGTGAAAAAAAATCATCAATGAATGAACTTCGGCAGGTCCAAGTCCAAGTTTCAAGTTTTCGTTTGCTGATGTGGCTGGAGATTAGACGAAATTGAAGTTGCAGGAAGTGGTAGACTTTTTGAATAATCTGGATAAGTATATTGCGTTAGGGGCTAAGATTCCGAAAGGTTGTTTGTTGGTAGGATTGCCTGGGACTAGGAAGACGCTTTAGACTAGAGCGGTTGCTGGTGAGGCGGGTGTGCTGTTTTTCTTGTGGGCGGCTTCTGAGTTTATGGAGTTGTTTGTAAGAGTTGGTGCGTTTAGAGTTAGGGATTTGTTTGAGAAAGCCTAAGTCAAAAGCGCCTTGTATTGTGTTAATTGATGAAATAGATGTGGTTGGTAGGCAAAGATGAGCAGGTTCAGGAGGTGGGAATGATGAATGGAAAGAAACGATTAATTAGTTGTTGACTGAAATGGATAGTTTTTCAGGTAATTCGGGTGTTATTATTAGCTGCTACTAATAAGCCTGATGTTCTTGATTCGGCTTTCTTGAGACCAGGAAGGTTCGATAGATAAGTTATTGTTGATAGGCCTGATGTTGTTAGCAGAGTCAAAATCCTTCAGGTTTGATGCTGTTTGTTTCCTGCATAAACTTTTTTAGGACTCTATGAACTTCTTATGTGAATATATATGCAGTTACTTGAATTGACTGACCATTGAGAACAAATTATAGATGTGTTCAGTAAGAATTACATGAAATTTATTAGCATTAATAGGACGTTTGATTATGTAGATGATTAGGAGTTAGGACTAATCATAAACTCACAAAGAGAGATTATTTATAGGGTGTTTGGATGTGCTTTTGCATTGATTATGAATATAAATTGAAGACAAGGACAAAGGTATTTTAGATTAAATATTTAATATAGACTAGATTTGGCAATACAACTCACTTATATGAAAATTGTTTAGTTTGTGTTGTATCTGTTTGATAACTGGTCAAACGGTTACTAACAATGCAACTGGTCAAACGGGTATGGGTAAAAAGTCATGTAACGTGTCCTAAATCATTTTTTTCCAAAGAAATTACATTATTATTCGAATAGTTGATAATTTAAATTATTTAGAAAATGGTGATAGTTTGACCCAACCTGACCCGTTAAATAACCAGTTAGTTTGTTATCTTTAAATGTAGAGAAATTGTTGAATAACGTAAACTTGTGTCCCCATATTTCTAGTTGGGTGTGCAATTATCAATGGCTATAACTAAATAACTATCATTGTGCAATTTGCATCGGAAAAGTTTGTAGAGCTCAAACATTTGATGGAGCAAAGATATAGTGGTAAGGAATTCGTAACAAGTAAAGACACTAGTCATTTAGCTCCAGGAACCTATTATATCATGGAAGTTGACTCAAAGTACAGGAGATTTTATAGCACAAGTCATAAGCAAGTTGTAGCATAGTTTATAAGCAATGTAAAAGCCTATTAGGTTCATCACATGTTTCAAATGTGGATTATTTTGTTGTAAACTAAATGGTGCATTTGCCTTTTGCTACTATATGGCTGGTGAAGAGAATGGTGCTTAATGCAGTGGATGCTGCTATTAGGGACTTGAAAGATCCAAATAGATCCATGTAAGTTTAAAGCATTTTGTATGTATCATGTTAGTTTCTTGGCTCCATATATTCATAATCAATCTTCTCGTTTGGTCTGGGGTTAAGTTTGTATTTTTCAAGTGTTATCAAGTTTCATGTTTTCAGTATAGACCAGCATCAATATAACTCCGTATTTGCATGCTTAGCAGAAGCTAGAAAATAAGAATACTTGTACTGGAAATGTTTACAACGATAGTTTGCATGGACGAGATTTTGACCAACTGATGGTTATATGGATTATCATTTCAGAGAAAAGGCTACGTGCGCAGTGAATAAATCTATGAATGGAAAATAAAAGGGGAGATCTACGAAGGGGAGACCCAAGAAAAGTAATCCAAGAAGCATTATGTACAATAGAATGTTGGAACAAACCAAGAAGTGGCTGTTTGGACCGCCTCTTTGTAATGTATAATCTTATTATATTTTTTTTTATTAAACCAGACCCTTGTACATAAGACTTTCAAAATGTTCCGGTAACTTATTACTAGTCAGTTAATGCTCTATTTTGGCTAACCTTTCGGGGATGAGATATGGAAATTGCAGGTATTGTTTTTAAGGAGATAAAGGAATTTTTTTGGTGCGTTTGGTGACATCCATCTTGCCAAGTTCTTATCTATCAAAGATAATTCAAGGTGTCGTGTGGTGTCTTTAATTTCTTCAAAGCTGAAGACGCATAGAAGGCGATGCACGAGTTGAATGTTAGTTAATGTAATTTATAGTGTTACAATACTTCATTGTTTCCTACACGGATACGATTTGAAAATTTCATTTCTTTTAGGTCATGATCACAAAGGAAATGTAACACCCCCAAAATTTACAATGAAAGACTTATCAAGCTTTCGGGGTGCTACTGGGATTGGTAATCATCACAAGCATAAAGAACAAGATAAACATAGATCAATGTAAAAACCGGAAAGTTATCAAGTCATTTAAGTTTACACTTTCCCAAATATTTATGAGTACGATCCAAGAAGAAAATAAAAGATAGGTCCCATAGTTATTATCATAGTTCCGATCAATCCTTCAACCATGCCTCGATACCAAGCCTCTCACAAGAGTCAATCCAAACCAAAACTTTAATCACATGAGAAAACACGCTAAAGTCAGCTAACACTGGTGAGTCCATAGGTTTGACACAAAATATACTAGTGGAGCAAAGCATAAAACTCTTGTAATCCTGGACTAAGTCACACGTCATACCACATAAAATCCTATAGGTGCACACTATAGCCTCACACAATTGCGACCACATAATCAAATAGGAGTTCACACAGTTGTGACATACTCAAATAATAGCTCACCCAATGCTGACAAGCTTTACACATAACATAGCTAGGAAAATATATAGCAAGTTTTCAATCAAAACACAATATATGGTCCACACAAAATAGTTTTGCATGTTTTCTTACCCCAATGCTTAAAACACTAAAAATAGCAGTAAAGTGGGGCTATAAACTCACCTCAAGTCCAACAAACAGCACAAGAATCAACAGAAGCAAAGAAAGTATCAACAATCTGGCAACGGCGGCTACTGACTCGGCACTACCTAATAATATCATTACGCCTCAGAACATATTCTCAAATATATATTTCCCAATTTCCATACGTATTCCATTTTTACTTTCAAAAAATTCATTCTCGTATCTGTTTAATGTTTGGTATCCGTGTGCATGCGTAGTGTCGACTCAACAAGACTCAAGTGAACTCACACGACAAAGTAAACTCAATCAAACCAACCACAAAATCTACGTGCCAAGTTTCATAATTAATAAGTCATCCCAAATAAATTTCCGAAGCTTATCAGGTTCGTCAACTCAATAAACTTCTCCAATTATTCGTCGTACTTATTATTCTAAAATTACACCACGACCTAAGGCGTCATAGGATAGTTACCCATTAATAAATCCTTCCGAATTATCCAACGTGGGCTTATTTGGTTCGTCAACTAAACAAGTTTGTTAGATAAATAAGTTGGACATTTTAAAGTTTGTTATCTTTATTAATTATCGCACCACTTATTTATTATATACAAATATATATATATATATATATATATATATATATATATATATATATATATATATATATATATATATATATATATATATATATATATATATATATATATATATATATATATATACTAGTTTTAAAAGCCCGTCCGATGGGCGGGCATGTCTTATAATTTATTTTTGATGGTGTTACATAACGGAAATTTGTTTTTTTAAGTACGGTGTTTTTCAGTATTGTTAAAAATGTATTAGTTTACATTGTTTGGGAATCCCGGCCGATGGGCGGGAATTAGTTATAAATATCGCTTGAAGGTATTAGTTAACGAATAATTAAATATAAATGTACAAATTTTATAATAGTTGTTTATAGGAAGCGTTATTTATTGTTTTTAATGAATTAGCGTCTGTATGCCAAAAACCAGTTGTCTAATGTTTTTCGTTTATCACTTTTGAGACAGCTACGTAAAGGCACACTGCAACAGTGAATTGGTTACGGTTAAATTTTACGCCATCTTATTCTCAAAAACGCTAAGGACCATAATTGATATGAGTGTTCCCGTCGGGTGGTTGATTTATATATCATTGTCATATTTTAGTTTAGTAAAATTAGTGTGTTAATTTGTTTTTTGAAAAGTAAACCTATTCAAAGAAAGTTTTTCAATATTATATGACCTTAAACAGGCTATCGACACATGTGTTTCAATCTTGGTGTAACCATAATATATGAGATTTTAATTTTATTATAAATTAGTACATCAATCTTATAAAACCACTACGAAATTACAAAGTAGTCCGCAAGAACAACGTACACAAAAATAAACTCAGATGTGAAAAGGGAATGCATAGAAGATGAGAACGATTCACGTATGAACTTTTTTTTTCTTTTGGAAATATAACAAATTCTTATATCATACAATCTATAAAAAAAATATCTAATAGGAATGGTTTTAAAATTTAACGGTTGAAAATAATTCAAATTTCATCATCATATAATATCTAATTTGATTACAACACATAAAAGGATGTAGATAAAGTACAATGATGTATGTACAGGGGCATGTATGTTTGTTTGCAAACATATGTACCTTGAACAACATGTTATAATTTTAGTTCTAGTTTGAGGAGACACATGTATAACCATCAACGTCGGCATCCATTTTGACGGTGCACATGTGTAATCATCAATGACCGCATCCATGTTGAGCTGTGCACATATATTATCAGCAATGACGACATCTATCTTGACTTGTGCTCATGTATAATAATCCATGAAACACATATGAATTTGTTGTCTCCGTAATTTTATATTTGTAACTTTCATCAGATAAAGTCAATTTTCATCCTCTGCTATTTTCATTAATCTGGTTCAATAAAACATCAAACAAAGATTCATTCAGACGAGTAAATTAAATTTATTAGTGTGTTTATCACTTTATCTTCACCACAAAAGTTAGTAAAATCACAAAAACTATAAATCTTCTTAGGTACTCATATGTGATCACTTTGAAATATTGTTGGCTTGCAACTCGTCTTTAATAATACAAAATCTGCAAATAGGGAGGCACAGTTTTAGTTTATACAATCTGAAACAGTATATGTTTGCTCTTTTCAAATTAACATGAATGACTATCTAATAATCCAATACCAATTTAGAGGTAATCTAACCTTCTAGCAGGCCCATTACATATCTTGGTGTTGTTCCCATGTTAATAAAGAATCTTGAATCCTGTAAAAATACTAAGTCTAAAAATGTAATCACTTCCAGTCATCTCAAATCCAGAATAGTTATCAAAGTACAGTCTTATATGTCCACAGTACACTCCACTCGTAACCCAGCTTCCCGCTAAAACTTGCTGCGGGAAAAGAAATGTGGCTGAGCTTAAAAAGCCCACTGAACAGGTATACATAAACAAAGCAAATGATAAGGAACAAAGAATATAATATGGTGCATTGGGGAAATATCATTAAGTATAAACAAAAGTGTAAGAAATAGTGAAAGGTAGGACAGTAATCCACCACGAGCCCAGAAACATATCATATCATATCATCATAATCATAATCTTAATAAGTAACATAATTAACATAATGAAGTGATCAGCTCCCATAAATGTGAAAGGCGTGTATTGCACACAAGCACCAGTCACCAAACATATATCACACAACATAACAGATAATAGATCTAGGATTCATCCATACTCTCCTGCAGAAATCATAGCAGCCATAATAACATAATGCGCATATCATATAACATAAAAGGGATGTGATGGGTCATCACTCCCCCACCCTAGAGTCATGCCATTGGTGCATCAATGACACGGACATGGAACCCCCATGACTAGTGAAATGACTTGGGTATCAAACTGAGAGTCAGATATCATATCAAAATCAGAGTGTCATAACAGACAGTTCATATCAAAAGGTTCGTATCAAATGGTTCATATCAAATGGTTCAGAAGTGCATAACAAAGGTTCATAATCAAATGTTCATATCAGAGATTCATAACAAAGGTTCATAGCAAAGGTATCAAATCAGAAGATAAACAAATCAAAGATGTAGAAGAGTTCATGAGAAACCTTAAGAGTTAGGTCAGAATATCTGTACCTAAGCAAAATAAAATGAAAGTGAACTAGAACATGAACACAAGGAAGCAACGTCACGCCTTCTTCAATGAATCTACTCGAGTTATGGGTTAGTGTTACTTGTTAGCTCACATAATGACACAACGATTCTTAATTACTTATCATCATTAATTAATGTGATTTGGGTTACGTTATTAGAATTATTTTAATATTTGACCAATAATATCATAATTAATGTTTAAGTGCATTTTACGGGTTTATTCTTATTGATAGATCTTAGATATATACATGTTCTTCAAATAACTTGCTTTATAACAAAAGTAGGTTCACTAAACAAATTTTGGAAGTGTAGCGAAAGTCAAAACTAAAATTCACCAAAATTCTCACTGAAACTATTATTTATTAGTCTACTTGAATTTTCCCATAATTTATTACCAAGTGTAAATACCCTTTCAAAAATCATTTATCAAAACAAGTCCAGAAAGTGAACTGCAGAAACACCCTGAAAGTTTGCATTTAAGAGACATATTGGGACCCTTCAAAAAAATCCATAAAAATTCATGAAAGTCCCAAATAGCCGAACTATTACCCCTGTAAAAGGAGAGATCTCAGCTCTTTATGGTTTGAAAATGAAAAATCCAAAAATCCAACTGATTTTCAGCTTTGACACTTAATCTTATAAAAATCAAAAAGCTTACCTGACCTCCAATCACCATGAAACTTATATTTCCAGTAACTAGGCAAATAGTACTTGGTTTTAGACTCAATAAACTCATAAAAACACGTTGGTATCATTATTTTGTACGCCTTACCACTTGACCAAAATTCTGCACTGCAGAAATTTCATAATCTCATAATAAACCTTAACCTTCAAACCCTATTTCGACCTCAATTAATTTCTAGGGTTTTCTAGGTTTTAATGGCCTTATTAATATCTTGTTTTAATGAGCTTATTAGGTCTTAACATATATCTTTTAAAGCCGATTCTTATAGCCATCATGAAATTAAATGAAACGTGTGAAAGGAAATCAAATGAGAAGAAAAAGAACAAGGTTTGATACAAATAGCCTTTGTAATGATTCGGTTTGAAAGAACATGAAAACAAAGCCTCCAAAATCAATACGAATCCAAAGAAACACAAACCCTTTCTTGCACCAATAAACCCACGATCAAACCACCTTCTTGAGCCTCCTAGGAATACTCTTTTTTCGTGAAGAAGGAGAGAAAAACCAAGGATGCCGCTAGTTTGATTAGTTAGGGTTTTAGTTGTGTGTTTGTTGATCTTAGAGTAAACCGTATATTTTGGAGAGGGAAATTAGGAAGGGAGCGTGTGATATGTATGGAAATATGCCAATTACTGATTTGGTGGGATTCTCGTTGACTGACTTGGTATAAAGTTATCTTTTCGAGGATGTACTATGGGCTTTATTTTTAGTTACCTTTCAATCTAATGGCCCAAGGTTCATGTACTTGCATGTAGTAATAAATTCGGCCCAAAAAGAATATATTTAAACGTGTGAATATCTTGTGTTGTTGCTTGTGTATTTTTAAAGTTAAGTATCTAGTCATTTAGGTTATATTGTAAGGTTTAGTAATCTTAGGTTTTAGATTTGTATTGTTTCCTATAGATTCAAAGTTTGAGGGGTAAATTGGAAATTTCACCTGTTCTAGATTTTAGGGTTTTACAGTTATACTATTCTCAATAATGAAACCACTCGGCAAAGGTACATCAGTAACACCAAGTACTAGTTTCTTGGATGCTCATCACACATATTCAACTTCTAGCGAACAAGTATGTTGAATATCTAATTTTTGTTTTTGGTGAAATTTGTGTTGTCATCTACTTCCTTTTCATCTCTTGTAAAGTTTCTATTATACTCTTTCTTGGAGCCGTTTTCTAATAAATCATTTAGCCTTCAAAAAAATAAATTACATACATGTTTATGACAATAGTAGTGATCTCAAGTGATCACCTGATGTAGTGAGCTCAATATGAAACTTCACATAAAGTTAGTAAAATAATTAACGGGAGCATATAGTAGGATCAGTAGGTCAATAGGCAATACGGTTAAGATGGTGAATGGTACATTGTAGACTTGTAGTCAGATAGTAGTGTAGTTGAATGGTGGTTGTTGGTGTACATATACTATTCCATGTTTGTTTGTGGTTTTATGATACAAAAAACGTTTCTGAAAATAATTCGTGTTTCATTCTTTATAATGGCCCGGACTTGATACAATGCAGGTATAGGTAATGGAAGAAACAATAAGAACATTGCAAGAGGAGAACGTGAAACTCAGATCACTGTAATTGGAGATGAATGCTCATGAAGAAGCTCGAGAGTGAGAGAGAGAGAGACAGAGAGAGTGGCAACAAACGAAGGTGAGGGAAATGCTCATGAAGAAACTCGAGTGAGAGAGCGGAACTTCAAGTACTAGAACGCTTGCAACAACTAGAACTAGAGGCACATGCTCGTGAAGAAGCTCGAGAGAGGGAGTGGCAACTAAAGACATAATCTGGATGAGATCTTGAATGTTTCTTGTAGTTTCCATTTGGATTTTGAATTTGAATGCAATGTTTATTAGTGAAGAAAGTTTACTCACGTGTGATAAAAATAAATATATACTCATGTATAAATGTATGTGTATTTTACTAGTATATACATGCTCTCAGGGGTGGAGCCAGAAATTTTTTGCCGAGGGGCACACTTTCATAAATTTTAGAAATTACACTATAAATTAGTACTTCGGGATGGGGAGGGGGGGGGGGGGGGGGGGGGGCAAACTACGAAAAAATGAAATATTTTTGAAAATTTACACTACAATTTTTTCTCGCTATGACCCGCCCTTTGTGCCCCTCTTTTATCTCAGCCCATGCGTATGCTAATACATGAGCATATACTTTTTTTTCACGTGTGAATAAACCTTTTTCACTAATAAATACACGTATATTTATACATGAGCATATATTTATTTTTTTGCGCGTGTGAATAAACTCTCTTTACTAGTAAATATATGTACATTTATACATGAGCATCTACATTTATCTTTGCTTGTGAATACAGTTTCTTCACTAAATGCGCATACATTTATATATAATTTTTTTTGCTTGTAAGTAAACTTTCTTCACTAGTATATACATGGACATTTATACATGAGTATACACTTTTTTCTTCGCGTGTGAATAAGGTTTCTTCACTAGTAAATAAATGCACGTTTATACATAAGCATATACTTTTTTCTACGCGTGTGAAAAAAAGTTTATATATATATATATATATATATATATATATATATATATATATATATATATATATTTGCATGTGAATAAAATTTCTTCACTAGTAAACGTACGTACATTTATACATGAGCATTTTTTTCTTCGCATGTGAAAAAAATTTCTTCACTAATTAATAAACGTACATTTTCTTCACGTGTTAATAAACATTCTTCAATATTAAACACATGTATATTTATGCATGAGTATATACATTTATCTTTGCGTGTGAATAAACTTTATTCACTTGCAAATACACAAACTCATTCCCTGCCCCGGCGGGATTGGGTTTGTTGTTGTTGTACTAGTAAATACACAAACATTTATATATGAGAATATACTTTTTTCTTCGTGTGTGAATACATTTTTTTGACTAGTAAATACACATACATTTATACACAAGCATATATATTTTCTTCGCATGTGAAAAAACTTTCTTCACTAGTAAATACACATACGCTTATACATAAGCATATGCTTTTTTTTTCGCGTGTGAATAAAATTTTTTACTAGTAAATACATGTACATTTATACATAAGCATATACATTTATCTTCACGTGCGAATAAACTTTCGTCAATAATAAATACACGTACATTTATATATTTTTTCTTTGTGTGCGAATAAAAATTCTTAATTAGTAAATGCAGGTACATTTATACAAACTAGTAAATAAACGTACATTTATATATATATTTTTTTTCGCGTGTGAAAATAAACATTCTTCACTAGTAAACACACGTATATTTATGCGTGAGTATATACATTTATCTTCGCGTGTGAATAAACTTTCTTCACTAGTAAATACACATATATACGCTTATACATAAGCATATACTTTTTTCTTCGCGCGTGAATAAACTTTTTTACTAGTAAATACATGTACATTTATACATAAGCATATACATTTATCTTCACCTGTGAATAAACTTTCGTCAATATTGTTCAAAAAAAAAAAAAAAAAAAAAAAAAAAAAAAAAAAAAAAAAAAACTTTCGTCAATAATAAATACACGTACATTTATATATTTTTTTCTTTGCGTGCGAATAAAAATTCTTAAACGCAGGTACATTTATACATAACTAGTAAATAAACGTACATATATATATATATATATATATATATATATATATATATATATATATATATATATATATATATATATATACATACATATTCTTCTCGTGTGAAAATAAACATTATTCAATAGTAAACACACGTATGTTTATAACTGAGCATATACATTTATCTTCACGTGTGGATAAACTTTTTTTCACAAGCAAATACACGAACATTTATAAATGAGCATATACATTTATCTTCGCATGTGAATACATTTTATTCACTAGTAAATACACGTACAATTATATACTTTTTTCTTCGTATATGAATAAACTTTTTTCACTACTAAATACACGTACATGCATACATAAGCATATATTTTTTTCTTCACGTGTGAATAAACTTTATTCACTAATACACGTATATTTATAGATGAGTATATACTTTTTCTTTCACGTGTGAATAAACTTTTTAAATAATAAATACAAGGCATATATTTTTTTCCATGTACAATTAGGCAGGAGCATATACTTTTTTCTTCTCATGTGAATAAAGTTTCTTTGCTAATAAATACATGTATATATATATATATATATATATATATATATATATATATATATATATATATATATATATATATATATATATATATATATATATATATATATATATATATATATGAGCATATACCTTTTTCTTCGCGTGTGAAATACAAGTACATTTATACATGAGCATACACTTTTTTTTGCGTGTGAATAAACTTTATTCACTCATTAAAACACGTACATTTATACATGAGCATATACTTTTTTCTTTGCGTGTGAATTAAATTTCTTCACCAGTAAATACACGCACATTCATACATGTGCATATACATATTTTTCGCATGTGAATATACTTTATTTACTATTAAATAGACGTACTTTATACTCGAGAATATATTTTTTTTTCTTTGCATGTGAATAAATTTTCAATAAATTAAAATAATAGTTATTGCTTTATAAACGAAAATATATATTATTTTTCTTCGCATGTGAAAAAACTTTCAATAAATTAAAATAATAGTTGTTGCTTTGAATAGTAATTGTGTAACTTATTACGTTTCACTCAATTATACTTCACTATGAACTGTTATATTTTACATATTATTTTACTACTAAAATACACGTACATTCTTTTGTTAGCATTTATTTATTTTCCGGACATGCGAATAAATTAATAATAAATACATGTATATTTATATATTAGCATATACTTTATTCTTTATGTCTGAATAAACTTTCAATAAATTATTAATTTTAAGTTGTTGCTTTGAATATAATTGTATAACTTATAAAAAACATTAAATCACATATAAAACAAGTTGATTTACGTCCTAATCTTAACATGTTAAACCACATTCCCAAAAGAAATATAGAAAACATTGAAAGAAATGTTTTTATAAAAAGCCAAAAGTCACCAATTTCAATAATTTGATTAGCAGCACTTACAAATTCTTTAAAGCAAGTCAAGTTAAAAGCAATCAAATACGTAGTAAAATTTTATAGCAATTAATATAAACAAATGTACAATCACTTTAGTCGACCATTATTGTAAAATTAGAAGATATATGAAGAGTAAACTAAACTAAACATTATCTTTTATGATTTGATCAATTAACAGCATATGGTCTGCTTCAATAGTGAGGGTGATTTTCTAATTTTCTCATCCGTTGTTATCCACTTTCAGCAAGCACGATGTCCCAACCTTGTACATGTCCATCTTTCTACCTCTATCTAAGTATAGTCATTATACGCACCTCATCATTTTCAAATGAAAGAACATGAGCAGACAATCAACTTTACTTACAAAGACCTTGACATAATCTTCACTTCAAAATAGCTCGCTTCATCTGAATCGAAAAAAGAATCTAAGTTGTCTCACTTTTCCATGATTTATATTTTTAGTATACTAATAACATGAAGAACTAAATAGGCCAGACTCTGCCCAAAGTTTCAGAACAATGTAAGCAAATAAAAGTGTGTTATAAAACATGCAAGATAGTACATGCTATTGTAAATTTGTGTAAAATAATAAGAATCTCACTGAAATAAAGATGTACATACCTTCACCGGGTAACTTGTTCACAAAGTATGAATCCCTTTCCTTCTCGTGGTGCATTACATGCTGCAACTTTCCAAATAAACCAACACTGCAGTTTCGGCAGTAGAAAAAGCACAATCAATTATAACTTTCATTTTGGTATTGACAATATAATGTATTCAAGATTACCCACCATGTGTTTCTAGGAGCTGCATACATGTGCTCTTGTTTAATCGTGGAAGCAACACCTAGAGCTTCATGAAATTGATCAGCTATAATCTTCTATCGGGATTCAGGTATGGCAAGTTCTAGAGCTTGATGGTTGTACTACAATTAGAGTTAAACAATTAACCATACAATGGATGATAAATCGCTATTACAAGAAAAATAATGGTGAAGCACCAATTAAACTGCAAACAACACTATGATATCAAGTTGTTTGGAGGTGCCTTTTGTTTCATTGTACTGGAGCAAATTGAATATTAACTCGTAACTCTAATTAACCCATTTTCCACCTTAATATATAAAGCAAAAGAGCAAAGAAATTAAATGTGCTACAGCTCTACAAGTTCTACCTCGATGATACTTCCTTCTAGTAGATCAGATTCATCCCTGAACACGTACAAAGAGCTCTGCCATTGACGTCGTGGTATGAGTGTGTCAAGCTGGCATTTTGGCAGGCATCAGATAATTCTTCATATCACCCACCTCGTTTCCCTGAAAAGATCTGGGATTACTACTCCATTTTCATATGAAACTGGATTTGGTTCACATGATGGACCAACCTTAATTAATGCGTCACTTTCAAACATATGACTAATATCTTCAAAGAGGTCAGGATGCGATAAAAGAAAACTTGTGTTTGGCTTTTTCCTTGCCACCTAGCATGAACTGATTAAGCAAAATAAGAGGGGAGGGAGTAATAACGCCCCAATGGCGTTTTTGCCTACATGTCACGTTTTCAACGCCGTTTAGGCGTTAACACCATTTCCAAGTTCTTTTTTTTTTTTTTTTTTTTTTTTGCTCTGCGTTGC
This sequence comes from Artemisia argyi, assembly GCA_030686995.1. Lineage (NCBI taxonomy): Eukaryota > Viridiplantae > Streptophyta > Magnoliopsida > Asterales > Asteraceae > Artemisia > Artemisia argyi. The sequence goes on from CM060700.1 coordinate 102,873,268, forward strand.
CTTTCACGTTACCACACTAACGCACGTTATTAGACTTTCTTCTTGGTTTAAAAAAGCCCCCTACCGTTTGGAATTTGAACGTTTGAAGTGGACCGTTGTTTGCAACGGATATATTTGCTAAAAAAATAAAAAAAAAAACTCGCAACACTATATATATACATATGCTGATCTGATCAGCAGATACAAAAAAAAAAAAAAAAAAAAAAAAAAAAAAAAATCCTGTCCGAAAAAAAAAACATCCGATCCACAAAAAAATAAAATCCGATCCAAAAAAATGTCGGGACGTGACGATGAAAGTTTCATGAACTTGATGATGGGTTTTGGAAATCCTAACTCGAACAATGCCGGATCTTCGTCAATGCCTAACCAACTTAATTTCACTCCCGAACAACAACAACAATTTATGTTAGTGTGGCAACAAAGCTTCGCACAAACCCAAACCGAGCAACATACACCGCCAACACCACAAACCCAATCCTCACAAGCGGCATCCGTGGAGCCCGAAGATATATCTCCACTAAAGCAAAAACGTGGAGGTAAACGGGTGTCAAAAAGAGCTAAAGAAACCCAAACCGCACAAGTATATGATGAAAAAAATCCCGACGTGAGTAATATACTACGTTACGTTGGACATTGGAAGAAGAATGTTTACTTGCCGTGTGTTGGGTGGCCGTTTCCGAGGATAAGAATGTTGGAGTTTCTCAAAAGTCGATTACGTTTTGGTATCGTGTGATAAATGAGTTCAACCGGAAAAATTTTCAAAATCGTAACAAAGATATGCTATCAAGCAAGTGGCATATGTTGAACGCAAATTGCCAAAAGTTCGAAGCATGTTACAAACGTGCTAAACGTACCACAAAAAGTGGTGAAGGTGATAATGATGATATGAGGCATGCTAGACAATTCTATCGTGACGAACACAAAGGTGTTTCGTTTGCTCAAGAGGAAACGTGGTTGATTTTGAGGGCATGTCCAAAATGGGACGCGCCGGAACCGATTGATTTAACCGGAGATGTCCCCGGTCAAAGCAACGAAGAGCTATTCGGTCATGATGCACGACCACGTCCGCCCGGGAAAGCACGCACCGGGAAAAAATAAAAGTCCGATACATCGACTAGTACCGGGGGAAGTGCATCAAGCAACTTGGATTCTATGACAAACGAGCTTCGACTTAGACGGGAAGCGGCCCAAATGGCGTACGACGCGGCTAGAACGAAAGATGAGACGACTACGCGTTTTGAGGAATTTAGATTTCTTAGTATGAAAATGAGTGACGTAGATCCGGAGGAGGCGTATTTTATCAAAATGGAAAAACAAAGAATCAAACAAAAATATAATTTGCAACATCCGTCAACCGGTCCGACAAACAACTAGTTTATTTATTCGTTTATTTATTTGTTTATTTATTTTTTTTAGTTATAATGTTTTTATTTCGTAATGTAATGTAGTGTTTAGTTTTATTAATGAAATGTTTGAATGTTTAATAAATGTATTTGTTGATGGTAGAATTTATAAATATATAAAAAGTGGTGTTATTGGATGTTATGATTTCCTAGTGTTTTTGGTGTTATATTATTTGGTGTTAAAATGATGTAGCGCTGACGTGGCAGTGGTGTTGGTGTTATTTCGTGTTATTACTCTTTACCCTCTAAGCAATGTCAAGAAATGTAATAAGAAGTAAATTATTTTCACAATGGAATGGAATTCAACAAGCATCAAGTTGTCCAAATACGAGTTATAAAGTTTGATTACTGAGGGAAATTTTAATTCATTGTGAATAGGTCGATTTGGGTTTATGTTTCATAAATTATAAAAAGCCAAATAAACTATATAGTAATATAAAAAGAAATAGATCAAACTGTAATAACAGTCTTCAAAATCATTTTTATTTACAAAAGTCTATAAAGTGGGAGAGTCGAATAGTCCATGCTTACCATCAAAAGAGCCATTAGTTATTTTGAGATATTTACTTATCTCAATCGCATTTAAAAGAGGGCCCTTGATAGAATCATATGTTTTAGCATATTTAAATGATAAAACAAAAGGAAATGTTATGTTATAATATCCCGGATCATAAACACGGTATTTGTCCTGAGCATTTTCTTCGATGTTGACAATAGATTTACTTAAATCTGGTGCTCCAAGGAGGACTAGCTTGAATTTTCGGGTTTTTGTTTGGATTTAAATCTTCAATTTAGTAAGTGTAAGCCCAACCGAAGCCTGGGAATCCATCCAAATTTAAATGATATGTTAAAGCTCCATTTTGGCCAACAACTATCTACATCACTTTCTGAGGTGGTGATTCATCTTTTCCATTAGTGATTGGTAATATGGTTGAAATTTTTATGGTTCCAATAGCAACATCGAAAAGGTAATTTGATTTTTTAACCAAATCAGATTCTCATATTCTATCAAATGGTTCATCTGGATATCTGAAACAAAAAAGCCAACTTTTAGAAGCATCTATAATTACAGTATTCTACATCTAAAAAAAGTTATGAGAGTCGATTAGCAAATTGTTTGACCCTTAGGAAAAAATTATTTTAGACATTTGATGAATCCATATCAAACTTTGAAAAAAATAAAAGGGCTTGGATTGACCCTTAAAGTCAAACTATGACATAAATCATACCTAACCAGGTCTTCATTTTTAGCTCCAAAATTGATTCTAGCTAAGACGCTTAGAAAGAATTGTTCCTCATACGGTGTAAGGTACATTGAACCATTGAACTGTCGAAGCTCGAGTGTTGAAATGAACGGGAGCCCGGTTGTTGAATTTGATAAACATACACTAACCGTAGTATTAGATGCCAAAAAAGAGTTCTTGAGATTCTATAGTATTAGCATCTGTTATGAAAATATTTTCCCAATGAGTGGGCCCCATCAAACTTAGGGTATACGTTGTTGTTATCAAAGTTGCCATATAAGATATCTAGTCCTAGTCTGCGTAGTTAGTGAGTAACAATACTTGCGATCGTCTGCCGAGAAATATTTGAGTGTTTGATATTGTCGTCTAGTCTCATATTTTGTGGATATTTTATTAGTATTTCTGTATATGATCTAATGATAAGGAGTACATTCTAACCCGAGATTGTCTGTGTGATCCTTTTCGCCACAATAATCTATACTTACAAAAATTATAAAACATTGATAATAACCTGTGAATACTAATCCCATTTTCATTTCTTTTAACTGAGTCACACATTCATATCAATGTTAGATGGCAAACCAAGTTCTTGAAGAGAAAAATATAGGAGGCGATATGCATACCACAATAAGTGATGTGCACACCACAAACATGTATATGTGGTGTCACTTGTTGTGGTGTGTATATCACCTCCCGAAAAATATATACAAGTACTATAGTTAAAAGAAATAAAGCATGTAAACTGGATAATAACATATATATTGAGGTCTACTATTACCAATATATCTATCATTCTTCATCTTAAAGCATTTCTACATCAGTTAGGGCTAGATAGTTACTTAGTTTGCACGATTTTACGGCTAGCTAATGAAACATGGATAAAAATGAGTTGACCCGAGATAATTGTCACAACCCACAATTTCAGGTCATTTTTCCAAACTTCGACATTCTACTATTCATAAATTACTATTCATCGATCACTATTCATCGTTTACTATTCATCGTTTTTGAGGTCAATTTGACATTCCGAGACACATTCAGAAATTTTACTATTCACTTGACACTATTCATTTCCGAGAGGAAACCACTATTCACGTGCATTACTCATGTCGTCGTAAATTTAGTTTACGAGTGTTCAAATTCGCGTAACCGTATTGGTTCAGGAGCGAATTTATGCATTATTATCAGGGACATTTCATACGGACTAGAAATAGTCTGCACATCATCATTTGGGCACTCGCATGCTATTCCACTCGTAGGATAATTAAATTTATACTTTTGGTACAATTAACGATTTACGTACGTTTATTTTAAATAAACACTAATACGCGAACTATAAATGTGTCTAACATGTCCGACACTCCCGACTATGATCCCAATATATTTTTATACTCATTTTTATAATATAAAAATTGTAATATTAATTTACCCGGTATTTTGGAAATTTATTTATTACGTATCGTACGTTTAACTTAATAACGACGGTTTTCACCAAAATTAAACAATAATCACCCAAACTCTCCGTACTTGTACCCGACATATTTTTACAATTTTTACGACTTTATTACGTCCCGAATAACTTCAATAAAATTTATTTCTAACAAACCCGGTACCCGATTAAACCTAAAACTAACTTTACTACATAATACTACTAATAACTTTAATTAAACCCAAAGACAACCCCCCCCCCCTTTTCCCTCCTTTTTGGGCCGGCCAACCCCCCCCCCCCCCCCCCCCCCTCCCCCCCATGGTCTTCATACATTGAAACCTCACCAACACACTTAAATGCCAACCTAACTTTTGTCTCTAAGTATATAATAAACTTTTCATCCATTTTTATCACTAAAATCATTTTTACTAAGCACAAGCAAACTTTTCTCTCATTTTCTCTTGTGGTGTAATCGACCAAGGGTGGTCAAGGAGCAAGAACAACAAGTTTTACAAGATCTAAGTATAAACTAGTTCATATAGTCATCCTTGTTGGAGTTTTGAAATAAAAACTCAAGGATTAGTAGGTTTTTATCATCCAAACTCCCTAAACCTTCAAGTAAGTTAACAAACTCATTTTTATGATTTTTACAAGTTATTACCATGTTTATATATATTTCTTACAAGAACTCATGCATATAATGGCTTATACCACTTTATTTTGTACATATGTAACTTTGAGCCCTAGAAATGGACACATAAGAAACCCTTGTTAGACCTAGTGGATTGATGATGTTTAAGGACCCATGACACCTTGAGAAGGTGTATGGTAGGATTAGACTAGCTTTGTGGTGTTTGAAAGTGGTTTGATTGAGGTTAGAACTAGTTTGGAGACTTGAAAATGGTTTTTGAAACATTTGAAATACCTACTGTCCCTATTTTCATTTCTTGGGAAAATCAGTAGATGGTGGCCAAGTTTTGACCAAAGATTTAGAAAATACATTCAAAAACGAAACTTTAGGCGAAAGAATGGATTAAAACAAGTTTATAACGAAGGAGATATGATTTTTGCAAATTTAACGACGAAAACTATTTTTACAAAAACTGCTTGCTGTTTGGCAGATTTCAATGGGTAAAAAGAGGTGTTAAACGTAACCTAAAGGAGCCGAGTTATCAAAAATATACTAGTATATACAAAGACGAATCCGTGGACATAAAGAACAAGGAAAACGAGCTTAAAACGACCAAGTTATACCCGTTTTAACATCGTCAAAACTATATATATATATATATATATATATATATATATATATATATATATATATATATATATATATATATATATATATATATATGGACACAAATAAAAATAATAACGTACGCGCTAAATGGTATATTTTCTCGAAACGTTACTAAGGGCTATATTTTTAACAAAGGAATACGTATGACCCAAGAGAATATTTATACGACTTAACGACGTTATTTCAAGGTTTTCGATACAAAGAACGTAACACTAACACTTTCATACGAGATAGTACGACAAGTTATATACTTCTATATAAGGACTTATTTTTCCTAAGTATGGGAAATATTTTACTATGACGATAACTAGTATTTCTAAATTACGAGTGGTATAGGTATCATGTGCATGTGCATTCATTACATTACGGCTTGATCTTAATTAGATCGCGATTATTCATTTAGGTTGCGGCTAGTACTCGCGCCTCATTGTCCCGACTACTTTTACCTCATTGCACCATCCTTATACCATCACTTCGAGGTGAGTTCTCATAGCCCCGTTTTTAGTACTTATTTGATTTTAAATCCCACGGGGGAGAATACATTGCACAATTATTTTTGTACATGCCCAAGTATTAAATTCCGTACATTGCTTAAGTTGCTAGTACTACCACTTCAAGTCCCCTTTATTATCATGGACCGTTAATTATATTGCCAAGCGAGAGTGAGTGGATAGATCTATCGAGGGTGACGCCTCCATTCGTGTTTGGGTTGCTCCATAAGGAAAACGAATGCATTTCATGTCTAATTTAGTACGAGTGTCTGGTAAACACTCATTTGGGGCATATTTTAGTACGTCTAGCTTCGGTGTCATGAGCTTAAGAGACAATGTAACTTTTTGACAATTTGTCACTTTACTATATACTTGTGGTTTACATACTTACGAATTACTTATAAACCTATGATTATTCACCAACTTTATGTTGACCGTTTTCGCAATGTATTTCTCAGGTAACTAAGGCATATTCTCATGGCATGCATGGAGTCATTTTGTGTAACATGGATGACGCGGCTCATTCGGACTTTCTTGCACTTATGTACAAATGTCGTTTGATTGTATTAAACTTGTTTCCGTAAACTTTTCCAACTTTTGGGACCTATGTCTTTATAAGTCTGAATCTTTTGAATGAATCAAACGACATATTTTTAAAACGACACTTTAGGTCGTTCAATATATCCTGGTTGTGTGCTATGATCCATTACACCCTCAGGTATTCCATTCCGCTGCCATTCAGGTATTTTGGGGGTGTGACAGATTGGTACCAGAGCTAAGGTTATAGCGAACTAGGTTGCATCATGGACCCTAGACTATAACCACACCATCATAGCATGTCATCATTTCATCATAAGTGCATATTTACTTATTTTGGTGATTCCATTTTACGAGTTATTTATTTTCATTTCACCTTGATTATCACAGAGTCATGTCTTCGAATCCAAGCACTGTCATACTTTACACCATATCAGACTCTGATGATGAGGGCTCTGTGTCCTCCACTGCTGTTTCACCACTTGTTTCTCCTACACCTGAGTTGCCACTTTTGGCGTCAGATGATGATACCGATCCTTTCGAGGAGGAGGAGACGGCTCCTACTCCCCATGTCCATGCTACTGTACCCACTCACATACCATCACCTACTACTACTACTACTACTACTTCTTCAGAGCCGAGACTTATGTTTCCTAGGAGTAAGACTATTCAGGTTGCTAGGAAGAGGGTTCGCCCAGCTACATCTACTTATAGGAGTCTCCCTAGTCCTACTGTGCCTACACCACCACCACCAGCCATACCCATTACTACTCCTGTACCTATCTCACTCTTGCCGCTCAGGAAGCGTGCAAGGCTTACCACCCCAGATTCACCTACTACCGAGACTACTGACCTTTCACCACCACCGGTATACCACATAGGTGAGAGTTCGAGAGCGGCTGCAGCTAGGGATCCTACAGCCGTTACACTAGATGATCAGCTAGGTGCTCAGCAGGAGCAAATTGATAGGTTGGGGTACAGAGTTGATGAGATTATTACCACTCGACTTGAGGCTGTCGAGGAGCAGGTTGAGGATTTGATTTAAGGCAGAGTTGGTATTGATATGTCTTACCATGGACTCGAGGCATGACAGTTGAGTCACCAGGAGCAGATTGATCTACTTAGAGATGAGCTACCTGAGATTCGAGATAGAGCTCAGGCGACACAGGAGACTCAGTGGGAGCAGGTAGACCAGTTGGCATTGCTTCGAGAGAGGTTAGTTGTATTGGAGCGTAGAGATGCTTCTTTTCAGTTACGAGTCCAGCACTTAGAGGAGATCGTGGTTGCGATGGATCGTGAGATTCGCCGCTTGAGGGGAGAGCCTGGACCATCTAGAGCACCTGGAGGAGCCTAGACGTAGACTGGTATTATATTAGCTTTTATTATTTTCCTAGTCCCGGGATGTGGGACATAGTTCAAGAACTTGTAGTCTTTTGGTTGTTGTACAAACAAATATATCAAGTGCGATTCTACTATGTTGGAAATGTTGTGCTATATATTATATCAGTCCATGTAGGCCGAAATTTTCATGTATTATATTCATGTGTTGTGATTATATTTATGATGTTTCGTGGTTGCTCTTTATTATTATCGTATTTATACAGGTTGTGGTTGTATATATACGTGTCGTGGTTGTTGTGGTTGTATATATACTTGTCGTGGTGATATCTAGACAAATTGTGGTTGTATTCGTACATGTCGTGGTTGTATTTATACTTGTTGTGGTTGTATATATATATACATGTTGTGGGTGTATATCTTTGGTTCGATGACTATTTCTATTATGATTTTTCTCATGGTTATTTCCATTGTGATTTATCAGAAGTATGGCACCAAGGAAAAATAAGACTGCACCAGAAACACCCGCTATGACACAAGCCGCTATCCGCAAGTTGGTCAGGGATAGTATTGCAGAAGCTCTGGAGATTGAGAGAGCTGAGGTTGCTGCTAGGGCTGCCGAGACTGCTTCTAATACAAGGGCAGTTGAACCAACTGCTACTAGGCGTGAGTGTACATGGAAAGATTTCAAGATTAGTGATCCTATCAAGTTTAAGGGCACTGAAGGAGCGGTTGCTTTGATCCGCTGGTTTGAAAAGACTGAGAATGTATTTCTCATGTGCGGATGCTCGGACGTCGGCAAGGTAAAATTTGCTACAGGTATGCTTCTTGATGAAGCTATGTCTTGGTGGAATTCGTATGCTCAGCCGATCGGTATGGAGAATGCTTACAAGCTAACTTGGGAGGAATTCAAGAAACTAATGTCTAAGAAGTTTTGCTCTCGTACTGAGGTGCAAAAGTTGGAAACAGAATTTTATGAGCTTGTGACTAAAGGTGATGACATCGAGACCTATTTCAGAAGGTTTCACGAGTTGGCTGCACTATGTCCAACTATGGTTCCCGACGATGAGAAAAAGATGGAAAACTTTGTTGGTGGATTGCCTGAAAGTGTTCGAGGAGATGTGATTTCTTTTGATCCGCAATCAATGGAAGAGGCTATTCGTATAACTCAGAAACTTATGGTCCAAGTGGTAAAAGGAAAATCTGCTGTCAACAACAACTACTGTTCAAACAACACCAACTACACCAACACTCGAAACAACAACAACTATAACAACAATCGGAACCGCAACTACCCCAATAACCGAAACAACAATCCAAACAATAACAACAACAACAACAAGAGAAGGTTTGATTACAACCAAGGTGGAAACGCTATTCAGCCGCCACCTAAGAGGCAAGAAGTGGCAAAGGCCTATGCTGCAGGACCGACTGAAAGGAAAGGATATGAGGGTAATTTACCCAAGTGCGAAAGGTGTCAGAAGCATCATAACCCTGGACGTTGCCCAAATACATGTGGTAACTGCAAGAAGGTTGGTCATCACATCAAAGATTGCAAATTTCCAACCTTGGGTGACAATCAGAAGCCACCTGTAACATGTTTTGGCTGTGGAGAAATTGGACACTTTAGGGGTGAGTGCCCACAGAAGAAGAATCAAGGAACTGGAAATCAAGATGGAAGAGCTCGAGGAAGAGCTTATGTTATGGGAGGAGATGATGTCAAAGAGGACCCGAATGTTGTTGCGGGTACGTTCCTCGTTAATAATCGTTATGCATTCATTTTATTTGATTCAGGAGCGGATAGAAGTTTTGTTTCTATTGCATTTGCACCTTTACTTAACATAGAACCAACCCCATTAGACACGTCCTATATCGTTGAATTAGCCGATGGGTCTTTAGTTAACACCAACACCATTGTTCGTGGTTGCACTATAAATTTCCTAAACCACCCATTCAATATAGACCTTATGCCCGTAGAACTTGGAAGTTTCGACGTTGTTATCGGTATGGATTGGTTATCTCGGCATCGAGCGAGAATTATTTGTGATGAGAAAGTTGTTCACCTTCCTTATAACGGTGAAACTTTAGTTGTTCGTGGAGAGCGAAGTGGAACTAGAATCAGTATCATATCATGCATTAAAACCGAGAAGTACATAAAGAAGGGTTGCTATGCATTCTTGGCTCACATCACGGAGAAGAAGTCGGATGAGAAACGACTTGAAGATGTGCCAATTGTTAAGGAATTTCCAGAAGTTTTTCCGGAAGAATTGCCAGGACTTCCGCCTACACGCCAAGTTGAGTTTCAAATCGAATTAGTGCCAATTGCACGAGCACCGTATAGACTTGCACCGTCGGAGATGCAAGAATTTTCAAATCAACTACAAGAACTTTTGGACAAAGGATTCATTAGACCGAGTTCCTCGCCTTGGGGAGCGCCGGTTTTGTTTGTGAAGAAGAAGGATGGAACTTTCAGAATGTGCATCGACTATCGTGAGCTAAACAAGTTAACGGTGAAGAACCGTTATCCACTCCCTAGAATCGACGACTTGTTCGACCAGTTACAAGGTTCTAGTTTTTATTCCAAGATTGATTTAAGATCCGGTTACCATCAACTTAAAGTTCGGGAAGAGGATATCCCGAAGACGGCATTTAGAACACGCTATGGTCATTATGAGTTTCAAGTGATGCCTTTTGGATTAACTAACGCACCTGCGGTATTTATGGATCTCATGAATAGGGTGTGCAAACCGTATCTCGATAAGTTTGTGATCGTATTCATTGACGACATCTTGATTTATTCCAAGAGTAAGGAAGATCACGAAGAACACCTCAGAACAATACTGGAACTACTCAAGAAGGAGCAATTGTATGCCAAGTTTTCAAAGTGTGATTTTTGGATACGAAGAGTTCAATTTCTTGGCCATGTTATTGATAGCCAAGGTTTACAAGTCGACCCAGCAAAGATCGAGGCAGTTAAGGATTGGGCTACGCCCAAGTCTCCTACGGAAATTCGTCAATTCCTAGGACTTGCCGGATATTACAGAAGGTTCATTGAAGGGTTTTCTAAGATAGCGAAATCGTTGACAAAGCTGACACAAAAGAATGAAAAGTACGAGTGGGAAGAGAAACAAGAGTCCGCATTTCAATTATTGAAACAAAAGCTTTGTAGCGCACCGATTTTGTCACTACCTGAAGGTATTGAGAACTTTGTGGTATATTGCGATGCTTCGCATCAAGGACTTGGAGCTGTGCTAATGCAAAATGAGAAAGTGAGAGCTTATGCAGCTAGACAGCTTAAGATACACGAGAAGAATTACACTACTCACGACTTGGAGTTGGGTGCGGTAGTTTTTGCACTCAAGATTTGGAGACACTACATTTATGGTACCAAGTGCGTAATTTTTACCGACCACAAGAGCTTACAGCATATACTCGATCAGAAGGAACTTAATATGAGACAACGTCGTTGGCTAGAGTTGTTGAGTGATTACGATTGTGAAATCCGATATCACCCAAGAAAAGCAAATGTTGTAGCAGATGCACTTAGCCGAAAAGAACGACTCAAACCTTTGAGAGTTAGGTCATTGGGAATGACTATCATTTCGCCATTACCATAAAAAATTTTAGAAGCTCAGATTGAGGCTCTCAAGGAAGAAAATCGACCACATGAGAAACTTTATGGTATGCCAGAAAGCGAAAATGGCTTTGTAAAGAGATCAGATGGAGTGTTATGCTTCAAGGACCGAAGTTGGATACCACTCTATGGTGGAGTGCGAGAATTGATTATGCATGAATCACACAAGTCGAAGTTCTCTATTCATCCAGGTTCTAATAAGATGTATCAGGATCTCAAAAAGCTTTATTGGTGGCCGAACATGAAGGCAGAAATAGCTACGTACGTCAGCAAATGTCTTACTTGTGCTAAAGTCAAAGCCGAGTACCAGAAACCGTCAGGGTTACTTCAACAACCAGAAATTCCACAATGGAAGTGGGAACGTATTGCTATGGACTTTGTCACTAAACTTCCAAAGACGTCAGGAGGTTTCGATGCTATTTGGGTAATTATTGATCGTCTTACCAAATCAGCACATTTCATACCCATTAGAGAGACTTATTCTATGGAACAACTTGCTAGACTTTATGTCAAGGAAATAGTCTCAAGACACGGTGCACCAGTTTCCATCATTTCCGACAGAGATAGTCGTTTTACTTCAAACTTTTGGCGGTCATTGCAAGATTCTTTTGGATCTAAGTTAGACATGAGCACTGCTTACCATCCTCAGACCGATGGTCAGAGCGAGAGAACTATTCAGACACTTGAGGACATGCTGCGAGCATGTGTGATTGACTTTGGAAATGGTTGGGCTAACCATTTTCCGTTGATCGAGTTTTCCTACAACAACAGCTACCATTCAAGCATAAAGGCTGCACCATTCGAGGCACTTTATGGTCGTAAGTGTCGATCTCCAGTTTGTTAGGCCGAAGTCGGTGAAGTACAATGTACTGGCCCGGAGATGGTGCAAGAGACAACAGAAAAGATAATTCAGATTCGAGAGAGACTCGAAACTGCTAGAAGTCGACAGAAAAGCTACGCAGATGTTCGACGCAAACCATTGGAATTTCAGGTCGGAGACAAAGTCATGTTGAAAGTCTCACCTTGGAAGGGCGTGATACGATTTGGAAAACGCGGGAAGTTGAACCCGAGATACATTGGTCCGTTTAAGATACTGGAAAGGATTGGTCCAGTAGCTTACACACTTGAACTTCCATTAGAACTTAGCAATGTACACAACACGTTTCATGTTTCGAACCTCAAGAAATGTCTTTCGGACGAGTCTGCCATTATACCATTAGAAGAAATACAACTCGATGACAAACTTAACTTTGTGGAAGAACCAGTTGAAATAATGGATCGCGAGATCAAACAGTTGAAACAAAGCCGAATTTCGATCGTGAAGGTTCGCTGGAATTCTCGAAGAGGACCCGAGTTTACTTGGGAACGAGAAGACCAAATACGACGCAAGTATCCACAACTTTTCACCGAGCCTATTACCGAGACCAACACTAACTGAATTCAGGGACTGAATTCCTTTTTGGATGGGCGACTGTCACAACCCACAATTTCAGGTCATTTTTCCAAACTTCGACATTCTACTATTCATAAATTACTATTCATCGATCACTATTCATCGTTTTACTATTCATCGTTTTTGAGGTCAATTTGACATTCCGAGACACATTCAAAAATTTTACTATTCACTTGACACTATTCATTTCCGAGAGGAAACCACTATTCACGTGCATTACTCATGTCGTCGTAAATTTAGTTTACGAGTGTTCAAATTCGCGTAACCGTATTGGTTCAGGAGCGAATTCATGCATTATTATCAGGGACATTTCATACGGACTAGAAATAGTCTGCACATCATCATTTGGGCACTTGCATGCTATTCCACTCGTAGGATAATTAAATTTATACTTTTGGTACAATTAACGATTTACGTACGTTTATTTTAAATAAACACTAATACGCGAACTATAAATGTGTCTAACATGTCCGACACTCCCGACTATGATCCCAATATATTTTTATACTCATTTTTATAATATAAAAATTGTAATATTAATTTACCCGGTATTTTGGAAATTTATTTATTACGTATCGTACGTTTAACTTAATAACGACGGTTTTCACCAAAATTAAACAATAATCACCCAAACTCTCCGTACTTGTACCCGACATATTTTTACAATTTTTACGACTTTATTACGTCCCGAATAACTTCAATAAAATTTATTTCTAACAAACCCGGTACCCGATTAAACCTAAAACTAACTTTATTACATAATACTACTAATAACTTTTAATTAAACCCAAAGACAACCCCCCCCCCCCCCCCCTTTTCCCTCCTTTTTGGGCCGGCCAACCCCCCCCCCCCCCCCCCCCCCCCCATGGTCTTCATACATTGAAACCTCACCAACACACTTAAATGCCAACCTAACTTTTGTCCCTAAGTATATAATAAACTTTTCATCCATTTTTATCACTAAAATCATTTTTACTAAGCACAAGCAAACTTTTCTCTCATTTTCTCTTGTGGTGTAATCGACCAAGGGTGGTCAAGGAGCAAGAACAACAAGTTTTACAAGATCTAAGTATAAACTAGTTCATATAGTCATCCTTGTTGGAGTTTTGAAATAAAAACTCAAGGATTAGTAGGTTTTTATCATCCAAACTCCCTAAACCTTCAAGTAAGTTAACAAACTCATTTTTATGATTTTTACAAGTTATTACCATGTTTATATATATTTCTTACAAGAACTCATGCATATAATGGCTTATACCACTTTATTTTGTACATATGTAACTTTGAGCCCTAGAAATGGACACATAAGAAACCCTTGTTAAACCTAGTGGATTGATGATGTTTAAGGACCCATGACACCTTGAGAAGGTGTATGGTAGGATTAGACTAGCTTTGTGGTGTTTGAAAGTGGTTTGATTGAGGTTAGAACTAGTTTGGAGACTTGAAAATGGTTTTTGAAACATTTGAAACCTACTGTCCCTATTTTCATTTCGTGGGAAAATAGTAGATGGTGGCCAAGTTTTGACCAAAGATTTAGAAAATACATTCAAAAACGAAACTTTAGGCGAAAGAATGGATTAAAACAAGCTTATAACGAAGGAGATATGATTTTTGCAAATTTAACGACGAAAACTATTTTTACAAAAACTGCTTGCTGTTTGGCAGATTTCAATGGGTAAAAAGAGGTGTTAAACGTAACCTAAAGGAGCCGAGTTATCAAAAATATACTAGTATATACAAAGACGAATCCGTGGACATAAAGAACAAGGAAAACGAGCTTAAAACGACCAAGTTATACCCGTTTTAACATCGTCAAAACTATATATATATATATATATATATATATATATATATATATATATATATGGACACAAATAAAAATAATAACGTACGCGCTAAATGGTATATTTTCTCAAAACGTTACTAAGGGCTATATTTTTAACAAAGGAATACGTATGACCCAAGAGAATATTTATACGACTTAACGACGTTATTTCAAGGTTTTCGATACAAAGAACGTAACACTAACACTTTCATACGAGATAGTACGACAAGTTATATACTTATATATAATGACTTATTTTTCCTAAGTATGAGAAATATTTTACTATGACGATAACTAGTATTTCTAAATTACGAGTGGTATAGGTATCATGTGCATGTGCATTCATTACATTACGGCTTGATCTTAATTAGATCGCGATTATTCATTTAGGTTGCGGCTAGTACTCGCGCCTCATTGTCCCGACTACTTTTACCTCATTGCACCATCCTTATACCATCACTTCGAGGTGAGTTCTCATAGCCCCGTTTTTAGTACTTATTTGATTTTAAATCCCACGGGGGAGAATACATTGCACAATTATTTTTGTACATGCCCAAGTATTAAATTCCGTACATTGCTTAAGTTGCTAGTACTACCACTTCAAGTCCCCTTTATTATCATGGACCGTTAATTATATTGCCAAGCGAGAGTGAGTGGATAGATCTATCGAGGGTGACGCCTCCATTCGTGTTTGGGTTGCTCCATAAGGAAAACGAATGCATTTCATGTCTAATTTAGTACGAGTGTCTGGTAAACACTCATTTGGGGCATATTTTAGTACGTCTAGCTTCGGTGTCATGAGCTTAAGAGACAATGTAACTTTTTGACAATTTGTCACTTTACTATATACTTGTGGTTTACGTACTTACGAATTACTTATAAACCTATGGTTATTCTTCAACTTTATGTTGACCGTTTTCGCAATGTATTTCTCAGGTAACTAAGGCATATTCTCATGGCATGCATGGAGTCATTTTGTGTAACATGGATGACGCGGCTCATTCGGACATTCTTGCACTTATGTACAAATGTCGTTTGATTGTATTAAACTTGTTTCCGTAAACTTTTCCAACTTTTGGGACCTATGTCTTTATAAGTCTGAATCTTTTGAATGAATCAAACGACGTATTTTTAAAACGACACTTTAGGTCGTTCAATATATCCTGGTTGTGTGCTATGATCCGTTACACCCTCAGGTATTCCATTCCGCTGCCATTCAGGTATTTTGGGGGTGTGACAATAATAGTGTGCCCCTACTTCCCATCTAAAAGGGTTTGAACTAAAAGGTGGCACTATGAAGGAATAGAACTTGAGATCTAAAAGTTACGTTGATAGTTGATTATCATAAAATATGAGATACTACATTATTGAAAATTAATTTCTAAACAATCAGAATTAAAACATATGAATGAACTAGGGTTTGTGACTTCTTCGCCTATAATATAACTAAAGTTCATATGTGAGTCATGTGACACATACCACGTGTAGGTCTAGAAATAACTTATAGATGGTCATAAATTTGGCCGCATGACGATTGGGCTGAGCTTCAACATTCTAGATAAGAACCTGGTTTCAAAAGCAATACAATCAAAGAAAAAAAAAGTCTAGTTGATATAATCATATATCATAACTAATAAGATATTGACAAAAAGAAATAAAGCATGTAAACTGAATACATAAATCAGGACTCTCAGTGTGCGCAGCTACTATGTTGGTGTTCTGAGGAATCTCCCTGATCCGATTTACCTACATAAATACAAGTGAACGTCAAATAAAATTTTCTTCACATATGCAAAAAGGAATAGGATGCATATTTGTCTTTACCTCTCCAGGGTGGATAATGGTTTTAAACTTTTTTCCCGAAGGGAGACCGTGCTTCTTCATTGAACTACAAAACCAACACTCGTTAGTCAAATAATACAGAAAAATAGTAAAAAAGAAGTTGCTACTAGTGAGAAAAATAAACAGAGCCATAAAACTAAATTTTGAAACACATTATCACCAGTGCTATGTGTTCAGCAATTGCTGTAACTCTTGGTTTAAAAACTTTACAATTTGTAATCACGAGAGTGTTTGGAACACTACCATTAGTCTGGAAAAGGTAACGTAGGTGAAATTCATATTAGAAAAGCATATATCACTTATGTTTGGTAGAAACAAATGGAGCTTCATTCACCCGTTCTGAAAGGTAGAGTCATTGACCATTCTTATAACTAGCTTGCTCTAGTAGCGGACCCCATCTATTAACAACAAGATTAGCCAATGTGAGCGAATATGCCTTATAACCCAAAACACATTGTGGTAAAATAACTTTTCAACAACTATCATATCAACATTCTTGTCAACCCCAACATCAGAATAAGTTACATGAATATAATGGTTCAAATATGTTAGGAATATAAATATTCACGTGAAAGACTCGGTCACCCCTGGTATGGTTTAGAATTAAGTAGCTCGTAGTCTAATTAATATTTAGTTAGTACGTAGTTAGTTATCGTAGTTCTTGTGGAGTTGGGTCAGGTCTTTACGCACTGTCAGCTCACTCTATAGCTCGTGTAGGGCGTTTTATCTGTAAGTATATATACCCCTTCCCACACATGGGAAGGGTTGGACCTTTCATTTGAATTAATCTAATCTCTTACTTTCTCTCTCTAATGGTTCCATACTCTCTTCTCTTTCTCTCTCTAGAATCATCCAAACCACAAAGAACCATACACGTTTGAATTATGAGTAAACTACAATTGGTATCAAGAGCCTTGGTTTGATCTTTGGGATTAGGTCACTACTACAAAAATGGACATAGAGCCCGGTTGAAAAGGTTGATAGAGCCCGGTTTTTCATGAGGGCACAAAGAGGGAGGGACTCTATTAGGAATTGCCATAGAGCCCGGTTTTAAAAACGGGCTCTATGATGCATAATAGAGTCCGGTTTGTTGGTTGAAAACCTTGCTCTATATGATTAAAAAAACCATTTTTAATAAGCATAGACCCCTGTTTTTTGCTTACAAAACATGGCTCTATTGATTTTATTTATTTATTTTTTCTTTTTTACTGTTTTAGTTTTTGTTAAATACCACCTCTATACATTATATTCCACAGCACAACCATAAACAAGCAGAATTAGCAACAAAACTGTAACAAAACCATAACAATGAAGGTTTATACCAAAACCAATGTATTGAAGATCCAAGTTCAGTTTCACAACAATTTAATACAGGTCCTATGGACTACCAAAGATACTAAATACCACTAACTAAACATCACAACAACACACTGAAATGCACGAGCTCACTATCGATGCAGTCCAGCTCTTTAGTAGTAAAAGGCTTCTCTATATGCTATATTTCCAGCCGTGATGTCAAACTTTGAGAAGAAAAAACAGCCAAATCCCCAACTTCTTCAGTTCTTGACCTCTCAATCCTTTCAAAAATGCAGCTGCAATCAGTCACATACCAAAATTAACCTTCTACTTATTTGGGCAAATTTGAGTTTTTGTTGAGGTTCGTTCTTGCATACAAAAGAACATATTAATAAGTAACTCGGGAACATATACTAAACATACCTTTTGAATCTTTAAGGGCTACATCAGGAATGTCAGGTCCTTGGTCTATGGAGCTTGCTTCTTTATACGGACTAAAATGATCATCGCAATTATAAAAGGAGTATTAACTAATAATAACAAAAATACAAAATCTTCTGATCAAGATAGAGGATACCTTGGTTGTAGATGCAGGATTCCTGGTATGCATTGGCTGCGAAGGGAAGACATTCAGAGTTGCAGGTCTCATTCCTGCTGCTACTAAACTCACTGCACATATCAATTTCAGTTATCTTATATAATAAATATGAGTAACATTTGGATGAATAAACTTCCCATTTACAACTAAAAGGTTTAAAGAGAAAACAGAAAATAATTGGTAAATCATTAAATACTTTTCGTCAGTCGGTATTTAAGAAGAAATAACATATAAAGACAGTAAATATTTTTTGTTTCACATCTGGATCTGAATAGTATGCATCACAATTCACAAGATATATAGAAACAAAATCCTTAAATGAACGACAAATAAAAATTTGAAGGCTCACGTCTTTGATGATCTTGACCAATGAAGGAAATTGAACAACATCAATTGTACCAATTTGGTACCTCCTAATTCAGTTATCTGTTGCTTGCTTGATTGCGTGACGAACGTGGCTTGTGACGGCGATGGTGCGCGATGGTGGTAGTGGTGGTGGTGTGTGACGTTGGTTAAGTGGTGGTGTAAAGCGGCACAGAGGGTTAGAGGGATTGGGGTTGTGAAAGTGAAGAGGGGGGTAGGGTTTTGTGAAGAACTCAAGATAATGAAAATTGGGAAAGGATTAACCCGCCCAAAAGTTTAAGTATTTTCATTTGATTTTGAAGAACCGCCTATAAGATTAGAAAACAACATTTGATAAAGCCCGGTTTTAAAGAAGAAAATAGGGCTCTAATGATTTTTAGATAAAGCCCGGTTCTATGGCATGAAGCATGGCTCTATACAAGGAATAGAGCCCGGTTTTAAAGAAGAGAACATGGCTCTAAAAGTTTTCAACATAGAGCCCGGTTGTTTAGAAGAAAACATGGCACTATACCCCTTTTTACAACACAAAATCCTTTTAGAGCCCGTTTTTTACTAAAACCGGGATCTATTAAGGGGGCTCTATTTCACAATCTCTAATAGTGGGTGTACTCGGATTTTTTAGCTTGGTCTTGTGGTTTGTAGTTTGGTTCGAAGTAAGTTTAGGTTATATACACTAGTTCAAGTTCATTTTGTTGCTAAAGTTGCTTTGTGTTTGTACTTTCACGTTTAGGACTGTTAGATTTGCTTAGTTTGGTGATTGGATAGGTTGTTTCATCTGGTTCTTGAAGGATTTGAAGGTATTCTTGTGGTTTTATGTTGTGTTTTTTACTATGGTTTGACAAGTTCTTGACTGAGGTTTGTGGTTACGGTGATTGCGTTTGATCATTGTCTGAATTGCGTTTTGGTGTGTAGCTAATTCGGGTATAAAGACAAAACTCAGTGAAAGTGACACATTTGTCATTTGCTCCTGCGTTTTGTAACAATTACGTTTTGACAACTGAGGTGTGTAGTGCTGCGTTTTGTGATTTTGCGGATTGTGATCGTATTGCATTTTGTGTTACTTCGGTTTGAGTCTCTGCGTTTTGAACTGTTGTGGTTTGTGCTATTGCGTCTTGACCCTCTGCGTTTTGGTTCACTACGCTTTGAGACTCTGTGTTTTGGTTCACTGAGCTTTGAGACTCTGCGTTTTGTGCGACTGAGGTTTGTGAAGTCTGCGGTTTAAGTTGAGAGTTGACTGCGTTTTATGCAAACTCCTTCATTGAGTTTTGAGTTAATCAACTAACTGAGTATTGCCCAAGTCATTACTTAAACCTAATACAACATAACCTAATCACAAGTTAACTTAACGAAAATAACAATTCATTGAATCTTACAAAAAATCATTCATCTTAACACAGAATCACTAATCATTATCGATCTAAACTTTCATCATCATAACACATTCAAGTAATCACTATCTTACGTTTTCTTTTGTTGATTTTAGAAAATCCCGCGAAATATTCGATTTCTCGGTTTAAATCACAAGAGTTGTAAAATCTCTTGTGAGGTTACATCATGGCAAGCACTTCTTCATATGACAATCAAGCTGCCGGGTCCGATACCCGCCCTCCTATGCTCGATAGGACGAATTATGAGTCATGGGCACAAATAATTCGGCTCTACTGTTTGGGTAAAGAGAATGATGTCAACATTCTTCGATCTATTGATGAAGGATCCTTTCAAATGGGCACCACTAGAGATTTTGTCACTACGGGTGAGGATGGAACCGTCACTCTTGGAATCGACAGGCCTCGTACTTACAACGATCTTAATGAGGAGGAGAAGAAGCGGTATGATGCAGACATTAGAGCTTCTAACATTTTTATTCAAGGACTTCCCAAAGACGTTTACAAGCTTATTAACTTTAACACTGAAGCCAAAGCTGTTTAGGACAACGTTAAAATGATTCTGGTAGGATCTGAACTGACCAAAGAAGATTGAGAATCTCAGTTATATGAAGAATTTTTGCACTTCAAGATGAATCCTGGTGAAAACATTACTGAATATTATGTGAGATTCCACGAGCTTGTGAATTACATGAGGATCATCAGGATGACAATGCCACACATCCAGCTCAATTCTAAGTTTGTGAATAACATGACACCCGAGTGGGATAGATTTGTCACTGATGTGAAGCTCAACAAAGGATTAAGAGACACAAACTATGAACAGCTGTTTGCTTACTTAAAACAACATGAAACGCATGTCGTCTTTGAATGTCAATTAAGGGAAAGACGCAATCTAGCAACAACAAATGATTCACTTGCATTTGTCTCAAATGTACAGGCATTGAATCAATCCTCACTTGATCAAGCTTACCATCATCCTACTTCATCAAAGAATCATACATCACTTGCTCAATCATCTGTTAACCCATCATCTGCTATGAACACTCAACTGGATTCTGGATTCTCTCACACTGACATGATGATTGACAGCTTGTCTAAACAAGTTGCATTGCTTGCTCAAGAATTCGGAACGACACTTCCTCAAACCAACAACCAGCTTAGAACTTCATCAAATCCACGTAATAACGGAATCGTCAAAGATGGATGGGTTGTGGTTCAGAATGTAGGCAGAATGTGAATAAAATGAATGGTGCTCGGGGTAACAATCAAAACAGAGTAGGGAATGTTAATCAGGGACAGGGAAGGCAAATTAAATGCTACAACTGTGGTAGATTGAGACACATAGCAAGGAACTGCACTCAACCAAAGCGTCCACAGAACTCCGAATACGTAAAAGATAAGATGCTATTGATGCAAGCTCAAGAGAATGGAACATTTTTGGATGAAGAGGGGTTATTGTTTCTTGCTGGTGATGAGGGAAACATGTTTGATGCTGAAGTGGATGACCAACTAGTTCAAGACTTGGCACTGAATGATCCCAACATCTTTCAAGCGATGCTTTTGATTCCGATGTTGATGATGAACCCACTCCACAAACCATTTTCATGGCAAATCTGTCTTCAACGGTCCCCTCACCACAACAATTTGGTCCCTCCAATGCATCTGTCATCTCTGAGGTACTGAAACTGTATGACATGTATAACATAGTTGATAACCAGATGATTCTCAACAAAGTTCAACAGACAAATGTTGTTGAGTCAGATGATGCTGATATGGGAAATATCAATGTTGAACCAAATGAACAACATGTGAAGCACAACGAAGTGTCTGATGAACCTATTGAGGCATCTTCTATTATTAATAATGATGATGTGTTGCATAAACAAAAGATTCCTAACGAAGTACAACAAACAAACGTTGTTGAATCAAATACCGCTGATATGGGAAATAGTAATGTTATCCCATATGAACAATATATGAATCACAATGATGAGTCTGTTGTACCTAGTAGTACATCTTTTGTTGTTGATAATGAATGTGAGCTGCATGAGAATACTGTGTTTGTTCCTGATGATAGGTTGACCACTAGACTTAACATATATAAGGATCAAGTGACTATATATGAGCAACGTGCAAAATTTGAGCTAACTGAACGTGAGCAGAAAATGGACAGCCAAATGCATACATTTATAACCGAACATAATTTAAGGGAAAAAGCATTTAAAAAAGAGTTATATTCTTTACAAAAGCAACTTGATCACACTGTTAAACAAAAGCAGGAGATTCAAGAAAGTGTAAAAACATTGAAACTCGATTTCAAAGAAAAGGAAACAAAACTCTTAAATGATTTTTCCAAACTTAAGACGTTAAAGAACAAACTTGAAAACAAGTTGTATGCACAAGACCAAAACAGACAAACTGCTCAAATGATGCATAAGCACAAAAAGTTGAGTGATGAATATAGTGAGAAAGAGGTAGATGAACCTAAGTCACTCTTCCTTAGGAACGCTAAAGTTGCCCAACCTGCCTTATATGATGGAAATGAACTGCTTAAGCTTGGTCACGCCCCTTCTGATGTGTCATCTTTTGAAGAGAGTAATGAGATAGAAGTAATAGATAGGGAAAAGATGGCTGAAATAAATGATGGATCCCAAATGTATAGCAAAACGTGTCGTAATCAAACCGCATGATTACTCTGAGGAAAATAGTTTAGCTATTTTTGTACCTCAGACTAAGTTGACCCCAGAACAAATATTTTGGTCTTTAGACTTAGAAAAAAGAAAAGACGAAGAACTTCAAGCCAAAACTCCACCCTTTAGGAAAATAGCTGCAGCAACATTGTACCCATCCAATACACCTATGCACTTACTCCCTTTAACTCTTCCCACTCAATGTAAAACTCTAACTAGCATTTATGTACTTTGTCAACTATTTGCTGATTTTGATAAAAAAACATGTAAGAAGAGAATCACACCTACGGGAATTATTGAAGGGGAAAGGGGTTTTGAACAAACTAAACGATGTTACTTAATTTAGGTCATTCCATTTTTTAAACTTCTTGAAGAACATTTTGAGGGCATGCAAAAAATCCTTGAAACTGAATTAAAAGAGATGAAAGAAGTGTTTAAAGAAATGGAAAACATGGGTAAATAAAATGCCATTGAACTTAAAAGCTGTGAAATTCAAAGTAAGAATATTCTCATCATCAATGAGAATTTGATTTCTAGATGTATTGCACATGATGTATTTTATACTGCTACTGATTCTACATTAACTGCTTGTCAATTTCATGAGTTATCTATTACATTAAATGTTACCTAGAATCATGTTGTTGAGCTTGAGGGGGAGAATTTAAAATTGCATGAGAAAATTCAAAACGATGACCATGATAACATGGTTAGGCATTTTTCAAAGCTAGAGGTTAATAATCTTAATTTGCAATTAAAGTGTCAACATTTAGAAGAAAGAATTAAAATCTCAAATGCCAAGAAATCTTCAGATGCTTCTGAATTTGATGCATATTTTGAATTAAGCAAAAGAGATGAAAAAAATTCAAGCTCACACTAACATGATTCGAAAATTGAGGGCCCAAATTGCCCAACTAAATCAAATAAGAGTGATGTGATTGACACCCATAAACCATCATCTTTAGATTCTCATAATTTTCACTATCAAGATACCATCAATAAATTACAACATGAAAAAATGATTGGTTTCAAGCTGCAAATGTTAAACAGCGTTACAAAGAGTTATATGGTTCAATTAAAATCACACGGGATAAATCCAATGAAAAGATAACTTATTTACTTAATGAGATTGAGAATCTAAAGGCTCAGGTGAAAGGGAAAAGGCTAGTCATCAGCAATGATAATGTTATCCCAAAGGTTCTTCCTTGTAAAAAGTATGTACTTGATGCTGTGACTATTCCACTTCCCCTTACGAACAATAGGACTGCTCATCATGATTATCTCACGCATCTTAAGGATGGTCTTGACATTCTTCGTAAGATTGTTGAAGAGGATAGAAAAGTGAAACCATTTGATAGTGCAATTGTAGATGTATGCTTTCTCACTAAACGATCTCAGGCACTTTTAGAATACGTCACTGGCACATGTCCTAAGACTGATAACAAGTGAGATAAGTTTACTGCATCATCTTTAATGCCTAAAAACAAGCATGTAACCTTTGACCTACCTTCGAGAACATCAGAGCCTAGCACATTAAAACCAGAAAAACAAATAGCAGTGAAACAATATAATGTTCCCACCATTAATTCTACAGGAGTAAAAAGTGTCACGAAAACTAACGGGTCAAAGCCTAATCGCAATACAAGGAAAGATAGGACTATGCCAGCTGAGAGTGCTCATGGGGAGAAAGTAGAAGACCACCCTAGGAACAATAAAGTAGATTTGAACAAAAAGAATAGTGTTGATTCTAGTATTTGCTCTAAGCGTACTGTAATTTATTCTAATTCTAATGCTATTTGTAAGACATGTAATGAATGTTTAATTTCTGGTAACCATGATGAATGTGTTGTGTCATATTTGATGTCTTCTAAACAATCCCCTATTAGGAATGTTAGTAAACCGAAACGAAAAAGGCAAGTTTGGAAAGCAATAGGAAAGATGTTCACTAACGTTGGTTATCAATGGAAGCCTATTGAAAGGAAATTCAATTTAGGAGAACCGTGCCCTTTAACTAGGACAACTAACTCTTAAGTAGTGCCTATTAAGGAATGTAGGCCAACTGCTAGAACCTTTCCTTTAGAAACACAATGTGCCTTGACTAGGTCTAATGCATCAACTAGTGAAGGTTCCACTATGGATGCCAGTGCTTCTGTTGGTTTAGAATTTGTCTGTGCTAACCAAATGGACCCCAGTTGCATGTGGGGCTCCAATTTTTTCAGTTATCCACCGTTGTCTATTTTCAAATGTAGGTCGTACAAATCGTCCTTTGGTATTTGGACTCAGCCTGCTCAAAACATATGACTGCGGATCGCTCGCGGCTCAAGAATTTCGTGAAAAAGTTTATCGGGACTGTTAGATTCAGGAACGACCATTTTGGAGCAATTATGGGTTATGGAGATTATGTCTTTGGGGATAGTGTAATTTCCAGGGTGCACTATGTGGAAGGAATTGGACACAATATGTTCTCTGTCAGTCAATTTTATGATTCAGATCATGAAGTTGCATTCAGAAAACACACATGTTTCGTTAGAGAATTGGATGATATTGATCTCCTTAAAGGCAATCATGGTACTAATTTATACACCATCTCGATTGAAGACATGATTCGGTCCTATCCTATTTGCTTGCTGTCAAAGGCCTCAAAGAACAAATCATGGATTTGGCACACTTGTTTAAATCACTTAAACTTCGGTACCATAAATGAACTTTCTTGCAAGGTTCTTGTACGAGGTATGCCTAGATTAAAGTTTGAAAAGGATAATCTTTGCTCAGCTTGTCAACTGGGCAAAAGCAAGAAGCATACTCACAAACCCAAAACCGTCAACACCATCATGGAAGCCCTTCACACCCTTCACATGGATCTATGCGGACCAATGAGAGTGTAGAGTATCATTGGGAAGAAATATATTCTTGTGGTAGTCGATGACTATTCTCGGTTTACATGGGTGAAGTTTTTGAGAACCAAGGACGAAGCTCCAGAGGTTATCATCAAACTCATCAAACAGCTACAAGTAAGACTCAACAAAACCGCATGAATCATCCGCACAGACAATGGAACTGAGCTTGTGTAACAACCCACAAAATCTCATTTCTATCATTCCCATTACAAATACCTATAGTAGGCATTTCACAGGTAAATTTTTGCTTTTTTATGTGCATTCATTACTTGCATGACTCTCTAGACCTACTCAAATATCTACACAAGCTAAATAACTCAACACTCACATCCTATAAACTCCTGATATGTCAAACATAAGATCACCTCAACACCATAATAAGTAATCTACCAATCTAACACACTAAACATACTACAAAACCCTAATAAACCATAATTAAACCCTTGTTAGGTCTATGTGCTTACTAAACCCTATATGCTTAACTAAACTAGTTTAAAAATGTCCAAGGCTTAAGTATGAGTTACCTTAGGAACATTAGGATACCTTAGGACCATTAGGCACTAGTACAACCCCTTAGAGCTTAGGCATAAGTCCCTTAAGCACAAAATCATAACTAGGTCATAACTTCCTAGAATTAGGTCTAAACTATCCCAAAACTTCACCATAAGTCACCACCACTTAGTATAAGCTTCTTAGGACCTAGTATTAGTTTTTAGACACTCATAGGACACTAATCTAGGCACTAAAACATAGGATAAACCCTACTCTCCCACTAAACACAATTAGGTCATTTAGGTCACAAAACTAGGTCAAACCTTTTCAAATCTTTCCCATAAGCTACCATCACTTAGTGTAAGCCCCTTAGGACTTAGGATTAGTCACTAAGCACTCTTAGGAACCAAACCTAGGAACTAAACCTTAGGTAAAACCCTAAACTCTCACTAAGTAAAACTAGGTCTAAACTTAACCTAAACTAGGAAAACCTAAACACAAGCACTTCAAGCACCTCAACCTAGCACCCTAGCACCTCTCCCTAACTAATCTAGCACACTAGCACCTCACAAGCACCCACACAAGTAGGTGCATCACCTACTTATCACCACCTAGCCCAAACCACCTCCCTCGGCCTCCCACCACCATAACCGGCCTACCTCAGCCCCTAGCTACCTCCTAGCTCGTCCTTGTCACCTCTAGACCTGCCACAATCCCCCTCTTGACTTGCTTACTCACCCCTCCCCTCCTCAAAAATACACCACTTTGTTTGCCACCTATCCCCTTCGCGACCCTATAAATACCCCCTCCTCCCTCCATTGTTCCTCATAACTCTTCTCCTCTTTACCTTAAATACATTCAGTTGTACTAAGTCCCTAGAAGTCGAGTATAGAAGCTTTGGTAATGTCGAGTTGTGGTTTTGGTCGAGAGAAACCCTAAAACCCTCGTTACCCTTCCCACGACCTAGGTAAGCCTTAACTTTTGATCTAGTAGCTTTAGTTTAGTCTTAGGATAGTATTAGGATGCCTTAGATCCCATAGGAGCTCTTGCCTAAGCCTTGAACCATTTCATTTACTAGTTTTCTTTTTAAAACCCTAATTATAGATAAAACCTTAAATATATGCTATAAGCCCTTTTTATAAGCCCTAAGCTAGTTTGGATAACTTAAATAATCTAATATTAGTTAAACATAAGCTAGGAAACTTAGTTGTTACACAAAATATAGTTTACATGCATTTAGGACTTGTTTTGCAAAATTTTACATGCATAAGGGTATATATCATAAATTCCTAAAACTATATAGTCTAGGGACTATTTTTGACATTTCCTAGAAGTAATAAGTGTAAGGACTAATTTTGCAAAGTACTAAAACATTAGGATAGAAATTAAAACAAGTTATAAACTAAAAAGGACTAGTTATGCAAATATTATAAAGTTAAATGTCTAAATGGTAAATATATAAAACTTATGAGTCCAAGGGTTATTTCTGTCATTTACTAAAAATATAGAAGTCTAGAAACTAATTCTGTCAAGTATAGATAGTAAGTATAAATAATATAAGTATTGTAAGTTTAGGGTAGAAAATGTAAATATATAAACTATATGGGTATAAAGTGAAAATATTATATAAATTAAAGTTAGAAGCATAACACAATAGGGTTGTGAGTCGTACCTTTAACGAAAGTTATGGCACGATTATCGTGGGATTGTCTCCCACGATTATCCTCCGGCGTGAGAGTAAGTAATCTGTTTTAGGGTTATGTATATGAATTAGGGTTGTGAGTCGTACCTTTAACGAAAGTTATGGCATTGTTTATATAGGCACGGAATCCTTATTGGATACGTGTGCCTCACTTTTCAGTGTATATTCGGTTTGGATATATATCCCTTAAATAAGAGATATCCATATCATAACCATAAATAACTTTGGGCTTGGGCTTTCGTGAGCCCAAGCCGTTATCATACTAGCCCAAATCACTGTTGTGATGGCCCACTCGTGGCGGGTTTGGGCCTTAGTAATGTCTATCATTTGGGTCCGTGACCCGAATATGGACTATACGTTATCAATTAGGATCACCCTTGTGTTAAACCCGTATCATAATTACTTGACCATTTAAGTCATATTACTTGACTAGTAAAGTCAATTAATTTTCCCACACCTTAGCGTTGTACTCATTTTTAGTACTCAATACCCCTAGTACACCCCTCCGAGTCTACCTTTTTCGTTTCTAATTTTAAGCATCTTACTTAAAGGAAGAATTTGTTACAACCCACCCAAATGTGCAACCAAATCTCCTTAGCCTTCCGTGTATGCACTCATCTTTAGTGCATTATTGTTATTTGTTTAAACCCTTTGTTAGTTGTCTAATTGATTATATGGTTGCTAAGTCGAGTCATATCTTGTACATATTTTTTTGGGACGATTAGGACTCATGGGTAAAGTATTTGTGTTATGGAGTAATGGGCAAGAACATCAAATTATTACCCCCATATGTGCGTTAATCTTAAAAAGTACTCGAAGTGTTTTTATTATCTTGATTCTAGTCATTAGAGTACATTCCCTATGATGTATTATTTTGTTTGGTAGAGTAAGAGTATATGCAAAAAAAAAAAAAAAAAAAAAAAAAAAAAAAAAAAAAAAATCGAAAAAATTAAGAAAAAGAAAAAAAAAATAGAAAAAGAAAAAGAGAAAAAACATACGGACTACCATCCCGTTTCATTCTATTTTTGTTTTATGTTTTTGTTATTTTTGATTTATTAGCTTAAGTCGATTCGAGTCTTGACTTAGCAACGCCATATTGTACATGTAATTAACCAAGCTGATTAACTCGCCACCAGTAAATATTTCCTTTATCCAACAAAACCGTGTTTTCCATATCCCTACACCTAACGTTATAACCCTTTAAAAGACCTCTTTGATAGTTTATCCTAGGTGCTTACGCCAAGTGGTGGAGGTTTGATCCTTTCCCAAGCCTATGGTAATCTATTTGCTATGACAGGTAGTGAGAGATGTTTCCCATTTCCATATTGTGATATATACTTTATTACACCAGAGAGATGTGAGTATCTAAACACTATTTGTGAGGTGCTAGTGTATGACCTCTGTGCTTGCTTTTGGTTTTTAGTGGAACAATTATTTGTTGTAATTACTTTTATATTAGTGTTAAATGACCCATAACTTGTATTTTGATTAGAATAAAAGCGCATTTGCTTGAGGACAAGCAAATCTCAAGTGTAAGGGTATTTGATGAGGCGAAAAGTGTAACACTTTTAAGGGGTCATTTAAGCACATTATTTGATCAATTATTGCCCTAAATTGTTCCTTTTGTCATTTTAGGTACTTTTGGAGAGAAATCTGGAAAAGGAAGCATTTTGGACGTTTATGAAGCATAAAAGTGAAGAAAACGGCTAAGTCTCAAAATTCCTTGCTGGGAACAGTACCTGACGGCGTCAAGGTTCTACACGTGACCGTGTCAAGAGTGACAAAAGAGGTGGATGTGGAACTTATAACGTGACGGCCCAGAAATTTTTCAAGCTTATTGGCCTGACGGCGTCGCCTAGGCCGTCAGGGTCCAAATACACGTGACGGCCCAGAGTGATTTTCTACATGACGTCGTCAGAAGTGGATCTAGGCAATACGAGTTTCATCATGGCGGCAAGTTGACGGCGTCAGAAGCTATAACGTGACGCCATCAAGGTTTAAAATCTATATATAGTTTTCCAATTTTCATTCATTAGTGTGGAACTTTGTTTGGGATACTAGGGCATAAACCCTAAGACGAATTTCATTGCTTTTTCAAGGGTTTCAACCCCTTGATTCTTCCATGGTCAATTTAAGATAAGTACTTATTCAAATCATTCAATATGTCTATGTGTTGTGTGATTATATCTTACGCTTGTCTTCTCTTTAACATGCTAGGCTAGATTTTCATTGTGTTTACTTAGATGTAGTGAAACCTAGATATTGATTATGGATTGATTGTTTGCTTATAATTGTTATGGATGATTGTATTCGATGTTAGGCTTAAGAAAACTGGCAGACTTCCATTGGTAACTTGCTTGAACGTCTTAAAAAACATGATCGGAGGTGTACTACAATTTTTGGTTGTATTTAATGCGTAAGGGAATTCTAATGATCCCATGTTAGGAGCTTCTAACGGCTCGACATAGGAGTGAAGTAGGATCTTATAGAGTTAGGGAATATTGTACATGGCCCTACGACAAGTATTAAGGAATATGACCCGTCATCCATGCAATTGTAACAAGCTAATCAACCTGTAAAAGATATCTAGGGAGTAATGAAATCTAAGTAAACACAACTTTCCTCATTATTGTTTCCATCATATTAGTATAATAGTTTCATTTTCATTTTTGTTATTTTATTTTTATTGCATTTTTAGATTAATTGGGTTAGTTGGCTAGCAACTAATTCCGCCCAGTCCTTCAAAACCCGAGATTTTACTTGCTTTCATAAAATATAAAAATACAAAAAGAATCATCCCTCACCTCTAGACCTAGTTTAGTAGGCTTTCTAATCCTAGCGACACTATTCCTGAGTTGAACGATCAATCCCCCGGTACTTGTCACTATACTATACTACAACGATCAGGTACACTGCCTGGTGGGGGTTGTAAGATTCTCAAGATCCCTTGAGAGGTAAAACCTGTTGCGAGAGCGTAATTCCTATGTATCAATTGTGATGGCCCGAATGGTGTGATATTATATCTAAAACATTAACGAATCTAAGAATGATAACTCAAGAACTTAAACAATATAACTAAAGCTTGACATACATCCAAACCTATAACACACTAGGAAACGTGAGTAAGGCAGTCTAGTTCCCGAGTCACTTTTTGCATCAATTAGATTTCCCTAAGCCCAGGTGAGTTCATAGCTTCATACTCTTTTTAAAACTTTCACTCTAAATGCTTTACAGACCCTGTGAGGGGGATACATGCTACTTGCTTGACTTAAAACCAAATACAAGTCTTTTTCTTTTCTTGTTGCACGAGTAAATTAAGTGCCACCACTACATAACCAAAATTCATGAATCTAATCATTTGGGATATTTTACCCATGCGAACGCGAATATAGTTGATAGATCTATTGGAGTTTGACAACTCCCGTTTGTATTAACATTTTTCTGGATGGTACCAATAAGTACTATATTGAACCCACTGAAGGATTTACTTTAGCAAGTTATCCTTCCTATCCCCTCATGCTTGGGTCTGCAGCCCCCGTGACCCGGATTGTTAACGTGTGGTTCATGAGCTTAGTGCAACATACCCCACTCTTGATAGTTGTGCATGCATCACAATTATCACACACACACAACATTTTCCCAGATGGGTGTAACAACAGAACTCAGGGAACTTGTATTCACTAACACTTAAACCTACGACTCTCACTCAACACCTAGTGTTGACTTTTAAGCATGTATTCTAGGTATATCACTTCTACGGAGATATGGCAGAAGGAGGCACTGAACTCGGAGGACTTTCAAACCCGTTATCATTCAAACATAACCTAACACCTAGACTTTGGGACCTCATCAAAAGTAAAAGTATATCTTTTACTAATAAAAATCTGATAATTAAATGAATGATAACTAAACTTCTAAAAACGTCTCTTTTTGAGTCGTTTTCTATTACTGTAACTGTGATTCTATGAAGTAATACCCCAAACACTTAATCCGCTGCGATCAGTGAAAAATGGGGGTGTTACGTTTGTAAAAAAACAACTCATCCAATTTTATGAAAGTATTGGCATAACTCATTAGAAAAGTGTTCCTCGTACTCCTGAGTAGAACGACGTTGTTGAAAGACGAAATCATACTTGTGTGGAAGTTGCACGAACCATGCTTATATTTTCCAAGGCACCAATGTTTCTTTGGGCGGAAGCAATTGCTACAGCTTGTTACACCTAAAACCGATCCCTGATACATACTCTTCACAACAAAACTCCATATGAGCTGATTCATGGCAAGAAACTAGATCTTTCTTTCCTTCGAGTGTTCGGTGCTCTACGTTATCCGACAAATGATAGTCAAGATCTAGGTAAACTAAAGGCTAAAGCTGACGTTGGTTTCTTCGTTGGATATGCACCAGATTACAAGGGATATAGTATCTGCAACAAGCGAACCCGATTAATCATGGAATCTATTCACGTGACATTCGATGAGCTGACTGAGCAAACGGCTCCTAGACAAACAAGTTCTGGACTCGCACATAATCTTTTGTCTCCTGGACCAATTAGTTCAGGACTTGTACAAAATCCCACTCCTGCTGTTCCTAATGTACCTCACACAAGTGAGGAATTGAAGAAATTGTTTGATCCTATGTTTGATGAATACTTTGAGCCACAACATGTTGCTACAACTGAACCACAAGTTGTTGATCCATCAGCTGCTATTGCACCTGTTCCACAAAACACGAATGGTCCATCTGTCTCTGTTTCCATTGATCAAGATGCACCATCTACCAGTCATTCTCCAACATCGTCAAATCTTCAATCTTCTTCTGTACATCAAGGGACTGCAGTCGATAAATCTTTTGAAGTGAATCCTTTTGCTCCTCCTGAAGATGTTCCATTTGAAATATATTTGCTCCGGAACCGTCTACTGAGACATCTTCTTCAGAGGAACTTAACACGGCTACTTTAGTTCCCTCCCTCAACCACATGAACATTTCAAAAAATGGACTAATGACCATCTGATTGAAAACATCATTGGAAATCCTTCCCGTCCGATACCCATACGAAAGCAACTTGCAACCGATGCATTGTGGTGCTTCTTTCATTCCGTACTATCTAAGGTCGAACCTAAAGACTTCAATGCTGCTATCGCTAAAGATTGTTGGTTTAACGCGATGCAAGAAGAAATTCATGAGTTTGATCGACTCGATGTATGGAAATTGGTACCACTTCCAGACTGTGCAATGATTATCGCTCTTAAGTGGATCTTCAAAGTGAAGCTAGATGAGCATGGTGACGTATTGTAAAACAAGGTACGCCAAGTTTCTAAGGGATTTTGTCAAGAAGAGGGAATAGACTTTGAAGAATCTTTCACACTAGTTGCTCATATTGAAGCCATTAGAATCTTTCTTGCTAATGCTGCTAGTCAGAATATGATAGTTTACCAAATGGATGTTATGACATCATTCTTGAATGGTAATTTGAAAGAGGTAGTCTATGTTAGTCAAACAAGATGATTGGTGGACCCAGAACGTCCTACTCATGTCTATCGCTTAAAGAAGTCTCTCTATGGACTAAAGCAGGCACCTAGGGTGTGATACGACACTTTGTCTAAGTTTCTTCTGGCAAACAAATTCTCCAAAGGTGTTGTTGATCCTACACTATTCAGTAGGAAAACGGGCAAACATCTACTTCATGTT
Source organism: Artemisia argyi (assembly GCA_030686995.1). Classification (NCBI taxonomy): domain Eukaryota; kingdom Viridiplantae; phylum Streptophyta; class Magnoliopsida; order Asterales; family Asteraceae; genus Artemisia; species Artemisia argyi. Next base: position 102,906,876 of record CM060700.1, read on the forward strand.
CAGATCTACACAGATGACATTATCTTTGCCTCCTCTGATCCTATGAAATGTGATCGTTTTCCTAATGAGAAGAGTTAAAAGTTCTAAATGTCGATGATGGAACAAATGTGATTCTTCTTGGGCTTACAAATTTCTCAAAATTCCTGCGGCATCTTCATAAATCAATCCAAATACGCTAATGAAATATTCATGAAAATCGGATTTGATTCAAGTGACCCTGTAAGTGCAAACATTATGACATTTAATCTATACAGTGTCTTCATGTTTTAATTATGACAAACACGTAACTTGTAACACATAATGTAAGATGCACAAGTTACTTGTTCATACATCAACGTCTCTCGACATCACTTCAGGTATGAAAAAAACACTTTACCAACTTTGTTAAGTGATCAAAGAAAATCCTTTTTGTCCTTAAACCTTACATTTTATAAATGTAACAAAACATTTTTATAAAAATAAACTAGACAAATTATTTTCGTATTTATAAAGAAATGTTTTAATAAGAAAAAAAAAAATTTGCATTCGAATTTCAAAATGTCAAAACGGCCTAATTTCCCGCGTAAATCAGATAAAATTTCACCAGGTAACATTTCACCACTAAAGGACAAAAACTGTCACAAAGGTCCTTTATCTAGGTGACGGCCCCTTATTGATAAAGGACCGTCCAATGTTTAAGGGACCGTCTGAAGCTCCTCGTGCAGGCTATAAATACTGACCCATTTTCATCAGAAAAACTGATCCTTTTTGAACAAAAATTTCATGTTCTTTCCTTTTTCATCTTTGATCACTCTAACTCTCTGGTATGTGTTTATAAGTGATCCTGTCATCCACTACATCATTGCAAGAGAAGAACACTCGAAGTCATCAAGAATCGAAGTGTTATTGAGTCCACACACCAACGTAACTAGTGTTATGATTTTATTTTTTCCTCTACCTCATGGGTAAGAGAAGAAATCTCAACTCAGATGAAGAATCGAGATGTTATAAGAGTCCACACAAAAACGTACCAAGTGTTATGATTATATTCTTCATGAGGTGTTGTAACTAGAATAGGTCTTGTAATATTTCCGACTTGTGTGTGAGTCGAGGATAGGGTTATTTGTGTGAACTTGGATGGTGATGTAGATCCAAGAAGTCTTGTATCTAGATTAGTTCATGTAATTGTTGTATAGTGTGTGGTGTCCTAGTGTGTTGGTTAGGAGTTAGTTTAGTCGGTGTGTGAAGGCTTGGATCGGGTGATGATCCAAGTGTATCTTGTGTGAAGGCTTGAGTCGGGTGAGGATTCAAGTGAACGGGAGTGCTTGTTCATGTGAAGGCTTAGATCGTGTGTCGATCTAAGCGGGACAAGAGTGCTTGTTCGTGTGGCCATGTGGGCCTTGGTATAGATTGGTTCTAGCTAGGATTAGGACTCGACATTCCGCTTAGTGTCGTTAAACTTGGTGTAAGCTTGTGTACAGTTTGTTCCGCCAAAAGGGAGCGTGTTGATTAGTGAAGTAACTCTCGAGTGTAGTACTCGGGGAGTGGAGTAGGACGAAGAGGTGCTTCGTGCCGAACCACTATAAATTATCGTTTCCGGTTTGCGTTTTCTCTTCCGTACCCTTTACTTTCTATACTTGCATTACATTTATGTTTGTGTCGCTTGGTGTGTATATGCTTGTGATATAAACTAGTTATCTTAGTAACACAAAACATAAGAAAACTTAAACAAACGTAATAAACATGCCCACTGGTGGCGGTCCTTTATACAGGGACTGTCCCCAACATTTAAGGGACCGTCGGTGTATATTAGGGACCGTCCCCAGTGTAATCAGAATTAGCTTGGAAACATTTAAACGTCTTGTCATGCTTATGTGATTTCTTGTTATGAGTGACATAACAACTATTCATATTTAGTCACACTTGATCGGGAATTTGATACGAAACATTTTTAAGTTCTAAAGAGGAACGTATTCACCCCCCGCTACATTTCTACCATTGGTATCAGAGCACACACTCTAGTTTTGTAGGACCATAAATATCACAACTTTATCACAAATATAGAAGTTTAGAGAAGGAAAGATGGTGACTTGGTGATTAATATGGATCGTATATGTGTATATAGAGAGATGAAATATGAGACCTTTTATTCAAAGAAAACACACACAATACACACACAAGCACACACCTCAAATGAGCCTTTGAGGTGTTTAAATAGTTCTAAACATGAGATGCCCTATGGGCTTTCTATGGGCTTGGGCTTGGACTTGGTTACATGATTGGATAACTAGGCTTATGAAACATAGCACATAACATATTAGCTTGCCAAGTCCAAGGCCCAATGACTAAACTATTACTAATCTTAACAAATGACACAAAGTTACAAAATGAGAATGACCATCACTTCATAATACATATTTTTAATGCTAACAATCTCCCCCTAAGGGGTGGTCATTCGAATGATGCTCCACGTGAGTGGGTCTTCCGTGTTCTTTGTCTTTAACTTTGTGTGTCGTTGTAGAATAGTCTTTAGTCTTTGTTCCTTCATGCTTTGTAATCTTTGATAACTGATTTTCATCGTTCTTTGTTCCTTCGTGTTGTGGAGTTATCTGCCTTTCGTCACTTCTGCGTCTGTGGTGGTTGTTTGCCATTCCAACATGCTCATACATCTTTGGATTTAGATATTCATATGCACGTAGTTCCCTTTCTTTCACTTTGATCTTTAGTCTTTATACTTTGTAGATTCTTCTTTTTGGCGTATAATATTTCTTTGAACTTTGTGTTGTATAGATCTTTGAGGGAGCTTTCTTTAACTTCCAGATGTAAGTATGAGCATGTGGAATCTGTCACCATGGAGATGAAGTGTCCCTGCATATAAACATTTAGCAATAAAACATCCGGTACTTACAGATAAGAATTAGAGATCGTCAACAGCATAGTGTGAAGACTCCTTCTAACCCTTACCAAGGCCGTTCCCATGTCAGATACTCTCGAGAGAGCTTACGAGACCTACTTAGTAGCTCAATGACTGGGTGAGTCGCTGGGGATCATTCAGCGACTGTAGACCGTTTGAAACCACCGCAAACACTAAGCGTAACCCATAAAGAATTACCGAAGTGACCTGCTGTCAGGGCTGCTTGATGTTGACCCTGGCAGGAATTTCCATTCAATCATTGAGAATCACAAAAGTGAATCCTCTCATAAATGTTCTGGCAGATTGCTAAGACCTGCGTAGGACTCTAAAGTTTACATCTAGCGTCCTTAATGTTGAACAACCAGTGTAGAAATATCATGTGATCCTATGAGATCTTTTGATGAATCTCGGGGCTCTAGACTCGATAAGTGCACATTTGGTTTCCTATGCGGAGATTAGGGAGAGGTCTCCTGCTTCAATATCAACCATCTCTAAGAGACAGGTCGATAGATTACACCGGTTCCCCGTGAGAATGAAACAATCTCTTTTAAGAGAACTTGAGTGGTTAAGAAGGTTTAGTGCTGTGCGTCACTGGGTCCATGACGTCTTTGTCTTCAATACCGGTGTCACCTTAGTAACAACCAGTAGCATATGAGTTGAACCCGGTGTCTACCCTAAGGTTGAACATATGGAGGGCTATTTCTTTTCACCCTTTTTCATAACTTTTCTTTTTAATTCTTCAACCCCTTCTTTCTCCTTTCTCATTTTCTCCTTTTTTCGATCATACCTAGGGACTTCTAATTCTAATCTATTGGAATTGTCCTTGGGTAGATCCCTCCGGCTCTGGCGGATCATAGGACGGTTTTCCTAACCTTAGTCACCTTATAACTCCATGACTATCCTATCATTGATCACATGCCATAAAACCTTTTGTGAAAATCTCTCAAAGTATTTATGATAATAAAACACATTTTGTTGACACTTCGAGAGTTTTGCATTTCTTTTGAAGGACTCCCCCTTCACATGTGCTCATGTAATTTTTAAGAAATTTGCACATGCGGGAGGAGTTTGCACTTTTTGAATTGATCCACTTTTAGTGAACATGACCGATTCGAGACACGCTTACATCACTAGTTAGACTAGCTTGAAATTATTACCCGTCTTGGTCAAGTCCAAAGAAAGTCTCTCGATACGGTACATTCTACTCAGACGAGTCCTATTCGAGACACGCTTACATCACTAGTTAGACTAGCTTGAAATTATTACCCGTCCAGGACAAGTCTTTTCGATTACTGACATTTTAAGCTTCGTCAATTCATTGGTACTTACTGAGTCGAGCTCTTCTGAGATTCTGCCACAATCTTAAAACATCTTTGATCACATTTAATCATGTCTTCTCCCCCTCAAAAATAGCATATTGTGATATTTTTGATATCAACTGATTAATAAAAAGCTTTTGGAGAGATAGACAGATTTGATTTTGCATGAAATGGAACATTTTTATTTTTGTACTCCCCCTTAATGATAGCATATTTAAAATCAATTTAAGGGTTTAGAGGGAGTTTTCTTGAGCACTAATTTTGAGAGATTTTGAGAAATCTTTTGAACAATCTTGAAAAAGTGTTCAAGAATTTTGTTTGAAAACGAGTTTATGCTTGAAATCTTTTTCGTTTGTTTAGACTCGAACTTTTTGAAAAAGAGTTCATCATTGAACATATGAGTCCTTGATTTGAAAATAATCAGAAGTCATCATTCGGGTCCGGGTTTCGTACTGATGTATACGAAAGCCATAGTGAAGAAATTTTTGAGAAACGACATGTTTTAGAAAAACATTAAAAAGAACTCCCGCTCAAGCATCTGTACATGTCCGTATCATTGTTGAATGACATTTCTAGAAACGTACAGAATATTGATTTATACGAGAGACATGTCGTGAGAAGAATATTTTTGGATTTTTGATTTTATATTGTTTTTGTATTTTTTTTGAAAGTTTTATATTTTTGTATTTTGTTTTTGTTGGTTTTTCAAATTTTGTATTTTGTTTTTTCAAAAATATTTACAGCGAAGCGATTTTGAAATCATTTTTCAAGAAGATTCGAGAAGACGTTCTAGCTCCTCAGGAGTTAGGCTTCGCATGCCAATTCGTCGAACTAAATAGTCAAACCGTTCTTTTGGAAGGGCTTTAGTAAATAGATCGGCGAGTTGGTAATCAGTCTTAACGAAAAATAATTCAACAGTACCCTCTTCCACGTGTTCTTTGATGAAATGGTAGCGGACTTTGATATGCTTCGTCTTAGAGTGATGTACGGGATTGCACGAGATGGCTATGGCACTTTTTGAGTCACAATACATAGGTATTCTGTCAAAAGTAAAGCCATAATCTGTGAGCTGTGTCCGCATCCAAAGAACTTGGGCACAACACGTAGATAGAGACACATACTCGGCTTCGGCGGTTGATAGCGCAGTACAATCCTGTTTCTTTGAAGACCAGCTTACAAGCTTTTCACCCAAAAATTGTGCTCCACCTGATGTACTCTTTGCTGTAACTTGATCACCAGCATGGTCTGCATCTGAAAATGCTGTTAGATTAAACCCCGAATCCTTCCGATACCAAAGTCCCAAGTTAATGGTGCTTCGTAGGTACCGAAAGATCCGTTTAACCTCTTTGAGGTGAAGTTCGGTAGGCTTTGCCTGAAACCGTGCTAACAAACAAACAGCAAATTGAATATCAGGTCGACTAGCAGTTAGGTACATGAGAGAACCGATCATGCTTAGATATTTCTTCGGATCGATAGGTTTCCCAAACAAATCAGCACCTATTTTTGGTGAAGTGACCATTGGTGTACCAACAGAATCACAATTTTCCATTCCATGTTTTTTCAAAATCTCTATTGTATATTTAGCTTGATTGATAAAAATACCACGAGGGGATTGATGTATTTGTAAACCAAGAAAGAATTTTAGTTCCCCCATCATGGACATTTCAAATTTACTTTTCATGAGATTTTCAAAATGTTTTGAATGGTTAGGATTGGTTGATCCAAAAATAATGTCGTCCACGTAAATTTGAACGATCAAAATGTCATCTTTGAACTTTTTGATAAACAAGGTGTCATCAACCGTTCCTTTTGTGAAATTGTTTTTGAGCAAGAAAGATGATAGTTCGTCATACCACGCTCTTGGAGCTTGTTTTAAACCATAAATTGCTTTCTTAAGCTTGTAGACGTAGTCTGGATGATCTCTGTCGATGAATCCCTCTGGCTGACTCACATACACTTCTTCTTTCAGAGTTCCATTCAAGAACGCAGTCTTAATGTCCATCTGATAGACTGTGATGTTTTTGTGAGCTGCATAGGCTAAGAAAATCCGGACTGCTTCAAGTCTAGCTACAGGCGCGAATGATTCTTTGAAATCTATCCCTTCTTCTTGTGGATAACCATTAGCCACGAGACGAGCTTTGTTGCGAATTACAGTCATTTCCTCATCCAGTTTGTTCTTCCACAACCACTTGAGATCAAGAACACGTTTATCAAGTGGTTGTTCAACAAGTTCCCAACTATCGTGTAACAGGTATTGAAGAAATTCCTCCTGCATCGCTTCAATCCATGGGTTTTCTGCCATTGCTTCCCGAATGTTCTTTGGTACTTTGGTGCTAATTGAGCAAATGTAAATGCACAATTCGAGATCAGTGGCAAGTTGTCTCCTTGTCTGAACTGGCATTGAAGGATCACCAATAACATGTACTAACGGATGGTCTTTTTTCCATTGAAACGTAGAAGGGTACCTTTGGTTGAACGAATGTGTGTTAGATGGTTCTTGTAACCTTGAAGAAGATTCAGCAGAGTCTGATGCAAACGGGTTTTCAAATACTTCTTCTTCTTCTTCTAACGCAACATCGTTTGAATTATTTGTAGGTTCTTCTTGAAAATTTGTGTTTTGGTTTTGCTCATCAACTCTCGGTAGTTCAGTTTCAAGTACTGGAGTTGCTGGAGTAGATGTAGATGATGTTGATGTAGTTGGTGCTTCAGCTTCGTTTGTGGTAGATGCATCCTGTGGTGGTGGTGGTGGTTGATTGGTTTGAGCGGGTGCAGCGGAATGTTGTTGAGATGCATTAGTCGAAGTTCCACCATAGTATTCATCAAATATTAACTCGAAGAAATTTTCCAGTTCTTGTTCTGAAGGTTTATCCGTGTTTGTTGACTGAGCTCCTTGAGGTACGAGTCCTGAACTGATGTGTCCAGAAGTCTGCTGGTTTGGTGCGGGTCCTAATCCGTTATGATTAGAAGCCATTGGATTAAGCGCGGGTTCTAGAGCGTATCTCTCAGAAGCCATCTGTGAAATCTCGTCAAATTTCACATTCATCGTCTCCATTATCTTTTTCGTTCTTCTATTATACACCCTGAATGCCCTCGAGTTTTCTGAATATCCAATGAAGATTCCAATATCACCCTTAGCTTTCAACTTACCTAGATCTTCTCTGTCGTTCGTCGGATAGCACAAAGCGCCAAATACGTGAAGGTAAGAGATGTCAGGTTTACGGTTGTTCACTAGCTCATATGGGGTTTTATTGAATCTCGGATGGACTAGGGATCAGTTTTGAGTAAAACAAGCAGTGGCTACAGCATCAGCCCATAAGAATAGAGGTGCACTAGAAAAAATCAGCATTGTGCGAGCAGCTTCCACAAGAGTTCTATTTCTTCTTTCAACTACTCCATTCTGCTGTGGAGTTCTAACAACTGATGTCTGATGTGTGATTCCAACATCTTCAAGGTAAGTTCTTAACTCCTGGTTTGTAAATTCTGTGCCATTGTCTGTTCTTATAATCCTTACTGGAGCTTGAAGTAGAACTTGAATACGCTTCAGAAAGGTGATGATGATGCCTGGTGCTTCGTCTTTTGATCTCAAAAACTTTACCCAAGTATATCTTGAATAATCATCAACAATAACAAGAATATACTTCTTCCCATTAATACTTTCAACTCTCATTGGGCCACATAAGTCCATGTGCAACATATGTAACCTTGCTTCCGAACTAGGTACGGTTTTGGGTTTATATGATGCTCTTTTACTTTTTCCTTGTTCGCATGATGGACATAGGTGTTCCTTGGTGTATTTGAACTTAGGAAGTCCGGTGACGATGTTGTCTTTGGCTAACTTGTTGATGGTGTCAAAATTGAGATGGGATAAACGTCTATGCCACAGCCAGGACTTAGTTTCGGTTGCCCGTGTCATAAGACAAATTGGTGATGTAGAAGCCATTTGGTTGATGTCGATAGCGTACAAGTTTGTACCACGATTACTAGTTAAGAGATCATCACCAACCAAATTTCTAATAAAAACCGTGTTTCTTCTGAATGCAACTTCTAAATCCGCATCACAAAACTGCCCAACTGAAAACAAGTTGTGTTTCAACCCTTCGACGTAGTAAACTCGAGTGATCAAAAAATTCTCAAACCGAAGATCTCCATAACCCTGAATAGCTGCTACATGATCATTTCCAAAGCGTACAGTTCCCATGAATTTCCAGACAAAATTGATCAGCAGCTTTAAATTCCCGGTCATGTGCTTGGAGCAACCTGAGTCGACGATCCAAAGACATATTTCGATAACCTGCCAAGAACAGAAGAGTTTGTATTTGGAAACCGTGTTGAATTTGGTTCCATGGGGTTAGGAGTAAAAGCAGAATCACACTCATAGACAGTTGCTACTTGTTTAGCTTGAGTTATTTCTAATTTGCCGTCCTTAAGAGTGAACTCTCTACCCGTCGGAATCCACATACAAAACTTAAGATAGTTCCTAGGCATTCGACTAATAGTGGTAGTCCTAAATCGTGCAACTAATCTTTCTATAGATCTGGATCTAGCACTAGGTCTTTTTGGAACATTCTTCTGTTCAGGCGTAACATTCACATTCTTAGAAACACATTCATCATGAACATTATTAATTAAACATTTCTTGCATATTAAACAAACAGAGTCATTACATGCATTAGAAATAGTACGCTCGACATTACATTCAGATGAAACATGTCTCTTATTACAAAGCGATAAATTCCTAGGGTGTTCTTCTACTTCTTCAACTTTATTCTTGCTACTACTCTTAGATGCAGGCGAGACTCTATTGTTCCTTGTATTGCTCCTAGGCTGTAGTCTGCTGCTCCTAGAGGTGCTTTCTAATCCTGTAGAAGGTAAGGCACACACATTAGGATTTATATTGTTGTCCTTTTTAGCATCCCTAGATTCTTTAGAATTAGCCTTTATGCACTTGTCATTTGTCTTAGATGTTGAGGCAGACGCACTAGTGGGAGTAATCCTAAAAAGGCCAGGTGCTAACACTTTAGGAGTATCGACAACCGCTTTTCCTTTATCAACAATCTTATCATTTTCACTTTTCTTGGGCAAGGGTGTTGGAGTGACTGGTTTTGTCAAATCCTTTATCTTATCGATTTTTGGAGCAAACCTTGAAATTGACATTTTTGGTTTTTGAACCGTGTTAGACACATTTGGTTTCTCCGAAGTCAATGGTTTTGCAAACTTAGTTTCCTCACCCTTTCCTTTTTGACTTTCAAGCTGAGCCCTAAAAAGATCATTTTGCTATTTCATTTTCTTTAAGTCACGCTCAAACGACAATTTGTCATATGTGCATTCTTCCTTTTTCCGATCAAGTTGTTTAAAATATGACACATTTTCTTTTTCAAGCTTTATAAGAGCATTTTCATATTTTGAAACAATTGCGGAGGACTCAACTCTTAGTCGTTCATCGTCTTGAACAACATATGTTTGTAAAATGATGGACATAATGTCAGTGGTCATAACAGCTTCAAAGAGAGAATCATTTAGGTTTTCCAAAACAATCATGTTTTCACGAATATCATTAGCTTCGGTTACCAGGGATTTGTGGTCCTTGACAAAGTCGGCCGTTTCTTTTAAGAAAACTTGTTCAAAATTTTTTACACTCGCGCTGATGTTATTCAGTGGAATAGTAATTTCGTTTTGAAACACCTTTTTCTGTTCAATGTGAAAACTAGAATGCCAGTTGTTAATATCGATGGAAGTTTTAGATTTAACAATGTTTTGAAGATCTTGAATTCTCTTTTTAACGTCATCCAGAATTTCTCTAGCCTCACTTGTATTAAAAGTGTTGTTAGAGGAAATTTGTTCCAGTTTTGAAAGAGACTTGGAAACAACTTTCTTTTTAGACAAGAATTTCGCAAATGGTCGTTTTATGGAAAACGCAGATGGTTCTGTTTGTGGAACAAAAGTGATTCCCGAAAGTTTGTTCAATTTGTTGTAATCAATGGGTTTCAAATCCTTTTGTTTCATTTTATTTATGCTCTCTTCGACATGTTCAATCGTTAGCACAGAATCCCGAACGACGGGAGGATCATGTTTGGTGTAAATCACATTACCATTGTACAAAACATTCTGTTCTTGCTGAGCTTTCTTGAGATTACAAGGGGTGTTGTTACCAAGAGCCATTTTATGTTTCGTATGGTAAATCGGATGAATTTGATTTGAAATCATTTTCACTGTTTGACTCGACTGACCCGACTTAACCACTAATTCCTCTAAATGAGCAATCATGTGTTCTGACTCTACGATTTTTTCCAAAAGTTTTTCTTCTTTCTTTGCAAAATCCTTTTTCAACTCATCCATTTCTTTTTCAAGATTGGAATAAGCTGTTTTTTGTTTAGAAAGTTGGTTTTGTAAATCAGAAATTTCCGTGTTTAAAGATTTTATCTTTTTGAAAGAATTAACATCAAGTGTGTCAAACTTGAGTTGCAATTGTTGTTTATCTGAAACGGAATTTTGATAACCAGTTTCTAATTCAGACAATCTTTTGTTATGAAATTCAAAAGCTTTAATGGTTGATTTGTAACTCTCAAGCTCAACGGTCAATTTAACATTTGCGGCCTTAACATCGCGATTGACCTTTTGCACATTCTCAATTTCAATACGACAATTATTCAATAATGATTCAAACAAAGCACGTGTTTCCTCATCATTCTCAGCATGCTGTGAAACGAAGCCTCCATTATGATTCATATCTGGAGTTGCTGAAGGAGTATTGCTACTACTTGGCGTGTCCAGGAATGTATCATAAGTGGGTGCTTGCTTCTCAAAATGCTGTTCCTCATGAGGAGACATATCAAATATATCATTATTGTGACATGTGTTGAAGTTAGATACCTCAGATGGTGCATTGGTGTCATAAACAGGAAGTGTGTCAGAATCCGTGTCATACTTAGCTTCCTGAAGATTCGCCATGAATATGCAGTTCGCATCGATATCTTCTCTATCTTCCATGTCATCCATAAGAGCCATAAAGTCATTCTCCTCTGCATTCAACTGAAACCCTGCCTCTGCCTTTTGTGCCAACATTACTGCTTTATGCAAGTACGCTAGATCTTTCTTGTTTGGCTTAGTAGGACAGTTCCTTGCCATATGACCTACACCCTGGCAGTTAAAACACTTTACCGGATTACCCTGATTCATATTTCCCATATTCCCAACTACTGGAGCTGAAACATTTCTATTCTGATTACCCATTGCCTGATTACCAACATTCTGACCCCTCTGATTTCCAACAAACTGACCCAACTGATTCCCTGCATTCTGACCATACTGATTCCCTGCATACTGACCTGCATTCTGCATATTCTGATTGCCCATATTAAATCCCGTAGCATATCCTTGCTGATTCCCATAAACTCCAACCATTTGGCCTCCGTTGCCCATATTGAAACTCGGCTGAGCGATCTGCCTGTTGCGAGTATTCGATGAAATCCTTTGGTTGTTGTTTGTTGGTGTAGAATAGCGTCCTTGGAATGCCTTTGACAGAAAAGCAAACGCTTGAGTCAATGCTGCAGCAGCTTCATCATTGTCAGTGAATTCAGGTTCTTGGAATTGTGGGTATGTCTGTTGTGGAATAACTTCTTGTTGTTGTGGGTAGAATTGTTGTTGATAGACCGGTGTTGGTTGTTGAATGCATGATGGTTGTTGAGTGTTCACTTGTAATGGTGTTGGTGTATTAGCAATTAGTGCGAGAGAATCATGATTCTTTGCCAATCTTTCTTTCCTAACTTCATTAGCCTCAGCTTGGTTTTGCTTCAGAAAGTCATAGAGTTGATCATAATTCACCTGATGTAAGTCCTTTGTCTGATTAACAATTGTAACATAACGACCCCATTCTTCTGGAAGGTTATTGACGAATTTGATGTTTGTTGCAATTGTTCGAGGTGTCAACTTGTTTCTGATTAACTCATTCATCAATGTGCAAAACCTTGTGTAGTATGACTCAATCTGTTCACCTTTAGTGGATGTGAAGTTCTCCCATTCAGTAAGAAGTTTGTTCTCAACGTCTTGTTGTCCAATCTCTGTTCCATGACAAATCCTTCTAACACGTTCCCACATAGCATGAGCAGTTTCACAGCTGTCGACCGCAGCAAAGATCTCCCGTGGTAATCCAAGTTGGATTAAATGCATTGCCATATCATCAGCTTTGATCTGCGCCTTGTCTTCATCAGTGTAATCTTCTTCTGTTTGTAAACGCATGTATGGTTCAGTAGGATTTGTTGAGTTTGGATTACCGGCAATTTGAACTTGTCTTGGCTGAAATGGACCATTCTTAATGGAGTTGAGCATGAGGTTACCGTCAGTCTTAGTTTTGATGTAACGAAGCATGCGGCTTGTCCATGGGAGATATACACCTTTTTCAAGCATAGGAGGTCGGTTTTCCGCACCGGCTGCATGAATATCTTGCTGAGATGCCATTTGATGAAGTTTAGATGGATAAAGTTGAGAATTGGATCTTTTCAACGAAATAGGAGTTGAGTTTGGAGTAAGTTGATGCAAGTTTTTATGGTGAAAATTTTGACTAAAACTTTGAAACCTCAATAACTTCTTCTCGGAGCATTTTTAGGCCTTGAAACTTCGCCTAAGTCGATAAATCTATTTAGCGTGTCGTTCTCCTCTGTCTCACGGTCGTTTTAACAGCTGATTCGTCGAAAACGGAGTTACGGTTCAAAAGTTATGGCCGTTTGAAGTTTGGTCGTCAAAAACCTCACTTTTGTCAAAATTCTCGAAACTTTGCTTGTGTTCTCGAAATTATGGATTTGCGAAACTTCTGTGATCTCGAAACTTTGTGGATTGCGAAACTTTGTGGATTGCGAAACTTTGAAGATTGCGAAACTTCTGAAGATTTCGAAACTCTGAAGATTACGAAATTCTGAAGATTGCGAAACTCTGAAGATTGCGAAATTCTGAAGATTGCGAAATTTTGGTTTGCGAAACTTTGGTTTGTGAGACTGAGGGGATTTCGAAACTTTTAGTAGTTTGCGAAACTTAGTAGTTTGCGAAAAAGTGTTTTCTCGAAAACAGGTTTTCGAAAATACAATCTCACAAAGAGAATTTCGAAATAATCCAATTTCGAAATTAAGCCAAAAGTCGAAGTATTTTCTTTCTTATACAAGAGAGAAAGTACCGAGTATCCAACTATGCTCACGAAAGGAGCCGATTCTTGTGTTCTCGAAAACAATCAGGATTTCGAAAATAGTTACGTAAGATTTCGAAATAATGGCAGTTTTATTATTATGCAAAAAGCACTCCCAAATGAAGTTTGTAATCCAAGATTCTTGTACTTCTAGGCTAAAAAACACCAAAACTTGAAGAAAGTTCCAAACTTGATGATTTTTATAAAAACATTTTGAGATCTCGAAAACAAGTACAAAAACCAAATCGAATTTTTAAGCTAGAAATTTTCAAAAAGATTAAAACTTTCTTGTTGGGAAAGGTTTATAACACTAGTTTGTAATCAAAAAAGTGTTAAAAACACAAAACAAACAAGAAAAGTAATGATTTTTTCTTGAAAAAAAACGTGTAGGAAGCTTAAAAAAGACGAAAAACACAAACACCCAACACTCCTAAATCATTGTTAGGCGATTGATACCACTTGTAGGACCATAAATATCACAACTTTATCACAAATATAGAAGTTTAGAGAAGGAAAGATGGTGACTTGGTGATTAATATGGATCGTATATGTGTATATAGAGAGATGAAATATGAGAGCTTTTATTCAAAGAAAACACACACAATACACACACAAGCACACACCTCAAATGAGCCTTTGAGGTGTTTAAATAGTTCTAAACATGAGATGCCCTATGGGCTTTCTATGGGCTTAGGCTTGGACTTGGTTACATGATTGGATAACTAGGCTTATGAAACATAGCACATAACATATTAGCTTGCCAAGTCCAAGGCCCAATGACTAAACTATTACTAATCTTAACAAACGACACAAAGTTACAAAATGAGAATGACCATCACTTCATAATACATATTTTTAATGCTAACAAGTTTTCAAAACAAATGGTTACTAAAATAGAGTACGGTCCACGTATCAAATTTCTCATTAAGAGGGATTAAATATGAAAAGTGTTTAGTTGCTGAACGTGTGCTTTGTTGTTTAATTCGTACTAGTTTTGTTGGTTGAATGCACTTCGTCTACTAGCTTGAAGAAAATCAATTTTTACACGAAAAATGTGTTTTTGCTTACTGGGGGCGGTCCCTTATCTATGAGTGGTCCTTTATCACTAAGGGACCGTCGGGTATTTAAGGGACCTCCACTAGAATACTGTCAAACTTTGAAAATTCATATAAAATCAACCGTAAGTCTATAGGGGTCGTACCACCCGCCATTTTAAAGGTAATTGAAAGTACTTTCATTTAAAAATGCTTGAAAATATTAATTCCAAACTTATTTAAAAATGCAAGATAATACATAATGGTCAAAACCTTTTGTTACATTCTAACGTAAAACTTGCATTCTACTCTTACTTTTGAGTCGGACACTTCTAGTAAATGAATCTTTGAAAAATTGAGTCTTCATCTTTTCAAAATATCAATCTTAACTAATCTTTTAAAAGGGGAGGAAACTATTTCAGTTTATAACACAATCAAGCTATGTATACATTGTCGTATCCAACATACAAAATGATTACAAATATCTTTGTGTGTGCTATGCTAAATGATTATGTGTTTTTGATGTTTGCTTATGTTATAATGTTTTAGTAAATCACTTAGATATGTAGACTAAGTTGAGTAATCATATATGTCGAAAACAATTGTGTTACACAATTATCTTTCCAAAGATGCAAGTGCTAAAATAAGTCATCCTAACACTTCTTCAACATGATTTCTAAAACATTGCATGGGTTGTCTAATCAAGATAAAGGTTTATAATAATGCATTAGTATTTAAGTAAAAGAAATGTATTCTTGAACCTTGCATGTATTCAAACACACACTAATTGTTTCAAACATGTAGTCATAAGCTATTTTTCATAAGTTGTGTATTGTATAAAAATGGTTAGGATAATTATTTTTACACTTATGAAATGTCAAAAACTACGCATATTATATGTTATAACAAATAGTTTTTGCACACAAAAATAAATGACAATCTTAAATCATTAAGTTAACATGTCATTGTTATTAACCTCACACATTTAACACGTATTAAATTTGATAGAGCACATTCCATAAATTTTTTCTTATTTTTCTTTATTAAAAAGAGTGGTTGTGAGGGTCAAGAAAGATTTCGAGCTTATATCGATTCATTATTCAAAATATGATTGATATTTTTATCGAATCTAACTGACAAGTTTTTGAGTGTGGACATAAAATTGGAGTCATTATTTGTTTAGCTTCAAGATATAACATAACATATCATCTTGAACCTACATACTCAATCACACTCGATTGGTATGAAAATAATGATGTCCTTATCACGATGAAAAGAATATGCATCGCATCATAACTCACACTTGTGTTGATGATGTCATATTGAGTCTTCTTGTCCAAAGGTTGTGTTCCAATCGTTAAGACTAATATATCTAAAAGATGATTAAAATACACAACGAAGTAGGATTGACGACTTGGATGTTTCATCTGAAATATTCAAACAACATTGCAACGCAATTTGTAAATGTGTCATTTCCGAAAAACCAAACACGAGCAAACATACAACATATGTAGGATTTGTTCATGAACGAGTCAAGACTCAAACTCACATGTCAAGCAAGAATATCACATATAGAACATCATCAATCTTCAAGAAGATAACATGTATCTCAAAAGAATAATTCATACAACGTGTGTCACTACATAAACAAGTAAAATTTGTAAATCACATTATAACTAAAATGCTTGTTCTCATTAGTAATTCATAAGAGTGAAAAGGTCATTATCTTAAATAAGCATGTTTGTCAAATGATAAAATATGTTTTCTCTCAATATAACAAAGTAAAAGATTACAGGATCAATTAAGGTAAGTAATCCTTATTAGACTCTCTTTATCAAGATTTACTATGGAGTATTCTTGAAACCAAAACATGTTAAAATATCAACTCAACAAACAAAGATGTCATCTATAAGGTAATATAATACACCATCGAAACCAAACAACCCATAAATCTGAAACACATGATTTAAATACCGCAACTGCCTTTGTTAGGATGTTGTGAAAGACATGTTGTTCTCATTAACCGGATTTTAAAATATTGATAGTTGAGTTATATTAGGACATGTATTAGCGGAATCGGCTAATATCATCTTTGGAAAACTTTGATGTGAAAATATAGGAATTCCAATTTTTCCAATACGAGAATGGCTAATGGAGAACCTATTGCACTAGAAACTCAATTTGACCTAACGGTTGAATTGCTTCTAGGAGAGAAGTTGGGTTTGTGGTAAACCAGTAAAAATGGTCGTGTTTAGCCTTAATTGAGCACCGCTAGTAATAGTTTCATATCCATTCTCTAACATGAAAAATTGACATTCCTACATTTGACTAAAGACATTTTACATGGATGATATTTGTCTCCCATTAGGAGTACACTTTAAACAAGTAGTAATTTGGATACTTCTTGACAAACCTTGATTACTTGCATATATGTGTTTAATATGTGTTTACAACATCTTGCTCTTGTATAATAAGTTTAAATGTCTTCATGCCTCCTTAAATGCTTAATGCCTACTTGCTTAATTATTCAATGCATGTTCAATAGAAAGATCTTGCTTTAAATTAGCTTTTCGAACGTCATATTCTTGATATATGTCCATGATACATGTTCTTATGTGCTAAATGTCAACATGTTTTTCTTAATGCTTGTCTTCTAGTAATCATGTTTTGTATGCATCTCTTTACATGAATTACATGTTATTTGTGCACCTAAAGTTTGTTGGACTAGGTATGCCTTTCCTGATAACTTCTTAGATGTCATATAGTCTTACATGCCAATATCCTTGAATATTATTTGATGCATGATTAAATGGCTTACATGCTTAAATCTTTGATTACTAGGCAACTAGGATTATTTCTCCTTACACTAGCTCATAATCTTCCTTTAGGGTGTCTAGTGTCACAATCCCGCCTTATTACCTAAACCACTCTTTAATCATTTGATTACTCATATCCTTTAATTTGTGAAAAACAGAAAACTGGAGACTCTGCACCTTACTGACGGCGGTCCCTTATTGCATTGGCAGTCCTTTATCTTTTAAAGTACCGTCCAACGATTTAAAGGACCGTCCCCAGTAAAGGTGTCACGAACTGGTTCACTGTTTTTCCTCTTTTGCAATACGTTGAACTATCCTACATCATGCCTTGTCGAAAACTCACAAAGAAGCATCGTCCTCATAACCTCTTATCACTAAAACCTCAAACCACTAATGTGAAATGAAAAACCGAGTTATCCTTGTTCTACCAATAACGAGTCATCCACCATTTCCATGCCCTCAAAGAAACCAAGAGTCATCCGCCAATTACTCCACCGAGTCATCTTCAAAAGAAGATTCCACCATGTAACCAAACAAGTGTGTCATCACCACTATAACCTACCCCATTGAGGTCAAACCACCTTTCATGATACATAAACCTATGTTCACCCTTGTGTCGCTCATTGAAACAAAGTCAATTGTCATATCCATACACTCATTAACATATTTGTCTTTGTCATCAAAAGTCAAGTGAATTTCATTATGAAATGCGTCTTTTTCCAATTTCTAGCAAGTGAAGAACACAAAGAAGATACCCAAGCTTCATGCGTTGTCAAGTCATCACCATCTCATGTCACATATCCAAGTGAATGTCATTATGAAATGCGTCTTTTCCACTTCCTAGTAAGTGAAGAACACAAAGAAGATATCCAAGCTTCAAGTGTTGTCGAGTCCTCACCACCTCATTTCACATATCCACCTTCGGTCATCAACCAAAAAAAACATGTAACTGATGAGGCGAAAAATGAACCGTTTTTAGGGGGTCATTTAAGCCCGAATTCGAATTTATTTGATCAAATATTGCCCTAAATTGTTCCTTTTGTCATTTTAGGTACTTTTGGAGTGAAATCTGGAAAAGAAAGCATTTTGGACATTTTTGGAACATAAAAGTGAAGAAAACGGCAAAGTCTTAATTTTTCCTTGCTAGGAAAAGTACCTGACGGCGTCACATGCTTTTACATGACGGCGTCAAGAGTAGTATAAGAGGTGGATGTGGATGATACACATGATGATCCAGAAAGTTTGGTACTAAGGAGATGACAGCGTCACCCAAGGCCGTCATGGTCCAAGTATTGTGACGGCCCAGAACAGAATTACACATGACGGCGTCAAAAGTGGATCTAGGCAATCTGATTTCATTATGGGCGGCGAGTTGACGGCGTCACAGATTTCTTCTTGACGCCGTCACCCTGTATAATCTATATATAGTTTTCCAAATTTCATTCATGTGTGTGCAACTTTGAGGGAAAAACCCTAGGTCGAATTTTTCCAGCATTTTCAAGGGTTTCAACCCTTTGAACTTTTCATGTCAATTTGAGATAAGTACTCTTTCAATTCAATCAATATGTCTATGTGTTGCTTGAATATATCTTACACTTGTCTTCAAATTAACATGCTCGGCTAGATCTCTTTTGTGTTTGCTTAGATGTAGTGAAACCTAGATGTTAATTATGGGTTGATTGTTTGTTTATAGTTGTTACGGATGATTGTATTCGATGTTAGGCTTAAGAAAACTGGCAAACTTCCATTGGTAACTTGCTTGAATGTCTTAAGAAACATGATCAGAGGTGTACTATGATTTTTAGTTGTATTTTATGCGTAGGAGAATTCTAATGATCCCATGTTAGGAGTTTCTAACGGCTTGACATAGGAGTGAAGTAGGATCCAATAGAGTTAGGGAATATTGTACATGGCCCTATGACTAGTATTAAGGAAACACAACTTTAACAAACTATCAACCTGTGAAAGATATCTAGGGAGTAATGAAACCTAAGTAAACACAACTTTCCCTATCATTGTTTACACCACTAGTATAATTATATTTCATTTCATTTTTGTTATTTTATTTTGATTGCATCTTTAGTTCTTTGGGTTAGTTGGCTAGCAACTAATTCCGCCCGTTCTTCTAAAAACTGAGATTTTTACTTGCTTTTCATAAAATATAAAAATACAAAAAAAATTATCTCTCACCTCTAGACCTAGTTTTTTAGACTTTCTAATCCTAGCGATACTATTCCTGAGTTGAACGATCAATCACCCGATACTTGTCACTATACTATACTACAACGATTGCCTGGTGGGGGTTGTAAGCTTCTCGAGATCCCTTGAGAGGTAAAACCTGGTGCGATTCCAACGTATCAAGTTTTTGGCACCGCAGTCCGGGGAATAGTTATTGTCTATGTTAGGATTTCTTTTTATTAGGTCTACTTGGTAGATTCCTTTCTAGAAAGATATCATTTTTATTTTTAGGTTTTCTTTAGTCTATCTCATTTCTTCGTGTCTTTGTTCGTAACCTTTACCAACCGACATTATGGAAGGTGGTAACATCTTTGAACCCATCAACCCACCACAACAAAACCACCCATAAAACCCACCATTAGCAAAACAACCTCTTAGGCCCCGAACCTTAGGAGAGTATTCTTGTCCTAGCCACCAAGGCTATCGAAACACTATTGAGCTCACTTAAGGAGCCAATGTGTCCCCCTTGCGATTCGACACCATCCGGTTGGTGCAAAGCGGATGTGCATTCCATGGACTTCGTTCCGAAGATCCTAATCAACATCTCAAGGATTTCCTTAAAATCGTAGATTCTATAGACCTTGATGTTGCAACTAGAGAGTCGACCCAATTACGCCTATTCCAATTTTCTCTACGTGATCAAGCTAGTCAATGGCTTGAACGTTTACTCACGGGATTCATCACCTCATGGGATGATCTCACAACTCGTTTCCTTGCTCAATTTTTCCCACCGGGGAAAACTGCGATGCTTAGAAATGATATCTTGATGTTTCAACAACGTCAAGGTGAAACCTTCTATGAAGCATGGACTCGTTTCAAGGAATTACTCCAAAAAGTCCCTCATCATGGTATAAATCTTTGGCTATTGGTTCAAATCTTCTATGACCATGTCGACTTTCACACCAAATGTACCATTGATCGAGCAGCCAGAGGTAGATTACGTGATAGGAACGCCGAGGAATCTTGGGAAATTATCGATGAACTTGCCTTCGATAATCAAGAATTATGGGAAGTTAATCATGCTGTAAAAGTGGCCATCAACGCAATCTCGACATCTGGGGAGACTAATAAAATCTCCAAAGAACTCCTTTGCAAACTTGAGGCAAAGGTTGACTATCTCGAGGAAAAACAAAAGAGGCCTTTGAGTCTCAAATACGATTCCGATACCGTTTTCTAAGTCTCCTTCTAGAGAGAATGTCGAAACCTTTCAAAATTATACTCCGCCTTATTCACCTCCTCAAAGCCTTAGCCCGGAATTCGAAGCTCGAATGAGAGAGTACATGGCAACCCATTCTGAGTGGCTTGCTAAATTCGAGGAAGCTGTTTATAAACAAAAGGAGGAGATGCAAGAGAAAATGAAGGAGATGATGAGCCTAGTGGAGGAGTACGCAAACCAGAAAACCCCAGAAATGATGTTACTAAGGAAAGAAAGCGCTACCCCCACTACCCGACTTGTTAATTCTATCACAATTGTCCACGAGGATAATGAGGAAAAAGAAACCCCTAGTGAACAAACCATTGAGGAACCGCCAAAATCCCAATCATTAGGTTACTACCTAAAGCATGATATAAATGAAAATACCATAACAAATTGGATAAAAGGAGACGGGAGTAACCAATCCTCCAAAAAGGTCTCAAAGAAGGAGAAAGAGGGGGAAGATGAGTATGATACATTACCTGAGGGACCGGTATTTGATAGACTACTTGCACAAAAAGTAGCTACTAAGCAGATGGCTTGTGGGAACTTTGAGATAGTAGCCAGCATTGGGAATTTGCAATATCTGAATGCTTTCGCCGATCAAGGATCGGAAGTAAATCTTATGCCCCTAACTATCTACACCCAACTAACCTTAGAAATGCCAACCACCACCCGTGTTAGGCTATCCTTCGGTGGTCACTCTTATGTTTACCCATCAGGAATTGCAGAGGATGTGCTGGTCAATGTTGCAGGGTTCATGTATCCCGTTGATTTCATGATCATTGATGATAAAGGAGGTGTATGCATGCCAATAATCCTTGGAGCACCATTCCTCACCACTGCAAGAGCTATTGTTAGGTATGAAAAAAGGGAAATTGAGCTTAAGTCAAGGAAAAGAAAGATTAGCTTTCCCATGACCCCACGATGTGCACAAGGAAGCTTGATGAAGAGAAAGCTCAAAAACAACATTGACACATCGCCTAATCGTGTTCAAGAAAAGATTCTTGCATGGGAAACAAGGATCAAAAGTTACAAAGAAACTAAGCATGAGAGAAGCAAAAGCTGCAACAAAGTTCATGTCAAGTTTGAATGTAGTCAACCGATGGAGAATCATGCACCATTCGTGAAAGGAGACCTGGTACTCTTAAGACACTAAGAGATAACCGTACCTCCCCGATAAACCAAGTCCCTGGTGGTATGGACCATTCACAATTGAAGGCATATGCCAAGATGGGATAGCTAACTTGAGCAGCAAAGGAGGAGGGGAGGTGACAGCGAGTATCGATCGATTGAAACACCACCATCACAATAGTAAGGATCATAATTATATGGGATACGTCATCTCGAGAGATGAGGTCACGTAATAGCCCATGACCTTGAGTCTAGCTACAAGACTCATAAATAAAGAAAAGCGCTTCTTGGGAGGCAACCCATGTTTTGTGTGATTTTTATTTGTTTACGTATGCATGCTTTATTTTTATTGTTGGTAGATCATGTTTCAAACAAAATTGTGAAAATGCTTTATTTTGTTGTTAACTTCGTCTTAACTTCATATAAAGGTATTTTGCAAAAGCTAAGTGTAAGGGGAAACCCCAAATTTGTTTTTAAGAACGAAATTGATCATGATTCTCCACAATATTAAATGAAAATGTGTATTAGTATTTGTTAAATTCAAATGGTTGTATCGAGTCATAATGATGTTTTGCAGGATTTTCCAGGAAGTAGGACATAAGTTTTTCCAGAAATTTTTTAGAAACGCAACGTAAAGATTTCTGCAGGTCACTTCTGACGGCGTCAGGAGTTAACTCCTGACGCCGTCATGTGTAAAATTCTGGAAATTTTGCTAGTTTTGTTTTTCAAGCAGAGTCCTAAAGTTTTTGTTAATTCGTTAGTTTTATAAACTCCAGGAAATCTGCAAACATTTATTCCACAAGCATTATATCTTAATTTGTTTTCTATGACTTGTTAGTATATATAGATTGCCGCCGATTTCACGCGAGGTTGCCTTGTTTTTTTTTTCTTAGGTTTAACAGGTTATGTATGACAAGAAGATGATTTATTTTTCTGGAAGGGAAGCTTTGAATGTTCATTTTCTTGGAAGAAGATCTAACTTTGTTACCACACTATCCACACCGAACGAATCAGGGGAGCATTTGCTTTCATTCTTTTACCTATTTCACTTTTACATTCTTTAATTGAACATTGGGGACAATGTTCATCCTAAGTGTAAGGGGAGGGTAAATGATGATACCTTATAGGATACAATTGCACTTGAGTTTGTTTGTTCGATGATAGGTGTGTAAAAAAACTAAGAGAAATACTTGTTAGTGTAATTTTAGCGCCAAATTCAATTTTTTTTACAACATTTAGGAGTGAAACTTTAGCCTTAGCAAGCGTCTCATGGATAGGAGTTGTATGACTAGCACAAAACCGTACCATTCAGAAAAATTTTCCACCAAAATATTTGAGGTTCGCCTTTAGATTTGATAGGAAAATCATTCATTATTAGTGCTTATGAGTGTACCGGTAGTATTTAGATTCTAGAACTTGCGTTAGTGATGCATCCCGAGACCGCTAGTGAGACTACATTCGTGTAGTAGGATTTACTACATGATAAGAGGCATTAGGATCACCCTTGTGTTTAAACCCGTATCATAATTACTTGACCATTTAAGTCATATTACTTGGCTTGTAAAGTCAATTAATTTTTCCCACACCTTAGCGTTGTATACATTTTTAGTACACGAAACCCCTAGTACACCCCTCCGAGCCCATCTTTTCGTTTCTAACTTTAAGCATCTTACTTAAAGGAAGAATTTGTTACAACCCACTCAAATGTACACCCAAATCGCCTTAGCCTTCCGTGTATGCACTCATCTTTAGTGCATTATTGTTATTTGTTTAAACCTTTAGTTAATTATCTAGTTGATTACATGGTTGCTAAGTCAAGTCATATCTTGTACATATTGTTTTGGGACGATCGGGACTCATGGGTAAAGTATTAATGTTTAGGAGTAAGGAGGAAGAACATCATATATTACCCCCACATATGCGTTAATCTTAAAAGTGCTCCAAGAGTTTTGATTATCTTGATTCGAGTCATTAGAGTAGTTTATTGTAAAGTATGTAAAACTTCAAGTTTAAGCGGAATGTACATTCCCTATGATGTATTATTTTGGATGGTAGGGCAAGAGTGTATGAAAAAAAAATCGAAAAAAATTTAGAAAAAAAAAGAAAAAAAATATATAGAAAAAGAGAAAAGAGAAAAACATACGGACTACCATCCCATTTCATTCTATGTTTATTTTATGTTTTTGTTATTTTTGATTTATTAGCTTAAATCGAGTCTAGTCTTGGCTGAGCAACGCCATATTGTACATGTAATTAACCAAGATGATTAACTCGCCACCAGTAAATATTGCCTTTATCCAACAAAACCGTGTATTCCATATCCCTACACCTAACGTTATAACCCTTTGAAAGACCTCTTTGATAGTTTCTCCTAGGTGCTTACGCCAAGTGGTGGAGGTTTTATCCTTTCCCAAGCCTATGGTAATCTATTTTGCTATGACAGGTAGTGAGATATGTTTTCCATTTCCATATTGTGATATATACTTTATTACACTGGAGAGATGTGAGTATCTAAACACTATTTGTGAGGTGCTAGTGTATGACCTCCGTGCTTGTCTTTGGTCTTTAGTGGAACGATTATTTGTTGTACTTACTTTTATATTAGTGTTAAATGACCCCTAACTTGTATTTTGATTAGAATCAAAGCGCATTTGCTTGAGGACAAGCAAATCTCAAGTGTAAGGGTATTTGATGAGGCGAAAAATGAACCGTTTTTAGGGGGTCATTTAAGCCCGAATTCGAATTTATTTGATCAAATATTGCCCTAAATCATTCCTTTTGTCATTTTAGGTACTTTTCGAGTGAAATCTGGAAAAGGAAGCATTTTGGATGTTTTTGTAGCATAAAAGTGAAGAAAACGGCAAAGTCTAAATTTTCCTTGCTGGGAACAGTACCTGACGGCGTCACATGCTTCTACATGACGGCATCAAGAGTAATACAAGAGGTGGATGTGGATGATACACGTGACGATCCAAAAAGTTTTGTACTAAGGAGATGACGGCATCACCCAAGGCCGTCTGGTCCAAGTATTAGTGACGGCCCAAAACAAAATTACATATGACGGCGTCAAAAGTGGATCTAGGCAATCCGATTTCATTATGGGCGGCGAGTTGACGGCGTAATAGATTTCTTCTTGACGCCGTCACCCTGTATAATCTATATATAATTTTCCAAATTTCATTCATGTGTGTGCAACTTTGAGGGAAAAACCCTAGGTCGAATTTTTACAGCATTTTCAAGGGTTTCAACCCTTTGAACTTTTCATGTCAATTTGAGATAAGTACTCTTTCAATTCAATCAATATGTCTATGTGTTGCTTGAATATATCTTACACTTGTCTTCAAATTAACATGCTCAGCTAGATCTCTTTTGTGTTTGCTTAGATGTAGTGAAACCTAGATGTTAATTATGGGTTGATTGTTTATTAGTTGTTACGGATGATTGTATTCGATGTTAGGCTTAAGAAAACTGGCAGACTTCCATTGGTAACTTGCTTGAACACGTCTTAAGAAACATGATCAGAGATGTACTATGATTTTTGGTTGTATTTAATGCGTAGGAGAATTCTAATGATCCCATGTTTGGAGCTTCTAACGGCTCGACATAGGAGTGAAGTAGGATCCTATAGAGTTAGGGAATATTGTACACGGC
The DNA here is from genome assembly GCA_030686995.1 of Artemisia argyi. NCBI lineage: Eukaryota > Viridiplantae > Streptophyta > Magnoliopsida > Asterales > Asteraceae > Artemisia > Artemisia argyi. The sequence continues at coordinate 102,932,328 of CM060700.1, forward strand.
CCTACGACTAGTATTAAGGAATACGACCCGTCATCCATGCAATTGTAACAAACTATCAACCTATAAAAGATATCTAGGGAGTAATGAAACCTAAGTAAACACAACTTTCCCTATCATTGTGTACACCACTAGTATAATTAGATTTCATTTCATTTTTGTTATTTTATTTTGATTGCATCTTTAGTTATTTGGGTTAGTTGGCTAGCAACTAATTCCGCCCATTCTTCCAAAAACCGAGATTTTTACTTGCTTTTCATAAAATATAATAATACAAAAAGAATCATCTCTCACCTCTAGACCTAGTTTTTTTAGACTTTCTAATCCTAGCGACACTATTCCTGAGTTGAACGATCAATCCCCCTGTACTTGTCACTATACTATACTACAACGATCAGGTAAACTGCCTGGTGGGGGTTGTAAGCTTCTCGAGATCCCTTGAGAGGTAAAACTTGGTGCGATTCCCACGTATCAGCAACGCCCCAACCCGAGAAGGACTAAAGTTTAACATTATGGAGTCAAATCAGAACACAAGTGAAACGGAGATACATTACCAATACAAACAATACAAAGGTTACAACGGGAAAACCAAACAAGGTAAAAGATACAAAAAGGGGCAACAACATACTAGGCCCAAAACATAAGATACTAAGCCCAAACATAGCAGCTTCTAAACATCTCTAAGTCCAACAAGTATCTAACAGGGTGAAGTCTTCTAAGCCCAAAAGCAAACAAACTCTTCAATCCAATACCCAACTTCCTACTAAACCTGCCGTAGGAAAAGAAATGCGACTGAGCTTACTAAGCTCAGTGAACAGATACCAAACAATAACAAAGCAATACAAAAGAGATATGATAAGCAAGGAATACGAAGATGGATTCAATATGGTGTCAAATGGGTAATCAAAGGATATCAACGTTAAGTGTAATATGTAATGTATATGGAACTCAATATTTTACCCAGGCCCAATCAATAAACAATACAATCTAATAGTAGCCCAATATGGAGTAGCTAGCTCCCAATATGTGGGGGTTTGTGATGAGTGCTCAAACACTCATCATTTTTGGTCAAAACTGAACTGCAAAACATATAAAAAACACTCAGAAATGCATCAAAATACTGAAAATATTTCAAACTTATGTTTCATATGTTTTAGTTGCAAAATGAGTAAAAACAGATGAAAAACGTACAAAGTTTGCAAAATTGGCAGTTTCAGTCCCCCAACTTTCATAAAATGTCAAAACTAGTCCCTGGTCATTTAAAATATGGATAATTATCACCAAAGGTCATTTTAAAATCATAAGTTGTCATATTTAGTCCTTTGGTGAAAAATCTCAAAAGTTTTGGAAATTTACAGTTTCAGTCCCTCAACTTCATAAATTGGCAGATTTGGTCCCTGGTGGGAAATTCTTGGAAGAAAAACCATTTTTAGTCCTTGGAAATTTAAAAATGTTCAATATTAATCCTTGTATAAAAGTTTGGTGAAATGGCAATTTTAGTCCCCGGGGTTTGGAAATTTACAAAAATGGTCCTTGGGTGTTTATTTGTGAAAAAGTACATTTTGGGTCCCTGGGTTATTGAAGTTGTCAACTTTGGCCCTTGTGATAACTTTGGCAAAAATTACATTTTCAGTCCTTGAGTTTTCGGCTAATTACACTAATGGTCCCTTTTTGTTTTCAAACTTAAATAACCAAACAAACCCTTTATTATACCAAACCCAATCCAAACAACAAAACCACCCTAGCCCACACTTAAACCCTGGCCCATACACCTCAAAAGCCCACCAACAAAAAGTAAAAAAAAAAACCTTCCCCGTTTTTTATTCAAACCAGGGTCAAACAACCCTTTGACCTTTACCCTCCTTCCACCTCAACACCCCCACTTGTAATCCTGCAAATACCAACTCCCTGCCAACCCCCCTCCTCCAGCTCACCAACCCATCACTTGTTCCCACAAACAACCAAACTACATTTAATGATCTAAGATTGCTCCAAGAAATCCCCTAACTGCCAAATTGGCATTTCCCGCCAAAAAAAGAATTTCAACGGCCATGATCATTTGAGTGAATCCAAAGGCCAAGAGAAGAGTGGGAAAGTCAAGCAAACTCACATGGACCCTTATAAGTGAAGAAAGAAGCAAAGGAGGGGAGCAGTTAGTGTAGTATTAGTGTAATTTATTTATCTTATGTCATCTTAGTCCATTTTCTTTTCAAATGGAATTTTTAGTTTAAAAATAATGTAGTAAGTAATTTCAGAGTAGTTTGAAACTCATTGTAATCCTTAATTTCAGTTGTTTCAGTCGATTTTAGTTTCTTACCATTTTACTTTGAAAATTCTCAATTTAGTTTTACATTGTTAAAAACTGTTGAATTCTGTTTGTTTAAGTTTATTTAAGCTCAGTTAAAGGTTTTTAAAAGTTTTTAAGGTGAATAAATTATTTTGGCTCAGTTTATCATGAATCATGGAAAATAGTCCATAAATAGAAGACTCAGTTTAGAGATGAATTGAAGCAAGGATTAAGGATGATCTTGGATTTCAAAGGTTTTAGAACCTCAGGGAGGTATTAGGACAGTGGTAATGACCTGATGCCTGTTCTCATCTTGTAAAGCTTTTGTAAGCACTTTTCTCACAAAATTGCATTTTCACTGTAGCTGACCTTTTTAGCTTGATTATCTGTGTTTTCATGCTTCTTAGGTGTATATGAGTTCTGTTATTACATATTAGTAGGTGCTTGTTCATTCCAATCTTTATTTTCTTAGTCTAAGTATTTCTCAGTCAAGAGAGCATAATTGTGATTCATGTGTATTATGCCATTGTTGTTAATGTTTTATGCTCTCATGATCTTATGTTATCAGATTATGACCATGTGATTCTGTATCATGGTTTGAAATAGTCACTTAGTTTGGAAATCTCATAAAACAGGTTAATTAGAGGGTGTTTGGTTCATACTGTTTGCCTAAGATTAGGATACTCAGTGTTGTTGTTTTTGGTTGGGATAAGTCACATTAGGCTAGATTATGTTTAATTGACCATAAATATAGTGCCTTATAAACAGAAAAGTAAAAACTTCATATATCATCAATCCATGTGCTAACTGTGAGGTATTTGGATTGCTGCATGCTCATTTTAGGATTAGAAGTAGTTGATTTTACTTAATTTATCTTTTTAGTAGCTACATACTACATGTTCAGCTAGTAGATTAAGATCAAACTTCATCAAAGTCAAAATTTTAGGTTTTCTCAAAAAGTCAAATATCCACCTTTGTGCAGAATTGCAATATTTCCAAGAATTGTTTGGAATTTTGTACTTGTTTTTAGGCTTTGGGATTTTTAGGGTTTGTTGTATCCCAGCTCATCTCCATTCCCCCCCCCCCTCCTCAATTTATTTTTGTGATTTTTGTATTGGACCCCACTCTGGTTCAAAGATACCTGCTGGGCAAGGCTATGCCCTGCACACAGATACTCAGCCAAACACCCCAACTTCCATGCCTTCCCTTGGCCTACATAGTGGGCCTCACAATGAGCTTATTGGCTTTTTGAGAAGCCAATAAGCTCATCTTCAAGTCTCTGGGCTTATTTTGAGGTTCTCACCTCATTTGCTAGGGCTGCAAGGGCCACCAACTTTGTCCCTTTTTCTGAGTTGAGCAAGGTGCTCAATTGGCTTATTTCACTACTTATTGCTTATTCAGGGAATCCTTTTGGTTTTTATTAGCTTATTTCCACTCTCTCAACTTGTTCAAACCCAATTCCACCCCTGGTCTCAAGTTTAAAGCTTATTTCAAAGCTTTTTGCCTTGACAGTTGACCAAAGTCAACTGTCCAAGCTTATTGAGCTCACAATGCTTATTTTTAAGATGTAAAAAAAGTTGTTTGTTTTTAGGTATAAAACAAGTTTCCAAAATAAAATTCCAGAAAATCAAATATTAATTATAAGTGATAGTTTCTATTTAATTTTATTTATATTTTTAATTTTCCTTTTTAAATTTTTGTTAAGCACTTAGCTTTTTTATATTTTTATTAAATTCCTTTTATATTAAAGTAATTTTAGTAATTTTTTCAGATTTTTATTTTGTCATTTAGTATTTATTAAAATTAATATTAGTTTTATTAATTATTAATTAATAATTAAGTATTAAATAGCATAATTAATTTTTATAAAGTAAGACCTAGTTTTTATATTTTTCCTAGCTTTTATATAACATAATATAATTTTAGGAATTTTTCTAGAATTTTCACTATTCATTTTCTATTTTTTATAATTTAAAATAGTTTAATTAGGTAATTAATATTTAATTAGTAATTAATTAATAGAAAAATCATAAAAAGACAAAAAAATACATATTTTTAAATTTAAAACTTATTTTTAGTTATTTTATAATTTTAGGAATTTAATTTTCATTTTTCTAGTGTTTAAATAATATTATATTATATTTAAGTATTTTAAATAGTAATAATAAGTATTAAATAGTATTTATATAATAATAAATAAGTAATTAGTGTAAAAATTTATTTTCTTTTTCTAAAAAATTTCTTTTATCTTTAAGTTTGTAAAAAAGTCATTTTTACCCCTCGGGGGTTTTCAGATTTCAGTTTTCACTTTTTATTTTGTACGTTTACGTTAATTTAAATTAAACGAACGCGTTTTTAGGTTTCTGGTATTTCAAACTTTCCAGTCTTGTTCATATAGCTTGTTTAAGCTATTTCTTCGTATATTCCTTAGTTTAATCAAACTCAAACCCCTTTCCCGTCCAGATTCACCCGATCACAGAACCGTTTGATAACCATCACACCTCGTCGGGACATAACGACCCGGGGAAACCCTATATTCCACGGAGCATTGAGCCTAAGGAGTTTGACTATATTGACCACATCCGTGGTTGATTTTAGTTGACTGCTTTTGCCTCAATCAGTTTGCAATGCACGCACACCCAGTCACTAAACAATGTAGCAATAATCAATGTAGTCTATATAGTAATCACAATCAATCAATCAAACCTAGGATGCATCCATACGCCCCTGCAGGCCAATAACAATCATAGTAGTAGTCGATAACAATATCAGGGACGGTGTGGTACATCTTTCCAACCACACTAGAGTACATAATATTGGTGTGTCACAACTCGTAATTTCATGTCCTGTTTCAAACGTCGAAATTCCAATTTTTATCTCGGAAAGTTACTATTCACTTTTACTATTCACAAAACACTATTCATGTCCAAAATTTTTATTTCATATTCTCATAAGTTAAACTATTTTAACGGTAATCCGAGAGTTTGGCGCTCGTCGGATCATTTCTGCAAAAATCACGAAGCCGTGTCCGAGATTTACATTCAGGTTTAAACGTCCTTCCGACACCCCGATATGTCCATAAAACAATATAAACAATAAAAATATGATTTTCTTTCATTTTACGACAATTCTAAAAGTTTTGGAATTTTACGTTTTCCAGTTCAGTGTTTTACGCGAATTACGCGTTTTTGACCCGCGTTTCCAGTTTTAAGAGCGTTTATGCAACCCGATGGAACTTACCATTCATTTTATATTTTATTATGGAGTATTTTGACAAGTTTAGTCATTCTTTCAAGTTTCATATTTTTACGATACCCGAATTTACGTTTCGCGATTTAAAACTTTACGTTTAGCGATTAACGAAACCAAAACCGACTCCGTGAACCAGATAACACCAAGCTTACTACATACTCATTCACTTTTACACATGTGCAGCCCCCCCCCCCCCCCCCCTCAAAATATCTAGTCAACTTGACCAAGTATTTACTAAAATGCCATTGATTTAGATTTTTTTTATACATAAACACCTTTTACACAACACTTATAAAATTTTAGAATCAAAAACTCATTTCTCATCTTCTCCACCTCCATAACCACGACCCAACCATGATCTCCATGATCAAACCATTATTTTTCAAAGTACAAAGCATCAAAGTTGTTCATTTCATCATTCTAATCAAGATTCATGCAACAAAAACACAAGTAATCCAAGGTTTCTCATCATCTCACCACCTATTATTTCAAAGTGAGTTATCAAATTTATTTTCATGTTTTCATCTAATTAACACATTTATCTTATAGTATTCATGCTTAATTTCATGCACAAACTAGTTATACCACTTTATTTTTGTTAACTTTTTGAACATACAAACCCTAGATTTTGATTTAGGTGTTCCTTTGTTAAATTAACTTGATTACTAGTCATTAGGAACCCATGGCACCCTAAGAAGGTGTATGGTAGGATTAGATTAGTTTTGTGAAGTTTGCAAGAGATTTGGTTGAAGTAGAAACTAGTTTTGAACCTTGGAAATGGATTCCTAACAAGTTTATAAACATGCTGTCCCATTTTGTTAAATTTTGGAAAATCAGTACATACAAAGGAAACTTTGGAAAAATTTTTAGAAAATACTTTCAAAAACGAATCCGTAGGCGAAAGAACGGATTAAAAAGAGTTTATAACGAAGAAGTTATGATTTTTGCAAGTTTATAGACGAAAACTATTTTCCGGAAAAATACATGGTGTTGGACGTTTTTCATCGGACAAAAAGAGGCTTTAGACGTAACCCGGAGGAGCCGAGCTTTCCAAAATATATTACTACATACTAAGACGTAACCGTGGATATAAAGAACAAGTAAAACGGACTTATAACGACAAAGATATTCACGTTTGAATATCGGCAAAACTCATTTTAGTTTGACAGCTTTTATAAATATTAACGCCAAAACTACGTAGCAACTCTAGATTCTAAAAATAATACCAAGTACCCAATTTTATAACTAATGAAGTATTAGTTATTACAAGTATATTTTATCACTACGAGGCGTTATTTCAAGGATTTCAACCCGAGGATTTCAACACTAACATTGAAACATACGATATATATATAAGTATATATATTGCAACTAGTTTTATTTTTCTAATAGCCATATTTTTCCTAAGTCTTGGAATATATATACTTTTGATAACAACAATTGTTTTTCAAAGAGTAGAGTGGTATAGGAAACATGTGCATGGACATTCATAACATCATTTCATGATCTAAAGTAGATCGTTCATATCATTCATTTTAGGTTGCGGCTAGTGTGCGCGCCTTGTTTTTCAGCTCATTACATGTTCATTGTTGTTCATTTCACTTCATCACAGTAACATCAGCTTCAGGTGAGTCATAGCCCTACTTTTACTGGTTTAATTACTTTACAAACTCTTTGGGGGAGATACATGCTTAAATACCCGTGTTATACTTTTATACGATTTCAAATCCCATGGGGGAGAATACATTGCAACAACTATTTTTGTACATGCCCAAGTATTACAAATTCCATACATTGCTTAAGTTGCCTTACTACCACTTCATAACAAGTCCCCTTTCAATATCATGGACCGTTAATTTTAGTACTAAGCGAGAGTGAGTGAATAGATCTATTGAGGGTGACGCCTCCATTCGTGTTTGGGTTGCTCCAACGGGACGAATGCATTTCATGTCTTATCAAGTGAGTGCCTGGTAGACACTCTGTTGGGGCATTACAAAGTCTAGCTTCGGGGTCATGAGCTTAAGAGACAATGTAGCATTTTTGACATTTATGTCGGTTCACTTTATACTTGTGGCTATTGTACATACGAAAATTACTTATGGAATTACGATACTTTTCCACCACTATTACTACGGAATTACGATGCCTTTGCATCAACCTTATGACTGATTTATTACAAACATATTATATTTGGCAGTGGATTGTAAACACACAGGTTACAAGTCTCTTATGGCGGGACTTGGAACTGAGTGGATTTACGATGCCTTTGCTGGGAAATCTTCATTTCAATGCATTACATTCTTTTTCACAAGACTCTATGAACTCACCAACCATTGTGTTGACACTTTAGCATGTATTTTCAGGTATTAACCAATGGCACACTACTGGAGGTTTTGGCAGGGCATGGCATGGTCATAGAAGACTCTGATTTAATCATTTGGGGACCGTTTTAAACTACTTTAAGGGCCTACTTCCGCATTACTTTTAACGATGTAAATTCATACTTTTGTTTAAACAATTTTATTTTAAATGATTCAAGTGCAAACCATTTTTGAACTTGTTTTGTGATATCAATTGAGTTACACCCCAGCTACATGTATGCTTCCGCTGGACCCGAATTTGGGGGTGTGACAGATTGGTACCAGAGCTTTGGCTATAGCGAACTAAGTGTTTTTAAAACCTAGACTATAGCTACTTTTATGAAAACTTAACCCTATGACCGTCACATGCCTGCCTGCCAAGCTGAAGCCTCATTTGTGGTTAGTTGCTGACATAGGTGATGAGATTTGTGTCTCATTATCTGATATATTATATTCATTTATTATAGTTGTTTACTATAATTGTCTTTCATATAAGCATGCTCATGTATCATATATGTCACCGCATTATGTTTTTCCTTGCATAGTTTCATCATTTGACCTCGAGTTTGGTCATTTGCTTTTGTCTTTCAGAACGTCTTGGTATTTGTGAAGGACATAGTCTTAGTATGACTGAGCTGAGTATTTCAAAATTCATGGAACCTCGGTGGAATATAGACTGGTCATCTATATTCAACCCGGGATAGTGAGATATAGGCTGACCACCTATGTCTGACTCAGAGATGAATTTTGCAACATTGAGAATAGTTATAATAAAATTCTGTCTGGATTAAATCCTTTACTCATTTTCCAAATGTTTCATGCATGTGTGTGTATACCCTCGTTGTCAGAACATTCATACTTTTCATCACCTCGTGAACCGCCGCTTGGAAGCATGTCAATTGATCATTTCATTTCATGAACATTTACGTCTATGCACAATACACTTACATCACAGTATTTTCTTTTATCACAATATCAATTTTGTCGCAGTTGTCACAGTCTCTTCCCTTCTCACCATCACTATCAATTCCTTTTCCCATCCCCATATATATATAAGGAATTAGCTGACACTTTATGGATTCCTATGTCACTCAGCACTCACTACTCCTAATATTGATAAGTGGATATTATCAATGACTTCCATAGGAAAGACTTTCCATACCATCTATAAGGAGGATCCCTCGGTACATTAAGACCATTTCAAAACTCAACAGAATTCTCAGGATATCACCAAACTATTCGAACCACTATCACTGGACCATGTAATATTTCAAACAGAGTAGGCCTAGTGGCCGTCAGACTTGAGCCTTGTTAGAGAACAACAACAACAAGATTACACAACCACGTATTATCAGCTTTTCAGAATTGTCACCCATAATTCCATTCGGAAAGGAATCCAACCCAAAGTCAAACATAAACCTTGCAGGAGAACAAGTACAAATCATGGACAGTTAGGTCAAACAGTTGAAGCAGAGTCGAATTCCTATCGTTAGAGTTCGCTGGAATTCTCGAATATCATCAACTTTTCACCAATATGTTTTCAGAAACCAACATAAACTGAACTTCGGGACGAAGTTCCTTTTAGAGGGGAAGAATGTCACAACTCGTAATTTCATGTCCTGTTTCAAACGTCGAAATTCCAATTTTTATCTCGGAAAGTTACTATTCACTTTTACTATTCACAAAACACTATTCATGTCCAAAATTTTTATTTCATATTCTCATAAGTTAAACTATTTTAACGGTAATCCGAGAGTTTGGCGCTCGTCGGATCATTTCTGCAAAAATCACGAAGCCGTGTCCGAGATTTACATTCAGGTTTAAACGTCCTTCCGACACCCCGATATGTCCATAAAACAATATAAACAATAAAAATATGATTTTCTTTCATTTTATGACAATTCTAAAAGTTTTGGAATTTTACGTTTTCCAGTTCAGTGTTTTACGTGAATTACGCGTTTTTGACCCGCGTTTCCAGTTTTAACAGCGTTTATGCAACCCGATGGAACTTACCATTCATTTTATATTTTATTATGGAGTATTTTGACAAGTTTAGTCATTCTTTCAAGTTTCATATTTTTACGATACCCGAATTTACGTTTCGCGATTTAAAACTTTACGTTTAGCGATTAACGAAACCAAAACCGACTCCGTGAACCAGATAACACCAAGCTTACTACATACTCATTCACTTTTACACATGTGCAGCCCCCCCCCCCCCCCCCCTCAAAATATCTAGTCAACTTGACCAAGTATTTACTAAAATGCCATTGATTTAGATTTTTTTTATACATAAACACCTTTTACACAACACTTATAAAATTTTAGAATCAAAAACTCATTTCTCATCTTCTCCACCTCCATAACCACGACCCAACCATGATCTCCATGATCAAACCATTATTTTTCAAAGTACAAAGCATCAAAGTTGTTCATTTCATCATTCTAATCAAGATTCATGCAACAAAAACACAAGTAATCCAAGGTTTCTCATCATCTCACCACCTATTATTTCAAAGTGAGTTATCAAATTTATTTTCATGTTTTCATCTAATTAACACATTTATCTTATAGTATTCATCCTTAATTTCATGCACAAACTAGTTATACCACTTTATTTTTGTTAACTTTTTGAACATACAAACCCTAGATTTTGATTTAGGTGTTCCTTTGTTAAATTAACTTGATTACTAGTCATTAGGAACCCATGGCACCCTAAGAAGGTGTATGGTAGGATTAGATTAGTTTTGTGAAGTTTGCAAGAGATTTGGTTGAAGTAGAAACTAGTTTTGAACCTTGGAAATGGATTCCTAACAAGTTTATAAACATGCTGTCCCATTTTGTTAAATTTTGGAAAATCAGTACATACAAAGGAAACTTTGGAAAAATTTTTAGAAAATACTTTCAAAAACGAATCCGTAGGCGAAAGAACGGATTAAAAAGAGTTTATAACGAAGAAGTTATGATTTTTGCAAGTTTATAGACGAAAACTATTTTCCGGAAAAATACATGGTGTTGGACGTTTTTCATCGGACAAAAAGAGGCTTTAGACGTAACCCGGAGGAGCCGAGCTTTCCAAAATATATTACTACATACTAAGACGTAACCGTGGATATAAAGAACAAGTAAAACGGACTTATAACGACAAAGATATTCACGTTTGAATATCGGCAAAACTCATTTTAGTTTGACAGCTTTTATAAATATTAACGCCAAAACTACGTAGCAACTCTAGATTCTAAAAATAATACCAAGTACCCAATTTTATAACTAATGAAGTATTAGTTATTACAAGTATATTTTATCACTACGAGGCGTTATTTCAAGGATTTCAACCCGAGGATTTCAACACTAACATTGAAACATACGATATATATATAAGTATATATATTGCAACTAGTTTTATTTTTCTAATAGCCATATTTTTCCTAAGTCTTGGAATATATATACTTTTGATAACAACAATTGTTTTTCAAAGAGTAGAGTGGTATAGGAAACATGTGCATGGACATTCATAACATCATTTCATGATCTAAAGTAGATCGTTCATATCATTCATTTTAGGTTGCGGCTAGTGTGCGCGCCTTGTTTTTCAGCTCATTACATGTTCATTGTTGTTCATTTCACTTCATCACAGTAACATCAGCTTCAGGTGAGTCATAGCCCCACTTTTACTGGTTTAATTACTTTACAAACTCTTTGGGGGAGATACATGCTTAAATACCCGTGTTATACTTTTATACGATTTCAAATCCCATGGGGGAGAATACATTGCAACAACTATTTTTGTACATGCCCAAGTATTACAAATTCCATACATTGCTTAAGTTGCCTTACTACCACTTCATAACAAGTCCCCTTTCAATATCATGGACCGTTAATTTTAGTACTAAGCGAGAGTGAGTGAATAGATCTATTGAGGGTGACGCCTCCATTCGTGTTTGGGTTGCTCCAACGGGACGAATGCATTTCATGTCTTATCAAGTGAGTGCCTGGTAGACACTCTGTTGGGGCATTACAAAGTCTAGCTTCGGGGTCATGAGCTTAAGAGACAATGTAGCATTTTTGACATTTATGTCGGTTCACTTTATACTTGTGGCTATTGTACATACGAAAATTACTTATGGAATTACGATACTTTTCCACCACTATTACTACGGAATTACGATGCCTTTGCATCAACCTTATGACTGATTTATTACAAACATATTACATTTGGCAGTGGATTGTAAACACACAGGTTACAAGTCTCTTATGGCGGGACTTGGAACTGAGTGGATTTACGATGCCTTTGCTGGGAAATCTTCATTTCAATGCATTACATTCTTTTTCACAAGACTCTATGAACTCACCAACCATTGTGTTGACACTTTAGCATGTATTTTCAGGTATTAACCAATGGCACATTACTGGAGGTTTTGGCAGGGCATGGCATGGTCATAGAAGACTCTGATTTAATCATTTGGGGACCGTTTTAAACTACTTTAAGGGCCTACTTCCGCATTACTTTTAACGATGTAAATTCATACTTTTGTTTAAACAATTTTATTTTAAATGATTCAAGTGCAAACCATTTTTGAACTTGTGTTGTGATATCAATTGAGTTACACCCCAGCTACATGTATGCTTCCGCTGGACCCGAATTTGGGGGTGTGACATGGTGCATCAATGCTATGGTTGTGGCTACTCCACAACAGGTAATACCTGGGTAAATACTGAAAGGTCATGTAGTCAAGGTTCAATATCAAAGTATAAGTGCCAAGTCATAATCAAAAGGTCAATGTCAAAGGTTCAATCTAAAAGGTTCAGTATCAAAGGTTCAGAATCAAAGGTTCAATATCAAAGGTCAATGTCAAAGGATCAATCAAAGATGTAATATCGACGGATCAAAATGGAGAGGTCAAAGCCAAAGTTCCCAATCCACATGGTTCACTATTCTAAGTTCCAAAGTCCCATAGTTCATAAATTATAGGGTCATAATGAGAGTTTAAAATAAAGTTCAATTTAGCAGGTTCCCATCACTTGTTTAAAAAGACTCGTAGTATAATCCCATTTAAAATGTTTAAAACCAAAGTTCGTTTAGAAAAGATCTTCCCAAAAGATGACATTTATAAAAGTGGTTCTTTAATAACGGTTTTCACAAGATATTCTTTAAAAGTGGTCCTCATGAATTTATAAAATCCCATATAAGATTAGTATTAATTCATATTAAAAGTGTCGTTATAAAATAATTTCTCCTTTAATATTTCCATGTCATACTTTTAAGAAAAGAGATTTTACCTCCCGTTATAATATCCCAAAGAACATTCAAAGTCCCCCAAGGGTTCAAAGGTTGAGGTCACGAAAGGTTATCGAACGGGTCATGTCAACACCATACCATAAGAGTCCAAACGAATAAAAATTGGATCACAATACCGGTGGAACACATCAATCATAGAGCTAAGTACGAAGGATCATAACCAAGAACAAACGGAATCACAATACGATAACAACTCAAAGACAAAGTTAAGAGAGAGAAAGTGTGTACTCTTACTGAAAGAGTACGGAATATCTGTACCTTAGCCGAGTCAAAACAAACCGAGGTCAAACGAAAAGAGAGTGGCTATTACCGCTTCACCGAAGCTAGAAGAGAATGGATACAAATCAAGAAGAGTTCAAATCACGTAAGTTACCTCTTTTAGTTATCTTTCCATTTTTTTTGTAACTTCCCACTTTAAGTTGTTTAAGCATTTTAGAAGACTTTCTATTTTTAGTAAGTTTCCTTATTAGAAGGTTTCCAATCATTAATTTAACCTTAAACACATTCATTATATCAAATAAAATATCAAAACCCTAACCTTAGTATTTATGCCCCATTTTATTCATATATTTCGATCGGATTGGCAACAAATAAATCAAAAAAATTACCATAAGCTTCAAATAATTGTAACCACATTTTATACATGTTATATACACGTAATGACATAGTAAGAAAATCAGATCTAGCCACCAAAAATTTTATTTAGGCCGATTGTACAATTAAACTGTTTTTAGGGTTTTTATTTAATTTTAATTCGTATGGCCAAAATAATGTGCATGGATCAGTTTTATTATTTTCAACAGAGTATAATAGGTAAAAGGGATGATGAAAAAATACCCAAAATGGCTAGGATCGAATGAATGAGCAAAATGAGTTTTCCTCTTTTTCGGCTACAAATCAAACACCAAAAATGAAATCCGATCATTACGAGCACTTATAACACTTGGGACTATTTTTCTCACCCTTCTTGGAGCAATAAAAGACTGGTGAAAAATGGCCAAAGGCCATGGAAAAATATTGGAGGCCGTGGGTGAGTTTTAGGAGAGAATTAGGGTTTTAATATGTTTAAAATGGGAAAAATAATATAAGCCGTGTATATAGAGGAGGGGGAACAAGATTTTTGGCCAAAATTAAGGGGATTAAATCAATTATATTGATTTTCTCACTTTCCATAATTATTTGAAACATATCCCTTAATTAAAAAAAATTTAAATCAATTATATACTAAAATAAAATGGAATTCGGCCAATGTAATATTTTTTTGTGAGACATTTATTTTTCGTACACTTTATAAATATTTTAATGTTTATAAAAATTATCATATATCATATGTTGCTATATCTCATGTGTTTAGGATTTCTTTTGTATTTAAAATAATTGTTTTATTAAATTTTAAAACATAGGGGTACTTTGGTCATTTAAACGTGTTATGAATATGTGGGTTTTATAAAACACCTTAAAATTCCATGATTCTCAATCATCCATTATTCTAATCTCAATCCTCGAGAACACTCATTGTCACCAACATATCCACCTCCAATGACGAATCCAATATAATTGGTACCTCCCATGAGAATCCAATTTAAAAGAGTCACATACCGAATGTAACAGATGACAATTGTATCCCCTTAAAAGATATTCAAAGAAAGATGTAGGATTGGGTGGGTATTCCATTCGCGGACAAGGAATTGAACTGAGATAAGAATGTATCGAACGATAGCATCATGAAGGTAATATATATCAGTTTAACTCTTCAGATTTTCCAATAGTTTCGTCTTCAATGCAACCTTCAAAAGGTATTTTCGTAAACCGACAGATCTTGATTCTCAGAACCCAAAACTTCATATTTTAACTCATAACAGATCATCATGAAACGATTCCATCGAATATGAGGAGTGTATACAAAGCAAGGCATAGGTGTAGCTCTTAATAGTAACGAATCAAATCCATATAGGTAGAAAATAAGTTGATTGATAACATCAAATGGCGGAAAGCTTTACAACGGAACTTGGGATTTATTAAAATATAGAAGTCAAACAATCGCGTGACGCGTATCCAAACGTATCAAAACGTACGACGATAAGGTAGATCAGGCGTACAGATCGAAAGAGCCCTAAAGTCTTACTATTCGCAGATCGTCGCAAACGAAAACAGAATCTAAGTCTCCCCTAAGGCACTTCTCAAGACATCATATGAACACAACTGCACGTTATATGATGTAAGTATTATCACGTTAGCTAGGCGTCTTAATACTAGCATCATATAAATATGCCCTCATGATGGTCATACTTTGTCTTAATCAGTGAAACAAATCTACAATCCACCTAACAGTCCAACTAACTCCTGGGTTATTCCTATTCAAAAGATCAATAACCAAACGATGTCAGCAAAACAAATGAACTCGAAAAGAGGTAACAAAGTCAAACAGTCATCATTAGAAAGAAACATGTCGCCAAGGAATCAATTCCTCCATCAAAATTCGTCTCTTCAGAATCTTCTTATGTCCGAGTAGTCGGTCTTCGTCCATCTTCCAATCTAAGAGTGAAACGAAATCGTTAACTTGAGTTTGGTTTCTTAAGCCTTCTGCAATCTCTTTTTAGAATGTGCCTTAGTAATGCGAGCCTCTGGTATGGTCTTCAATCTCCTCATCATCCAGTCTGCTTCCACTCTTAGTTCATCTTAGAACAACCAAGATGAATAGGGAAGTGTGACTGTATGTTCTTCATCAGCTACAGGTTCGCTGTCTTGACCAGGTTCCTGTCATCATAAACCTTCCGTCTTGCGGGGTATATAATCAACTCTCAAAGGTAGTTACCGTTGTCTGTCATCATCAGGTTCTATCAAGCTCCAACCTTCGGTGGAAAACTTGGCGGTTCAACAAGAATCATATCCGAAATTCCAGGGTGCCAAAACATAATTCACACGAAAATGTTTATCTCTTGGTGGACAAAATAGGTGCAAGAGTACTTCACAACCGCGAAAGTAACAAACGAGTCTCCAAAGAAAAGATGATAACAAAAGTTTAATGATCGGGAATCATGGTAAAAGATTTTCAAATAGTTCAATACATCAAAGGTGAGGCATAACAGAACAATCATCAGCATCTCGAATGCATAAGCAATCAAAACTCACATCAGGATCAATTTGAAATTGACTTTCTAAAGAAAGGCAGATTAACACAACAGATTTTATCGTTCCAAAGGAAAAGAAAAATTCTCATACTCGTGGTTAAGCACTACCCGACTTCTCAAAGATAGAAAAGATGAGTAAAACAAAATCAAATAACGTTAGAAAACTTACAGAAGATTTACCAAAAGCAAGATACGAACATAGAGTGCATCAAGCACGTCATCGCCATGTACATTCTCAGAATGCCCAAAGATTTGTCAAAAGGATTAACAAATGGATCAGGGATCGAAGATAAAATCAAAATAGCGTTGTGCATTTCCATGCAGTCTTAAATGCCTTACTGGTAAACTTACGTGGTGCAAGGATTTCTAACTCTAAAAGGATGATTCCAAAAGGCATAGCTAAACGTAAGGTACGAATCAGAGTAATGCGGAAGCAAAGATTTATAAGAAGAATCTTAAAGTCTACCCATTCCTTACTAGTTAAAATTTAAGTTCATATAGGGGATTCCTAAGGCAAGTTCTCAAAGCGTTTTCATATGTTCCTACAGTGGAAGCCTAATGGTCCAAAACTCACAGGTCATAGCCTAAGCTCAACGGATGGTGCATCCGCCGATCCAAACCTATCTCTGATACCATAATTGTAACACCCCCAACCCGAGAAGGTTACAAAGGAGTCAAATCAGAACACAAGTGAAATGGAGATACATTACCAATACAAAGTCTACAAAGGTTACAAAGGAAAAACCAAACAAGGTACAAGATACAAAAAGGGGCAACAACATACTAGGCCCAAAACATAAGATACTAAGCGCAAACATAACAGCTTCTAAACATCTCTAAGTCCAACAAGTATCTAACAGGGTGAAGTCTTCTAAGCCCAAAAGCAAACAAACTCTTCAATCTAATACCCAACTCCCTACTAAACCTGCCGCAAGAAAAGAAATGCGGCTGAGCTTACAAAGCTCAGTGAACAGATACACCCTTGCAGGCCAATAACAAATCTAGGATGCATCCATATGACCTTGCAGGCCAATAACAATCATAGCAAATATCAATCAATCAATCAATCAAATCTAGGATGCATCCATACGCCCTTGCAGGCCAATAACAATCATAGCACTAGTCAATAACATTATCAGGGAGGGTGTGGTACATCTCTCCAACCACACTAGAGTACACAGCATTGGTGCATAAATGCTATGGTTGTTGCTACTCGACAACAAGTAATACCTGGGTAAATACTTAAGGGTCATGTAGTCAAGGTTCAATATCAAAGTATAGGTGCCAAGTCATAATCAAAACTTCAATGTCAAAGGTTCAATATAAAAGGTTCAGTATCAAAGGTTCGGAATCAAAGGTTCAATATCAAAGGTTCAATATCAAAGGTCAATGTCAAAGGATCAATCAAAGATGTAATATCAATGGATCAAAATGGAGAGATCAAAGCCAAAGGTCCCAATCCACAAGGTTCACTATTCCAAGTTCCAAAGTCCCATAGTTCATAAATCAAAGGGTCAGAATGAGAGTTTAAAACAAAGTTCAATTTAGCAGGTTCCCATCACTTGTTTAAAAAGGCTCGTAGTATAATCCCATTTAAAAGGTTTATAACAAAAGTTCGTTTAGAAAAGATCTTCCCAAAAGATGGCATTTATAAAAGTGGTTCTTTAATAACAGTTTTTACAAGATATTCTTTAAAAGTGGTCTTCATGAATTTATAAAATCCCATATAAGATTATTCTTAATTCATATTAAAAGTGTTGTTATAAAATAATTTCTCCTTTAATATTTCCATGTCATAATTTTAAGAAAAAAGATTTCACCTCCCGTTATAATATCCCAAAGAACATTCAAAGTCCCCCAAGGGTTCAAAGGTTGAGGTCACGAAAGGTTATCGAATGGGTCATGTCAACACCATACCATAAGAGTCCAAACGAATAACAATTGGATCACAATACCGGTGGAACACATCAATCATAGAGCCAAGTACGAAGGATCATAACCAAGAACAAACGGAATCACAATACGATAACAACTCAAAGACAAAGTTAATAGAGAGAAAGTGGGTACTCTTACTGAAAAAGTATGGAATATCTGTACCTTAGTCAAGTCAAAACAAACCAAGATCAAACGAAAGGAGAACGGTTATTCCCGCTTCACCGAACCTAGAAGAGAATGAATACGAATCAAGAAGAGTTCAAATCACGTAAGTTACCTCTTTTAGTTATCTTTCCATTTTTTTGTAACTTCCCACTTTAAGTAGTATAAGCATTTTAGAAGACTTTCTATTTTTAGTAACTTTCCTTATTAGAAGGTTTCCATAAATAGCAGGTTTCCATAATTAGCAGATTTCCAGAATTAGCAAGCTTCCAATTATAAACATATTCAATATAGTTAGTTTTATCATTTAATCAAGTTCCCATGTTCACATAAGTCAAGGATTTCATTTTATACACGTTTTCTGAAATTAGGGTTTCTAAATGTTATTTAATATGTTTTAGGGTTAAAAGTGTCAAAATAACAAGTTAAGGGTCACAAATGAAAATATTCTCATTGTAACACATCAACATAAGTCAAGAATGCCAGATATGTCATTTTTACGCTTTACACCCTTTAGTTTACAAAGTTATATAATAATCCTTTAATTATCTCATTTTCCATATTAAACCATTAACTAATATAATTCAACACATAAGTCACATAGCTTTACAAAAATGTCACAAACAGCCCCTACCTCATTTTTAGGTCGAAACATGCCTCATATATCCATATTTACATTTTTAGTCCCTCTAGTTATCATATTTACAATTCGAACCTTTTTAATTATCTAATTAACATATAAACCACATAATTAACCAAATAACTACATAAATCCACCAATTATCACCCAATGACAATATTAGTCCCTCTATATTACTTTTAGGTTGTAATATATGTATTTACACCAATGGTCCTTCAAGTTTATAAAGTTACAAAACATACCCTACACATTTTAAAATCCAATCGGTATTATATTTAATTAACAAACCCTAACCCTAAAATTTACCAATAATTACCAATCATTAATTGTCACAACTCGTAATTTCCAGTCATTTTCCAAACTTCGCTAATTCACTATTCATAAATCACTATTCACCGATCACTATTCATCATCTTACTATTCATCATTTTTGAGGTCAATTTGACATTCCGAGAAACATTTAGAAATTTTACTATTCACTTGACACTATTCATTTCCGAGAGGAAGCCACTATTCACGTGCATTACTCATGTCGTCGTAAAATTAGTTTACGAGGGTTCAAATTCGCGTAACCGTATTGGTTCAGGAGCGAATTCATGCATTATTATCAGGGACATTTCATACGGACTAGAAATAGTCCGCATATCATCATTAGGGCACTTGCATACTATTCCACTCGTAGGATAACTAAAGTAATACTTTTGGTATAATTAACGATTTACGTACGTTTATTTTAAATAAACACTAATACGCGAACTATAAATGTGTCTAACATGTCCGACACTCCCGACTATTATCCCAATATGTTTTTATATTCATTTTAATAATATAAAAATTATAATATTAATTTACCCGGTATTTTGGAAATTTATTTATTACGTATCGTACGTCCAACTTAACAACGACGGTTTTCACAAAAATTAAACGATAATCACCCGAACTCCCCGTACTTGTACCCGACATATTTTTACAATTTTTACGACTTTATTACGTCCCGAATAACTTCAATAAAATTTATTTCTAACAAACCCGGTACCCGATTAAACCTAAAACTAACATAACTACACTTTACCACTAATTTCCCTAATTATACTCAAGACAAACCCCCCCCCCCCCTTTCCCTCCTTTATGGTCCGGCCAACCCCCCCCCCCCCCCCATGGTCCTAAAATATCTAACTACACCAACTCACTTAAATGCTCACCAAACATTTGTCCCCTAAGTATATAATAAACCATTTCATCCATTATTACCACAAAATCATTTTTCTAGTTCAAGCAAATTTTTTTTCTCTCATTTCTCTTAAGGTGTGTTCGAACTAGGGTGTTCAAGGAGCAAGAACAACAAGATTTTACAAGATCTAGGCATAAACTTGTTTATATAATCATCCTTGTTAGAGTTTTGAAATAAAAACTCAAGGATTAGTAGGTTTTTCATCATCTAAACTCCCTAAACCATCAAGTAAGTTAACAAACTCATTTTTATGATTTTTACAAGTTATTACCATGTTTATATACTTTTCTTACAAGATCTCATACATGCATTAACTTATACCACTCCATTTTTGTATATATTTAACTTTGAGCCCTAGAAATGAACACATGAGAAACCCTTGTTAGACCTAGTGGATTGATGATGTTTAAGGACCCATGACACCCTAAGAAGGTGTATGGTAGGATTAGATTAGCCTTGTGGTGTTTGAAAGTGGTTTGATGGAAGATGGAACTAGTTTGGAGACTTGAAAATGGTTTTTGAAACATTTGATATACCTACTGTCCCTATTTTGATTTCGTGGGAAAATCAGTAGATGGTGGCTAAGTTTTGACCAAAGATTTAGAAAATACATTCAAAAACGAAACTTTAGGCGAAAGAACGGATTAAAACGAGTTTATAACGAAGGAGATATGATTTTTGCAAATTTAACGACGAAAACTATTTCTTATAAAAACTGCTTGCTGTTTGGCAGAATACGATGGGTAAATAGAGGCATTAAACGTAACCTAGAGGAGCCGAGTTATCAAAAATATATTAGTATATACAAAAACGAATCCGTGTACATAAAGAACAAGGAAAACGAGCTTAAAACGACCAAGTTATAACCATTCTAACATCGTCAAACTATATATACATATATGGACACAAATAAAAATAATAACTTACGCACTAAACGGTATATTTTCTAGAAAATATTACTCAGGACTATTTTCTTATCAAATGAATACGTATAACCCAAGAGAATACTTATACGACTTAACGAAGTATTTCAAGGTTTTCAATACAAGGAATTTAACGCTAACATTTTCTTACGAGATAACACGACAAGTTATATACTCCTATATATGGACATATTTTTCCTAAAGTATGGAAACTATTTTACTATGACGATAACTAGTATTTCCAAATTACGAGTGGTATGAGTATCATGTGCATGTGCATTCAGTTCATTACGATTTGATCTTAATTAGATCACTATCATTCATTTTAGGTTGCGGATAGTGTTCGCTCCCTGTTGTCCTTATCATTACGCATATTTGTATCTTCACTCCAGGTGAGTCATAGCCCCACTTTTACTCTTTATACTTGTTTTAACTCTTTGGGGGAGATACATGCTCAAACTACTTACTTACTTGTACAAATACTCAAAAACATACTTTCTTGATACTCAAAACATTTATACTTGATTGTTTTATACTCGATTGTTTTATACTTGATTTCATACATACGTGATTGTGCTATACTTAACTGTGTTATACTAAACTGTGATGGTGTATTCTTGAGCAACTGAGACTTCCAATGGCCCCAGATTAAGTTGCTGGGCACAACCATGGAGACATATATACTTCCAATGGCCCCAGATTAAGTTGCTGGGCACAACCATGGAGACATACATATTTCCAATGGCCCCAGATTAAGTTGCTGGGCACAACCATGGAAATATACATACAAACGTGAGGTCTTCGGAGATGAAGTGTAGACTCACGACTAATTGCTTAACTGTTGTGATGAACTTATACATGTTTTACTCATACTATATATTGTAGCAGTGGGTTGTAAACACACAGGTTACAAGGCTCTTATGGCGGGACTTGTAACTGAGTGGATTTACGATGCCTTTGCTGGGAAACCTTCATACATATGCATAAACTTTATTTGTTAAACAAACTCTATGAACTCACCAACCTCGTGTTGACACT
Source organism: Artemisia argyi (assembly GCA_030686995.1). Taxonomy (NCBI): domain Eukaryota; kingdom Viridiplantae; phylum Streptophyta; class Magnoliopsida; order Asterales; family Asteraceae; genus Artemisia; species Artemisia argyi. The sequence goes on from CM060700.1 coordinate 102,954,583, forward strand.
TTAGCATGTATTTTCAGGTTTTAATCTTATGGCACGCTACTGAAGGTTTTGGCAGGGCATGGCATGGTCATAGAAGACTCTGATTATTTATATGGGGACCGTTCTAAACTATTTTAAGGGCTTATTTCCGCACTACTTTTAACGATGTAAATTCACTATTTTTGGTTAAACGATTTTATTCTAAATGATTAAATTGAAAACCATTTTTGAACTTGTGTTGTAATACCAATTGAGTTACACCCCAGCTACACGTATGCTTCCGCTGGACCCGATTTTGGGGGTGTGACATTAATTTAACCTTAAACACATTCATTATACCAAATAAAATATCAAAACCCTAACCTTAGTATTTATGCCCATTTTATTCATATATTTCAATAAGATTCGCAACAAATAAATCAAAACAATTACCATAAGCTTCAAATAATTGTAACCACATTTTATACATGTTATATACACGTAATGACATAGTAAAAAAATCAGAACTAGCCACCAAAAAATTTACTTAGGCCGATTGTACAATTATAATGTTTTTAGGGGTTTTATTTTATTTTAATTCGTATGGCCAAAATAATGTGCATGGATCAATTTTATTATTTTCTACAGAGTATAATAGGTAAAATGGAAGATGAAAAATACTCAAAATGGCTAGGATCGAATGGATGAGCAAAATGAGTTTTCCCCTTTTTCGGCTACAAATCAAACACCAAAAATGAAATCCGATCATCACAAGCACTTATAACACTTGGGACTATTTTTATCACCCTCCTTGGAGCAATAAAAGACAGGGAAAAATGGCCAAAGGCCTTGGAAAAATTTTGGAGACCGTGGGTGAGTTTTAGGAGAGAATTAGGGTTATGTTTAAAATGGGAAAAATAATTCAAGCCATGTATATAGAGGAGGGGGAACAAGATTTTCGGCCAAAATTAAGGGGATTAAATCAATTATACTGATTTTCTCACTTTCCATAATTATTTGATACATATCCCTTAATTATATAAATTTTAAATCAATTATATACTTAAATAAAATGAAATTAGGCCAATGTAACATTTTTTGTGAGACATTTATTTTAGTACACTTTATAAATATTTTAATGTTTATAAAAATTATCATGTGTTTAGGATTTATTTTGTATTTAAAATAATTGTTTTATTAAATTTTAAAACATAGGTGTACTTTGGTCATTTAAACGTGTTATGAAAATGTGGGTTTTACAAAACACCTTAAAATTCCATGATTCCCAATCATCCATTATCCTAATCTCAATCCTCGAGAACACTTATTGTCACCAACATATCCACCTCCAATGACGAATCCAATATAATTGGTACCACCCATGAGAATTCCTTCAAAAACTCTTTCGTAAGAGTCTGTAGTATCATCCCTCTTCTTCTGTAACATTTACATCTTTGATGTCTCCCATTCCATCGATCTATTCGACGATGCCCTTTTAAGGATGCTCGTATTCCGTTGAATCCTTTACTCACTCATTGTAAGATCAAACGTTCCTTTCATTATCTCCACATACACATCTATAACCACCAACTTCCATTCTGAAGTCTCATATTTTCCGTCTCATCTTTACACCATCCTTGCCAAACTTTAGCTCAATACATGCTCTCTTTATTTCGGTCCATCCCTCTCGACTATTAAAGAGTCATCTTCATCCATATCTAGGAGCATATCATCCTCATCCCATATCACCTAGACACTAGACACTTATCTTGGAAGAAGTTAATGAATGGTGTGTTAATCAACTATTATGTATGTTTAGTTTCAATCCGTTTCATGCCATGCTTTAGAATAATCATAATTGAGTCATGCATGTATTAACCCTCGATAATTTCATCCTATATATGTCATCATTATTATATATGTGCAATTATCTACTAACTTTGTTTTGTAGCATTACTTTATTGCTCGAATCTCTGGTAGCCAAAACTAGTTTTGAGCATACACCAAGGGGGAGCATTTGCAAGTGTCAAACTAAGGATGCAATGAGCTAAGGTGAGCTCAAAAGTAGTGGGGTACATGGTTCGGAGTTGGTTAAACCATGGTGGTAGGAGCAAGGCTTCACTAGGATGATGCACTCTCAATACTTTAAATGACGGGGGTTGGGATAGTCTAATACATTCGGAGATCATCTTTCACTCTATATGCTCAAGTTGTATTCTCGGGTCATCTTATAAAGTCTACCTCAACATTGGCAACACCTTTTTGTTTCGACAAAAGGGGGAGAGAGGAGTGTAAACCAGTAACTTCTACAGTTTACTAAGAGTTACGGTTAACATATTTGTCATCATCAAAAAGGGGGAGATTGTTAGTGCAAATGTTATGACGTTTAATCTATACAGTGTCTTCATGTTTTAATGATGACAAACACGTAACTTGTAACACATAATGTAAAATGAACAAGTTACTCGTTCACACATCAACGTCTCTCGATATCACTTCAGGTATGAAAAATACACTTTACCAACTTTGTTAAGTGATCAAAGAAAATCCTTTTTGTCCTTAAACCTTACATTTATAAATGTGACAAAACATTTTTACAAAAATAAACTAGACAAATTATTTTTGTATTTATAAATAAATGTTTTAATAAGAAAAATAAATTTGAATTTGAATTTCAAAATGTCCAAACGGCCTCATTTCCCCCCCAAATCAGATAAAATTTCACCAGGTAACATTTCACCACTAAAGGACAAAAACTGTCGCAGAGGTCCTTTATCTATGTGACGGTCCCTTATTGATAAAGGACCGTCCAATGTTTAAGGGACCGTTTGACGCTCCTCGTGCAGGCTATAAATACTGACCCATTTTCATCAGAAAAACTGATCCTCTTTGCACAAAAATTTCATGTTCTTTACTTTTTCATCTTTGATCACTATAACTCTTTGGTATGTGTTTATAAGTGATCCCGTCATGTGCAAGAGAAGAACACTCGAAGTCATCAAGAATCAAAGTGTTATTGAGTCCACACACCAACGTAACTAGTGTTATGATTTTCTTTTTTCTTCTACCTCATGGGTAAGAGAAGAACTCTCGACTTAGATGAAGAATCGAGATGTTATAAGAGTCCACACACAAACATAACAAGTGTTACAATTATATTCTTCACGAGGTGTTGTAACTAGAATAGGTCTTGTAATATTTCTGACTTGTCTGTGAGTCAAGGATGGGTTTATTTGTGTGAACTTGGATGGCGATGTAGATCCAAGAAGTCTTGTAACTAGATTAGTTCATGTAATTGTTCTATGGTGTGTGGTGTCCTAGTGTGTAGGTCAGGAGTTAGTTGAGTCGATGTGTGAAGGCTTGGATCGGGTAATGATCCAAGTGTGTCTTGTGTGAAGGCTTGAGTTGGGTGAAGATTTAAGTGAACGGGAGTGCTCGTTCGTGTGAAGGCTTGGATCGTGTGTCGATCTAAGTGGGACAAGAGTGCTTATTCACACACCTTTTTCTGGCCAAATTAAGACCAAAACAGGCACAAACTAACCATAGTTGCCAAAGATATTGTGTTTTTGTGTTTATGATCGTGCAGGAACGGATATTTCAAAAATTGGCATAAATCAGGCCAAAAAGGACAAAAATGAGCACGAGTTTGAAAAATATGTCAAAAGCCAAAGCCGGGAAACCAAATTACCATTTTTGAGCTCAGATTGTCAAAACACACCCTGGGAATCACAAAATGCCAGAAATAGTCCTTGGAACAAAGAGTTTGCAGAATTGGCAAAAATGGTCCCTCAAGTTTTAGAATTTGACAGAATTGACCCTGAGCATTTCTTTTGGAAAAAAAGTCAACCACAGTCCTTGGGAGTTCAAAATTTGTCATAATTGGTCCTTTGGTGAAAAGTTTGAAGATTTGGAAAAACTGACCCTTCTAGTTTCAAACTTGGCAAATCTAGTCCTTGATGTTTAAATTCTGGAAATTATCAATTATGGTCCTTGGATAAATGAAGTATGACAAGAATGTACACTTGGAATACTTTGGAAAGTTGCCAAAACTTACCCCTGAGAAATCAGAAATTACACTTTTGGTCCTTGTGATACTATTAAACCAACCGGACCCTTTTAGTTATTTTAACCCAACACAAAATCTAATCCAAAAAAAACACAAACCCAACATCCCCTACCCTTGTTCCTGGCCCAGTCCAATTCCAAGCCCAAACCCCTTAATATTAAAATGGGGGTCAAACCCCGAACAACACCCCTCCTTCCCTCCATCATTACCCCTAACTTGCCTGTAACACCTCACCCCCCACTTGAACCACTGCTACCTCCCATCACATCCCACCGCCCACTCCATCACCTCCATACACTAAAAAGAAACCCCATTTAATGCTACCCTCCTCTCACACGCTAAACAGAAGCCAATTGGCTTAAACCACTTTTCCCGCCAAAAATGATTTGAGGGCTAGGATGAAAAGCAGAGATCCAAGTGCCCATATTATTGATGGAAAATGATCAGAGAGGCAAGGAAACCCTAATGGTTCACCTATAAATGAAAGAGAAGTAGAAGAGAAGAAGTAGTAGTTCTTAGTTTTAATTTTGATGTCGTTTCATTGTAAACTTAGTCCTTAGTTATTAATTCTGCTTCAAAAAGCTTGTACTCAGTTATAATATTGTAATGTAAGCTTTATTTAATCTCAATTCCAAGTTCCAACAATTAAATTGAAGATTTGCATTTTCATGTGGAATTTCTCTTTTTAACTTAATCATGTTATAAACCAGGTTTTACTGTTTCAGAAGCTCAATATAAGTTCATTATAAGTTACTATAAGCTCAGTATTCTTTAAGGCTTGTTTTATTTTCAAAAACTCAAAAATACAAAAAAAAAAAGAAAGAAAAATTAGTTGAAAAATAAAAAATCAAGAAAGAAGAAAGAAGGCTGGAGCAGGGTTAATATTGGATGGCCTTAGTAATAGTGCTTCATAGGAAGCTATAGGTTGTGATTTGAGTACTTGGTTCCTTGTTTCTAAGCTGGAAGGCTCTTGTAAGCTTATCTCTCAAATTTTGCATCTTACTGTGGAAGTGCTTATTCTATGCTTATCTCCGGTTCTATATGCTTAACTGGAATATTAGAATAAGATTAGCGCTTAAAATTACTTGCTTGTTCACTAGATTCCATTGTGCTCATATTTTTTAGTTTCACTTAGAAATTAGCATCTCATTGAATCCTAGGTGTTTGTGTTTAGTGTTTGTATTTCTGTGTTCCATATAGCTTATTACATCATATTAAATCCTTATGAATAAGTTTCATGGTCTAAATCAGTCAATAGCTTCAAAAATCAAAAATCAGTGTTTTAAAAGGTTGTTAGGATTTGTTGTCATACTGGTGTTCCAGGGTGTTTGTGATATTGTTGTTGGTTAGTACATGTTTCATTAAATTCTATTAGGTCACACAAAGCATAAAATCCAGTGTTTATTTATAAAAAAGTCAAAATCTCAGTTAATCTCTCATTTATGACTCATTGTTAGAATTTAAGGTTCCATAATCATCCATATTAATTCATTAGTTGGTTATATAGCTCATTTCAGTTTCATTTTAGATTAATATATCATTTTCAGTTAACTAGGATAGATTAAATCTCAATAAAGTCAACTTAGCTCATAAACTCAAATAGTCAAAATTGCATAAGTGTCTAAGATTTCCAATTTTAGCTTTTATTTTTCATGATCTCAATTTTAGTTCTTTTGATCTAAAATTTTGGGATATTAAAATTTAGCTGCTTGTGATCTTATGGTATAGTTTTGCATAATTTTTACAATTTTTCTTATGTGCTTATTCATGGCTTTCTTTGGCCTGTTTTGCAGAAACATGCCCTGCTCCAGGACACTTTGCTCATAAGCTCATTTTCATAAGCTTGCATCTCATTCAATATTGCACATTAGCTTAAGATGTTTGTTGATTTGGAAAGCCTTTCTTGCAAGCTACATGCTCATGTGCTTATGTTTCATTTCACTGCTTATTTGCTTGCTTATTTCATGCCTTCAAAAAGTCACCAACTGATTAGTTGCACTGACCAATCAGTGTAACCAAGCTAAGTTCGTAAGCTCATTATGAGCTTATTAGTGGACCCCACCTCCTGCTTCTTGGCTTATTCAGAAGCTCACCAGGTTGGCTTATTGGTCCAACCCTCACTTTGGACCCCTGAGCCTATTAGTGGACCCCACATAGGCCTGCAGTTAGCCATTTTGGCCTGCATAGTTGGTAGGATTTGGTTTTGCTTATTTCTGCTTGTCTAGCTTATTCCATTGTGCTTATTCAATTTTTTCTACTTATTTGGATTTCATGTCACTTGTTTTTAACTTATTCTTTCCTTAGTTCAGTTGTGTAGCTTATTTTAAGCTTTTTCAAAATCAAAATCCAAGTTAAGTTTTAAAAGCTTAACTGTTGGACCAAAAAGCTCCCACAGTGCTTATTTTTTTAATTTTATTGTATTAATTAAAGTTGTTTATTATTAGTGTTTTAATTGTTTTCTAAAAAGTAAACAAAGAAAAAAATAAAAAACAGAAAAGTGTCACAAGTAGGATTCGAACCTTGTGTGAGACCCCCAAAATTTACAACGCAACGGAATACCAATTTGGGTGTCGCTTCATAGTTCATACACACAAGTTACATAAAACGACCTCAAAAGAGACGTTTAATAAAATGTCACTTTCGATTTGATAAATCAGAGTACAAAAGTCCCAACAATTTCTATTCAAAACTTAAGTTACAAGAGTTAAAACATGACACATATGTATATTTTAAAGATAAAAAGTTCTCGAATATTTGATATCCACGTAACTCCAATTGCTCCCAATGCTCAGCTAGCAAAATAATACCTGAGAAAATAAATGCTAAAAAGTCAACATAAAGTTGAGTGAATTAATAAAGTTTAATAAGTAAAGAGTGAATATAAGATAATTCAGTTTAAAAGAAGTTGGGCTACGTTGTTATACGCCCGTAATTAAATTGACATGTAACAAATACAAGTCGGGAAATAAGATTTATAGCATTGAGCTCATGACGCTGAACCTTGGCCAAGTTTAAATGCCCCTCATAAGGTATTCAATTGCCATTTACCTCAATTCTCAATATTATATGTCTGTTTGGTAATAAAGGCTCCAAGTGAGTGCTACTCACCATAACAGGCCTGCCTGGCAAAATATGCATATCTATAATATTAGCGTTTACTCACGTAATTAACGGTTCATGAAATTTGGGACTTGGATGGCAAAGGTACTCAATGTCTATAATCATTTAATCGTGTCAAGCATACCAAAAAAAAATACATGTATTTAGTTTGTAAAACTAGCATGTATCCCCCTCGCGAGGTTTATAAAACGTTTAAATAAGTAAAGGCAAGACTATGAACTCACCTTAAGAGCAACGATATCAGAAGTAAAATGGATCTTCGGACAAGTGTGAAGCGTCTAGGCACAACCTAAAAGACGTGACACGACTTAGAATGATAAAGAAGATCGATATCAAAAAAGTAAATCAAATGATCACGAGATATGTTTCCGAGATAAGCATAGCATTGCACTAAGACTTAACCCAAGATATTTTCACTCTAAGATTGATGTTCGACCAGGTCTTATAGGTAATAAAACACCTACCAAGTTTCATCCTTCGATTCTTACCTATGTGTATCTACATGTTTTGCAGTTCAAGACAAGACGTAAAATATTAAATTCTGGATTTGAATATTTTATAGACCCTTTTACTCCTAATCTATAAATGATATGAATACAAGGCGATACAAATGTTTTACAGTTCAAGACAAGACGTAAAATATTAAATTCTGGATTTGAATCTATATTATAGACCCTTTTACTCCTAATCTATAAATGATATGAATACAAGGCCTTCACCCCTGGAAAGCTCTTTTAGTCAAGTTTTCAAAAATCCAGGCCTTAACTTCTGAAAGATTCAGAATCATGTGAAAATACTATTTTACCCCTGAACATCCAACCCATAATATTTTCTGAATTTTAATCACTTACGAAAATGGCCATAAATCCTAAACTATGATAGAAATTTAAGTGAGACCAATTGGAGGTGTTAGAATAAGATGTCTACTACTGAGACATGTTTTAAAACCCAACACTATAGCACAAAAATCTGGAGTTAAACTCCTTTTTCAAACAATAGTTCAGAACTGGCTAGTTTTCATAAAATGACCAAATCTCCCTCATCCGGAGGAATTGGTAAACCCTCTAATTAGCCACATGGTCCTCATATGTTGTACCCTTCACTCATGTAAAATACCCAGTATCCCCTAGTTCAAAATTTATTAGTTATAAGTGAAACAATCTGCATTACAATTTCTGGGTACACACTAAATATGTTTCCACGGTTTTGGTCGTATCTCGACCATCCAGAATAGTTTGTTTTCCGGCCAACTCATCACTAGGACCTGAGATATTATACTATCCATTTATGAAAAGCTTCAGTTGGCTCTAAGCCAAAAATTTACAACTAACACACAAACAATCTGCAAGTTACCTATTTTGAGTAGTTTTACTAATTTGGGCATAATTTGATCATCCGGAGGAGATAAAAATTCCTCCAACTCGCCACATGAAGCTTAGACCTATATATATCTAAAAATGTAATTTAATCATAGGCTCCAGGCCAAAAATTAATGGGAAAACCAACGTTTTTCTACTGATGTAAAAACAGACCCATCAAATCCAACTAAACCTATTCTAAACTCATCCAAAACATCATCAATCATTATGCAATGCCACACTAATCATCACAAACAACTCAAGAACACTAAAACTAATCAAAATCAGAAAACCCATAATTAATTAAAAAACAAACAAAAACCATTTGCATGTGACAAAAATCAAAGAGGATGATGGGATATGCTTACTAGGAGTGAAAATCAATGAAACCTTCTAGGGTTTGGATAGAAATGACTCAAGAGGTACTACCACAAGCTTAGACATTCTATTCTACACTTCTAATGAGGCTTTTGGGCTGGATAAAAGAACCCTTAACAACCTTGATGAAAACTTCAAGAATACTCCAAGTAATCACCAAGAAACTACAAGAAAACCTTCAAGAGAGTGATGTGATGATGATTATATGATCAAAAGTGGCTGAGATAATGGTGTTTATTTGATGGAAATCGGCAGCAAGCAAGGGTGGAGGAATAAAATAGGTTGGCCTTCCTACGCTGAAGAATGCCTCTTTTCTCTTCTATGAAGTCTACAACAAACAAGTGGGATGAGTGGTGAGTTCATCGGAGGATTTAAACATTGTTAAAACTAAAACCGTGAGTTGAAAACGCGTTTGGTGACTGGTGTGTGCTTATTCACACACCTTTTCCTGTCCATTTTAAGACCAAAACAGACACAAACTAACCATAAATGCCAAAGATATTGTGTTTTTGTGTTTGTGATCATGCAGGAATGGATAATTTAGAAATTGGCATAAAACAGGCCAAAAAGGACAAAAACAAGCACGAGTTTGGAAATCGTATCAAAAGCCAAAGCAGGGGAAGCAAATTATAATTTTTGAGCTCAGAATGTCAAACCACATCTTGGAGAATCACAAAATGCCAAAAATAGTCCTTGGAGCAAAAGTTTGCAAATTTGGCAGAAATAGTCCCTCAACTTTCAGAAATTGACAAAATCAGTCCCTGACCATTTGATTTTGGAAGAAAAAGTCAACACTGGTCCTTGGAGTTCATAAGTTGTCAAGTTTGGTCCCTGGTTGAAAAGTTTGAAGAAATTAAAATTTTAGTCCATGCAGTTTCAGTTTTTGGCAAAAACAGTCCTTGGGATTAAATCATAATTCATGGTCCTTGTACTATTCAAGTTTGGAAAATAACACCCTTGTGACAACTTTAGAAGTATGGCAGATCAAGTCCTTGTATTTTCTGGAAATTACAAAAATGGTCCCTGAAGTTTCAGTTTTGGAAAAAATGGTCCCTGGAATTCTAAACATGGAAAAAATCAAAAGAGGTCCCTGTATTATTCAACCTTGGCAAGTTTTACCCTTGCAAGTAATTTCGGAAAATGTCAAAACCAGTCCCTCAAATTCTAAAAATTACATGAATGGTCCTTGCTATTACAAAACCAAACCGGACCCTTTGACATTATTAGTCCAAAGCCAAAGTCCAAATTCACAACACAACCATCACCAGTACTGAACCACCCACACCATTTGATCCATATCCAGGCCCTAAACCAAACAAAGCCCAACCCTTAATAATACTCCCTCTCGGTCAAAATAAGTCAAACCACGCACCCTTCCCTCCCACTTACACCTGCAACACCATCACCTCACCACCCCACCATCCTTGTCACTTCCACCGCCCACTCCACCATCTACCTAACAAGACAAACCCATTTAATGAACCACCCCCAAATGGAACATAAACATAGCAAATTGCAAATACCCTCTTTTGTCACACCCCCAAAATACCTGAATGGCAGCGAAATGAAATACCTGGGGGTGACTGCCATAGCATCATAGTTACAGTCATATTGAACGACCTAAAGTGTCGTTTAGAAAATACAGCGTTTGATCATTAAAACATTCAGAGTTTACAAAACATAGGTCCTAAAAGATGTCGCCAATTTAGGTAAAATAAGTTGAAACAAGATCAAACGTTTAATAAGTGCAGAAATATAAGGTGAGATGCGTCGACTCCGCGACTCCATGAAGGTCCAAATGCATGCAACATGAGCTATCTTAATAACCTGAAAGTACATCGCTAAAACGGTCAACATAAAGTTGGTGAATTCCATAGAGTTATAAGTTAAAATGTATGTACAATTGCTATAACTAGAAAGTAAGGTGACTTGATGTCAAAATGAAGTTACATTGACTCTTAAGCTCATGACCCCGAAGCTAGACATAATAAGAATTTCGCCCCAAATGAGTGGTTACCAGCCACTCTAATAATGTTAGACATGAAATGCATTCGTAATTCCGTTGGAGCAACCCAAATACGAATGGAGGAGTCATCCTCAATAGATCTATTCACTCACTCTCGCTTAAAGGCAAATTAATGGTCCCTGATAATATAAAGGGGACTTAATGTGGTATGATAGCAACTTAAGCAATGTATGAAAATTTAGCTACTTTGGCATGTACAAAAATAAGTGATGCAATGTATTCTCCCCTGTGGGATTTGAAATCAAAATATTGAATTAAAAACGGGGCTATGAAAACTCACCTCATATGATGGTACAATGATGGTAAAATGATCGGGACAATAAGGCGCGAACACTAGCCGCAACCTAATATGAATGATAATGGTCTACTTTAGATCATGAAATGATGTAGAGAATATTCATGCACATATGATACCTATACCACTCATACTTGAAAATACTAGTTATAGTCATAGTATAATATATTCCATACTTAGGAAAAATAAGTCCAACTAGACTAATAAAAACTAGTCGTAGTATATCGTATATAAAACGTTAGTGTTATATTCATTGCCTTGAAAACCTTGAAATAATGTCTAATAGTCGTATAAATAAGCTTGTAATCATAAGTACTTCAATGGTTAAGGGTTTGGCACTTTGGTAGTATTTCTAGAAAATCTAGGATTTAGTACGTAAAAGTATTATTATTTCTATTAGTGGTCTCGCAAAACTGTCGCGAAATAGTGCATATTAAGAGTTAGGAATGAAGCTCAGTAGTTTTAGGAAGATTTTCACTTTATCTAAAAAGTCATAGAACTGAAGTTTGTCCATACGGGTCTCAATCATAAAGAGAAATAGCCGCGAAGTGAGGTATTTGGGCTGTTTTGGCAGATTCTGGGCAGTTTTCGAGAAAGTTTAGAAGACCATAAGTTATTCGTTATAAATCCTTTTGATAAACGGTTGGATGTTTTGAAAACTAGGCTGGGTGGAATAACTTTTTGTCCATGATGTAAACTTTCCAGAAATGAGTTTATCAATGAGTAAATTGGCTCTCAACCTGGTCACTTGGCGAAACGGTTAATACTTGAAAATTTTTCTAAGTGTTTTGCTGAAGCAAAAATATTAAAATCGTCTAAGTTCAAACGCTTGTATCTTTTTCGTTATAAGCTTGTTTTCTACGTTCTTTATATCCCCGGAATCGTATTGACATATACTAATATATTTTTGATAGTTCGGTTCCTCTAGGTTACGTCTAACGCCTCGATTTTACCCATAAAAATCGTGTGACAGCTTACTATTTTTAGAAAATAATAGTTTTCGTCGTTAAACTTGCAAAAATCATATCTCCTTCGTTATAAACCCGTTTTAATCCGTTCTTTCGCCCACAGCTTCGTTTTTTAAAGTATTTTCTAAATCTCTAGCCCAAAGTTACTCGGAAACCCCTGAGTTTTTTGGATTTGACAATTTGGGACAGTAGATATATATATACGTTTAAAATCAATTATAGGGTTCCAAACTAGTTTCTAATCCACTCAAATCATTTCCAATCACCACAAATCTACTCTATTTCTACCATACACCTTCTTAAGGTGTCATGGGTTCTTAAACATCATCAACCAACTAGATCTAACAAGGTTTTCCATTTCTAGAGTTTATAAGATATATATGTATGTATAAATGAGTGGTATAACTAGCATATGCATGTAGATCTTGTATGGAAATCATATAATCATGAAAATAACTTGAAGAAATTATGAAACAGAGTTTGACAACTTACTTTGAAAGATTAGTGAGCTTTGGAGATGAAAACTTATAAAACCTTGAGTTTTTATTTCAAAACCCTAACAAGGATTATCAAATGAGCTAGAATATATCTTGATCTTGAAAAATTAATGGATTTTGGTCTTGGTTAAATTTTGGGTCATGGGTTTGGATGAGGAGAGGAAGAAAAATGACTTTTTGCTTGCTAAATGATAAGTCTTGGTGTTTCTTGATAAATATCTTGTTCTTGATGGCATAATGGTAATTATTTGTTCAATTTGAAGTAACCATGTGATTAGTAGCTAGGAGGGGGGGGGGGGGGGGGGGGCGGCGGCACATGTGATTAAGGAATGAGTATTGGGGAAGCTTGGTAGTATTAGTTGTTTTGTGTATCCGTTAGGCGTTATCGAGTATCGAGTTAACTAAAAATAAATCGTGACGACTTAAAATAAAATATGACGAAGTTAATCGGGACATAATAAGGTCATAAAAGTTGTGAAAATATATTGGGTACAAGTATTGGGTGTTTGGATGATTATTATTTAGTTTCCACGAAAACCGTCGTAATTATATTAAGCTTACGATATAAATTAAATAAATTTCCAAAATACCGGGTAAATGAATTTTATAATTTTTGTGACATTGTAAGAGGTTTAAAAATATATCGGAACCATTGTGGGGATTGTTAGATATGTTAGTCATATTTATTAATCGTACGTAACGTTTATTCAAAAATAAATATACGTAAAATGTTAAATATACCAAAAATATTAATTTGAATATTCTACGAGTGGTATAGTATGCAAATGCTATTATGATGATATGTAGACTATTTCTAGTCCATATAAAATGTCCCTAATGATAATGTATGAATTCGCACCTGAACCAATCCGGTTACGCGAATTTAAATACCCGTAAACTAAATTTACGATGAAATGAGCAATGCAAGTGAATAGTGTAATTTCTTCCGGAAATGAATAGTGTTCTGTGAATAGTAAAATTTTCAAACATTTTTCAGAATATCAAACTGACTCTGAAAATGATGAATAGTAAAATGATGAATAGTAATCAGTGAATAGTAACTGATGAATAGTAAATTGTCAAAGTTTGGAAAATGACATGAAATTATGAGTTGTGACAGTCTTCCCCTCTAAAAGGAACTTCGTCCCGAAGTTTAGTTTGTGTTCGTCTCTGAAGTGGTATTAGTGAAAAGGTGATAATATTTGAGAATTCCAGCGAACTTTCACGATAGGAATTCGACTCTGCTTCAACCGTTCGACCTAACAGTCCATGATTTCTATTGGTTCTCTTACCAGGTTTACGTTTGTCCTTGGGTTGGATTCCTTTCCAAATGGGATTATGAGTAACTAATCTGTAAGTCATTTCTTGGGATTTGAAAATTGTGAAACATGTTTGTATAACCTTCTGTTCTCTAACAAGGCTCAAGTCTGACGGCCACTAGGCCTACTCTGTCTGAAATATTAAATGGTCCAGTGTACATCGAGTTTAACTTCCCGGATTTTTCTGAATGGTATCATGCCTTTCCTAGGCAGAACTTTTAACATGATCTGGCTCCCAACTTGAAGTTGTAATGGTTTACACTTATTGAACTTGTAACTGATTCTTGACTTGTAGGAAATTCCTGGTTGTTTCATGAATGCCTACTAGACTAGTGAGTTGGGCTTTTCCAATTTCGATTCGTTAATGGATGTTGGCACTTCGACCATAGAGTGCTTCAAATGGTGTAGTCTCTACGCTCGCGCAATAACTATGGTTGCAACTGAATTTGATTTATGGTAAATGGTTAGTCCAACCATTTCAAGAGTCAATCGCTCACGCTCTGAGCATATCTTTCTTATGTTTGAATTTTCCTTTCGCTTCGACCATTGGCCTGAGGATGGTAGGCGGTGTTTACATCTAAATGGGTTCCGAAGGAAATCTTAAAATGATTGCTAGGAGTCTGAGGTGATTCGATTACCTTTATCAGGAATAATTGAAATGGGTACAATATATCTTGTGACTAATTCCACAACGTTCTGTCTTTCGAACTCGGCGTTATCTGAAGGGGATATAATATAGGTAACAATTTTGGACTCCTTGTGTTTTGTCCCAACGGATGCTAAGACATGTGTATTTCTATGCCTATTAGGTTAGGTCTCCATTACTGATGTTTGTACTTAGTTTATGATGTCCTTCCTAATTTCATTCGTCAAATATTCCAAGGTTCTTTGTTGTCAAGTTGCAAAAATCCTAAATGCATAAGCGATGTAGTATGGTGATTAGTTTTGGAAATTTGTCTCGAGATTGTGAGTTTTGGTTGAAATCCTTTTCTGAATAAACGAATTTAGAAAATGAAGCAAATGATTTACTAAGTAATATCTTTCTTGATGATTCAAAATTTAGTAGTTATGAAATGTGAAACTGTTTCCAAACCTGTTGTGAATAGGAATGTTTACCAAAGTTTGATGTTTATATTTTTCTCTTTGTACGATGGTTTTGCTAAATATTGACCCAAAAATATATATATATCGTACTTGTTCAAAATAGTAATTTCATAAATCATTATATACAAGGTATGTGATTTATGTAAACGCAATTTTTGAATCAACTTCATTTAAAAGTGAAAGTATTAACAAGGATAAAATAGTAGGATAGGTAATGTTCGCATAAATGCATAGATGTCTAACGTTTAGTTCCTGAGGTTGGAAAAGTCCTGATATGGTTTATCGTTGAAATTATCATCATGTTGGCAGAATATATATTCGAGTCGGATCCCTTTCTTGGTATGAAAATGAGGTTATCTAAATTTTCTAGAGAACACAACTCCTTAGGGTAATCCATATCGATATTCTTAATTTAAACAATTATCCTTGGTAAAATCTCATTACAGGGAAGTTTGCGTTTGGATGAGGCCATGTTTAATGGAACACTCCACAATATCGGTTAGGAGGCTTGGTTTATTTCTATAGTGTTGCTTAGCGTACCTTCACAATGTATTCGATCCTGTAGCTCAGTCTCGCTAGTACTTTTGAATGATAAAACTTGACAACTAGGTCAGAGATGGTGATTCGGATGGTATCGTGGTATCTTAGGATTGTTGTTGGATTATGAATTTTCTTAGTCCAGGTTTAGTAGTTCCGTAATCCTTTTATTGTTTTTCTTGTATCGAGGAATCCTCCTAGTACTTGATATGAAAAGTCTCTCCTAGAGAAGTCATTGGAAAGTTCTAACTTAATGGCTGAGTGAATGATAGGTGGGGTAAGTATCCATAGAAAAGTTTGTCAGAAAGAGATATTTATAAAAGAGTTTACTTGTTTAAAACGCTTTTACATGAAGATTGTTATTAGCAATACTTTAAAAAAATAATTATTTACTTCATGGCATAATCCTTCCTGAATTATACATAGGTGATCAGGCTATGTATAATTAAGGACTAATGATGTGATGCTTGATTTAGTCAAAATAGTATTACTTTTCTCAAAAGTTTTAGATGGTGTTTAACGCATTGTTATTAAAAATGGTATTCTAGATATTTCTTTTCAAGATAGCCTAAAAATTGTTTCGTATAATAATAGTAAATAATTGACGTAATGACAGAAAATCAATTTATAGAGTGGTAACAAAATAGCATACTCTAGAAATTCTGTAAAACAATTTCCCCATAGGGTAGTAAAATAGCTTGAAACAAAATTCGTTGAATGGTGTATTGGATACGTAGGTGAATCTTATGGAATGGTAACAGTCTACTAATCCACTTATTTAAAGAAAGTAAATATCTTAGTTCAATACAGGGTAGTGGTTTATGATTATGAAGTGGTCGAGAATATGGTAGTGATATTGAGAGCGTGAAGGATGAACGTGTCGTTAAGGCATCTACAATCAACTGAAGGGGATAATTTATGTGTGAAAGGATACAGGGCAGAAACTTGGTGCCAATGATTTGAAGTATTCGAGAATTATACTAGGTAAAGTTCGCATGTTCAAATGCTTAATCCCTCTAGGCATGACTAAAAGGTATTAGAATGGAAATTGTTGTATGGGTGATCTAAGTCAAGTATGTACCACATCGAATGATGTTTGATTTTTCATGAATGCAAGCTAAATGTCTTATGGTCAGGTGAAACTTCTCGATGTCCTTTCATGAAAATGAGGTCTTGTCCCAATGTGACTAAGCAATATCGATCTCCGAAAAGAATATGAATTTTGTTGAGTAATTCTACCTTGATCTTTTAATCCAACGAGCCCATACTAGCGTGAGGGTCTTATAATATGGAATGAGCGAAAAAGTCGTAATTTGAAGTAGTGGTGTTAAGTCATGGTGTATCAATATTGGCAATCTCTGGTAGAGGGGTTTCTTTCGCATCTATGGTCAAATAGTAAGTAGGTATAGTGGTTGCTTTCAAGATTCATTCATTAGTTATGCGTGTTCCTTCTTGGAGATATGGTTTCTAAAATTAACAACATTTATTTGAGTGAAACATTGTGAAATTTGGTCATAAAAGTATTTTGGAGTGACTTTATTTGAAGTTTGTAATGAATATAGTTATGTGAAAGATGTGACTACGAAATATTTTGTATTTTTATAAAAACAATATCTCATATATATATATATATATATATATATATATATATATATATATATATATATATATATATATATATATATATATATATATGTCTTTGGAAAAAGGGAATTCAAGAAGGTTGTTGCTTAAACAAAAAAAAATATGAGTTTTAATCCAACCATTGAAAATCAATAATTTGTCGTACTTCGTAAGGTTTGCAAGAAATCTTTTCATTTGTACAAAAATTTAATTTGGCTTTGACTTACTTGACTTGTTATTATCTTCGAAACACGAAAACTAGGGGAGTCACTTTTATCTTGGTCAACATGGCCATTTAATTGTAAAGACACCTTCGTCTTTATTAATCTTATTGTCTTACTCGCATCTTCCTAAAGTTGTAATTCTATGTCAAATCTACTAATGTGACCACATTGGTTGGTGGAGTGTTGCTAGAGCGACTAATGATGTAATTATCGACTTAGAATGTGGTGTAATCAAACTTGATAATGAAGTGAGAGTTGTGATGAGTTCCATTATGATGGTATAATACCGTACAAAGCATGTTGTTGGTTTATTGTGTTATGGAGGTATGAGTCGATCATATCTAAGAAAATATAGAGTCCTTGTGATAGATGCCACCCTTGGGCGATTGGTTGCAATCCTTATTGCGTTTGTGAGGCTTGTGGTATTATTCAGAGTGTATCGTCCAAACACTCATGGGTAATCTCAAATAATTTGAGATCACTGTCTAACGATGAAGAGTAGTAGGTTGTCAAGCAGTAGAGGCTCTCAAACTCTCAACAACCTCAAGCCTATAAGGTGGTTTAACGTGTGGTAGATGGTAATGGTATGTCAAATAGTGGTTGCTTCTTAAGCGGCCTGTCATATATGGGTGTAGGGTCTCTGAGATGTGGTGGTGATAATAGAGAATGGAATACTACCCTCTTTCGCGCTATCTCGTGACATCTAAGAGGTAAAACTGAAGTACGCACTATGTGACGACCAATAGTGAAATAAGTAGCTGACGGTGGTGGTAGTACCTAAGTAGTAAGCGCCCTACCAGTGAAGGAAAGAAAACATACTATCTTCCTTGCAATAAGCATCCTAATAAGTCCATTAAGATTATGTCTGAATACTCTATCAAACGGCATTCTATGTATGGGCTGAAATATAGGAAAACCCTGTTCCTATAACAAATCAATGGTACTAATGGTAGTGTAAGTGCAACAGGTGGTACAATGGTAGTGGAAGATGAGAAGGCATCTTCAATGTCGGAATCCGACGAAAGGATGACAGGGTGTGTATCTGAAGACATGTCACTTGTGAACCAGGTCAACATAAAAATATACATGCGAATATGGGTATAAATAACTCGCACAGTGTGTGCATGAAACAACATATGTAGTGAATATGCACTTATGATAAAATGATGAGATTCTATGATGATGTGGCCATAGTCTAGGGTCCAAGATACATCCTAGTTCGCTATAACCTTAGCTCTGATACCAATCTGTCACACCCCAAAATACCTGAATGGCAGCGGAATGGAATACCTAGGGGTGACTGCCATAGCATCACAGTTACAGTCATATTGAACGACCTAAAGTGTCATTTAGAAAATACAGCGTTTGATCATTAAAACATTCAGAGTTTACAAAACATAGGTCCCAAAAGATGTCGCCAATTTAGGTAAAATAAGTTCAAACAAGATCAAACGTTTCATAAGTGCAGAAATATAAGGTGAGACGCGTCGACTCCGCGACTCCATGAAGGTCCAAATGCATGCAACATGAGCTATCTTAATAACCTGAAAGTACATCGCTAAAACGGTAAACATAAAGTTGGTGAATTCCATAGAGTTATAAGTTAAAATGTATGTACAATTGCCATAAGTAGAAAGTAAGGTGACTTGATGTCAAAATGAAGTTATATTGGCTCTTAAGCTCATGACCCTGAAGCTAGACATAATAAGAATTTCGCCCCAAATGAGTGGTTACCAGCCACTCTAATAATGTTAGACATGAAATGCATTCGTAATTCCGTTGGAGCAACCCAAATACGAATGGAGGAGTCACCCTCAATAGATCTATTCACTCACTCTCGCTTAAAGGCAAATTAACGGTCCATGATAATATAAAGGGGACTTAATGTGGTATGATAGCAACTTAAGCAATGTATGAAAATTTAGTTACTTTGGCATGTACAAAAATAAGTGATGCAATGTATTCTCCCCCATGGGATTTGAAATCAAAATATTTAATTAAAAACGGGGCTACGAAAACTCACCTGATATGATGGTACAATGATGGTAAAATGATCGGGACAATAAGGCGCGAACACTAGCCGCAACCTAATATGAATGATAATGGTCTACTTTAGATCATGAAATGATGTAGAGAATATGCATGCACATGATACCTATACCACTCATACTTGAAAATACTACTTATAGTCATAGTATAATATATTCCGTACATAGGAAAAATAAGTCCAACTTGACTAATAAAAACTAGTCGTAGTATATCGTATATAAAACGTTAGTGTTATATTCATTGCCTTGAAAACCTTGAAATAACGTCTAATAGTCGTATAAATAAGCTTGTTATCATAAGTACTTCAATGGTTAAGGGTTTGGCACTTTGGTAGTATTTCTAGAAAATCTAGGATTTAGTACGTAGAAGTATTATTATTTCTATTAGTGACAAAATGGTCTCGCAAAACTAGTCGCAAAATAGTGCATATTAAGAGTCAGGAATGAAACTCAGTAGTTTTAGGAAGATTTTTACCTTATCTAAAAAGTCATAGAACTGAAGTTTGTCCATACGGGTCTCGATCATAAAGAGAAATAGCCGCGAAGTGAGGTATTTGGGCTGTTTTGGCAGATTCTGGGTAGTTTTCGAGAAAGTTTAGAAGACCATAAGTTATTCGTTATAAATCCTTTTGACAAACGTTTGGATGTTTTGAAAACTAGGCTCGGTGAACTAACTTTTTGTCATTTATGTAAACTTTCCAGAAATGAGTTTATCAATGAGTAAATTGGCTCTCAACCTGGTCACTTGGCGAAACGGTTAATCGTCTAAGTTCAAACGCTTGTATCTTTTTCGTTATAAGCTTGTTTTCTACGTTCTTTATATCCCCGGAATCGTATTGACATATACTAATATATTTTTGATAGTTCGGTTCCTCTAGGTTACGTCTAACGCATCGATTTTACCCATAAAAATCGTGTGACAGCTTGCTATTTTTAGAAAATAATAGTTTTCGTCGTTAAACTTGCAAAAATCATATCTCCTTCGTTATAAACCCGTTTTAATCCGTTCTTTTGCCCAAGGCTTCGTTTTTGAAAGTATTTTCTAAATCTCTAGCCCAATGTTACCCGGAAACCCCTGAGTTTTCTGGATTTGACGATTTGGGACAGTAGGTATATATATACGTTTAAAAATCAATTATAGAGTTCCAAACTAGTTTCTAATCCACCCAAATCATTTCCAATCACCACAAATCTAGTCTATTTCTACCATACACCTTCTTAAGGTGTCATGGCTTCTTAAACATCATCAACCAACTAGATCTAACAAGGGTTTCCATTTCTAGAGTTTATATATATATATATATATATATATATATATATATATATATATATATATATATATATATATATATATATATATATATATATGAGTGGTATAACTAGCATATGCATGTAGATCTTGTATGGAAATCATATAATCATGAAAATAACTTGAAGAAATTATGAAACAGAGTTTGAAAACTTACTTTGAAAGATTAGTGAGCTTTGGAGATGAAAACTTATAAAACCTTGAGTTTTTATTTCAAAACCCTAACAAGGATTATCAAATGGGCTAGAATATATCTTGATCTTGAAAAATTAATGGATTTTGGTCTTGGTTAAATTTTGGGTCGTGGGTTTGGATGAGGAGAGGAAGAAAAATGACTTTTTGCTTGCTAAATGATAAGTCTTGGTGTTTCTTGATAAATATCTTGTTCTTGATGGCATAATGGTAATTATTTGTTCAATTTGAAGTAACCATGTGATTAGTAGCTAGGAGGGGGTGCCGGCACATGTGATTAAGGAATGAGTATTGGGGAAGCTTGGTAGTATTAGTTGTTTTATGTATCCGTTAGGCGTTATCGGGTATCGAGTTAACTAAAAATAAATCGTGACGACTTAAAATAAAATATGACGAAGCTAATCGGGACATAATACGGTCATAAAAGTTGTGAAAATATATTGGGTACAAGTATTGGGTGTTTGGATGATTATTATTTAGTTTACAGGAAAACCGTCGTAATTATATTAAGCTTACGATATAAATTAAATAAATTTCCAAAATACCGGGTAAATGAATTTTCTAATTTTTGCGATATTGTAAGAGGTTTAAAAATATATCGGAACCATTCTGGGGATTGTTAGATATGTTAGTCATATTTATTAATCGTACGTAACGTTTATTCAAAAATAAATATACGTAAAATGTTAAATATACCAAAAATATTAATTTGAATATTCTACGGGTGGTATAATATGCAAATGCTATTATAATGATATGTAGACTATTTCTAGTCCATATAAAATGTCCCGAATGATAATGTATGAATTCGCACCTGAACCAATCCGGTTACGCGAATTTAAATACCCGTAAACTAAATTTACGATGAAATGAGCAATGCACATGAATAGTGTAATTTCTTCCGGGAATGAATAGTGTTATGTGAATAGTAAAATTTTCAAATGTTTTTCAGAATATCAAACTAACTCTGAAAATGATGAATTGTAATTAGTGAATAGTAATTGATGAATAGTAAATTGTCGAAGTTTGGAAAATGACATGAAATTATGAGTTGTGACATCTTTTCCCGCCAAAACACGTGGAGGGTCAAGATGAAGTATCAGTGATTCAGTGTCCATAAATAGAAGTGGGAAATGATCAGAGAGATGCAAGGAACCATAATTGAGGCTATAAAAGGAAGAAGAAGGAGAAGAGAAGAAGATGTAGCTTAATTAGTTAAAAATAGTGTCGATTAGCTTAATTTATAATCTCCTTTTGTAATTTTCAGTTTAAAACTCTGTACTGAGCATTTTTATGATAATCTAAGTTTATTTCAAGTTCCAATTTTAGTTTGATTTTACAATCTCAGTTTATGCACTTTTCAAAATTTCAAAAATCTCATTTAGTGTAATTAGTGTTGATACATGTTATTCTGGATTTCATAGCTCATGTAAGCTCCCTATATAGCTTCTAAACGCTATTAGATACCTTAAAAACCAGTTTAGATCATAAAAACCAAAAATACAAAAAAATCTGATAAATCAAAGAAAAATAAAAAATTTGCAAGTTGAAGTGATGATGGCTGGAGCATGGTTATTTGGATGGCCATGGGTTAGAACTCCATGGGGAGTGTTAGGAATTGGTAATTGGTCTATGGTTCATTTGGAATTGGCAGGAGTGCACATTGTAAGCTTCTTGTACCATTTTTCATTTTTTACTATTTAATTGCTTAATCTAGCTTATCTTTGTGTTATATATGCTTATTTAGTTTAACTTGTTCATATAATCACTTAAAATTAGTTGCTAGTTTAGTGGAACTCATTTTGCTTAAAAATCTCATTTCCACTAATAGATTAGCATAAGTTTCATTCTTGGGGAATTGCACTTGTGATCCTTGTTTCTGTGCTCCTTTAAGCTTATTAGGTCATAATAAGTGGTTTACAAGCAGTTTCAGAGTCCTAGACATCCATTTGTCCTAAAAACCAAAAATCAATAGTTTATACAGGTTGTTTGGTTTTACTTGTTACTCTGTGTTCATGCCTACTTTCGTTGATGAATTTGGCATTCACAAGTCATATTAGGTCACATTAGTTCATTTAGGCCATAAAAACCAGACCTTGTTTGAAAGAAAGTCAAAATAACTTTTGATCTCACCATAGGTGATCACTGTGAAGATTTAGAGCCTCAAATCATTCCCTTTAGTGTAATAGTTGTTATTTTAGCTTAATCTAATCTCCTTTTAGCTTAACATTAACATTTCAACAGATTAGAGCCTACCAAAATCCATCAAAGTCACTTTAGGTGTTCAAGCAAAAAAGTCAAATTTCAAAGTAATGTCAGAAAACCAAAAATTCAAAGATTTTTCATGTTTTTTGTGTTCACTTTCAAGACATGAGCTTTTTACAAGTTTAACACCATCACCAGAACTTGCAAAATCCAAACTCAGCTTATTTTTCAGAATTTTTTAGAGTGCTTATTTGGTTAGTTGAAAAGGCCTGCAAGGCAAGGAAGTGCCATGCACCACGGTACTTTGCATTTTACCCGTTTTTGATTTGCCTCTCCTAGGCTTATTTGTGAACATTAAGCTTTGAATTTTAGCTTTTTTGGAAAGCCCATAAGCTCATCTTTAAGGTTCAGGGCTTATTTGCTTTTTTCTAGCTTATTTGATTGGGCTGCATATAGCTTTTAGTTTGTCCCATTCCTTGAGCTATATTGAGTCATTCAGTATTGAGCCCAAGTTCATAAACCCACCAAGTGCTTATTTGGAAACCATAAGCCCTGCTTATTGGCTTATCTGAAGGTTCACCAGTCCACCTTAAATGTTCAAGCCTTTATTTGGACTCCTGACCCACTAGTGGACCCCACAGAGGACTAGAAGTCCTTGATTTTGGCCCTTTGGCCTGTGTATTTTTGTGAGTGCTTATTTGATACCTCTAGCTTATTACATGTGCTTATTCCACTTTTTTTAGCTTATTTGTAAGCCATTCAGTAGTTTGTAACTTATTTACCTCATTGTAGCTTATTAACAGCTTAATTGCATAAAAATCCAAATTTTCAAGCTTATTAGACCTTCTGTCATAATTTTGGGATTGCACAGTGCTTATTTTTAAGCCCCAAATAAGTTGTTTTTGTAAAAGTTTCATATTTCAGTAGTAAAATAGATTTGTAAAAGAAAAACCAGAAAAAGCCAAACATAAAAATAGTGATAGCTTCTATTTAAGCCATTTGGCTTATTGCCTTGCTTTTTCAAAAAGCAATTTTCATTTTTATAATTTTCCTAGGTTTCTAATATATTAAAATAGTTTAGGAAAAAATTTCATAATTCTCTGAGTTAATTTAGTATTTATAATAATTAAATTAAGTTTAATTTGTTTTAATTAAAAAAACCAAAAATTAATTTTTCTTCTGCTTATTTATAAGCAATAGCAGCTTTTTATATTTTTCTTAAGTTTTACAATTGGTAAAGTATTTTTAGAAAAAATTTCAGAATTTTCCTTGTTCATCTAAGTATTTTTCATAATTAAATAAGTTAAAATAAATTTTAATTATTAAATAAGTAAATAATTACTAAACTAGTTAAAAATAATTTTTATAAACTTTTGATAATTCTTTACGATTCCTGTGATGGTTAATTAGTTTTGTAAAAATTTTCATATTTTTCTAAGTCACTTTAGTCTTTTTCTTAAATTTAAATTAGATATAAATTAGTTTTTGTTAATTATTCAATAATTTAAATTAGTTTTTAATTAATATTAAACAATAAAATAATAAAAAAAAAATAATTTTCTTTTTAATTAAATTTTCTTTTCACACTAAGTTTGTAAAAGTTTCATTTTCACCCCCTGTAGTTTTAATTTGTTCAAAACTCATCTTTTTTTTTTTTCCGTCTGTAACCGTTTCTGATTTTTAATTTGGTTTACGTTTGTTTATATCTGCAATTCTGTTATTGTTAATACTGTTTCATTGTCTTAATATCAAACAATCAGTAGTGTAATCAAATCCAAAGCATTATCTGTTACTATTCCCTAATCACTGATTCCCGTAAACGTCTTCAAAACACAATTTCAATCTCGTTGGGACTTAACGACCTGGGGATTTCCCTCTACTTCCACGGATTTTATATCTTGCACTTTCTCCCATACTGCTTGACTTTGTTGACCTTGGTTGAGTTAGTTTGACTGTTGGTTTGGAGGAGTCAAATTTTTGGCCCCGCTGCCGGGGAGGTTGTTGCGTGTTTCAAAACGTTTTTAGGTTTAGTGATTTTCAAAAATCCTCCTTGGAAAAATTTCACCACTTTGTAAAAATTTTTGTAGAAATCAAATCATATCAGAAAAGTCCATTAACACTTTTCCTAAAGTGTTAACAACACCAAAAAAATCAAAAACAACAAAATAAATCGTGATGTTAAATTACTTCGTATTCTTTAACATTACAACCTACACAGGTGGTAAACGGATGTTCTGACATTAAATTGCGAACTGAAGAGAGATTCATTCTTCTCTCCCGCCACCCTGCGAGTAATTTTAAAGAAAATGATTTCGGTTAACGAATCGATAACAAAAATATTTTCCAAAAGTTTTTTGCACACACACCCAAAAGCCAAAAACATTTTGTTTTCTGTTAACAATAAATACATAAAATACACTGTCGAAAACCAAGGCTGAATACCTACTAACTAGGGGTATGAACATTAATAAGTTCCAAATCAAAGATAAAAACTTGCCTTTGTATCCTTGTGATTGGTGTACCTTTTTCAAAGAAGCCAGTCATACTATGATTATTGGTTTAAGTTCCCTGTTGTTTTGCCTTGGTCTTGTTTTAATTGACATTGTTTTTAGTGCATGCGCACTCGTTCACAAACAAAGTGTGATCGTCAAAAAAACATAACTGAGTTACGTACAGTTATTGAAGAACCAAAAATAAAAATGGACGACGGGCCCCACCACCCCCACCTGTCCCTCCCAAGGATGAGGCAGCTCCCGATTCCCAAACGATGGAGGAGGTATGTCAGCTTACCATGCACGGGAGAGGTGGACCTATTGCACCACTCACCATTGAGGCCACGAACTTTGGCCTCAAGCATCACATGATTTAGCAAGTCCAAAATTTGTGTCAATTTCACGGATTGTCGGGTGACAATGCTAACAAGCATCTTGACAAATTTTTAACCGTCACCCAGAGCATGAAACAAAATGGCGTCACCAAAGACGGCCTTTGTTTATATCTCTTCCCCTATTCTCTCACTCATCATGCTACTGCCTGGTTCAATCATCTTCCAAAGAATTCGATCCACACTTTTGATGAGATGGTTACCAAATTCTTAGCAAAATACTTTCCACCATCCATGGTAACTAAGCTGAGAAATGATACCAGCAACTTCAGACAGCGTCCTGACGAGTCCTTATTTGAGGCATGGGAACGCTATAAGCTAGCAATTGATCGATTTCCTAATCATAATATGCTTCTTGTCACCATTATAGATACCTTCTACAATGGTTTGACACTCCGTCTCCGTGATACCATCAATGCTGCTGCTGGGGGAACCTTTATGAAAAGGACCCCTGAAGAGTGCTATGATTTGATTGAAAACATGACTGCCCATCACAATTTCTGGGATTCCTCAGCCGATAGGAATGACTCATGTAAATCCGTCACTCCAGCAAACAATGATATAGCTATCCTGGATAAAAAACTTGATGATTTGTCCACTGCAATTTTACGTATCCATCAGACAAATCAAAATCATCACGTCAAAGTTGTCAACCCAAGTTGTGAAACTTGTGGTGGTCCACACCCATACACTGAGTGCCCAGCCTCCGATGGCTTCACTCATGAAAATGTGTATGCAGCTCAAGGTTCCTATAATGTGGGAGGTAATTCCTACCAACCACAAGGGGACCGTAATCTTTTAAGCTATCGTTCCAATAACTACCTGGGACCACCGGTTTAATCAGTCTCAGAATCAGAATCAAAACCGGAATCAATAATTTAATCAAAATCAAAACCTAATGAACCAAGGTTTTCAAAACCAAGAGAATTTCCATTCCGGACATAATCAGGCTTTTCAAAACCAAAACCAAGGAAATTTTAACCGTATTCAAATTCATGGTAATTTTAATCAGGGTAATAATTTTCAACAAGGAAACAATTTTCAGGGTCATAATAATCAAAATCAAGGGAATTTTCAAAACAACCATGCTCAAATGTTCCTAACCAAAATCAAGCCTTTGTTCTAACTGGTCTATCATCCGATGAGTTGTTGAAACAGTTTATGAAATCTCAAGAAGAAATGAACAAATTGTTGGTCAACTAGATCTCAGAACTCAAGAAGTCTTTAAATGATCGACCCTCGGGCTCAAGTACACTACCGAGCAACACGATCGCTAATGATAATGCGAAAAGTGTACTGCTTTTGGGGGGTCATTTAAGCCCGAATTCGTAATTATTTGATCAAATATTGCCATAAATCGTTCCTTTTGTCATTTTAGGTACTTTTGGAGAGAAATCCGGAAAAGGAAGCATTTTGGACATTTTTTGAGCTAAAAAGTGAAGAAAATGACAAAGTCTCAAATTCTTGCTAGAAATAGTACCTGACAGCGTCAAGGGTTTAGTAGTGACGGCGTCAAGCCTAGAAAAAGAGGTGGATATGGAAAATACACATGACGGCCCAGAACATTTTCTTTGTAATTGACCTGACGACGTCACCAAGGCTGTCAAGGTCAGATTACACGTGACAGCCCAGAGTAAACCTGACGACGTCAGATGTTATAGAGAGACGACATCAGGAAGAGGCTTACACAAGAAGAAACCTTAGTGAAACTGTCACAAGATGATCGATACAATCAGAACTTTGCGTGTAACACCCCCAAAATACCGCAGCGGAAGACTGTGTCATAGGGATGCTACTTCAGGGCACAAAGTACAAGATATAGAAAACGAACTCTAAATGAGACGTTTTTGAAAAGTTACCATTCGAATAGACAAAAGTCATAGTTTACAAAACAAAGATCCCAAAGTAGAATGATACATGAGTTTTTAAAGTGTATCGAATGGTAAACGATAAAAGTGAAAGTCTCCAAAAGCATGCCCTAAGACTCTCAGCTCCATACACCTGCTATCGCCTTTCTAACCTGAGATAAACATGCTTAAAAGTGTCAACACAAAGGTTGGTGAGTTCATAGAGTTTGTCTTAATGCAGTTGAAAAAGCTTATAAAGAATGTTCACACAGCAAAGGCATCGTAAATCCACTCAGTTGCAAGTCCCGTCATAAGAGACTTGTAACCTGTGTGTTCACAACCCACTGCTACAATGTATAGTATGAGTAAGATATGTATAAGTTCATAACAACAGTTTAGCAATTAGTAGTGAGTCTACACTTCATCTCCGAAGACCTCACCTAAGTATGTATACTTCCATGGTTGTGCCCAGAACCTTAATCTGGGGCCATAAGAAGTATATATGTTTCCATGGTAGTGCCCAGAACTGAATCTGGGGCCATTGGAAGTATGTATGTATGTATCCATCACAGTTTAGTATAACACAGTTAAGTATAACACAATCTCGTATGTATGACATCAAGTATCATGTAATCAAGTATAATGTTTCCCAAGTATAAATGTTATGTGAATCCGTACAAGTAAGCAAGTAGTAGCATGTATCTCCCCCAAAGAGTTTACAAAACAATTAAAAGAGTAGGGGCTATGACTCACCTTAAGTGATGATACTGATATGAAATGAAGTGAACAACAATGATCGGTTAACTGCCGCGACCTATAATGAATGATGCATGATCTCGTTAAGATCACCAAATGATGTTATGAATGTCCATGCTCATGTTTCTATACCACTCTAGTCTTTGTAAAAACACTTGTGTTGTCAAAAATATATAATCCAAGAATTTGGAAAAATATTGCTATTAGAAAATATAATAAGCTAGTTGTAATATATATATACTTATATATATATATATATATATCGTAAGTTTCCATGTTAGCGTTGAAATATTCGAGTTGTAATCCTTGAAATGATGAAAATATACTCGTAATAACTAATACAACATTAGTTATAAAGCTCGGTACTTAAAATTATGTCTAGCTTATAAATGTACTTCGTAGTTTTTGCGCCAAATTTATATAAAAGCTGTCAAATATAAAATGGTTTTAGCCGATATTCAAACGTGAATATCTTTGTCGTTTCTTGTCCGTTTTACTTGTTCTTTATGTCCACGGTTACGTCTTAGTATGTAGTAATATATTTTGGAAAGCTCGGCTCCTCCGGGTTAAGTCTAAAGTCTCTTTTTGTACCATGAAAAACGTCCAACAGCAACCAAATTTCCAGAAAATACATTTCGTCAACAATCTTGCAAAAATCATAACTTCTTCGTTATAAGCTCTTTTTAATCCGTTCTTTCGCCTACGGATTCGTTTTTGAAAGTATTTTCTAAAAATTTTGCCAAAGTTTCCTTGGTGTTTACTGATTTTCCAGATTTTTACCAAACGGGACAGCATGTCTAAAATAGGTTCCAAATCATGTTTCCAAGGTTAAAAATCAATTTCTACCATCACCAAACCTCTTGTAATCACCACATGGCTAATCTAATCCTACCATACACCTTCTTAGGGTGCCATGGACTCCTAACCAAGTTATTAGAGCAAGGGGATTCATAACTAAAAAGTTAGGGTTTGTATGTTTCATTTTTGACAAAATAAGTGGTGGTATAGCTAGTTGTACATGGTTTTTAGCATGGAAATCATGTAATACAAGTAAATATAAGATGTTTCATGTAAAAATAAAAATGATAACTTACTTGACAAAATGAGATGATTATAGGATGATTATGCTTGGATTTCTTGTGTTTTTGTTGCTTGATTCTTGATTAGGCATGTAAAAGGAACAAGTTTGTAGCTTTAACTTATCAAAAATAATGGTTTGATCTTTGTATTTGGTTATGGTCGTGGGTTTGAGGAAGAACAAGGAAGAAGATGAGAAAATTTTGATCTTAGCTAGATAAAGTGAGTTATGATTTTGATAATTTAGTAAAGTATGGTTTTTAGGTGTTTATTAGTTAAATAAAGTTTAGTTAATGCAAGAGGTTAAAATGGGTGGTTTCATGGCTGGTCTTTGGTGTGAAAAGGAGTAGCCAAATGGGTTTTGAGTTACTAATTAGTCCTAGTGTAGCGTTAAGTGTTATTACGTGTTATTCGTTAAAATCGGGTAACGGTTTTAATAGAAATAAACGTTCACGAAGTTTACCGGGATGAAATAAAGTCATAATAATGTTGAAAATATGTTAAAAATATGTTGGGTACATTTACTGAGTGATCGGGTGATTATTGTTTAGTTTTCACGAAAACCGTCGTTATATTCATACGCGTACGTTATAAATAAAATAAATTTCCAAAATACTGGGTAACTGAATGTTATAAGTTTTATGATGTTAAAATGGATATAAAAATATGTCGGGACCATTGTGGGAATATTTAGATATATTCGTCGTGTATAAACCAGGTGTTAACGTTTATTATAATTACGTATACGTAAAAACGTTAAATGTACTGAATATGGAAATTTGAAAATCCTGAGAGTGGTATAACATAAAAATGTTGTTATGATGATATGTAGACTATCCCCAGTCCGTATGCAGTGTTCTTAGCACTAATGAAATGAATTCGCACCTAAACCAATCCGGTTACGCGAATTTGAATACCCGTAAACTAAATTTACGATAAAATGAGTAATGCAAGTGAATGATGAAAACTTTTCCGGAAATGAATAGTGTTTAGTGAATAGTAAATTTCCCAAAAGTTTCTCAGAAAATCAAAATGACCTCGAAAATGATGAATAGTAAAACGATGAATAGTGATTTATGAATAGTGTTTTTCCAAAGTTCGGGAAAAGACCTGAAATGACCTGAAATGATGAGTTGTGACAGTCTTCCCCTCTAAAAAGAACTTCGTCCCGAAGTTCAGTTAATGTTAATCAGTTAAGTGTGTCAAAGCTTATGTATGTGGGTTTCCTATCCAACTAGGTATGTTCTCGTGGTCAGACTTGATGAGGCAAACCTTCCCAATCCCGAGCATAGTCCTCAAAAGACCTCTTTTAGGTTAATCATTTAGGTAACCGATTTTCACTTAAGCCCACAACCCAATCAAACAAGAACAGTCATGAGATTAAGCTAAATCGGTTTGAGTGATGACTTTAACTTTTAGCTCGATTTTCGCAACCCAATCAAACAAGAACAGTCACTAGAACCAAGCTAAAAATCAAAGTCTGGATTCAACATCCTTGAAAAAGATCTTTTGAAAGATTTGCTCGACTTTGGAATTGCTTACACTAATCAAATTTCTAATGTTAGTATGACTAAGGTTAATGCTGCTAGGTCTCAGATTAGTCAATGTTGTGTATAGGTCCTATATTAAGACTTAAGTGCTACTAAAATACGCTAGTTGTTCAAGAGAATGTACCCGTTGTGCTACCGCCGACATGT
This sequence comes from Artemisia argyi, assembly GCA_030686995.1. Taxonomy (NCBI): domain Eukaryota; kingdom Viridiplantae; phylum Streptophyta; class Magnoliopsida; order Asterales; family Asteraceae; genus Artemisia; species Artemisia argyi. Next base: position 102,986,071 of record CM060700.1, read on the forward strand.
TGGGTGATAGGATTTCCTAGGAAGTAAGCTCTGCCAAGTGCGGGTGGAATCTCATTGGCCTCATCTCGTGGCCCTTCAATTGCTGCTGCTAAGTTTGGACGATTGCCCCCTTGGTTAAGATTCCTTTTCAACTTAGGACAGGTGTTCCGAAAGTGATCCGGGCTGTTACACTCATAGCATGTCTTTTGGTTCGTACACTGGTTTGCATAATGACCAGACTGTCTGCAATTAGCACACATACGGCAGGGCACAGTCTTTTGGTGATGAAAGTTACATTTCGTACATTTAGGATGCTGGCCTAAATACTCTCTCTGACCCGAATTAGTCGCCGCAAAGGTCCTTGCCCTTTTGTTGTCAGTCTGCTTGTTCGACTCGCTTGTTCCCTTCCTTTTATCACTGTCCCTCAAGCTTCCATTTCTAACCATCTCATCTGTCAGAGTCCCTGCTCTCAATATTGCACTCTGAATTGTAGCAGGCTCAGTTGTTTTTACAATCCCACGAATTTCTGGGACAAGGCCATATATGTACCTCTCGATCCTCTTGGACTCAGGGGTAACTAGGTGTGGAACTAGTCTGGCTAATTCATGGAATCGATCCGTATAGGCTGCATGTCCAGCCCCTATCATAGAGAGATGATAGAGTTCATCCTCCAGCTTTTGCATCTCGTTGTCCGGGCAGTATTCCTCCTTCAGTAATGCCTTAAAATCATCCCATGTCATACCTACAGCTGCCGCTCTACCCCTAGCTTGAATCTGCGTATTCCACCATGTCAGTGCCTTTCCTGATAGTAAACACATGGAATACTTCACCATTTGATGTGCTGCACAGTTACTAATATCGATCACCGACTCCATCTTTTCAACCCATCGAGTATACACCAACGCGCCTCCTACACCATCGAAATCAATTGGCTTACATGACGTAAATTCCTTATACGTGCATCCGGTCCTAGTGATGTTGTTGCCATTACCATTCTGGCCTATACCATTGGTGTTGTTAATTCCGCTTTCGTGGTTTGCCAAATTATTCATATGATCGCCAACTTGAGTGACAATAGTGGGGAGAAAGTTTTCAAGTTGTCGAGCGATGATGGCTTCAAAATCAGTATTTCCACCGTCGTTGTTATAATTGTTTTCAACGCCGTGACCACCTCCTCTACCTCCACGTCCACCAGTTCTTCCACCATCGTTACTTGGGTTACTAGTGTCATGAGCAGCTCCTCTACCTCCTCTACCTCCACGTCCACCAGTCCTTCCACCCCTTGGTGTTGCGCCTCCTCGAACAGAGCTACGAGTCACTCTCTTTGGTGCCATGATTTCCTGAGAGGAAGGACATTTAGTGAACGTCAGAGATGAGGGAAAACCGTTGATTAACCAAAGTCTATACTTCACATCCTCATATATAATACCGTGCTGCCAGTTGTTTCCTAAGTTGTGCCAACACCGATCTACATCTGCATAGTCATATATCCACGTGTGTCGTGAAGCACTTATAATTATGTTGGCCACCACAATTATAAATGTTTCCTTTCACAAGTGTACATATCACCACGCACGCATATCTCAGTGGTAGACGTTGCTTAAATGGGCATCTAGGGAACGTCACGCTTAGTACAAAGGAACAAAGGATTCTCCCTTAAGTGTTAAAGTCACCGGGAAGTCTAGTTTCTAACGGTTTCTACAAAGTATCTAATAGCGTAGGTCTAAAAATAAATTACCAGCAAGCGTATGTGTATGTAAAGTGCAAGGCGATAGGGAGGAGAGTCTATATGTATGTAGTTATAGTCTAGACTCTAAAACAATCTAGTTCTCTATAACCAAGGCTCTGGTACCAATCTGTAACACCCCCAAAATACCGCAGCGGAAGACTGTGTCATAGGGATGCTACTTCAGGGCACAAAGTACAAGATATAGAAAACGAACTCTAAATGAGACGTTTTTGAAAAGTTACCATTCGAATAGACAAAAGTCATAGTTTACAAAACAAAGATCCCAAAGTAGAATGATACATGAGTTTTTAAAGTGTATCGAATGGTAAACGATAAAAGTGAAAGTCTCCAAAAGCATGCCCTAAGACTCTCAGCTCCATACACCTGCTATCGCCTTTCTAACCTGAGATAAACATGCTTAAAAGTGTCAACACAAAGGTTGGTGAGTTCATAGAGTTTGTCTTAATGCAGTTGAAAAAGCTTATAAAGAATGTTCACACAGCAAAGGCATCGTAAATCCACTCAGTTGCAAGTCCCGTCATAAGAGACTTGTAACCTGTGTGTTCACAACCCACTGCTACAATGTATAGTATGAGTAAGATATGTATAAGTTCATAACAACAGTTTAGCAATTAGTAGTGAGTCTACACTTCATCTCCGAAGACCTCACCTAAGTATGTATACTTCCATGGTTGTGCCCAGAACCTTAATCTGGGGCCATAAGAAGTATATATGTTTCCATGGTAGTGCCCAGAACTGAATCTGGGGCCATTGGAAGTATGTATGTATGTATCCATCACAGTTTAGTATAACACAGTTAAGTATAACACAATCTCGTATGTATGACATCAAGTATCATGTAATCAAGTATAATGTTTCCCAAGTATAAATGTTATGTGAATCCGTACAAGTAAGCAAGTAGTAGCATGTATCTCCCCCAAAGAGTTTACAAAACAATTAAAAGAGTAGGGGCTATGACTCACCTTAAGTGATGATACTGATATGAAATGAAGTGAACAACAATGATCGGTTAACTGCCGCGACCTATAATGAATGATGCATGATCTCGTTAAGATCACCAAATGATGTTATGAATGTCCATGCTCATGTTTCTATACCACTCTAGTCTTTGTAAAAACACTTGTGTTGTCAAAAATATATAATCCAAGAATTTGGAAAAATATTGCTATTAGAAAATATAATAAGCTAGTTGTAATATATATATACTTATATATATATATATATATATATCGTAAGTTTCCATGTTAGCGTTGAAATATTCGAGTTGTAATCCTTGAAATGATGAAAATATACTCGTAATAACTAATACAACATTAGTTATAAAGCTCGGTACTTAAAATTATGTCTAGCTTATAAATGTACTTCGTAGTTTTTGCGCCAAATTTATATAAAAGCTGTCAAATATAAAATGGTTTTAGCCGATATTCAAACGTGAATATCTTTGTCGTTTCTTGTCCGTTTTACTTGTTCTTTATGTCCACGGTTACGTCTTAGTATGTAGTAATATATTTTGGAAAGCTCGGCTCCTCCGGGTTAAGTCTAAAGTCTCTTTTTGTACCATGAAAAACGTCCAACAGCAACCAAATTTCCAGAAAATACATTTCGTCAACAATCTTGCAAAAATCATAACTTCTTCGTTATAAGCTCTTTTTAATCCGTTCTTTCGCCTACGGATTCGTTTTTGAAAGTATTTTCTAAAAATTTTGCCAAAGTTTCCTTGGTGTTTACTGATTTTCCAGATTTTTACCAAACGGGACAGCATGTCTAAAATAGGTTCCAAATCATGTTTCCAAGGTTAAAAATCAATTTCTACCATCACCAAACCTCTTGTAATCACCACATGGCTAATCTAATCCTACCATACACCTTCTTAGGGTGCCATGGACTCCTAACCAAGTTATTAGAGCAAGGGGATTCATAACTAAAAAGTTAGGGTTTGTATGTTTCATTTTTGACAAAATAAGTGGTGGTATAGCTAGTTGTACATGGTTTTTAGCATGGAAATCATGTAATACAAGTAAATATAAGATGTTTCATGTAAAAATAAAAATGATAACTTACTTGACAAAATGAGATGATTATAGGATGATTATGCTTGGATTTCTTGTGTTTTTGTTGCTTGATTCTTGATTAGGCATGTAAAAGGAACAAGTTTGTAGCTTTAACTTATCAAAAATAATGGTTTGATCTTTGTATTTGGTTATGGTCGTGGGTTTGAGGAAGAACAAGGAAGAAGATGAGAAAATTTTGATCTTAGCTAGATAAAGTGAGTTATGATTTTGATAATTTAGTAAAGTATGGTTTTTAGGTGTTTATTAGTTAAATAAAGTTTAGTTAATGCAAGAGGTTAAAATGGGTGGTTTCATGGCTGGTCTTTGGTGTGAAAAGGAGTAGCCAAATGGGTTTTGAGTTACTAATTAGTCCTAGTGTAGCGTTAAGTGTTATTACGTGTTATTCGTTAAAATCGGGTAACGGTTTTAATAGAAATAAACGTTCACGAAGTTTACCGGGATGAAATAAAGTCATAATAATGTTGAAAATATGTTAAAAATATGTTGGGTACATTTACTGAGTGATCGGGTGATTATTGTTTAGTTTTCACGAAAACCGTCGTTATATTCATACGCGTACGTTATAAATAAAATAAATTTCCAAAATACTGGGTAACTGAATGTTATAAGTTTTATGATGTTAAAATGGATATAAAAATATGTCGGGACCATTGTGGGAATATTTAGATATATTCGTCGTGTATAAACCAGGTGTTAACGTTTATTATAATTACGTATACGTAAAAACGTTAAATGTACTGAATATGGAAATTTGAAAATCCTGAGAGTGGTATAACATAAAAATGTTGTTATGATGATATGTAGACTATCCCCAGTCCGTATGCAGTGTTCTTAGCACTAATGAAATGAATTCGCACCTAAACCAATCCGGTTACGCGAATTTGAATACCCGTAAACTAAATTTACGATAAAATGAGTAATGCAAGTGAATGATGAAAACTTTTCCGGAAATGAATAGTGTTTAGTGAATAGTAAATTTCCCAAAAGTTTCTCAGAAAATCAAAATGACCTCGAAAATGATGAATAGTAAAACGATGAATAGTGATTTATGAATAGTGTTTTTCCAAAGTTCGGGAAAAGACCTGAAATGACCTGAAATGATGAGTTGTGACAGTGCGCACGGAGTAGCTGACACTGTTTTTGCCATAACTTTTGCATACTAACTCGGATTTGAGCGATTCAAAAAAGGAAACGATCGGGACGAAAAAATATTTGATTTGGTGAAAAAATGGTCATGACTCCGTCACTCCTTATGGGCTGACGCCGTCAAGATGGGCCGGACAGAAAAGAGCCTATAAATATAACATCATAACTTCACTTTTTGTAAGCCCTAAACCGTAAGGTCGATACCTGGATTTTGGTAGGTGTTTTTCCAGCAACTTAGAGGGTTTCAATCACTCCATAAACATCTTGTACTGGTTTGTTGATTGTATCTTAATTCATGTCTTCAATTATCATTATTGTTGCTTGTTCTTCATTAATTATGCTTGGATAATTCATCTTGTGTCTACTTATGATTGTGTGAAACTTGTATATAATTGATTAGATCTTATTGATGTCTTGGTTGATGTTTATGTGTATCTTCATCAATTAGGGTGTGACACTTCGATAGGTCTAATTGGTTTAGCTTATAATTCTTGTTTCCCATTGTCTCTTGTTTAATTGAATGATATCGATGTTAGGCTTAAGAAAACTGACAGACTTCCAATTGGCAACTTGCTTGAACATCTTAAGAAACATGATCGGAGGTGTACGACAATTATAGGGTTGTATTTAATGCGTAAGAAAATTCTAATGATCCCATGTTAGGAGCTTCTAACGGCTCGACATAGGAGTGAAGTAGGATCTTATAGAGTTAGGGAATATTGTACACGGCCCTACGACTAGTATTAAGGAATACAACCCGTCAATTAAAACAAGGTGTGACAATTCAATAGGTAGAATTGGATAGCTAGCAAGGAGTAACATATCATAGGTAGTCATGCTTCACTTACCTAGTAGAACCTTAGTTTATTTTTCTTGCACATTAGTTTAATTAGTAGCTTTTGGGTTAGTTGATTAGCAACTAATTCCGCCCACTCTTCGAATACCCGAGATTTTTACCTGCTTTTCATAAAAAAATATAAAAATACAAAAAGAATCATCCTTCACCTTTAAACCTAGTTAGATTAATTTCAATCCTAACGACACTATTCCTGAGTTGAACGATCAATCCCCCGGTACTTGTCACTATACTATATTATAACGATTAGGTACACTGCCTGGTGGGGGTTGTAAGCTTCTCAAGATCCCTTGAGATTTAAAACCTGTTGCGAGGGCGCAATTCCCACGTATCAAGTTTTTGGCGCCGCTGCCTAGGAATAGTTGTTGCTTAGGTTGGAATTTATTTCATTAGGTCTACTTATTAGATTCCTATCGAGTGAGATTTTATTTTCCTTTTTATTAGCTTTCTAGTAGTCTATCTTTTCTTTGTGTCTTTGTTCGTAAAAACCTTTCCATTGAATCTTCCGTTCACCATTATGGAGTATGCGAATCCAGCATACTACCGACCACGAAATTCATTCTACCCTAATTACATCTTGATGGTCAAACAATATCGAGATGAACCCATATATGATGCATGGACTCGTTTTAAAAATTTACTCCGAATAGTCCCTCATCATAGTTTCGCTTTAGCATCCCTAACCCAAAACTTTTACTATCGTGTCGACCGATGTGACCAAATGTGCATTGAGGATTTTGCCAATGGGGACTCTAGGGAATTAAATGCTGAAGAAGCATGGGATGCCGTAGAAGATTGTGCCTAATATTATTATAGAGTAGACAACCCAACAAACGTTAGTACAAGTCAATTGACCACAAATTTCAAGGATAATGAAACAACTTTGTTTGGGGATGGGAGTAGAGTTGAGCCACCTAGCTACATGTCATGGTTAGGCACTACCATGATACGGCATGAACACATAGGTGATCTTGACACCATAAACCCGCTAAATACCCCACAAGTCCTACCATCATTTGAGGCACCCACACCGCCCGAGACTTACCCGGAAGAAGTAGAAACTTTAGGAATCCCGATAGAGGCAGAACTCTTGGACCAAGCACAACTAAAGGATTTAGGTTTGAACACTTTTCGTGATGACCTTACTCTTAGTTCTAGGAAATTTCCTAGTGTTGATGAACCAGAACCTCAACCTTTACATAACTTTTCATCCTTAGATTTACATCTAGGAGACAAAATAGGAACCGACCCACCCATCAACCAATATTATCCGGGTAGTTTTAGGATGAAAGAAGCCATTCACTTACCCCCTTCACCTCACGTGGCATATTTCCACCCAAAGGGTGTGTATCGCTACTTCCACCCGCACTTAATTCTAAGTGAAGGGAAAACCTCCCTTATTTTCGTTAAATAAGGGTAGAGCCTGGCTCGTGACTCGAACAAAAACAAGCACTTCTTGGGAGGCAACCCATGCTTTGTGTGTTTTTATTTGTTGGATTTTTATTTGTTTGATGTTATTTGTTTTCGTATGCGTGTTTTATTTTTATTGTTGGTAGATCATGTATCAAACTAAAATTGTGAACTTGCTTTATTTTGTTGTTTAACTTCGTCTTAACTTCATATAAAGGTATTTTGCAAAAGCTAAGTGTAAGGGGAAACCCCAAATTGGTTTCTAAGAACGAAAATGATCATGATTCGCCACAATATTAAATGAACATGTATATTAGTAATTGTTAGAGTCAAATGCTTGTATCGAGTCATAATGATGTTTTGCAGGATTTTCCAGGAAATAGGACATTAGCTTTTCTAGAAATTTTCCTGAAACTTAACATAAAGATTTCTGCAGGTCACTTCTGACGGCGTCAGGGTTTAACACCTGACGACGTCACGTGTAAAATTCTGAAAATTTTGCAAGTTTTGTTTTTCTAACGGAGTCTTAAAAGTTTTTGTTGATTCTTCAGTTTTATATACTCCAGGAAATCTGCGAAGATTCATTCCACAAGCATTATATCTTTAATTGTTTTGTTTTTATTCCTAAGTCTGGAATTACATCTAGTTGTGAGTTTTCTTTGTTCGGATTGATGCTTTGGGTTTTTGTGATTGTTTTCTCAGGTTTAACAGGTTATATTGGACAAGAAGATGATTTAAATTTCTGGAGGGAAGCATTCAACGTTCATTTTCTTGGAGGGTAAATGATGATACTTTAGAGAATACAATTATGCTTGAGTTTGTTTGTTCAATGGTAGGTGTGTAATAAAACTAAGAAAAATACTTGTTAGGGCAATTTTAGCGCCAAATTTAAATTTTTTTACAACATTTAGGAGTGAAGCTTTAGCCTTAATGAATGTCTCAGGGAGAGGAGTTGTATGACTAGCACAAAAACCGTACCACTTAAAAAAAATTTCCACCCAAATATGTGAGGTTCGCCTTTAGATTTGTTAGGAAAAGCATTCATTATTAGTGCTTATGAGTGTACCGGTAGTACTTAGATTCCAGAACTTGCGTTAGTGATGCATCCCGAGACCGCTAGTGAGACTACATTCGTGTACTAGGATTTACTACATGATAAGAGGCATTAGGATCACCCTTGTGTTAAACCCGTATCATATTTACTTGACCAATAAAGTCATAACTATTTGACTAGTAAAGTCAATTAATTTTTCCCACACCTTTGTGTTGTACTCATTTTTAGTACACGATGCCCCTAGTACACCCCTCCGAGCCTATCTTTTCGTTTCTAACTTTAAGCATTTTACTTAAAGGAATAATTTGTTTACAATCTACCCCAAATGTGCAACCAAATCGCCTTAGCCTTCCGTGTATGCACTCATCTTTAGTGCATTATTGTTATTTGTTTAAACCTTTAGTTAATTGTCTAATTGATTACATGGTTGCTAAGTCAAGTCATATCTTGTACATACTGTTTTGGGACGATTGGGACTCATGGGTAAAGTACTAGTAATATGGAGTAATGGGGAAGATGTCAATTATTACCCCTATATGTGCGTTAATTTTAAAAGTACTCTAAGTGTTTTGATTATCTTAATCTGAGTAATTAGAGTAGTTTATTGTAAAGTATGTAAAAGTTCAAGTGTAAGGGGAATGCAAATTCCCTATGATGTATTATTTTGGATGGTAGGGCAAGAGTGTATGAAAAAAAATTCAAGAAAAAGAAAAAAAAATAGAAAAGAGAAAGAGAAAAAACATACGGACTACCATCCCGTTTCATTCTATGTTTATTTTATGTTTTTATTAGTATTTGATTAGCTTAAGTCGAGTCTAGTCTTGGCTTAGCAACGCCATATTGTACATGTAATTAACCAAGATGATTAACTCACCACCAGTAAATATTTCCTTTATCCAACAAAACCGTGTTTTCCATATTCCTACACCTAACGTTATAACCCTTCAAAAGACCTCTTTGATAGTTTATCCTAGGTGCTTACGCCAAGTGGTGGAGGTTTGATCCTTTCCCAAGCCTATGGTAATCTATTTGCTATGACAGGTAGTGAGAGATGTTTTCCATTTCCTTATTGTGATATACACTTTATTACACCCGAAAGATGTGAGTACCTAAACACTATTTGTGAGGTGCTAGTGTATGACCTCCGTGCTTGTTTTTGGTTTTTAGTGGAACGATTATTTGTTGTAATTACTTTTATATTAGTGTTAAATGACCCCTAACTTGTATTTTGATTAGAATAAAAGCGCATTTACTTGAGGACAAGCAAATCTCAAGTGTAAGGGTATTTGATAAGGCGAAAAGTGTACCGCTTTTGGGGGGTCATTTAAGCCCGAATTCGTAATTATTTGATCAAATATTGCCCTAAATCGTTCCTTTTGTCCTTTTAGGTACTTTTGGAGAGAAATCTGGAAAAGGAAGCATTTTGAACGTTTTGGTGCTAAAATGTGAAGAAAACGACAAAGTCTTAAATTCTTGCTGGAAACAGTACCTGACGGCGTCAAGGGTTTAGTAGTGACGGCGTCAAGGCTGGCAAAAGAGGGGATATGGAAAATACACATGACAACCCTGAACATTTTCTTTGTAATTGACCTAACAGTGTCACCAAGGCCGTTAGGGTCAGATTACATGTGACGGCCCAGAGTAAGTTTACACATGACGGCATCAGGATTCAACCTGACGACGTCAGATGTTATAGAGTGACGACGTCAGGAATAAGGCTTACACAATAAGAAACCTTAGTGTTGATATAAATAATGTATAAAAACGTTATTAATATCTTTCGATATCCTTAAGTTTTGACGATCACAAAACATAAACTCATTAAACGCAAAGTTAATACGTAAAAGTTTTAAGCAAGTTTATATCATCTCATCCATCATAATCACATTAAGGTATGAATAAACTAGTGACTAATACATTTTATAATCAAAGGGATGTTTATGTAAATAATACAAAGTTAATAAAATTAAATAAACTTATTATATATTTTTGAAAAACATTTTTGGTAATAAAGGAAAATGTTTTATTAATAATAAATACATGAATTCAAAATTTTAACCAAAATCAATTAGTTTTTCACCAAATAAACTTTCCCCAGAAAAAGACAAGAAAACTGCAGTTTTCGTCTGGGTGGCCCCCTTAATTATAAGAGCGGCCCACTTAATTTTAAGGGGGCCGGCACAAAATTAAGGGGACCGGCCACGCTCCCGTGTCAGATTCTATCAGAAATTTTTCCTATAAATACCACCTCAAACCTGGAATTTTTCTGACCTCTTGCACGAAAATTTTCAGATCCAAATCTCTCTAAACATCCTCCTAAAAACCCTTTGATCATATAATTGTTAATCCTTGTTTCAAGTGATTCATTCCCTCACCTCTCATCTCTCAAAGTGCAAGAGAAGAATACTCCTTCAACATCAAGTTGTGAAGCATTGTAGATTTGTGTATATAGTCTAGTTGTTGTGTACATTCATTGTAAAGGTGTGATAGTATTGTAACTAGATAGATCTAGGAGTAGAAGTTGTGAATAGAAGTAGTGAGATATAAGTAGTTTGTTGTGAAGAAGAATAGCTAGGAAGTAGATAGTTGTGAAGAAGATTGTTGTAAAGTAGATAGTTGTGAAGCTAGATAGGTGTGAAGAAGTAGTGACTAGGTGTGAAGAAGGTGTGAATAAGGTGTGTAGAAGGTGTGAATAAGTTGTGACGAAGTTGTGGTGTGTATATTGGTGTGTAAGGTTTTCTCTGCCATAAGGGAGCTTGTTGACATAGTGAAGAAAAATCTCGAGTAGGTGACTCGAGGAGTGGAGTAGGGCAAGGAAGGTGTCCTTGTAGCCGAAGCACTATAAATTCTTTGTCTCACAGTTAGATCTTTCCATATCTTACTTATTATCTTGTTTATATCATTATTACTTTTGTAGACGTAGACGTTTATATATGTAGTTGCTCATATAGTGCTAGTATTGATTTCACTTAAAGATCAAACAAAAGTTTCATTCACAAAACAAAGTTTTTACAATCAAACTAAAAAGGTAACATACATATAATTGATCATTTCGATCAAGTATAGTTTTCATACAAAATATAACTAAGGATTATAAAATAAACGTTTACTTACTTGTCTCTCGTATAGAGCTATAATTGTTTATATTATGCATGTGTTGATTTCACATACTTAGCTTACATTATTATTATTGTTCATACTTAGATATAGTTGTTCATATTGTTCAAGATTTGAGTTCACATAAGATAGAATCAAAGTTTTTAAAAGCAAACAAGACTTTAAAACTAAACTAAGTTTTCATAATAAAATAAAAAAGACGTAAAACTATTCAACCCCCCTTCTAGTTTTCCACAATTGGCATCAGAGCTACGTTAAACAAGATTTCTAAAATAAACTGTATTTTAAAACTTGAAACGATCTATGGAATCTGAAAAATATTTAGAAGGGCAATCTATGCAAAGACCACCACTATTTGAAAGTGATGGTTTTCTTTATTGGAAAAATAGATTCGAAACTTATGTGAAATCAAAAGATCTTGATCTTTGGCATGTCATTACCTTTGGTGATTTCCCCCCTATTCAATATAATTTTGAAACTAAAATGGATGAAATTGTATCTTTTGAAAAACAAAATGATGATTTGAAAAAGAAATTAGCAAAAAATAATGAGGCTAAAATGGTTATTTATAATGCGTTACCATGCAAAGAATATGAAAGAATTTTTATGTGTAAAACCACAAAAGAAATTTAGGATTCTTTACTAATCACTCACCAAGGTAATAGTCAAGTTAAAGATAACAAAATAGATCTTCTTGTTCAACAATATGAATAATTTACGATTCCGGAGGAGGAATCAATAGATAATGCTTTTGCTAGGTTTAACACTATCATCACAAGTTTAAAAGCACTTGATGAGAATTTTTCTAGTAAGAATTTTGTTAGGAAATTTCTTAGGGCTCTTCATCCAAAATGGCGAGCTAAAGTTACGGCGATTGAAGAATCGAAGAACTTGTCAACTCTTCAACTTGATGAGTTGATCGGCAACCTGAAAGTCTACGAAGCCATAATAAAGAAAGACTCCGAGATGGTCAATGGAAAAAGAGAGCAAAGAAAGTCAATTGCGTTGAATGCTAGGAAGGAATCTAGTAACGAGGATAGCTCAAACTCCGAAAGTGATGACGAAGAATATGCGATAGCCGTAAGAGACTTCAAGAAATTCTTCAAAAGGCGAGGAAGATTCGTTAGACAACCGCATGATGAAAGGAAAGCAAACCAAAGAAATAAAGATGACAAAAATGGCAAAAGTGATAGGAAGTGCTTCAAATGTGGTGATCCAAATCATCTCATCGGAAAATGTTCAATGATGTCAAGAGATCAAAATCAAAAGGCGTTTGTTGGAGGAGCTTGGAGTGATAGAGATGACGATGAGAAAGAAATCACAAATGAGGAGAAGTGTCTTATGGCTAAGACATCAAGCGAGGTACGTTCCGAAACCGAATACTTTAGTGACGAAAATTTATCATTAGACGAAAAAGACATAGATAGTGAATATAATAGGTTATGCAAATTAGGTAAAAAGGTTATAGCTAAAAATAAGTCACTAAAACATATTAATAATCGATTAGAAAATGAATTACTCGAATTAAAAATTAGACTACAACGTTTGGAAAAAGGAAAAGAAGTTTTTATAGAATGTAAAACATGCATAGAGGTTAAAAATGAAAACGAAAAACTTAAAGATGAAATTTTCAAACTTGACAAGTTTAAAAATAGAAGTAACCCACTTAAGAAAATAATAAGTGTTCAAGAAACTTCGGAAGATAAAACCGGTCTAGGATTAACCTCAACTAATGTTTCAACTAGTGAAAATAAAAGTATAAAGTTTGAATGTGAATCTAGTAAACAAAAATCATTAGAATCAAAACCTAAGTATATACTTACAAAAGATAGAAAAATACCCATTGTGTATGATGAAAAAGTAAAAACTTTTTATAAACCATCCTTAAAGACCGAAGTAGGATCCTCTAAATCTAAATTAAGATCTAAAACTCCACTACCAAGTAAACCAAATAATCTTCATACTCGATCTAAAACACCTCAACCTAGAAGAAACCAAAATAGACAAAACTACAATAATACTAGTCATCAAATGTGGAATTATCAACCAAGTTACAATCCTTGGGGAATATTACCACCATACATGCATCCTAGCCAAATGTTGAATATGTTTGGACCAAACAACTTTGGACTAATAAGACAATGGGGACCAAGTGGCTAAGCTGTCAATCTTGGAAGTAGTCGGAATATCATCTACTAATGACTTCTAAAAGTCAACATGGTCACTTGAAGTGCTTGAAGATATTCCATTGAAGACTAAAAGGTACGCGTTTCTTTTAAGTTCATCGCTATAATTTGCATGCTTAGATAAATGATTAGTTAGATTAATGCTTAGCTATACATATATATGTACATAATAGCTTATATTCTTATAACCTAGAAACATCATTGGTTGACTCTCCTAGGAATAAGATAAAATTGTTTATTGCCAAACAAAATAGAAAATGGAAATCTTCTATATCCACTATTAGCAAACTCATGGTGATGAAGTGAAATGAGTTAAGTGGATCGATCGTTAATATAGAAGTAGGATTAGATCCCTCGCGTAAGAAAACTATGGAAGAAACAAGCTCTCGTAGACTATGGCATTAAGTTAGATAAGCGTGCGAAAACAAATGAACTATAGATGTTAGGTTATACCCCATTCAACACTCTCGCATCTAACATATATATTATCGTCTTCATTTCCTTTAGGATCATAGGATATGTAGAAACGATAGCATGAGATAATAATAGGCTTAACCAATCCTCTTGAGCATGAGATCTTTAATAAACATTTTTTAAAATATTTGATTTATGATATTTGTTCTCAAAAATCTAATTTCTCTAAAAATATGCAAAAAACCTCACATTTTGGAAAATAGTTTTTCAAATAGCTATCCCACTTTTAAATAACAAGTTTTCACTATCAATATCCACAATTTTGTTTTGATCAAAACTAAAGATTGGGAAAATATCCTTTACCTTTCATTCACACATTTTGAAGTAAAAACCCAATCTATCTTATTCAAATAACTCTCACATCTAAGTGAAAACCTACTTTCAAGCATTGTTGAATAATCCTAAAAACGTCTCTTTTAAAATCATGCATGGTGATCTCATATTTGTCATCTATATTTATATAAATGACACTTATAAGTGAACTAAATCAAATCAAGAGGACCATGGTTTGTTTATTAAGACTTTGTTTGTAAAAAGTCTAGAAATCCATGCTATCATAAATACCCACTTATTGCACATTGATACACATTAGGATTAATCCTCCTAGTTATGTAGTTATGTAATACTTGATGTTGCTTATTGTTTCCTAGCACTTATAGTTTACTTGCTTGATGAGTATGTTTGCATGCTAGATGAAATTGCTTGTTTACTTAATCTCTTTGATTAACATGCTTTGGCTACATTATTGCCTACATAATTAGTATATGCTTAATTGCCTCAAAGAGTTGGACTTGTTTGAAACCAAAAATACAACCTTTCTTCAATTTACTACAAAAAACCCATTTCTGGCAATATGGGAATCACCAGATGGGCGGCCCCCTTAAATCATAAGGCGGCCCCCTTAATTATTAAGGGGACCGGCCATCTGATGGTCGAAGGTGTTGTTTACTTTTTCTACTTTTTAGCCCATTTCATCCTACACTTCTCAAAATTCACAAACTTATTCTATCCTAAACCTTCCATCTGATGGTCGAAGGTGTTTTGGATGTTGGATTGGTAGGTTGATCAAAAAGGGGGAGATTGTTGATATAAATAATGTATAAAAACGTTATTAATATCTTTCGATATCCTTAAGTTTTGACGATCACTAAATATAAACTCATTAAACGCAAAGTTAATACGTAAACAAGTTTTAAGCAAGTTTATATCATCTCATCCATCATAATCACATTAAGGTATGAATAAACTAGTGACTAATATATTTTATGATAAAAGGGATGTCTATTTAAATAATACAAAGTTTATAAAATTAAACAAACTTATTATATATTTTTGAAAAACATTTTTGGTAATAAAGGAAAATGTTTTATTCATAATAAATACATGAATTCAAAATTTTAACCAAAATCAGTTAGTTTTTCACCAAATAAACTTTCCCCAAAAAAAGACAAGAAAACTGCAGTTTTCATCTAGGCGGCCCCCTTAATTTTAAGGGGGCCGGCACACAATTAAGGGGACCGGCCACGCTCCCCTGTCAGATTCTATCAGAAATTTTTCCTATAAATACCACCTCAAACCTGGAATTTTTCTGACCTCTTGCACGAAAATTTTCGGATCCAAATCTCTCTAAACATCCTCCTAAAAACCCTTTGATCATATAATTGTTAATCCTTGTTTCAAGTGATTCATTCCCTCACCTCTCATCTCTCAAAGTGCAAGAGAAGAATACTCCTTCAACATCAAGTTGTGAAGTATTGTAGATTTGTGTTTATAGTCTAGTTGTTGTGTACATTCATTGTAAAGGTGTGATAGTATTGTAACTAGATAGATCTAGGAGTAGAAGTTGTGAATAGAAGTAGTGAGATATAAGTAGTTTGTTGTGAAGAAGAAGAGCTAGGAAGTAGATAGTTGTGAAGAAGATTGTTGTGAAGTAGATAGTTGTGAAGCTAGATAGGTGTGAAGAAGTAGTGTTGTGATTAAGTAGTGACTAGGTGTGAAGAAGGTGTGTAGAAGGTGTGAATAAGTTGTGATGAAGTTGTGGTGTGTATATTGGTGTGTAAGGTTTTCTCCGCCATAAGGGAGCTTGTTGACATAGTGAAGAAAACTCTCGAGTAGGAGACTCGAGGAGTGGAGTAGGGCAAGGAAGGTGTCCTTGTAGCCGAACCACTATAAATTGTTTGTCTCGCGGTTAGATCTTTCCATATCTTACTTATTATCTTGTTTATATCGTTATTACTTTTGTAGACGTAGACGTTTATATATGTAGTTGCTCATATAGTGCTAGTATTGATTTCACTTAAAGCTCAAACAAAAGTTTCATTCACAAAACAAAGCTTTTACAATCAAACTAAAAAGGTAACATACATATAATTAATCATTTCGATCAAGTATAGTTTTCATACAAAATATTACTTTTGGCCATAACTTTTGCATACGAACTCGGATTTGAGTGATTCAAAAAAGGAAATGATCGGGACGAAAAAATCTTCGATTTGGTGAAAAAATGGTCATGACACCATCACTCCTTACAGGATGACGCCGTCAAGATGGGCCAGGCAGAAAAGAGCCTATAAATATAACATCATAACTTCATTTTTTTTAATCCCTAAACCCTGAGGTCGTTTCCTGGGTTTAGGTAGGTGTTTTTCCAGCAACTTAGAGGATTTCAATCACTCCATAAACATCTTGTAATGGTTTGTTGATTCTATCTTAATTCATGTCTTCAATTATCATTATTGTTGCTTGTTCTTCATTAATTATGCTTGGCTAATTCATCTTGTGTCTACTTATGATTCTGTGAAACTTGTATATAATTGATTAGATCTTATTGATGTCTTGGTTGATGTTTGTGTCTATCTTCATCAATTAGGGTGTGACACTTCGATAGGTCTAATTGGTTTAGCTTATAATTCTTGTTTCCAATTGTCTCTTGTTTAATTGAATGATATCGATGTTAGGCTTAAGAAAACTGGCAGACTTCCAATTGGTAACTTGCTTGAACGTCTTAAGAAACATGATCGGAGGTGTACTACGATTATATGGTTGTATTTAATGCGTAAGAGAATTATAATGATCCCATGTTAGGAGCTTTTAACGGCTCGACATAGGAGTGAAGTAGGATCTTATAAAGTTAGGGAATATTGTACACGGCCCTACGACTAGTATTAAGGAATATAACCCGTCAATTAAAACAAGGTGTGACAATTCAATAGGTAGAATTGGATAGCTAGCAAGGAGTAACATATCATAGGTAGACATACTTCACTTACCTTGTAGAACCTTAGTTTATTTTTCTTGCACATTAGTTTAATTAGTAGCTTTTGGGTTAGTTGATTAGCAACTAATTACACCCACTCTTCCAATACCCGAGATTTTTACCTGCTTTTCAAAAAAAAATATAAAAATACAAAAAGAATGATCCTTCACCTTTAGACCTAGTTAGATGAATTTCAATCCTAACGACACTATTCCTGAGTTGAACGATCAATCCCCCGGTACTTGTCACTATACTATACTACAACGATCAGGTACACTACCTGGTGGGGGTTTGTAAGCTTCTCAAGATCCCTTAAGAGATAAAACCTGTTGCGAGGGCGCAATTCCCGCGTATCACTAACCCGAGGGGTGATGTTAAGGCGATCACAACCCGAAGTGGAGTTTCTTATAAAGAACCCACGGCTCCGTCTACCTCTTCTCCTATTCAGGTAGAGGAACGTGAAACTAAGGCTACAACGGATACTGTAAAACCCGAATTTTTTTTAAACGCGTAAAATACCTAAAATACCCTCAAAATTTAAACTTTTGAAGAACGTTTATTTACGTATAACCTAAAGTATTTATATGCTAATACTTGAACGTACGTGACATTTGGGAATTAAAAATACTTATGATATGATTAAACTATGTTATGTCACATTCTGAAAACCTTGAACACGCCTAAGAATATACTTGGGCCGAACCATTTAAGTGTACAAGTGAATAAGAACAAGAAACGTGTTTATATATATCTAACGACTTAAGTATGGAAGAGATCAATCACAATCCCTATTAATAGGCTATTTCCCTAGTTAAACTTATCCCATAACACGTTTTCTCCCATTCATATTAAGCGAATACACAACCTTTCTTCAAAACAGGAAAATAGCAAAACTAAAACAATCATGCAACCCTAAACAACTTTATACGGCTGCTACCATTCTTGTTCCCATTTTTATGTTCGAATATCAAGCTTACAAACGGAGTGTTTGATCGCGTACTGGAGGGGCTTGGACGTGTTAATTTCTGGTCGAAAGGGGTGTTTGCATTCGTGGGTTTATACGCTGTTCGAAGGTTAGTATGGTTGGGTGTCGGCTGAATCAGAAAGTACTATTCGAACCTGTCTTGTTCCTTGCCCTCTTCTCGTTAACGCACAGCCAGGGTATACAACTAATCTTGATCAGTTTCTTATTTTCTTATTTATTTATTTTATTTTATTTTATTTTTTTTACTTTGTCACATGAAAGTGTTGGTCGGCCACAAAATTTTGTTTTAATGAAACCCCAAATTGAATAGTCTAATACATGCATAATAGGCTGGAAAGAAATACATATATATACACATGAACTAAACAACATAACATCATAATATTATGATCTAGTAATGCATGAATCGGCTAACATATATGTAGTACGAATGGCTTAAACTCAAATAAAATCATACGACTTAGACACCTATATATACGAATGGAATACTTTATGTCGTATAAAATGATGAGACTCATAATCGCATAAAATGATATAGTGTGTACGTCGACATGGAAACCTTTTTGGCTGATCTAAATCTGGAACATACACATTGTTTTGATCCTTTGTATTCGACGAAAAATTTGCAAACATACTTATAAGGAATGAGAGAAATAGAGCGCATGATATAATGAAACTTGTGTCGACTTAACAATTTCTTGGAACTGTTTGAATGCATTTTATTTAGCCTCTAGTATACGCATGGAATCTAGTTTAGTTTCTTAAGAAATGGAAGGAATGCATGCACATAATGGCGTATATGGAGATGTGGGTTCATTTCATTATTTTATGTGGCTCAATGCATGAAGGGAAGTAGTGTTATTAGAATATATGGTCATGTATATTATAACTGGGACATTTCTTTTGAGTCGTGCAAACGGTTTTTGTGTTGCCGATACAGAGGGGTCTCGGGTTTGTTTCGATGTCGAATTTAGCTCAAATTAAACTATGTCAAAAAGGGTTTGTACGGTTATGTGAGTCAATTGGCTAAAACTATAAAGTTGATCATCTATTTATATAAGTTAGACTTTAGACCCTAAACTTTATTAAATTGTCATATTTAACCCTAAACTACTATAATAGTCATTTTAACACTTAAAGATTATTTAATCGTCATATATGACCTTAAAGTATAAAACTTACTGAATATAGAAACTCTCTAATTATGGGAACCTACTAAATATGGAAATTTACTAAAACGGGAAACTTACGTAAAATGGAGAGTTACTATTTTTGGAATGCCGCTATAAATGAAAAGTTACGAAAAACTGGAAAGCCGACTAAAATGAGAAATCTGAATTGAATAAGTTATTAATAATAAGCCGATCATTAATTCGTGTAGATTCGTTGAAGAAGGAGTGTTTCCATATGCTTACGTATGTTATGATTTCGATGGCGATTGAGGTACAGATATTCTGACCTTTCTCCAAAGGTTTCTCATGATCTCTTTCATATTCTGATCCGTTAGTTCCCGAATTGATGCCATTGCTATGATCCCCTTTACTTGAACCTTCTCTGTTGATCCCACTTGATATGACCTCCGTTATGAACCTATGCTATGAAAACCTTCTTAATGATACCATGGAAATGTTTTGAGAAGAACTGATTTGAAAAGATGTTTATAAATGATGCTAAATTTCTTTTTAAAAGAAAGGTTATTTAACTTTCATGAACACTATATTTTGAAAGACCATTTTTATGAAAACTGTTTTAAAAGATTATTTAAATTGGACTTTTAATAGAAACTTTTGAAACGGACTTTTGAACTGAACCATGAATTGATTTTTGAATATGAACCTTGACCTGATAAACTCTGATTAGACCTTGAATACTATTTCTGATATGAACCCTTTGTTATGAACTGCTATTATGAACTTTTGATATGATTCTGAGATACACCTTTGCTATATGACCTTTTGTATGACTTTGAGACCTGACTCTTAGTTTGATACCTGAGCCATTTATGTTTCCCTACCTATGGAGGTACCATAGGCATGTCTGTGATGCACCGCTGGCATGACTCATGTGTGGGTGAGTGATTTCTCACGCCGTCCCTTTTTATGATTACTATTATGGCCATTATGACTTTGAGTATATGACTTTGAGATTGACTTTGAGTAAGGGGCGTATGGATTGCAATCCTAGATCTGTTCTGTTTAGTGGATTTAACTATGACTTTGAGTTGACTTTGAGGTGACTGGTGCTGTGTGCAATACACGCCTTTCACAATTTCCGGGAGCTAGCTACTCCACCCATTTGATACATGAGGACACCCCTCATATTATCTGGTTGCCTGAGAGGTATCCCCTCTGATTGTGAGATTATGACTTTGAGAATTATGACTTTGAGATTTATGACTTTGAGTTTCTGGGCTCGTGGTAGATGACTATCCTTTCTTCTTTATATTCTATCACTCTTTTATCTATTCCTTATTCTATTTCCCCAATGCACTATGTTTCAGTTCTGTTTCATTATCATTGCTTTGTATATGTATCTGTTCACTGGGCTTTTTAAGCTCAGCCGCATTTCCTTTTCCTGCGGCAGGTTTTAGTAGGAAGCTGGGTTATGGGAAGAGAGCGTGACTGGACTTAGAAGACTATGCTTTGGACTAGAGACGATTAGATGAAGTTTCACTTTATTAGACATAGTATTTATTTCTTTGTAACCTTGTAGTTTCAGATTTTCATTTGTAACCCTGAATTTCTTTGTATGTATGAATCAGATGCTTGTGTTTGTTCTGATAATGTCACTGTAATGTAATACATCTACCCTTATCGGGTTGGGGTGTTACAATTATGGTATCAGAGCCCAGGCTGCGATTCGTAATACATTTACCCTTGACCTGTGAAGTTTGGACCCCTAAGTTTCCACTGTAGGCGCTCATAAGACAACCTTTGAAACTTTACATTAGGATTCCCCTTAGGAACCTAAGTTATTACCAGTGAGGAATGGGTAGACTAAGACATTTATGTAAGTATCATTTGCTTCCGTATCACTCTGATCGTGCCTTTGCTCTTAGATAAGCCTTATAAGGACCCTTGTTTCAGAAGTTAGAAGTTTTGCAACTTAAGCTTAGTAACCAAGTAAGTTTGGAATACCTCGGAAAGCTACCTGGATACCTTACACATTTAAGTTTCACTTTCAGATTTTGATCTCCGCCTCCGATTTGTTTGATAAGCTGTTTGACACCTTTTGACCATATCGTAGGTCATTCAACCGCAATGTGTTCGACACATTCTGTGAATTCATTACTTATGATGAGTATGAATGTATCATCCGATACTACTTAACTCTGTATGATCCATTACTACTCCTATGAGAATCCTGGTAATTATGAACCACGAATATGAGAAGTTTTGTTTCCTCTCTTTGAATGATGAACCCTGTTCTGCCAACCGTTTCCTTTGGAAGGGTATGATGTAAATACTATCTCTATATGAATTTGTTAACTAAGCATGATGATGCTGATAACTGAGATTCTGTACCTCTCACAATTGACGATTATACGATATTCGTATTACCAATGATACACATCCTACCTGCTACTTATGCTAAGAAGCTAAACGAAATTCCCACACATTGAACTGTTCGTTTATCCATCCCAACATTTTGTTGAACCATGTACTTGACTCTAATATATGAACTATCTGTATGATTTGACGAATGTATTCACTCTATGAATCCTTTGACTTTGAGATGTCTGATTGTACGGTCTTTTGGACTGAATGGCTATTCGTGAAGATACCATAGACTACCATATCTGAAATGTGACCTTAAAAATCTGCTTCACCCTATTCCATTATGATGACTCTCTACATCTGCTAAAATTTCTGTCACTATGGAAACACCTACCCCAAACTCATGTGATTACCAAGTTGTCCTGAAAACCATTATTATCAACCCTTGGAAAGTTCTACTATTGGGAAATATTTTGTCATACGAAGATTTTCCGGTATTCTCTGATGAACCTTTTGGTACTCCTTCCTGCTAGGAAGTAGAGTGGGCATTTAACTGATCTCAGTTGAAGAAACCATGGTGCTATAAAAGTTGAGTATTTGAAGGAACTGATGGAATATGATTTTTGTTAACCCTTGTGATTCTCTTTGGATGCTCTCGTTTGTTTATGAAGAAGAACAAGAGAAGTATGCGATGACGTATCGACTATCGTGAACTTAAACGTACCACCATCAGCAATCATTATCTGTTTCCGCGTATCAATGATTAATTTGTTTTTCCTTTGAACCCCGCATTTGATTGCATCATTTTAGATTTGAAGGACTGAAGAAGCAACCACAAAAACTTCTAAGAAGGGGGTTAACTAACCGAGAGTAACCTTTGGGAAGTATTTCAGTTCCTGAAGAAGAAAGAAGGCGATGTGAAAATTCCCTGAGATGATTTCTGAAGTTGCCTTTGCACTCGTTATAACATTTATGAACTTGAATGATGCCAATGGTGTTGGCTAGAATAATCATGTTTTCGCGTGATTTGGACAAATTGTCATAGTATGACATTGTGTTGTGTTCTAAAACGAAAGAAGAACATAGAGATTATTGGTGAGACGACCCTTTGTTCTGGAAGAGAAATTTGATTGACGTTCAGAAAGCATAATAGACAACACTACCCTGTATAATGTAAAGACAGAGCTTTCATAAGAAGGACCAAGATCGAAGATCGTTATCGGAGTTAGAAACTTGGTGGAAGAGTCGTAGAAGATGGTTGCGACAAGCACTACCATGGAAGAAGCATACAAGAAGAAGTGAGGAACTGGGATAGTGCTCAATCATACATCATGCAACACGTGAAGATTTCAGTTTGGGCACCAAGACAACCAGACCAAAGAAGATGAACCATTCAACACACAACCTGGAGTCGACAACAACATCATGTACCTTAAAACCTGGAGCCATGACAGAAGACCTGTCGAAGACACGCAGTCTTGTTTCTCTATTCATTTTAGTTGTACTAAGATGAATTGAGAGCAGAAGCAGACCTGCGGATGGAGGGATGCACAGTGATCGTGTCAGAGACTGCCGCTACAACGCCACAGTACCAAGAAGAGTTGCTGAAGGCTTGAGGAACCAGACTCGAATTTTAAATTCTCTTAATCATGAGGTAAGACGGACAAGAATAAACAGACTACTCCAACTTGGAAGAAATTTTGAAATTTGTAAATGAGTGGACGGATTTGAAAGCGGACATTGTGTTTAGACGAGATGATGCTGTAAAGAATTGACGTTACTGATGACGTACCTTAATTTTGAATGACATTCTAGGATCTCCGTTACTCTTCGAGTAATTTCGTTCTCTTAGTTATGTTGTTTGATTTTGGTGACCTCTGAGACTATAGGTGGACTAGGTGGATTTAAATAAGTTTGGGTGTTCACAACTTGAGATAAAGTATGATCATCATGAGGGCATATGTATATGATGCCAGTATTATGACGCCTGGCCAACGTGATAATACTTACATCATATAACGTGCACTTATGGTGGGCATGTGATATTTCGAGGAGTGCCTTAGAAGCTTTAGAATTCTGGCATCTGATCAAGATCATCTGAGTTTAGTGAGACTTTAGGTTCATTCTACCTATACGTTTGATATGCTGTCCTTGTTATACGATTCGATACGTTTGGACTCTCGACACGTGTTTTGCTGATCTTTGCAACTTCTGATAAGGATCTTAGGTTCCATTATGAAATTTCTGCCGTTGACGATATCTAACGATATGCTTTCTGTCCGTATACGATTCGCATTCGTGAAGTTGTTCATTATGATCTGCTATGAGTAAAATATGTGATTGTGGACTTTGAGGAAATGAGACCTGTTTGTTTATGAGAATACCTTTGGAAGGTTATCTAAAAGCCGAGACTATCTGAGAAGCTGAAGGGTTAAACCGTATATCACCCCATGTTTGCTACAATTCAATGTATTCTCATCTGATTCGCCTAATCAATTCGATGAAAATCCTATGTATTTTTATACCTCTTCCTGGAGAATTCGTTTATCATCCGTTATGTTTGGTACATTATCCTTTTGATTCAAATTCAATATGATATGCCCTTCTGAGAAATCTGAAACTGTTTTGACAATAATTACGAGTCATGAGAAACCAATTTTCATTTTCTTTGCATAATTTGATACGTCTCTGTTTCATTGCATTTCAATTTCGCGGACGAAATTTTCTTTTTAGAGAGGAAGAATTGTAAAACCCGAATTTTTTTTAAACGCGTAAAATACCTAAAATACCCTCAAAATTTGAACTTTTGAAGAACGTTTATTTACGTATAACCTAAAGTATTTATATGCTAATACTTGAACGTACGTGACATTTGGGAATTAAAAATACTTATGATATGATTAAACTATGTTATGTCACATTCTGAAAACCTTGAACACGCCTAAGAATATACTTGGGCCGAACCATTTAAGTGTACAAGTGAATAAGAACAAGAAACGTGTTTATATATATCTAACGACTTAAGTATGGAAGAGATCAATCACAATCCCTATTAATAGGCTATTTCCCTAGTTAAACTTATCCCATAACACGTTTTCTCCCATTCATATTAAGCGAATACACAACCTTTCTTCAAAACAGGAAAATAGCAAAACTAAAACAATCATGCAACCCTAAACAACTTTATACGGCTGCTACCATTCTTGTTCCCATTTTTATGTTCGAATATCAAGCTTACAAACGGAGTGTTTGATCGCGTACTGGAGGGGCTTGGACGTGTTAATTTCTGGTCGAAAGGGGTGTTTGCATTCGTGGGTTTATACGCTGTTCGAAGGTTAGTATGGTTGGGTGTCGGCTGAATCAGAAAGTACTATTCGAACCTGTCTTGTTCCTTGCCCTCTTCTCGTTAACGCACAGCCAGGGTATACAACTAATCTTGATCAGTTTCTTATTTTCTTATTTATTTATTTTATTTTATTTTATTTTTTTTACTTTGTCACATGAAAGTGTTGGTCGGCCACAAAATTTTGTTTTAATGAAACCCCAAATTGAATAGTCTAATACATGCATAATAGGCTGGAAAGAAATACATATATATACACATGAACTAAACAACATAACATCATAATATTATGATCTAGTAATGCATGAATCGGCTAACATATATGTAGTACGAATGGCTTAAACTCAAATAAAATCATACGACTTAGACACCTATATATACGAATGGAATACTTTATGTCGTATAAAATGATGAGACTCATAATCGCATAAAATGATATAGTGTGTACGTCGACATGGAAACCTTTTTGGCTGACCTAAATCAGGAACATACACGTTGTTTTGATCCTTTGTATTCGACGAAAAATTTGCAAACATACTTATAAGGAATGAGAGAAATAGAGCGCATGATATAATGAAACTTGTGTCGACTTAACAATTTCTTGGAACTGTTTGAATGCATTTTATTTAGCCTCTAGTATACGCATGGAATCTAGTTTAGTTTCTTAAGAAATGGAAGGAATGCATGCACATAATGGCGTATATGGAGATGTGGGTTCATTTCATTATTTTATGTGGCTCAATGCATGAAGGGAAGTAGTGTTATTAGAATATATGGTCATGTATATTATAACTGGGACATTTCTTTTGAGTCGTGCAAACGGTTTTTGTGTTGCCGATACAGAGGGGTCTCGGGTTTGTTTCGATGTCGAATTTAGCTCAAATTAAACTATGTCAAAAAGGGTTTGTACGGTTATGTGAGTCAATTGGCTAAAACTATAAAGTTGATCATCTATTTATATAAGTTAGACTTTAGACCCTAAACTTTATTAAATTGTCATATTTAACCCTAAACTACTATAATAGTCATTTTAACACTTAAAGATTATTTAATCGTCATATATGACCTTAAAGTATAAAACTTACTGAATATAGAAACTCTCTAATTATGGGAACCTACTAAATATGGAAATTTACTAAAACGGGAAACTTACGTAAAATGGAGAGTTACTATTTTTGGAATGCCGCTATAAATGAAAAGTTACGAAAAACTGGAAAGCCGACTAAAATGAGAAATCTGAATTGAATAAGTTATTAATAATAAGCCGATCATTAATTCGTGTAGATTCGTTGAAGAAGGAGTGTTTCCATATGCTTACGTATGTTATGATTTCGATGGCGATTGAGGTACAGATATTCTGACCTTTCTCAAAAGGTTTCTCATGATCTCTTTCATATTCTGATCCGTTAGTTCCCGAATTGATGCCATTGCTATGATCCCCTTTACTTGAACCTTCTCTGTTGATCCCACTTGATATGACCTCCGTTATGAACCTATGCTATGAAAACCTTCTTAATGATACCATGGAAATGTTTTGAGAAGAACTGATTTGAAAAGATGTTTATAAATGATGCTAAATTTCTTTTTAAAAGAAAGGTTATTTAACTTTCATGAACACTATATTTTGAAAGACCATTTTTATGAAAACTGTTTTAAAAGATTATTTAAATTGGACTTTTAATAGAAACTTTTGAAACGGACTTTTGAACTGAACCATGAATTGATTTTTGAATATGAACCTTGACCTGATAAACTCTGATTAGACCTTGAATACTATTTCTGATATGAACCCTTTGTTATGAACTGCTATTATGAACTTTTGATATGATTCTGAGATACACCTTTGCTATATGAACTTTTGTATGACTTTGAGACCTGACTCTTAGTTTGATACCCGAGCCATTTATGTTTCCCTACCTATGGAGGTACCATAGGCATGTCTGTGATGCACCGCTGGCATGACTCATGTGTGGGTGAGTGATTTCTCACGCCGTCCCTTTTTATGATTACTATTATGGCCATTATGACTTTGAGTATATGACTTTGAGATTGACTTTGAGTAAGGGGCGTATGGATTGCAATCCTAGATCTGTTCTGTTTAGTGGATTTAACTATGACTTTGAGTTGACTTTGAGGTGACTGGTGCTGTGTGCAATACACGCCTTTCACAATTTCTAGGAGCTAGCTACTCCACCCATTTGATACATGAGGACACCCCTCATATTATCTGGTTGCCTGAGAGGTATCCCCTCTGATTGTGAGATTATGACTTTGAGATTATGACTTTGAGAATTATGACTTTGAGATTTATGACTTTGAGTTTCTGGGCTCGTGGTAGATGACTATCCTTTCTTCTTTATATTCTATCACTCTTTTATCTATTCCTTATTCTATTTCCCCAATGCACTATGTTTCAGTTCTGTTTCATTATCATTGCTTTGTATATGTATCTGTTCACTGGGCTTTTTAAGCTCAGCCGCATTTCCTTTTCCTGCGGCAGGTTTTAGTAGGAAGCTGGGTTATGGGAAGAGAGCGTGACTGGACTTAGAAGACTATGCTTTGGACTAGAGACGATTAGATGAAGTTTCACTTTATTAGACATAGTATTTATTTCTTTGTAACCTTGTAGTTTCATATTTTCATTTGTAACCCTGAATTTCTTTGTATGTATGAATCATATGCTTGTGTTTGTTCTGATAATGTCACTGTAATGTAATACATCTACCCTTATCGGGTTGGGGTGTTACAGATACGGTACTTCCTACTAACAACGGAGGTACCGATGACATCCCTCCTCCAGTTATCCCGGTCCTTATCCGCAAAACAAGGGTTGAATCTAAACCTCTCGAGATTCCAGTTGAAAATCCAAAGCCCAACCCGAAACCTTCAATTCCATATCCATCATGTTTACAAGATCAAAAGCTCCGCGAAAAAGCAAATTATCAAATGGAAAAATTCTTTCAAATTTTTCAAGATCTCCACTTTGATATCAGCTTCGCGGATGCTATTCTCTTAATTCCCAAATTTGCATCCACAATCAAAAACTTGTTAAATAATAAGGAAAAACTGTTCGAGATGTCAAAAACTCCCCTCAATGAAAACTGCTATGCGGTTTTGTTAAAACAGCTTCCTGAAAAGCTAGGAGATCCCGAAAAATTTCTCATTCCATGTATTTTCCCGGGAATGGTTGAATGTTATGCCTTGGCCGATCTTGGTGCTAGCATCAACCTGATGCCTCATTCAGTATGGAAGAAACTTTCTCTTCCGGAACTTACTCCCACCTGCATAACTCTTGAGTTTGCAGATAGTTTGATATCTTGTCCCCTTGGTATTGCCGAGGACGTATTTATAAAAGTGGGAAAGTTCCATTTTCCAACTGACTTTGTGATTTTCGATTTTGATCCGGATCCAAGGGTTCCTATCATTCTTGGAAGAGGATTCCTGAGGACGGGTCGTGCTCTGATCAATGTATTCGATGAGGAAATCACTTTACGTGTTGGTTCCGAAGCCATAACCTTCAACCTTGATCAAACCTCGAGATACTCCTCGAACTATGATTCTAAATCTGTTAACCGCATCGATGTCATCGATGTTGCAACATAGGAGTACTCTTAAGAAATTATTGGTTTCGATGATGATTCTTTGAGTAGCAATCCCACTCCCTCCTCTCAACCTATCATTGCCAATTCTTCTCCTTCCCTCACTCCGTTTGAGGTAAGTGACTTCGTCTTGAAGGAAATAGAGGCCTTTCTCCGAAGTGACTCAATTCATGAGGGGATTGATAACCAAGAGATTGACCCGGAAAGGGATATACTTCTCCTCGAGAAGTTGGTCAATCAAGATCCCTCCCCCTCCCGTTCTTTCACATCCACTTCATAAAGAGGAAATAAAAAATGTTGAGAAAACTGAAGATTTCCCCGAGGTCGAGCTTAAGGACTTACCTTCTCATCTTGAATATGCATTTCTGGAGGGTGATGATAAATTACCCATCATTATTGCTAAAGATTTAAAAGATGAGGAGAAAACTGCTCTCATAAAGGTCTTTAAATCTCACAAGCAAGCAATTGCCTGAAAACTCTCCGATATCAAGGGTATTAACCCTGAATTCTGTACTCACAAAATCTTAATGGAGGATGATTGCAAACCGGCAGTTCAACAACAGAGATGGGTTGATCCCAAACTTCATGAGGTTATCAAACAAGAAGTTCTCAAACTTCTTGATGCCGGATTGATTTACCCTATCTCTGATAGTCCTTGGGTTAGCCCAATCCATTGTGTTCTAAAAAAGGGTGGCATAACTGTTGTCACAAATGAAGAAAATGAGTTGATTCCAACTCGACTGGTTACGGGATGGCGTGTATGCATTGACTATCGTCAGTTAAAAGACGCCACCCATAAAAACCATTTTCCTCTACCCTTCATGGACCAGATGCTCGAGAGATTAGCAGGAAACGAGTACTTTCAGATTCCCATTGATCTGCAGGATCAAGAAAAGACAACCTTTACGTGCCCTTACGGAACTTTTGCCTATAGACGTATGCCTTTCGGCTTATGTAATGCTCCAGGCACGTTCCAGAGATGCATGATGGCCATATTTCACGACATGATCGGGAAAACTATGGAGGTCTTTATGGATGACTTCTCGGTCATTGGGGATTCATTCCAATCTTGTCTCTCCCATTTAGAAAACATGCTTGAGTGTTGCAAAGAAACAAATCTATGTCTAAATTGGGAGAAGAACCACTATATGGTCAAAGAGGGCATTGTCCTCGGCAATAAGATTTCCAAAAGTGGGATCGAGGTTGATAGAGCCAAAGTTGATGTAATAGCTAAAATGCCTCCTCTCACTACTGTCAAAGGTGTTAGAAGCTTTCTGGATCATGCCGGTTTTTATCGTAGATTGCCCGACCTATGACCCATCTTCTTCAAAAAGATGCTCCTTTCATCTTTTCACCCGAGTGCATCGAAGCTTTTCAAACCTTAAAGAAAAAGCTTACTGAGGCACCTATTCTTGTTACCCACGATTGGGACCTGCCCTTTGAACTTATGTGCGATGCTAGTGATTTTGCAATAGGTGCAGTCCTGGGCAATGAAAAACCAAACACTTCCAGCCTATACATTATGCCAGTAAAACTATGACGGAAGCTCAAACACATTATACCACTACGGAAAATGAACTCTTAGCCGTAGTGTATGCCTTCGAGAAGTTTCGGCCATACCTTATCTTGAGAAAGTGCATAGTGTATACGGACCAATAGGCTAAACAAGATGCAAAGTTGAGATTGCTCTGATGGGTTCTGCTCCTACAAGAATTTTACATCATTATCCGTGATAAAAAGGAGCTGAGAACCTAGCGGCTGATCATCTATCCCGACTAGAGAACCCTCACCAAGATGTTCTCGTGAAAAAGGAAATAAATGAAACCTTTCCCCTCAAGACATTTAATGTGATCTCTACTCGTGGTGATTCCACAACCCCATGGTTTGTGGACTTTGAAAATTACCATGCAGGTAACTTCATTGTTAAAGGGATGACGTCCCAAAAGAAGAAAAAGTTTGTCACACCCCCAAAATCGGGTCCAGCGGAAGCATACATGTAGCTGGGGTGTAACTCAACTGGTGTCTCAACACAAGTACAAAAATGGTTTACACTTCAATCATTTAGAATAAAATAGTTTCATCAAAAATGTTGTATTTACAATGTTAAAAGTAGTGCGGAAGTAGGCCCTTAAAATAGTTTAAAACGGTCCTCAAATGAATAATCAGAGTCTTCTATGACCATGCCATGCCCTGCCAAAACCTCCAGTAGCGTGCCATTGCTTAAAACCTGAAAATACATGCTAAAGTGTCAACACGAGGTTGGTGAGTTCATAGAGTCTTGTGAAAAAGAATATTATGCTTATAAATGAAGATTTCCCAGCAAAGGCCTCGTAAATCCACTCAGTTCCAAATCCCGCCATAAGAGACTTGTAACCTGTGCGTTTACGACCCATTGCCAAATATATAGTATGATTAAGAACTATGTGTATACGATATGTGTACATGCCAATACTCAAAGATTAAAGACTATTAGGTGCCACTTCCCAAAGATATTAGACTACTGGGTGCCAATTCCCAAAGATAAGAGACTACTGGGTGCCAATTCCAAAAGATAAGAGACTACTGGGTGCCAATTCCCAAAGATATATGTTGCTCAAGAATACACAATCAAGATTTACACATTAAGGCACATATAGTAGTTCTACTAAAAGTATTAAAAACTTAGAGTAGTAAAAGAGTAAAAGCGGGGCTATGACTCACCTAGTGCGATAGCTACGATGACAAAAGTGGATACCCAGAAATGAGGTACGATCTCTAACCGCAACCTAATATGAATGATATGGTCTAATGTAAGAAATGAAATGATGCTACACATGCAAATACGTATGTTATCGATACCACTCGTTAGTTTTGAAAATAACGCTTATCGTCGAAAAATATATTTTTGACGTCTCATTAAGTTAATAAACACTTCCCGTGTAAATACGTTTAAACGGTACTCCACGATCCTCGTTTGGTGTTCTATCGGCAAATATAAGGTTTTCGACGTAAAATGACACTTTTCATAACTTGAAAATATGACCAAAATGGTCTAGCAAAACTAGTCACGAAATAGTGAATATTAAGAGTTAGGAAAGAAGCTTAGTGGTTTTAGGAAGATTTTCACCTTATCTAAAAAGTAATAGAACTGAAGTTTGGCCATACGGGTTTCGATCATAAAGATAAATAGCTGCGAAGTGAGGTGTTTGGGCTGTTTTGCCAGATTCTGGGCAGTTTTCAGGAATATTTGGAAGGCCATAAGTTATTCGTTAAAAATCCTTTTGACAAACGGTTGGATGGTTTGAAAACTAGGCTGGGTGAACTAACTTTTTGTTAGTCATGTAAATTTTCCACAAATGAGATTATCAATGAGTAAAATGGCTCTCAATCTGGTCACTTGGCGAAATGGTTAATACTTTGGAAAATTTTCTTAAGTGTTTGGCTGAAGGAATATATTAAAATCGTCTAAAATTCAAACGCTTGTATCTTGGTCGTTATAAGCTCGTTTTCTACGTTCTTTATATCCCTGGAATCGTATTGATAGTTCGGTTACTCTAGGTTACGTCTAACGCCTCGATTTTACCCATAAAAATCTTGTGACAGCTTACTATTTTTAGAAAATAATAGTTTTCGTCGTTAAAATTGCAAAAATCGTATCTCCTTCGTTATAAACCCGTTTTAATCCGTTCTTTCGCCCACGGGTTTGTTTTTGAAAGTATTTTCTGATTGTCTAGCTCAATGTTACCCGGAAACCCCTGAGTTTTCTATATTTGGCATTTTGGGACAGTAGCTTATATATTGTTTCAAAAATTGATTTTCCTAGTTTGTAACTTGTTCAAATCTTTACCAAACTACTCCAAATCAACTCCACAAGTACCCAATCCTACCATACACCTTCTTAAGGTGTCATGGGTCCAAAACATCACAAAATATTGTAGGATTTCAAAGGAATGATCATAGGCTTTATATATATACTTATAAAAACCATAAAACTTGTAAAGTGGTATGAATAACATAAATACTTGTATGTTTTGCCAAAATAACTTGAATATATATGGAGTTTGGAGATGATTTGATTAAGAAACCAAGGTTTTTATCACAAAACCTTAACAAGGAATGAAAGTAGAGCTTGATTATCACTTGATCTTGAAAAAATAATGGATCTTTGTCGGAGATCTTGTGTTGGTCGTAGCTAGGGAGGAGAGGAAGAGAAGAAAAAGTTGCTAGTTTATTTTTGTAAAGGATGAAGTAGAAAACTTGATTTTGTATACTTATTAGATATTTAATTAGGGTAAACTTGTAATTAATTGATCATTGTAATGAAAAGGAAGGGGGGCGGCACATGGGTAGAAAAAGATGAGTATGTGAGAAGCTTGGCTAATTATCTAGTTCACGAAGTCAGTTTTGGTTCCGTTAATTGCTAACCATAAAGTGTTAAACCGCGAAACGTAAATCCGGGTATCGTAAAAATATGAAACTTGAAAGAATGACTAAACATTTCAAAATAATCCATAAATAAATATAAAATGAATGGTAAGTTCCATCGGGTTGCTTAAACGCTGTTAAAACTGGAAACGCAGGTCTAAAACGCGTAATTCGCGTAAAACGCTGAACTGGAAAATGTAAAATTCCAAAACTTTTAGAATTTTCGTAAAATGAGAGAAAATCATATTTCTATTGTTTATAGTGTTTTATGGACATATCGGGATGCTGGAATGACGTTTAAACCAAAAAGTAAATCTCGGACACGGCTTCGTGATTTTTGCAGAAATGATCCGACGAGTGCCAAACTCTCGGATTATCGTTAAAATAGTTTTATTTACGAGAATATGAAATAAAAATTTCGGAAATGAATAGTGAAAATGAATAGTAATAGTGAATAGTAGAAATGAATAGTAACTTTTCGAGTGAATTATGAAATTTCGACGTTTGAGAAAGACCTGAAATTACGAGTTGTGACATTCTTCCCCCATAAAAGGAACTTCGTCCCGAAGTTCAGTTTGTGTTGGTCTCTAGAGTGGTATAGGAATCTATAGAGTGTCACCTAATTCCTTATGTATATAGGGATGGGAAAAGGAAATGATAGTGATGGTGAGAAGGGAAAAGATTGTGACAACTGCGACAAAATGAGATTGTGATAAAAGAAAATACCGTGATGTAAGTGTATTTTACATAAATGTGAAGATTCATGAGATGAAATGACCAGTTGACGTGCTTCTAGGCGGCGATTCACGCGATGATGAAAAATATAAACGTTCTAACAACGAGGGTATACACACACATAAATGAAACATTTGGAAATTGAGTAGAGGATTCAATCCAGACTGAATTTTATTATAACCATTCTCAGTGTTGCAAAATTCATTTCTGAGTCGGATATAGGTGGTCAACCTATGTCCTACTGTCCCGGGTTGAATATAAATGACCAGTATATATTCCACCGAGGTTCCATGAATTTTGAAATACTCAGCTCAGTTATACTAATACTATGTCCTTCACAAATACCAAGACGTTCTGAAAGACTAAGGCAGGTGACCAAAACTAGAGGTCAAATGATGAAACTATGCAAAGAAAAACATAACGCAGTGACATATATGATACGTGAACATGCTTATATGAAAGATAATTATAGTAATCAACTAGAATAAATGAATATAATATACCAGATAATAAGACACAAATCTCATCACCTATGTCAGCAACAAACCACAAGTTAGGCATCATCTTGGCAGCCAGGCACGTGACGGTCATAGGGTTAAGTTTTTCGTAAAAGTAGCTATTGTCTAGTTTTTAAAAACACTCAGTTCGCTATAGCCAAAGCTCTGATACCAATCTGTCACACCCCCAGAATTGGGTCCAGCGGAAGCATACATGTAGTTGGGGTGTAACTCAATTGGTATCACAACACAAGTACAAAAATGGTTTACACTTCAATCATTTAGAATAAAATAGTTTAATCAAAAATGTTGTATTTAAAATGTTAAAAGTAGTACAGAAGTAGGCCCTTAAAATAGTTTAAAACGGTCCCCAAATGAATAATCAGAGTCTTCTATGACCATGCCATGTCCTGTCAAAACCTCCAGTAGCGTGCCATTGCTTAAAACCTGAAAATACATGCTAAAGTGTCAACACGAGGTTGGTGAGTTCATAGAGTCTTGTGAAAAAGAATATTATGCATATGAATGAAGATTTCCCAACAAAGGCCTCGTAAATCCACTCAGTTCCAAGTCCCGCCATAAGAGACTTGTAACCTGTGTGTTTACGACCCACTGCCAAACATATAGTATGATTAAGAAATATGTGTATACGATATGTGTACATGCCAATACTCAAAGAATAAAGACTACTGGGTGCCACTTCCCAAAGATATTAGACTACTGGGTGCCAATTCCCAAAGATAAGAGACTACTGGGTGCCAATTCCTAAAGATAAGAGACTAGTGGGTGCCAATTCCCAAAGATAAGATACTACTGGGTGCCAATTCCGAAAGATATACGTTGCTCAAGAATACACAATCAAGATTTACACATTAAGGCATATATAGTAGTTCTGCTAAAAGTATTAAAAACTTAGCGTAGTATAAAAGTATAAAAGTTTCAAGTATCAAGCAAGTATTTGTGCATATATCTCCCCCAAATAGTTTAAAACGAGTAGTAAAAGAGTAAAAGTGGGGCTATGACTCACCTGGTGCGATAGCTACGATGACAAAAGTGGATACACATAAATGAGGTACGATCTCTAACCGCAACATAATATGAATGATATGGTCTAATGTAAGAAATGAAATGATGCTACACATGCAAATACGTATGTTATAGATACCAATCGTTAGTTTTGAAAATAACGCTTATTGTCGAAAAATATATTTTTGACGTCTCATTAAGTTAATAAACACTTCCCGTGTAAATACATTAAAACGGTACTCCACGATCCTCGTTTGGTGTTCTATTGGCAAATATAAGGTTTTCGACGTAAAATTTACACTTTTCATAACTTAAAAATATGACCAAAATGGTCTCGCAAAACTAGTCGCGAAATAGAGAATATTAAGATTTAGGAAAGAAACTCAGTGGTTTTAGAAAGATTTTCACCTTATCTAAAAAGTAATAGAACTGAAGTTTGGCCATACGTGTCTCGATCATAAAGATAAATAGCCGCGAAGTGAGGTGTTTGGGCTGTTTTGGCAGATTCTGGGCAGTTTTTGGGAATGTTTGGAAGCCCATAATTTATTCGTTATAAATCCTTTTGACAAATGGTTGGATGTTTTGAAAACTATGCTGGGTGAACTAACTTTCTGTCAATGATGTAAATTTTCCAGAAATGAGTTTATGAATGAGTAAAATGGATCTCAACCTGGTCACTTGGCGAAATTGTTAATACTTTGGAAAATTTTCTAACTGTTTGGCTGAAGGAATATATTAAAATCGTCTAAAATTCAAACGCTTTTATCTTTGTCGTTGTAAGCTTGTTTTCTACGTTCTTTATATCCCCGGAATCGTATTGACATATACTAATATATTTTTGATAGTTCGGTTACTCTAGGTTACGTCTAACGCCTCGATTTTACCCATAAAAATCGTGTGACAGCTTACTATTTTTAGAAAATAATAGTTTTCGTCGTTAAACTTGCAAAAATCATATCTCCTTCGTTATAAACCCGTTTTAATCCGTTCTTTCGCCCACAGCTTCGTTTTTGAAAGTATTTTCTGATTCTCTAGCCCAATGTTACATGGACATCCCTGAGTTTTCTATATTTGGCGTTTTAGGACAGTAGCTTATATATTGTTTCAAAAATTGATTTTCCTAGTTTGTAACTTGTTCAAATCTTTATCAAACTACTTTAAATCAACTCCACAAGTATCCAATCCTACCATACACCTTCTTAGGGTGTCATGGGTCCTAAACATCACAAAATATTGTAGGATTTCAAGGGAATGATCATAGGCTTTATATATATACTTATAAAAACCATAAAACTTGTAAAGTGGTATGAATAACATAAATACTTGTATGTTTTGCCAAAGTAACTTGAAAATACATCATGTAACTAGTGAAATGAAAGTATTAGATGATGAAAAATATACACTTGAAGCTTACTTGAATATATATGGAGTTTGGAGATGATTTGATTAAGAAACCAAGGTTTTTATCACAAAACCTTAACAAGGAATGAAAGTAGAGCTTGATTATCACTTTATCTTGAAAAAATAATGGATCTTTGTTGGACATCTTGTGTTGGTCCTGGCTAGGGAGGAGAGGAAGAGAAGAAAAAGTTGCTAGTTTATTTTTGTAAAGGATGAAGTAGAAAACTTGATTTTCTATACTTATTAGATATTTAGTTAGGGTAAACTTGTAATTAATTGATCATCGTAATGTCAAGGAAGGGGGGGGGGGGGGGGGCGGCAGATGGGTAGAAAAAGATGAGTATGTGAGAAGCTTGGCTAATTATCTAGTTCAAGGAATCAGTTTTGGTTCCGTTAATTGCTAACCGTAAAGTGTTAAACCGCGAAACGTAAATCCGGGTATCGTAAAAATATGAAACTTGAAAGAATGACTAAACTTGTCAAAATAATCCATAAATAAATATAAAATGAATGGTAAGTTCCATCGGGTTGCTTAAACGCTGTTAAAACTGGAAACGCAGGTCTAAAACGCGTAATTCGCGTAAAACGCTGAACTGGAAAACGTAAAATTCCAAAACTTTTAGAATTTTCGTAAAATGAGAGAAAATCATATTTCTATTGTTTATAGTGTTTTATGGACATAACGGGATGCTGGAATGACGTTTAAACCAAAAAGTAAATCTCGGACACGGCTTCGTAATTTTTGCAGAAATGATCCGACAAGTGCCAAACTCTCGGATTATCGTTAAAATAGTTTTACTTATGAGAATATGAAATAAAAATTTCAGGAATGAATAGTAATAGTGAATAGTAGAAATGAATAGTAACTTTCTGAGATGAATTATGAAATTTCAACGTTTGAAAAAGACCTGAAATTACGAGTTGTGACAAAGTTCTTCAAAGATGTTAATCACTACTTTTGGGACGATCCCTATCTATTTAAAATATGTGCGAATCAAGTCATCCGGCGGTGTGTCCATTGCCAAGAAGCCATGTGTATTATCAAAGCTTGTCATGATGGACCCACGGGGGGACATCATAGTCCAAACTATACCGCCAAAAAGGTGTTTGATTCCGGGTTCTACTGGCCCACGATCTACACAGACGCCCATGAGTTTGCCAAAACTTGAGACGCTTGTCAGCGTCACGAGAATATTTCCAAAAGGGATGAGATGCCTCAAAACGCCATCCAAGTCTGTGAAATCTTTGATATATGGGGCATTGATTTTATTTGTGCATTCCCGTCTTCATGAGGGAATAAGTATATACTCGTGGGTGTCGATTATCTTTCCAAATGGGTTGAAGCTAAGGCTTTACCCACCAATGACGCCCGAGTTTTTGTCAAATTTTTGAACGCTCTTTTTGCCAGATTCGGAACTCCACGTGCCATAATTAGTGATCGTGGTACGCACTTTTGCAACGATCAATTTGCAAAAGTCATGCTGAAGTACGGTGTCACTCACCGTCTTTCCACTGCATACCACCCCCAAACAAGTGGGCAGGTGGAGGTTTCCAATCGTGGAATTAAAAGAATTCTAGAGAGGACAGAAGGAGAAAACCGTGCCTCTTGGTCGGATATGCTAGATGATGCTCTCTAGGCTTTCCGTACAACTTACAAAACACCCATCGGGTGCACTCCATACAAGCTGGTGTAAGGGAAAGCATATCATCTACCGATTGAGTTAGAGCACAAAGCCTACTGGGCCTTGAAACATGCCAACTTCGACCTTAAGACAACGGGTGATCACCACAAGGTTCAATTAAATCAATTAAATGAACTTTGTGATCAGGCTTACGAGAATTCTTTGATCTACAAAGAAAAGACAAAGAAGATCCACGACTCAAAAATCAAGAACTGCGTTTTCAACGTTGGTGACAGAGTCCTT
Source organism: Artemisia argyi (assembly GCA_030686995.1). NCBI lineage: Eukaryota > Viridiplantae > Streptophyta > Magnoliopsida > Asterales > Asteraceae > Artemisia > Artemisia argyi. The sequence goes on from CM060700.1 coordinate 103,024,783, forward strand.
TTTAACTTAAGATTAAAGATTTTCTCGGGCAAATTAAAAACCCGTTGGTTTGGGCCTTTCACTATCACCAAAGTGTTGCCATATGGAACCGTTGAGTTATCTCAACCAGACGGTCCCAACTTTTAGGTGAATGGTCATAGTTTGAAGCACTACTTTGGAGGGGACATACCACCCATGGTTTTCCCGGATCTCCAAACTTTCCCCACAAACCAATGAATTCGGGGATCGAGTCAAGCTAGTGACTCGGTGAACAAAAACATTAGCATGCACATGGGTTTTCTCCCATGTTTCTGACTTCTCTCTTCTTTCTAATAAAATAACTGGAAGAGGGCAACCTCTTCTGCATCTTTTGTCTTGTGGTGGTTGTGTTTGTACAGGTAGTTGTTCCCGATGCATGAAGGCTCTCATGCTCGTATTTTTGTCCCTACTTAATAAAAAGCTTCATCGTTCAAGAATTCTGATATCCTTTGCTAACATTATCTTTTGGCATAATTAATAAACGGCCTTAGATACAACGTAGGATGACCCTCGCCTTTGAAACATTGAGGACAATGTTTAACTTTTGTCTGGGGGGGGGGGGAATCTTCGATTTGATTTGCACTTTTCTCATGCAACTCTGTTTTTGTCGAAAAATCCAAAAAATTGAAAAAAATTCATCAAAAAGTACCAAAAAATTGAAAATTTTCTGCAAAAATATAATAAGTTTTGACACTTTGTTCTGACTTTCCACTGCGTAGAGTAGGAATAGAAATTTTGACCTAAACGGGCACATTGAGCCCTAGCTGTTCCCTTAACTCTGTGAGGCTAAGCGTTCGCGAATCTCATTTCTTGAGGTAGTGACAATCCGATAATTAGATTAATTGACTAATCGCGCCAGCGAGCTAGTGTATGACTTGGTGACCATCCGTTATGTAAATAACGTACCAGCGAGCCAAGAATGCACTAGTGACCATCCGTTAGTTGAAGCGTCGAATATTCGTGCCAGCGACCTACTAATATAGAGTTTGTTTAGAAGGTAGATGCTAAACGTGGAGTAGTTGGTTCTCTTTAGAGCTCATCGTAGGTACTTGTGGCATTTTGCTCCCACAAAATTGTCTCAGCTTATATCTGTAAAAACAATAATTAAAGACATTATGTTCTGATGAAACTTAGTTCTTTATCTTCTTAAGAGAATCCTTGTTTTAAAAGTTGGGTACACATCAATGTGTGAGGTTTGGATCTTAAACCTTTTAGTCCTCATTTCAGAGTAGATATCCAAGTGAAAACTTTGTTATGTATGTAAAGTTATCCATCCTTTGTTAAAAAAAATGTGTCTGTGTTATAAATAAGAGTGAGTTATGTGCTTAAGTGTTAGACAAAAGTTGATGGTGCCTGAGGTGCATGTACAGGGTCCTAGACCAGATACATGAGGGGTACGTATATTTCTCCTCAACTAATGTCTATGAGTCTGTATGAATCCCAACTCTTTGATGTGGACCTTATTTTTAAAAGCAGCGATTCTCGAGAAAAGATAGAAAACTACTTAGCGTCTTAATATGGTATCTTTATCGGAATAAAAATTATTGAAACGAGAAAATATGAAGAAATTCATCTCTCACCAAAAATAAAATAAATAGAGGAAAATAGGAAAATGGGAGCCAGAAGTTTTACACAAGTAACTTCCATGAGTAGTGTTAGCATCTACCTTGTAATTCAAGCTATGACTTCGTTTTTACGTTTAGCATGGGAACTAGTGAAAAATCAGGAACGATGAATTCTATTCGTATGGAAACTTTTGTGTTTTCTACCCTGTGACCCTAAATATTATTGCAAAATGATGAAATCCAAAATATCCCGTCACCCAACAAGTGTAAAAAGTATGTAAATATTAGTGTAGGAAATAAAGCTGAAAAAGGGAGTGTTGTCTAAAATAAATGATTTTGTACTCTCTTTTGAACATCTTGATACTTCTTAAATGTAAGTAAAAAGAGTTATGTTGGGATCATACTTTAGTATTTAATCATGTCTCGGTCATTAAATTTTGTAATAGGTTGCTTAAGTATTATTTATGTTTATGTTTTAGTTAATGGGCAATTTGTAAAAGCCCATAAGGCTTACAAGCCCACAAATTTGATGCATGAGGGAGGAAGGGAGTGTTGCCCTACTCCTCCCCTATATATACCAAGCTTATGGTATCATAATACTTGTTGGTTATTTTGATATTCTAATGAAACTCTTGCTTTTATAATTCTCTCATTTTATCTTATAATCAACCAATCCTTATATCTATCTCATTCTTTACTTGTGTGATATCAATATGGGCACCTAACAAAAACGTTTCATATTTATGTTTCAATGTTTCAGCTTTTGACTTCAGCAAATCAATATCAGCACAGTAATTTTCAAATACCGTAGCATTGCTGGAATGATGAGAGTATGAATATCAGCTGTTAGGAGTTTTTCCAAGAGTCGATCAGAATCCGTTTTAAAAAATTGATTTTTACGTTGTTGAACCAAAATTGCATTTTCATTTAGAGCGAAAATGTTTTTCATATCTTTAACTTCTTTTTGGAGTTCCTGTTCCCAACGAGTAGCACAATAACGTAAATTTTGTACTAAAGGCAGAATTTGTTTTTGAAAAATGTCTCGCTTTTCCCGCTCGTAAGCTGATTGAAAAGTAGCAATTTTAATTTTTGAATGATGTTCAATTACGTTTTCCAAGTTTTCGATTCCTTTCATGAATGTTTGAAAATAGTCTAAAACTTTACAACGTGCTGGTAATAGTGTCACAGTACCAGAAGATGGTAATGGACCATTTACTTGTGCCACGGGTTTGACAGGAGCCCCATTGGAAGATGAAACATAAGACTCAGTTACATACCATGATTTCTTAGGTATTTCTCTTGATGGAACAAAAGATTTTGAAATGTGAGGAGCTTTTGAGTAATAGCAATATTCAACTTGACTCATTTTTTATCGACTCTTTTCTTCAAGTTCGTATTCTTCCTCAGTATTATGTACAATAACACGCATAACATTATTATCCATCAATTGATCCATACTGTAAAGCTTAGGAATTGTTTTGAATGCAGTGCGGAGAAAAGTGGATCTGTAATCGCCAATGGCAAACCTTTATCTTGTCTTGGTTTTAAAGTAAACTTTTGAATTGTCGTTACAGATTCTCCATGTTTATAAATGATATTTTGAAAAGCTTTAATTTGACGTTCGAGAGCTATATTTTCTTCAATTTAAGAATTTTCTTTTTCTCGTTTTTGCACTTTATGTTCATAAAATTCCTGTTTGCAAGTTGTTACCTCTGTTTGTGTTTTTGAAAGTTCCTTTTGAAGTTGCACAACTTGGTTTTGAAGATCATGTTTTTCATTTTCCATTTTGGAAACCAATTTACCGTTTGACTCAATTATGTCATATATTTGCTTTTGAAGATTTTGTTCTTTGACATACGATTCCTGAAATGACTTTTCAAAGCAATTTTCACGTTGAACTGCATTTTGAAAATGTGAAAGGTGTATTTTATAGCATTCAATGTCCTTTTTCAAATCGGCATTAGTTTCTTTCAAAACTTTAGTTTGCTCGTCCATTATGTGAGTAGTAAGAAGTTGTTCATTAAGTTGTTTGGTCATGACAGTACAGTCGGGATCTAGATCAGAGGAAGGTTAATGTTGTTCAATATAGTCATTTTTGTCTTGCTCAATAGGATCATCAAATGAAACGACAGTGTCATCATCAAATATAACAACTGTGTCTAATTGTTCATCTTCTTGAGGAGATAAAAATGATTCAGATGGAACAACTTGCGCCTGATCTGATTTAGAAGCAGAGGGTCATGCATTAAATACTATGGAGCATGTGGTTAGGTCATTTACCTGAGATAAACCATTAGTGGTGAACACTGGGCCTGAATCATTCAACTGATGTTCCTGCATGTTGGCCATAAGCATCAAAGCTGCATTGGCTTCAAGATCTTCCATATCGTCATCGTTGTAAGCATTAGCAAAGAAACTGTTCTCTTGTTCATTGAAAGTTCATTCCTTTTCATCTTTGAGAGCCATTAGTAATGCCTGCTTGTGAAACTGACTGCCGCGAGTTCTCGGTTTAGGACATGCTGTTGCAAAATGACCTTTTTCGTTGCAGTTGTAGCACCATATCGCATTCCCAGATACTGTATTGCTATTTGCCACATTGTCATTACTTCTCTGAGGAGCACCTGAATTGTTTCTGAATCCCCCATTGTTGTTGAATCTTTGTCCATACCTAGAATTTCTAGAATACCCTCCTGAGCCTGAACGTCCAGGATTACGGTTCTGAATCTCAACTCAACCATCTTGAATGACAACTTGATTCCTTGTATTTGATGAAGAACGAAGACGGTTGTTTGTTTTGTTAGAGAATTTGCTAAAAGCACGAGCAATAAGAGCAAGTCCTTGATTCAACATATTGACATCATCATCATCATCTTCAATCTGATTAGAATAATACATGCTATCATGGTTGTCATATGGAGCAGGTTGAGGAGAAGCGTGATGCGAGGATGATTCAAATGGGACCATTTTGTGTGAATTAGCAGGTTGCTGGTAACTGAAATAATTTTTTTCCTGATCATGAGCATGATTAGACATCGGAGGATGTGCGGCATGAGATTGAGCAACGAGTGCTAGGGGATTAGAAGTAGGTGGTGGTGTATAACCTCCTCGTGCGGCTCTATCTTTTTCAACTTCAGACTCATAGTGCTTGAGATAGTCATACAACAAACCATATGGATCTCTATGAAGATTCTTAGCTTGTCTCACAAATGTCACATACTTTTGCCACTCAGAACCCAGGCTACTAACAAACTTTGTATTGACAGCGATCCTTGGAAGGTGTACCTCATGTCTCTCTAAGTCGTTGACGACATTGGTGAAACAATGAAAGTATGATTCTAGTGATTCCCCTGGTTCGATCATGATATTAGTGTATTCCACGTAAAGTATAGATTCCATGTCTTCCTTGTTTAGTTGTGTGCCTTGCATAAGTAGATGGACGTGTTCCCACATAGCTTTTGCAGTTGTCTGAGCATCAACACTTCTGAATATGATATTTGGTATTCCTTGAAGTATGTAAGACATAGCATACTCATCTTCTTCACGATGGTGGTGTTGTTCAGCAGTAAGTGAAGACTCAAGAACTAGCACAGCAGTTGGAGCTACTGGAGGATCAGCAGATGGGTCACCGCCAACGTAGTTAACACGCCACTGAAATGGTCCTTCAAGGATAACTTGTTTCATGTACTTAGCATTGGGTTTCTTGAGATCTATAAACCTTAAGAATCGACTTGCCCACTGAACGTAATTACCCGGTGTTAGCATTGGTGGGGTGTCAATAGATCCTGCTTCATGTCTAGATTGTTGAATTGAAATGACTTTACACATCCTGTCAAACCAGTGAGTAGGTTTTGATGGGAGTTGGCTTTGTTGTTGTGACATTGGATATGATTGTTGCATTGGAACCATCTGATGTTGTTGCATGATAAGATGTTGTTGTGAGTAAACCGGTTGTTGATAATATTGTGGTGATTGTTGATACTGTTGCTGTTGCTGATGATATTGTTGATTCTGATGTTGCTGAGGGTGGTTAAAGTTGTAGTATGGTGGTTGAGACATAATGAGACACTTGTGTGGAAAGATGGATCTTGTAGAAGATTGAAATGTACTTTCCTTTGGTAAAGTTCAAAATCCTTGGGCAAAGTTGAAATCCTACGCGTAACAACACTTATGCGTAAGTTTAAAGTTAAGCGTAGAAAGGTGATGTTATGTGTAAACACAAGGTTTATGCGTAAGATTACACTTTTTACGCGTAAGTTGAAACCTTTTGCGTAAAGCAAGTTATGTGTAAGGTAAAAAACCAAACAAATCTTTCAAACTTGTCCAAGCTTGAAAGATATCCTTAGTCGAAGTATTCCAGTAACTTGTCCAAGCTAGGGAAGTACTGAGTAACCTTTGCTAGAAGAGAGAACCTTAGAAGAGACTTTTGCGTAGAAATTAGGAACTTACGCGTAAGAAATGTCTTCAGCGTAGAACTTTGGCGTAGAGAATAGCTTCTGCGTAGAACTTAGGCGTAGATTGCACTCTTACGCATAGGAATGGGGTTTTAGACCAAAACTCACGCGTAAGAAGTTGTCTTATGCGTAGGGAGACCAAAAGTACTGTTGACAGCTTTCAAAATGTACTGTTCCACTAATTCTTATGCGTAGAGTGACCAGAAACAATGAAAAATCACTACTTTTTGAAGAAAAATGCTTAGAAATGAGTAACTTTTGATCAAATAACTTCCCAAACACTTATAAAACACAAAATATGAAAGTTTTAGGTTCCAAAGACTAGTTTTCTAATATCAAAGAAGCTATAAAACTTAAGAGACAATGATAAAAAAGTACTAAAAACTATGAAAGATCAAAACTTTATGCAAAATCTAAGCTTCTAATCACTATATCAACCTTGAAACATGTCCAAATCTTCAAGATTAAATGATAGAAACAAAGAAAAGGCAAAAATATAAGGAAAAATACACCTAAATCCCACGTAAACCAAGTAAACAACACTTCAATCTCTATTAGGCGAATGATACCACTTGTTAGGTGCCCATATTGATAAAAGCAAGAGTTTCATTAGAATATCAAAATAACCAACAAGTATTATGATACCATAAGCTTGGTATATATAGGGGAGGAGTAGGGCAACACTCCCTTCCTCCCTCATGCATCAAATTCGTGGGCTTGTAAGCCTTATGGGCTTTTACATATTGCCCATTAACTAAAACGTAAACATAAATAATACTTAAGCATCCTATTACAAAATGTAGTGACCGAGACTTGATTAAATACTAAAGTATGATCCCAACAAGTTATGAAAGTTATTTATCTCAGAAGGCGTGAAATGATCCCATTGTGTGAGGACACGCCAATACCTTAGTCTGGGGGGATTTGGTGTGTGCTTATTCACACACCTTTTCCTGTCCATTTTAATACCAAAACATACACAAACTAACCATAAATGCCAAAGATATTGTGTTTTTGTGTTTGTGATCGTGCAGGAACGGATAATTCAGAAATTGGCATAAAACAAGCCAAAAAGGACAAAAACGAGCACGAGTTTTGAAATCGTATCAAAAGCCAAAGCCGGGGAATTAAATTATCATTTTTGAGCTCAGAATGTCAAAACACACCTTGGACAATCACCAAATGCCAAAAAATGGCAGAAATGGTCCCTCAACTTTCAGAAATCGACAAAATCAGTCCTTGAGCATTGGAATTTGGAAGAAAAAGTCAACACTGGTCCTTGGAGTTCATAAGTTGTCAAGTTTGGTCCCTAGGTGAAAAGTAGAAGAAATCACAAGTTTAGTCCCTGCAGTTTCAGTTTTGGCTAAAATAGTCCCTGGGATTTAAATCACCATTCATGGTCCTTGTACTATTCAAGTTTGGCAAATAACACCTTTGTGACAACTTTGGAAGAATGGCAGATCAAGTCCTTGTATTTTCTAGAAATTACACAAATGGTCCCTGAAGTTTCAGTTTTGGCAAAAATTGTCCTTGGAATTCTGAACATGGAAAAAATCAAAAGAGGTCCTTGTATTATTCAACCTTGGCCAGTTTTACCCTTGCAACTACTTTTGGAAAATGTCAAAACCAGCCCCTCAAATTCTGGAAATTATATATATTGTCCTTGCTATTACAAAACCAAACCGGACCCTTTGATATTATTAGTCCAAAGCCAAAGCCAAAGTCCAAATCCACAACACAACCATCACCAGTCCTAATCCACCCACACCATTTGATCCATATCTAGGCCCAAAACCAAACCAAGCCCAACCCTTAATAATACTCCCTCCTGGTCGAAATAAGTCAAACCATGCACCCTTCCCTCCCACTTGTACCTACAACACCATCACCTCACCACCCCCCACCATCCTTGTCACTTCCACCGCCCACTCCACCATCTACCTAACAAGACAACCCCATTTATTGCACCACCCCCCAATTGGTACATAAACAAAGCAAATTGCAAATACCCTCTTTTCCTGCCAAAATACGTGGAGGTTCAAGATGAAGTATCAGTGATCCAATGGCCATAAATAGAAGTGGGAAATGATCAAAGAGATGCAAGGAACCATAATTGAGGCTATAAAAGGAAGAAGAAGGAGAAGAGAAGAAGATGTAGCTTAATTAGTTAAAAATAGTGCCGATTAGCTTAATTTGTAATCTCCTTTTGTAATTTTCAGTTTAAAACTCTGTACTGAGCATTTTTATGATAATCTAAGTCTATTTCAAGTTTCAATTTTAGTTTGATTTTACAATCTCAGTTTATGCACTTTTCAAATTTTCAAAAATCTCATATAGTGTAATTAGTGTTGATACATGTTATTCTGGACTTCATAGCTCATAACTCATGCTATTAGATACCTTAAAAACCAGTTTAGTTCATAAAAACCAAAAATACAAAAAATCAGATAAATCAAAGAAATCAAAAATTTGCAGGTTAAAGTGATGATGGCTGGAGCATGGTTTATTTTGGATGGCCATGGGTTAGGACACCATGGGGAGTGTTAGGAATTGGTAATTGGTCTATGGTTGATTTGGAATTGGCTTGAGTGCACATTGTAAGCTTCTTGTACCATTTTTCACTTTTTACTATTTAACAGCTTAATCCAGCTTATCTCTATGTTATATATGCTTATTTAGTGTAACTTGTTCATATAATCACTTAAAATCAGTTGCTAGTTTAGTGGAACTCATTTTGCTAAAAAATCTCATTTCCACTAATAGATTAGCATAAGTTGCATTCTTTGGGAATTGCATTTGTGATCCTTGTTTCTGTGTTCCTTTAAGCTTATTGGGCCATAATAAGTGGTTTAGAAGCAGTCTCAGAGTCCTAGACATCCATTTGTCCTAAAAACCAAAAATCAATAGTTTATACAGGTTGTTTGGTTTTGCTTGTTACTCTGTGTTCAGGCCTACTTTGGTTGTTGTATTTGGCCTTCGGAAGTCATATTAGGTCACATTAGTTCATTTAGGCCATAAAAACCATACCTTGTTTGAAAGAAAGTCAAAATAACTTTTGATCTCACCATAGGTGATCATTGTGAAGATTTAGAGCCTCAAATCATTCCCTTTAGTGTAATAGTTGTTATTTTAGCTTAATCTAATCTCCTTTTAGCTTAACATTACCATTTTAGTCGATTAGAGCCTACCAAAATGCATCAAAGTCAATTTATGTGTTCAAGTAAAAAAGTCAAATTTCAAAGTATTGTCAGAAACCCAAAAATTCAAAGATTTTTCTTGATTTTTCTGTTCACTTTCAAGACCTGAGCTTTTTACAAGTTAAAGTCCATCACCTGAACTTGAAAAATCCATACTCAACTTATTTTTCATAATTTTTTAGAGTGCTTATTTGGTTAGTTGAAAAGGCCTGCAGGGCAAGGAAGTGCCCTGCACCAGGGTACTTTGCATTTTACCCGTTTTTTATTTGCCTCTCCTAGGCTTATTTGTGAACATTAAGCTTTGAATTTTAGCTTTTTGGAAAGCCAATAAGCTCATATTTAAGGTTCAATGCTTATTTGCTTCTTTCTAGCTTATTTGATAGGGCTGCATATAGCTTTTAGTTTGTCCCATTCCTTGAGTTATACTGAGTCATTCAGTATTGAGCCCAAGTTCATAGACCCACCAAGTGCTTATTTGGAAGCCATAAGCCCTGGTTATTGGCTTATCTGAAGGTTCACCAGTCCACCTTAAAGGTTCAAGCCTTTATTTGGACACCTGACCCCCCTAGTAGACCTCACAGAGGACTGGAAGTCCTTGATTTTGGCCCTTTGGACTGTGTATTTTTGTGGAGTGCTTATTTGATACCTCTAGCTTATTACCTGTGGTTATTCGACTCTTTTTAGCTTATTTGTATGCCATTCAGTAGTTTGTAACTTATTTACCTCATCGTAGCTTGTTAACAGCTTAATTGCATAAAAATCCAAATTTTCAAGCTTATTAGACCTTCTGTCCTAATTTTGGGATTGCACAGTGCTTATTTTTAAGCCCCAAGTAAGTTGTTTTTGTAAAAGTTTCCTATTTTCAGTAGTAAAATAGATTTGTAAAAGAAAAACCAGAAAAAGCCAAACATAAAATTGGTGAAATCTTCTATTTAAGCCATTTGGCTTATTGCTCTGCTTTTTCAAAAAGCAATTTTCATTTTTATAATTTTCCTAGGTTTCTAATATATTTAAATAGTTTAGGAAAAATTTTCATAATTATCTGAGTTAATTTAGTATTTATGATAATTAAATTAAGTTTAATTAGTTTTAATTAAAAAAGCCAAAAATTAATTTTCCTTCTTCTTATTTATTAGCAATAGTAGCTTTTTATATTTTTCTTAAGTTTTATAACTGGTAAAGTATTTTTAGAAAAACTTTCAGAATTTTCCCTGTTCATCTAAGTATTTTTAATAATTAAATAATTGAAAATAGATTTTAATTATTAAATAAGTAAATAATTAGTAAACTAGTTAAAAATAATTTTTATAAACTTTTTATAATTTTTTAGGATTCCTGTGACAGTTAATTATTTTTGTAAATATTTTCATATTTTTCTAAGTCACTTTAGTCACTTTAAATTAGATATAAATTAGTTTTTATTAATTATTAAATAGTTTAAATTAGTTTTTAATTAATATAAAATAATAAAAAAACAATATTTTCTTTTCACATTAAGTTTGTAAAAGTTTCATTTTCACCCCCTGTAGTTTTAATTTGTTCAAAACTCACATTTTTGTCTGTCTGTAACCGTTTCTGATTTTTAATTTAGTTTACGTTTGTTTATATCTGCAATTCTGTTATTGTTAATACTGTTTCATTATCTTAATATCAATCAATTAGTAGTGTAATCAAATCCAAATCATTATCTGTTACTATTCCCTAATCACTGATTCCCGTAAACGTTTTCAAAACACAATTTCAATCTCGTTGGGAATTAACGACCTGGGGATTTCCCTCTACTTCCACGGATTTTATATCTTGCACTTTCTCCCATACTGCTTGACTTTGTTGACCATGGTTGACTTAGTTTGACTGTTGGTTTGGGAGGAGTCAGTGACACCGGTTCTTGATAAAAGTAACGTAAACTATAAAAATGAAACGACAAGTATAAAACTCACTTGTAAATATGAAAATTGGTTAAAATGCATAAAATATGTAAAATTGTCATAGTCTATGGTTGGTTCACGTTGTTAAAATCATAAAACGTAAAAATTTAAATCACGTAAAGCGTAGAAGGTGCAAGGTTTATGTAAAATTGGAAAAAGTTAATTATGACTTTTAAAACCTGATTGTAAGAAAACAATAAAGCATAGAAAGTGTAGAGTGGACATAGTATAGTCGTGGTTGGATGAATTGCATATACACGGATAACTTCTAATGAAGTCAATAATATGTGTATATATATATATATATATATATATATATATATATATATATATATATATATATATATATATATATATATATATATATATATATATATATATAGTTGAATAATAACTATTAAAATAAATGACATGAAATTTTAGAAATGTCACACCTTGGACCTCTTGGTTCCCTGGGTCAAAACCAAACCAACACATAGCATCATCTGGGCTATGTGATACTTAGTGTATTAGTTTCCTCCTCTTTTAATTATAGTGATAGCTTCTATTTAACTCAATTTAAATTATTTGCTTATTTTCTCAGCTTTTTCAATAAGCACTTGTATGTTTTTATATTTTTCTTAAGTTTCTGTCATATTAAAGTATTTATATAAAACTTTTCATAATTTTCTGTTTTCATTTATTATTTTTAATAATTAATTTTAGTTTAATTAGTTTTAATCAAAAAATCAAAAATAAAATCCATTACTTCTTATTAATAAGCACTAGCATCTTTTTAGATTTTTCCTAGCTTTTATTAATTTTTACTGTTCATTTGCTATTTTTTATAATTAAATTAGTTTAATTAGCTTTTAATTAATAATAAGTAAATACAAATATAAAATAGCCTATTTATTAGTTTTATTAACTTTTTATAATTTTGTAGGATTCCAAATTTTTATAATTTTGTAGGATTCCTGTGATGGTTAATTAGTTTTACAAAAAAATTCATAATTTTCTAAGTAATTTTAGTATTTTTAGTAATTTACATTAGTTTAAATTAGTTATTTAATAGTTTTTAATTAATATTAAATAATTAAAAAATCAAAAAATTAATTTTCTTTTAATATTAAGTTTGTAAAAAAGTCATTTTCACCCCCTTAGGATTATTTATGCTTTATTTTCCCTTTTTCCAGTACGCAGTTACGTTTATTTTAATTTTAATTTACGTTTTTAATTTCAATACGTATCTGATTTCCAGTAATTGTTAATATTTGTTAGTTAACTTATTTCCATTAGTATAATCAATCCCAAATCATATCTTTGTTACTATCCTCTAATCACTAAATCCAATAAACATTTTCAAAAATACAATTTCAACCCTCGCTAGGACATAACGACCCGGGAAAACACTGTGCTTACACCGGATCTTAAATTGATCACTTTCTCCCACTCAGATTTGACCTTATTGACCAACTTCCTTGGTTGATTTTTGACTGACCATTTGGGTGAAGTTAATTTTGGCGTTGCTGCCGGGGAGGTTGTTGCGTATTTTAAAACGTTTAGAAGTTTAACGATTTTTCAAAATCGTCCTTGTAAAAATTTCACCACTTTGTAAATTTTTGTAAAAAATCAAAATCATATCAAAAAAGTCATTAAAACTTTTCCTAAAGTGTTAACAACACCAAAAAATATAAAAAAATGAAACAAATCGTGAAGTTAAATTACTTCGTATTCTTTAAGATTAAAACCTATACAGGTGGTAAACGCAAGTTCTGACATTAAATTGCGAACTGAAAAGAGATCCATTCTTCTCTTCCGCCACCCTGCGAGTAATCTTAAAGGAAATGATTTCGGTTAACGAATCGACTCCAAAAATATTTCCAAAAAGTTTTTTTTTCACACACACCCACAAAAAAGCCATAAATATTTTTGTTTTCTTGTTAATAAATACATAAAAGACATTATCGAGAAACATTCGACAGAATACCTACCAACTGGGGGTATGACGATTAATAAGTTTCCAAACCAAAGATAAAAACTTGCCTTTGTATCCTTGTGAATTGGTGTTCCTTTTTCAAAGAAGCCATTCATATTGTGATTATTGGTTTAAGATCTCGGTTGTTTTGCCTCAGTCTTGTTTTAATTAGTTTTATTTTTAGTGCATGCGCACTCATTCACAAACAAGGCGTAATCGTCTAAGAAACATAACTGAGTTACATGCTGTTATTGAAGAACCCGTTATTAAAATGGACGACGAGCCCCCACCACCACCACCAAACCCTCCCAAGGATGAAACAGCTCCCGATCTCCGAACGATGGAGGAGTTGTGTCAACCAACAATGCACATGAGGGGTGGGCCTATTGCGCCACTCACTATTGGAGCCACGGACTTTGGACTCAAGCACCACATGATCCAGCAAGTCCAGAATTTGTGCCATTTCCACGGTTTACCCGGTGACGATGCAAACAAGCATCTCTATAAATTTCTTACCGTCACCAGAGTATGAAGCAGAACGGAGTCACCGAAGACGGCCTTCGCTTATATCTCTTTCCATACTCTCTCACTCATCATGCTACTGCCTGATTTGATCGTCTCTTAAAGATTTTGATCCATAGTTTGGATGAAATGGTTTCAAAGTTTCTGGCTAAATATTTTCCACCATCCATGGTGACGAAATTGAGAAACGACATTAGCAAACTTCCGACATCGTCCGGACGAGTCCTTATTTGAGGCATGGGAACGCTATAAGCTTGCAATCTATCGATGTCCTAACCACAACATACTTCTTGTCACCATCATAGATACCTTCTATAATGGTTTGACACATCGACATCGTGACATGTTCAATGTTGCTACTGGTGGGACCTTCATGAAAAGGACCCCCGAAGAGTGCTATGATCTAATTGAGAACATGACTGCCCACCACAATTTTTAGGATTCCTCAGCTAAGAGGAATGATTCATGTAAATCTGTCACTCTAGCTTCTAATGAAATAGCTGCTCTCACCAAAAAGCTTGATGATTTGTCCACTGCAATTTTACGAATTCATCAATCAAATCAAAATCATCATGTCGGAGCTGTCAGTCAAACTTGTGAAACATGTGGTGGTCCACATCCTTATACTGAGTGCCCAGCCTCCGGTGGCTTCACTCTTGAGAACGTATACGCTGCTCAAGGTTCCTACAACATGGGAGTAACACTTACCAACCACAAAGGGACCGTAATCTCTTGAGCTATCGTTCCAACAATTATCTTGGACCACCCGGTTTTAATCAGTCTCAAAACCAAAATGCTCACAACCGGAACCAAAATTTCAATCAAAATCAGAACCAAAATCGAATGAACCAATGTTTCCATAACCAAGGGAATTTCAATTCTGGTCAAAACCATGGTTTTCAAAACCAAGGAAATTTTAACCGTAATCAAGGTCATGGTAATCAGGGTAAAAATTTCCATCAGTGTAATTTTCATCAGGGAAACATTATCAGGGTAATAACAACCCATATCAAGGAATTTTTCAAAACAACCGTGTTCAAAATTTTCCTAATCAAAATCAAGCTGTTATTCAAACCCAATCCTCTTCCGATGAATTATTGAAACAATTCATGAAATCACAAGAGGAGACAAATCGGTTATTGGTCAGCATAATCTCTGAACTTAAGAAATCTTTAAATGATTGACCCTCGGGCTTAGGTACACTTCCTAGCAACACGATTGCTAACCCGAGGGGCGATAATAAGGCAATCACAACCCGAAGCGGAGTCTCATATAATGGAACCGAATGTGAACCTGAGGCTACTATAGACAAGGTACCTCCTACTAATAATGGAGGTACCGACGACGTCCATCCTCAAGTTGTCCCAACCCCCAAACCAAAATTCGTATTTGAAACTCCAAAGAATCCCGTTGATATTCCAAAACCCAACCTTAAACCTTCAATTCCATATCATTCACATTTAACTGATCAAAAGCTTCGTGAGAAAGCAAATCATCAAATGGAAAAATCCTTCCAAATTTTTCAAGATTTACATTTTGATATCAGCTTTGCGGATGCTATTCTTCTAAATGCCCAAATTTGCATCAACAATCAAGAACTTGTTAAGCAACAAGGAAAAACTCTTTGAGATGGCAAAAACTTCACTGAATGAAAACTGCTCTGCAGTTCTATTGAAATAGCTTCCCGAAAAGCTGGGAGATCCCGGGAAATTTCTCATTCCTTGCATTTTCCCGGGGATGGTTGAATGTTTTGCCTTGGCTAATCTTGGTGCAAGCATCAACCTAATGCCTCACTCCGTTTGGAAGAAACTATCTCTTCCTGAACTCACTCCTACCTGCATGACTCTCGAGCTTGCAGATCGTTCAATATCTCATCACCTCGGCATAGATGAGGACGTATTTGTAAAAGTAGGAAAGTTCCATTTTCCTGCAGACTTCGTGATTGTTGATTTCGATGCGGATCTGGGGGTTCCTCTCATTCTAGGGAGGGGATTCCTAAGAACGGGCCATGCTTTGATCGATGTATTTGATGAAGAAATCACTTTACGTGTTAGTAATGAAGCCATCACCTTTAAACTTGATCAAACTTCGAGGTAGTCTTCCAATTATGACTCAGTGTCAATTAACTGAATCGATGTCATTGATGTTGCTTCGGAAGAGTACTCTTAAGAAATTATTGGTTTCACTGATAATTCTCCGAGTGGCATTCTCACTCCCTCCTCTCAACCTGTCATTGCTAATTCTTCTCCTTCTGTCACTCCATTTGAGGGAAGTGACTTCATCTTAGAGGAAATTGAGGCCTTTCTCAAAAGTGAATCAATTCCAGCCGGAATTGATAACCAATAGATTGACCCGGAGGAGGGACATCCTTATCCTTGAGAAGTTGTTCAATGAAGATCTCTCTCCTCCTCCTGTTCTTCCACAAAAACTTCATAAAGAGGAAATCAAATATGTTGAGAAAACTGATGAATTTCCCAAGGTAGAACTTAAGGACTTACCACCTCATCTCGAATACACATTTTTGGAGGGTCATGATAAATTACCCGTCATAATTGCAAAAAGATTTAAGTGATGAAGAAAAGGCTGCTCTTATTAAGGTTTTAAAGTCACACAAGCAAGCCATTGCTTGGAAACTCTCTGACATCAAGGGTATTAACCCAGAATTTTGTACACACAAGATTTTAATGGAGGATGACTTTAAACCGGCAGTTCAACAACAAAGTAGGGTTAATCCTAAATTTCACGAGGTTATCAAAGAAGAGGTTCTCAAACTTCTTGATGCCGGATTGATTTACCCTATCTCTGATAGTCCTTGGGTTAGCCCAATTCACTGTGTTCCATAAAAGAGTGGCATTACTGTTGTTACAAATGATGAAACGAGTTGATTCCAACTCGATTGGTTACGGGGTGACGTATGTGCATTGACTATAGAAAGTTAAATGATGCAACCCGTAAAGACCATTTTCCTTTACCCTTCATGGAGCAAATGCTTGAGAGATTAGTAGGAAACGAGTACTGTTGTTTCCTAGACGGTTTCTCGGGTTACTTTCAGATTTCCATTGATCTGCAAGATCAAGAAAAGACCACATTCACATGCCCCTACGGAACTTTTTCCTCTTGACGTATGCCTTTTGGTTTATATAATGTTCCAGGCACGTTCCAAAGGTATATGATAGCAATATTCCACGACATGATCGGGAAAACTATGGAGGTCTTTATGGGTGATTTCTCGGTCATTGGGGATTCTTTCCACTCATGTCTCTCCCATTTAGAAAACATGCTTAAACGTTGTGAAGACACAAATTTGAGTCTGAATTGGGAGAATAGTCATTTTATGGTCAAAGAGGGCATTGTCCTCGGCCATAAGATTTCCAAAAGTGGGATTGAGGTTGACAGAGCAAAACTTGATGTTATTGCCAAACTGCCTCATCCCACCACTGTCAAAGGTTTCAGGAGTTTCCTTGGGCATGCCGGTTTCTATCGGAGATTCATTCAGGATTCTCAAAAATATCCCAGCCTGTGACCCATCTTCTTGAGAAATATGATCCTTTCATCTTCTCTCCTGAGTGCATCGAAGCTTTTCAAACATTGAAGAAAAAGCTCACTGAAGCACCCATCTTAGTTGCCCCCGATTGGGACCTGCCTTTTGAGCTCATGTGCGAAGCAACTGATTTTGCTATAGGAGCGGTCCTGGTGCAACGAAAAACAAAGCACTTCCATCCTATACATTATGCAAGTAAAACCATGACCGAAGCTCAGACTCATTTCACCACAACGGAAAAAGAATTATTAGTCGTGGTGTATGCTTTTGAGAAGTTCTGGCCATACTTAATCTTGACCAAATGCATAGTGTATACGGATCACTCGGCTCTAAAATATCTCTTTGCCAAACAATATGCAAAGCCAAGATTGCTCCGATGGGTTCTCCTCCTACAAGAATTTGATATCATCATCCGTGATAAAAAAAAAAAAAAAAAAAAGGAGCTGAGAACCTGGCAGCTGATCATCTATCCCGATTAGAGAACCCTCACCAAGATGTCCTCGAGAAAAAGGAAATAAATGAAACCTTTCCTCACGAAACACTCAATTTGATCTCTTCTCATGTTGACGCTACTATCCCATGGTTTGCCGACTTTGCAAACTACCATGCGGGTACCTTCAATGTAAAAGGGATGTCGTCCCAACAGAAGAAAAAACTCTTCAAAGATGTGAACCACTACTTCTGGGACGACCCCTATTTATTCAAAATCTATGCGGATCAAGTCATCGGGTGGTGTGTCCATGGACAAGAAGCCATGGATATTCTTAAAGCTTGTCATGATGGACCCACGGGGGGACATTATAGCCCAAACTACACTGCCAAAAATGTGTTTGATTCCGGCTTCTATTGGCCCACAATCTACAAAGATGCTCATGATTTAGTCAAAATTTATGACACTTGTTAGCGTCACGGGAATATTTCAAAAAAGTATGAGATACCCCAAAATGCCATCCAAGTCTATGAAATATTTGACATCTGGGCATTGACTTTATGGGCCCGTTCCCTTCTTCACGAGGGAACAAGTATATACTCGTAGCCGTTGATTACTTATACAAATGGGTTGAATCAAAAGCTCTACCCACCAACGATGCCCGAGTTGTTGTAAAATTTTTGAAATCTCTTTTTGCTAGGTTCGGAACTCCACGTGCCATCATTATTGATCGCAATACGCACTTTTGCAATGATCAATTCGCAAAAGTAATGCATAAGTACGGTGTCACTCACCGTCTTTCCACCGCGTATCACCCCCAAACAAGTGGGTAAGTGGAGGTTTCCAACCTTGGTATTAAAAGGATTCTAGAGAGGACCATAGGTGAAAATCGTACCTCTTGGTCAGATAAAATAGATGATGCACTCTAGGCCTTCCGTAATGCTTACAAAACACCCATCGGGTGTACTCCCTACAAGCTTGTATACGGAAAGGTGCGTCATCTACCGATCGAGCTTGAGCACAAAGCCTACTGGGCCTTGAAGCATGATAACTTCGACCTTCAGACAGCGGGTGATCACCGTAAGGTTCGACTCAATGAATTAAATGAACTTCGTAATCAGGCATACAAAAACTCATTGATCTACATATAAAAGACAAAGAAGATTTACGAATCAAATATTAAGAACCGCGTTTTCAACGTTGGTGATCGAGTCCTTCTTATCAATTCTAGATTGAAGATTTTCTCGGGTAAACTTAAAACCCGTTGGTCTGGACCTTTCACTGTCACCAAAGTGTTTCCTTATGGAACCATTGAGTTATCTCAATCCGATAGTCCTAACTATAAAGTGAATGGTCATCGGTTGAAGCACTACTTTGGTGGGGACATACCACCCATGGTTATCCCGGGTCTCCAAACTTTCCCCATGAACCAATGAATTCGGGGATCGAGTCAAGCTAGTTAACCGGTGAACAAAAACATTAGCAACCACGTGGGTGACAACCCATGTCTCTGTCTTCTCTCTTCTTTCTAATAAAGTGACAATAAGGGGGCAACCTCTTCTGCATCTTGTGTTTGGTTGTTGTTATGTTTGTATAGGTATTTTTCCCCGAAGCATGAAGGCTCTCATGCTCTTGTTTTGTCTTTACTCCACTTGAGTCTCATTCTACATTGTTTAAGAATTTTGATATCCTTAATTAACTAACGTTATCTTTTGGCATAATTAACAAACGGCCTTAGATACAACGTAGGATGACCCTCACCTTTGAAACATTGAGGACAATGTTTAATTTTAGTCTGGGGGGTATCTTCGTTTTGAATTGCACCTTTCATGTGCCGTTTACTCATGCAACTCCGTTTTTCTCGAGAAATCCAAAAAAAATTAAAAAAAAATTACAAAAAAATGAAAAAATTTGAAATTTTTTGCAAAAATATAATAAATTTTGACACTTTGTTTCACTTTCCACTGGGTAGAGTAGGAATAGAAATTTTGACTTGATCGGGCGTGTTAAGCCCTTGCTTGTTCCCTTAACTTTTTAGGCTAAGCATCCGCGGATCTCATTATTTGAGATTTTAAATTTGCGGAGAATGAGGAATGATATTAAAGTTAATTATGTGATTAGATGCTAAACGTGGAATAGTTGGATTTCTTTAGAGCTCATAACGGTTACTTGTAGTTCCTTGCTCCCGCAAGATTGGAAACCCAAAAATAAAATAATTAGAATTACGCGTTTGTAAAAGTTGTCTAAATTTCCGCTCACTTTACGTGTTCCATACGCATTAAATGGGCCTTAGATCCTTTATTCTGAAAGGCGTTTAGGTCTTGGAACTCCCCATTTTGTTCTATGCCACATGAGGTTCATAAATAACGCCATCAATATGTAATAAATGCAAAAAATAGTTGCGTTTCGACAAGCGGATCCTTGCATCCTTTGTTCTAAAAGGCGCTTAGGTCTGGGAGTTTCACTGTGAAGCTCTGTATGCTTGAGGCAAAATAAAATTATAAGTACCAAAAATAGTTGCGGTTCGACAAGCAGATCCTTGCATCCTTTGTTCTGAAAGGTGCTTAGGTCTGGGAGATTCATCGTGAAGCTCCGTATGTTTGATGTACAAGTTAGATATGTAAAACCAAGTAAAAAAATTAAAAAAAAAATGAAAAATGAAAATATAATAAATGTGGTGTAAACGTGTGAGCCTTTTGAGCTAACATTTTAGCGATTTTTTAAATCCGCCTAAATCTATCAGACTTTGAACGAAAATGAGAAATCATTTCCTTAACAAAGTCTAGATACCATAAGACTTGGGAGCAGGAATTTACAATTAGCATTTATGAGTAGTGTTAGCATCTAATGATATTTTTGGCTATGATTTTGTTTATACACTTAGCTTGGGAACTTGTGAAAAATCAGGGACGGTGAATTCTATCCGTATGGACACTTTTCTCTAAGCTGTGTTTCTTACTCTGTGACCCTAAACGTTATTGAAAAATGATGAAAGTCAACATCCCGTCACATAATAAGTCAAAATCAGATAAACAGTAGTATAGAAATAAAGTTGAAAAACGGGCCATTTTTTAGAATAAACGATTTTGTACTCTCTTTTGAACATTTTGATACTTCTTCAATGTCAGTAAAAGAGTTATGAAAGTTATTTATCTTGTAGTGCGTGAATTGATCACATTGCGTGAGTACACGACAATACCTTAGTGTAGGGGATTTGGTGTGTGCTTATTCACACACCTTTTTCTGGCCAAACTAAGCCCAAAACATACACAAAATAACCATAATTGCCAAAGATATTGTGTTTTTTTGTTTGTAATCATGTAGGAACGGTTATTTCAGAAATTGGTATAAATCATGCCAAAAAAGGACAAAAACGAGCACGAGTTTGGAAAATGTGTCAAAAGCCAAAGCTTGGGAAGCAAATTACCATTTTTGAGCTCAGATTGTCAAAACACACCTTGAGGAATCACAAAATGCTAGGAATAGTCCTTGAAACAAAAAGTTTGCAGAAGTAGCAGAAATGGTCCCTCAAGTTTCAGAATTTGACAGAATTGGCCCATGAGCATTTGTTTTAGAAAAAAAGTCAACAAAAGTCCTTGGGAATTCAAAAGTTGTCATAATTGGTCCTTTGGTGAAAAGTTTGAAGATTTGGCAAAACTGGCCCCTCTAGTTTCAAACTTGGCAAATCTAGTCCCTAATGTTTAAATTTTGGAAATTATCAATTACGGTCCTTGGATAAATGAATTATGGCAAAAATGTAAAATTGGAATACTTTGGAAAGTTGCCAAAACTCACCCCTGAAAAATCAGAATTTACAGTTTTGGTCCTTGTGATACTATTAAACCAAACGGACCCTTTTAGTTATTTTAACCCAACACAAATTAAAATCCAAACCTAACACAAACCCGACACCCCTTACACTTGTTCTTGGCCCAGACCAACTCCAAGCCTAAACCCCTTAATATTAAAACGGGGGTCAAACCCCGGTCAACACCCCTCCTTCCCTCCATCATCACCCCCAACTTGCCTGTAACACCTCAACCCCCCCTTGAACCACTGCTACCTACCATCAAGTCCCACCTCCCACTCCATCACCTCATACACTAAAAACCAACCCCATTTAATGCTACCCTCCCCTCACACGCTAAATAAAAGCCAATTGGATTAAACCACTTTTCCAGCCAAAAATGATTTAAGGGTAGGATGAAAAGCAGAGATCCAAGAGCCCATATTATTGATGGGAAATGATTAGAGAGGCAAGGAAAGCCTAATTGTTCACCTATAAAAGAAGGAGAAGCAGAAGCAGAAGAGAAAAGTAGTAGTTCTTAGTTTTAATTTTGATGTCGTTTCATTGTAAACTTGGTCCTTATTTATTAACTCTGCTTCAAAAAGCATGTACTCAGTTCTAATATTGTAATTTAAGCTTTATTTAATCTCAATTCCAAGTTCCAACAGTTAAATTCAAGATTTACATTTTCATGTGAAATTTCTCTTTTTAACTTAATCATGTTATAAACCAGGTTTTACTGTTTCATAAGCTCAATATAAGTTCATTATAAGTTACTATAAGCTCAGTATTCCTTAAGGCTTGTTTTATTTGCAAAAACTCAATAATACAAAAAAAAAAAGAAAAATTAGTTGAAAAATAAAAAATCAAGAAAGAAGAAAGAAGAAGGCTGGACCAGGGTTAATATTGGATGGCCTTGGAAACAGTGCTTCATGGGAAGCTATAGGTTGTAATTTAAGTCCTTGGTTCCTTGTTTCTAAGCTGGATGGCTCTTGTAAGCTTATCTCTCAAATTTTGCATCTTATTGTGGAAGTGCTTATTCTATGCTTATCTTTGGTTCTCTATGCTTAATTGGTATATTAGAATAAGATTAGTGCTTAAAATTACTTGCTTGTTCACTAGATTCCATTGTGCTTATATTTTTTAGTTTCACTGCCAAATTAGCATCTCATTGAATCTTAGGTGTTTGTGGTTAGTGTTGGTATTTCCGTGTTCCATTTAGCTTATTACATCATATTAAATCCTTATGAATAAGTTTCATGGTCTAAATCAGTCAATAGCTTCAAAAATAAAAAATCAGAGTTTTAAAAGGTTGTTTCGATTTGCTGTCATACTGGTGTTCCAGGGTGTTTGTGATATTGTTGTTGGTTATTACATGTTCTATTAGGTCACACAAAGCATAAAATCCAGTATAAAAAAGTCAAAATCTCAGTTAATCTCTCATTTAGGACTCACTGTTAAAATTTAAGGTTCCATAATCATCCATATTAATTCATTAGTTGGTTATATAGCTCATTTCAATTTCATTTTAGCTTAATATATCATTTTTAGTTAACCAGGATAGATTAAATCTCAATAAAGTCAACTTAGCTCATAAACTCAAATAGTCAAAATTGCATAAGTGTCTTAGATTTCCAATTTTAGCTTTTATTTTTCATGATCTCAATTTTAGTTCTTTTGATCTGAAATTTTGGGATATTAAAATTTAGATGCTTGTTATCTTATTGTATATTTTTGCATAATTTTTACAATTTTCTTAAGTGCTTATTCAGGGCTTTCTTTGGCATGTTTTGCAAAAACATCCCCTGCACCAGGACACTTTGCTCATAAGCTCATTTTCGTAACCTTGCATCTCATTCAATATTGCACATTAGCTTAAGATCTTTTTTAATTTGGAAAGCCCTTCTTGCAGACTACATGCTCATGTGCTTCATTTCACTGCTTATTTGCTAGCTTATTTCATGCCTTCAAAAAGTCACCAACTGATAAGTTGCACTGACCAATCAGAGTAACCAAGCTAAGTTTATAAGCTCATTGTGAGCTTATTAGTGGACCCCACCTCCTGCTTCTTGGCTTATTTAGAAGCTCACCAGGTTGGCTTATTGGTTCAATCCTCACTTTAGACCCCTGAGCCCATTAGTGGACCCCACATAGGCATGCAGTTAGCCATTTTGGCCTGCATAGTTGGTAGGATTTGGTTTTGCTTATTTCTGATTGTCTAGCTTATTCCATTGTGCTTATTCAATTGTTTCTGCTTATTTGGATTTCATCTCACTTGTTTTAAGCTTTTTCAAAATCAAAATCCAAGTTAAGTTTTAAAAGCTTAACTGTTGGACCAAAAAGCTCCCACAGTTCTTAGTTTTAAATTTTAAAAAGTTTTTATTAATTAAAGTTGTTTATTATTAGTGTTTTAATAGTTTTCTAAAAAGTAAACAAAGAAAAAAAAAAACAGAAAAGTGTCACAAGTAGGATTCGAACCTGGGACCTCTTGGTTCCCTGGGTCAAAACCAAACTAACACAGAGCACTATCTGGGCTGTGTGATACTTAGTGTATTAGTTTCCTCCTCTTTTAATTATAGTGATAGCTTCTATTTAACTCAATTTGGCTTATTTGCTTATTTTCTCTGCTTTTCAATAAGCACTCATATGTTTTTATATTTTTCTTAAGTTTCTGTCATATTAAAGTATTTATATAAAAAAATTCATAATTTTCTGTTTTCATTTTGTATTTTTAATAATTATTTTTATTTTAATTAGTTTTAAATAAAAAATAGAAAAAAATCCATTACTACTTATTAATAAGCACTAGCTTCTTTTTAGATTTTTCCTAGTCTTTATTAATCATAAAGTATTTTTAGAAAGAATTTCATAATTTTTACTGTTCATTTGATATTTTTTGTAATTAAATTACTTTAATTAGTTTTTAATTAATAATAAGTAAATAAAAATATAAAATTGCCTATTTATAAGTTTTATAAACTTTTACTAATTTTGTAGGATTCATGTGATGGTTAATTAGTATAAAATAATTCCTAATTTTCTAAGTCATTTAGTATTTTTAGTAATTTAAATTATTTACTAAATAGTTTTTAATTGATATTAAATAATTAAAAAAAATCAAAAAATAAATTTTCTTTTTTATAAAATTTTCTTTTAATATTAAGTTTGTAAAATTTTCACCCGCTTAGGATTATATCTGCTTTATTTTCCCTTTTTCCAGTACGCAGTTACATTTATTTTAATTTTAATTTACGTTTTTAATTTCAATATGTATCTGATTTCCTGTAATTGTTAATATTTGTTATTTAACTTATTTCCATTAGTGTAATTAATCCCAATCATATCTTTGTTACTATCCTCTAATCACTCAATCCAATAAACGTTTTCAAAAATACAACTTCAATCCTCGTTGGGACCTAACGACCCGGGAAAACATTGTGCTTACACTAGATCATAAATTGATCACTTTCTCCCACTCAGGTTTGACCTCGTTGACCAACATCCTTGGTTGATTTGTGACTGACCGTTTGGGAGAAGTCATGGGCCTTGGTATAGATTGGTTCCAACTAGGATTAGGACTCGACATTCCGCTTAGCATCGTTAAACTTGGTGTAAGCTTGTGTACGGTTTGTTCCGCCTAAAGGGCGCGTGTTGATTAGCGAAGTAACTCTCCAGTGTGGTACTCAGGGAGTGGAGTAGGACGAAGAGGTGCTTCGTGCCGAACCACTATAAATCATCATGTCCGGTTTGCGTTTTCTCTTCCTTACCCATTACTTTCTATTCTTGCATTACATTTATGTTTGTGTGGCTTGGTGTGTATATGCTTGCGATATAAACTAGTTATCTTAGAAACACAAAACATAAGAAGACTTAAAAAAACGTAATAAACATGCCCACTGGTGGCGGTCCTTTATACAGGGACGGTCCCAAACATTTAAGGGACCGTCGATGTATATTAGGGACCATCCACAGTGCAATCAGAATTAGCTTGGAAACATTTAAACCTTGTGTCATTCTTATGTGATTGCTTGTTATGAGTGACATAACAACTATTCATATTCAGTCACACTTGATCAGGAATTTGATATGAAACATTTTTAAGTTTTAAAAAGGAACGTATTCACCTCCCCCCCCCCCTCTACGTTTCTATAGACTCTGTTGACACCTCTATGATTGAAGATCAAAATTGGATGCAGATCTTTCTAGGATCCCTATCGATCAAACAAAGTACCAAAGTATGATCAGATCCTTAATGTGTCTCACCGCAAGTAGGCCAGATCTTCTATTTGCAGTACGCATATGTGCCCGGTACCAGTCTGAGCCAACCAAAAAGCACTTGGAAGCGGTAAAGCGGGTCTTTAGGTATCTCCAAGGGACTATTCACATAGGTCTCTAGTATCCTAAGGACACCGCCATGGCACTTACTGCTTATGTAGATGCGGATCATGCTGGGTGGCAAGATACTCGTCGAAGTACATCAGGAGGTGCTCAATTTCTCAGAGATAAGTTGGTAAGCTGGTAATCAAAGAAGCAAATGAGCACATCTATATCTTCCACAGAGGCTGAATACATTGCCGTGTCGGCATGTTGTGCTCAAATCTTATGGATGAGGTCTCAACTATCGAACTTTGGCTTTGCATACAACAAGATTCCTTTGTATCGTGACAACAAAAGTGCCATAGCTCTTTGCTGCATCAATGTCCTGCACTCTCGATCAAGGCACACCAACATCCGACATCACTTCATCAGGGAACAAGTTGAGAAGGGAGTGGTAGAACTTTACTTCATAAGGACTGAGTATCAGTTGGTAGATATTTTTACAAAAGCACTTCCGAGAGAATGGTTTGAGTTTATTCTCCCGCGACTTGGAATGAAGAGTCTAACGCCAGAAACACTCAAAAGTCTTCATGAAAATAAGGAGGAGTAATGGATTTTCTTCATATATCACTTTGTACATAGTTTAAAACAAAAAGAAAATGGAAAAACATAAAACCAACAAAAACCATAAAAACCAGAAAAACAAAAAAATTCTAAAAATAGTTTTCTCGTGACATGTCTCTCTTATAATCAATATTATGTATGTTTCTAGAAATTTCATTCAATAATAACACGGAAATATACATATACTTGAGCGAGAGTTTCTCTATTTTTTAATAATAATGTTTTCTAAAACATGTCGCTTCTCAAAATCTTCTTTAAATATGGCTTGCTATTACTTCAGATAGCAACTTGTTTTTCAAAATGAGGAAAGCTCGTCGCCTAAAAGACGGCTGTTCCTCCTAATGGGTGAAGTTCACCCGGGCATGGATTAATTTATATCCTTGTTTCTTCGATTTCATGTATGTTTCAGTGCATCATTTCTCGTACAAGAAGAGAAGTCTCCTTTACATCATAAATACTTTCCCATCTATGATTCTTCAAGAGAGTATTTGTGCTAAACTTGGTGGTACCATGATTTTTGAAAATCAATCAGCCTTGAAATGTTTCATAAAATTTGCCAATCAATCGATGACAAAACGGTTTAAATTTTTCATTAAGTTTTGAACAGAAAACGGGTCATCGATTGAGGGGGAGAGAGATTTCAAACTTTTGCCATCAAAATAAGTTACTTTGTACATAATAAGTAGTCAACAAAATATGATTGTTATGTGTCAAAATATGAATTTTTCATGCATTTCTCGGTACACTCCAAATCATTTATAAAATCATCATATCTAACACTAACATTCTCCCTATTGTATCGTCTCATTATTAGTTTATCTTAAATATGACCACATTTTTCTCCCAAAAATCTTTGAACTTATTTAAATCACCTGGGATCACGAATCTCAAATGGTTTGAAATTTTTGATCGGGGGAGAAAATGTGATTTAAATATACAATCTGATAAAAATGTGATTGTTTGGACTTAAACGTAAGCTCTCCCATATGTGCTAAACCCTTTTGTATATCAATGCACATATTGAGGGGGAGCAAATGGTTTGTGGTGAAAAACAGGATGTAGCATCTCATGTGAGTGTGACTCAAACTTCACCAATGACTTGACGAAACAAAGACTGTCATTAATCGAAAGGACTTGTCCTGGCCGGGTAATAAATTCAAGCTAGTTTAAACAGTGATGTAAGCGTGTCTCGAAGAGGACTTCTCTGAGTAGAGTGTACCATTTTGAGAAACCTTCTGTGGACTTGACCAGGTCGGGTAATACTTTCAAGCTGGTCTAACTAGTGATGTAAGCGTGTCTCGAATCGGTCATCTTCACTGAAAGTGGATCAATTAAAAAAGTGCGTACTCCACCCAACATGTGCAAATTTATAATAAAAACATTCGTGCACACGTTAAAGGGGAGCATTTGAAAAGTATAAAACTCTGAAAGTGTTAGCAAAATGTGCTTCATAATTATAAACACTTTGAGAGATTTTCAAATATTTGTTTAGAGGTAACATAGGATAGTCATGAAGTTATAAGGTGGTTAAGGTTAGGAAAACCGTCCTATGATCTGCCAGATCTGGAGGGATCTACACAAGGACAATACCGAATAGTTAGTATTAGAAAGTCCTTAGGTTTGATTATGAAAAAGGAGTTGAAAAATTAAAAAGAAATACAATGAGAAAGGGTGAAAAGAAATAGCCCTCCAATTATTCAACCTTAGGGCAGAAACCAGGTTCAATTCATATGCTACTGGTTGTTACTAAGGTAACACGAGTATTGAAGACAAGATGTCATGGACCAAGTGACGCACTACACTAAACCTTCTTACTACTCTTGTTCTCTTAAAAGGACTTGTTTCATTCTCACAGGGAACCCTGCATAACCTATCGACCGCTCATTACGAGTCATGTTGATATTGAAATAGGAGACACCGCTCCAGTCTCCGACTACTAAAACTTGCACTTATCGAGTCTAGAACCGCGAGATACATCAAATGATCTCATAGGAACACATGTTACTTCTACACAAGTTGTTCAACATTAAGGACACCAGTTGTAAACTTATGAGTCCTACGCGGATCTTAGCAATTTCCAGAACATTCATGAGGGAATTTACATATGTAAATCTCAGTGATTGAATAGAAATTCCTGCCATGGTCAACATCAAACAGCCCTGAAAGTGTGTCACTTCGATAAATCCTTTTGGATTACGATTGGTGTTCACGGAGGTTTCTAGCGGTCTATAGTCGTGGAGTGATACCTCGGTATACTTCAGCGACCCACCTGAATCATTGTTGCCTTCTCAGGGGCAATAGGTTTAGGAACGGCCTTGGAAAGGATTAGAGAAAGTTTTCACACTATGCTGTTTACAATCTCGATGTCCAAACCTATAAGCGCCAGATGATTTGTTGCTAACTGTTTGCTTGCAGGAATCCCTAGCGATTGCTGCCGATTATTGATAAGATGTTGATCCATCACCCCATGCTCACACTTCACCATCATAGTCAAAGAAATCATGATATTTAAAAGGCCTTTAACAATGCTTCAAAAACTCTGATGCTGAGAACCATGATCCACAAAAGTGTGAGCATGCCAGTCCAAAGATCAACACCTCACATGGAGACGATAATGCTAAAGATGACTTGAATAAGAACTTTTGGATGACGACCACAAGAATGCTCAAAGATCATCCAAGACCAATGGAATGTCATCAAAAGCTCACTACTGAAAGTACAAAGAGTGTTGAACCTAAAGAATCAAAGTCTACGAGCTAGGAAATTACAATCGTGTAATAGAATGATAGAATTCAAAGTTTAATTTCCGAGGCGACCTCCCTTAGGGGGAGATTGTTAGGAATATAAATATTTATGTGAAAGACTCCGTCACCCCTAGTATGGTTTCACATTAAGTAGCTCGTAGTCTAATTAATATTTAGTTAGTACATAGTTAGTTATCATAGTTCTTGTGGAATTGGGTCGGGTCTTTACCAACTGTCAGCTCACTCCACAGCCCCGTGTAGGGCGTCTTATCTGTAAGTATATATACCCCTTCCCACACATGGGAAGGGTTGGACCTTTCGTTTGAATTAATCTAATCTCTTACTTTCTCTCTCTAAAGGTTCCATACTCTCTTCTCTTTCTCTTTCTAGAATCATCCAAACCACAAAGAACCATACTTGTTTAAATTATGAGTAAACTACAAAATTGATGACTGATGTTTGAATAAGAAATTTGTCTTAAATTTAAATTGCATTTATACTAGTTAAAGCCCCTAAAATCTCAATACCATATTTTAAGCCATCGACACGAATCGAGTTATAAGTAAATTTCTTCACATGTGAGGGTATTCGATACCTTATTTTTTTACATGTGAGGGAATTGCATACATTATTTAAACATCTCAAATCACAATATCTTATTTCAATCCGTGAACACGAATCTAGTTGTAAGCAAATTTCTTCACATGTGAAGGTATTGAATGCCTTATTTCTCACATGTGAAGGTATTCGATACCTTATTTCTTCACATGTGAAGGTATTCGATACCATATTTCTTCACATGTAAGGGTATTTGATACTTTACTTAAAGCCTCTCAAATCTCAATACCTTATTTCAAGCCATCGACAAGAGTCGAATTATAGGAAAATTTCTTCACATGTGAGGGTATTCGATACCTTATCTCTTCACATGTGACCAATTTGTTCACGTGTCTTAAAAAGCCACGAGATGTATAAATTAGTGATAAACATGCTTTTCATGCATAAATTAGTGATAA
The DNA here is from genome assembly GCA_030686995.1 of Artemisia argyi. Lineage (NCBI taxonomy): Eukaryota > Viridiplantae > Streptophyta > Magnoliopsida > Asterales > Asteraceae > Artemisia > Artemisia argyi. The sequence continues at coordinate 103,054,880 of CM060700.1, forward strand.
ACAAGTTTAAATTAGTGATAAACATGCTTTTCATGATCGTTATGTTCGAAAAATGATTTCAATTGTAAATTATGATCGAAAATCAATTTCATGCATTAATTTTTCTATTTTGAAAGGCATTATATTCCACGCATCAATTATCTTTCAAAACCGGCTAAATAACACGTCTAAATGCGTCTATTTAGTGAGACGCGTCGTTGTAACAAGATACGCAAATAAGATGCATTGATTATACGAAGGTGTTTTCATGCATCAATAAACAAGTCTATAACTTACATATCAGAATCAATATATAACTATGCACGATTTTCTTTACAATCCAATGGATGCGTTTGATGTTCTTCAGTTTCAAGAAGATGCATCTAATTAAGAAGTCAAATTTAGCTTATCTTAACTACTTATAATGAAAAAATGGTCAAATATGAAAAGTGGAAAACTGAATTTTTGGTCAATCCCCATAATGCCTTTTTCAAAGTTTAGGAAATCGAATGAATGTTGCCTGGATGAGTAAATCATGTTTTCAATCTCTGGATGTGTAAATATAGAAATACGAGTAATAAAATATGGAAATACTATAACAATAAAAACTTATTTGAAACTTATGCCATAAACAGAGTGTATTTGAAACTTATTTAAAAGGTTGTTCAAGGAAAGTATTAAACAGTCGAGTGATTTAGGGGATGTCAATGAAAGGCTGTGAACATACGCTTCACTTCATCACCTCAAATAAGAAAAACCTAAAAACCAAACACACCGCTAAAAAAACACACTCTTTCTCTCATATCATCCACCACCACCATCACCTTACAGCCGTCGAAACCACCACCTTCTAGCCGCCACCACCTCAAAATCACTGACAATGACCACATCACAGCCGCCACTAACGAAACTGCCACTATCGAAACTCCACCACTCGTAACCCATAACCACCAAAAACCCCACAACCCTCACATAATTAAATTTTTTTTGAAGTAAATTAACTTTTTTTAATAGATATATATATTAAATAAGTGTTGAGTTTTTGTTATAGATTTGCATATATTATATACGTAGATCTTGGCTCTTATAATATTTTGATTCTTTATTTCAGTGGTGATCGTGGCCAAAATCATCTGTCCCCGATGCTGGAATTTGTGCTGCCATAATCGGATACAAATTATTTAAAAAGTTTGTTTATAAAATTTGTTTAAATTTATTAAACTTTGTTAATACAAATATCGCCTAAAAACGTTAATTATATTTTACGATCTTTTCTAAGTTTTGTTAAAGACAAAGTATGAACTTTAGCTAATAGTAAATCAGCACTTTAGTGTTTAAGTCTTGTTTAACTAAGGTTTACATTTCCTTTTAAACAAAACATTGTTTTTATTTCTTAAATTAGAAAGTTTCTTGTCACATCACATTTATTTCTTTAAATAGAAATATCACATCACATTGATGGTAAGTTTGTCAATATACATTTATGTAAAGAAAGTGTGTTTGACTAACCATAAGTTTTCTTGTGCAAGTTTGTGTTTGACTAGTGTTTATGTGATGTGACCTTGTTTGGTTTCGAAGATTTATTGCAAAACCAACTGCAGCCCTGACGGAACCCTGGGGATACACGGGCGGAACCCTTCTGAGGGTTCCGCTGTATCCGCTAGACCTGTAGAATGTTTTGCTATAAATACCAAACCACTTGTTAGTTTTGAGTCATCACTTTAGGATATATTTTCATATACTCTCTCAACTAACTCAGTAACATTTGACTTGTGTGATCCTCTTATGTAGCAAGGGACTTCAAAAGATCATTCAAGAAGTTACAAGCTTCAACTCTAAAGTTGCAAGTCTTGTTAGCTTTGTCATGTATAAGCTTTGGTAGTTTATACTTCATTTGTATCATGTGTGTAGAAGTGATCGGTTAGTATTTTAGGCCTCAAAATACATAGTGTGTCGGGAGTTGTTGTACCCTTGTAAAAGAACTAACGGGAGTGGTTGTAGCTTTGGTAAAGAACTCGACATCTAGCTTAGTGTCGGTAAAAGTGTAAGCGACGATGGGAGTGGTTGTACCCGTGTAAAAGAACTCGACATCTAGCTTAGTGTCGGTAAAAGTGTAAGCGACGTTGTAAAGGTTTCTCCACCGGGAAAGGTGCTTGTTGATTAGTGCTTATAACTCTCGAGTTGGAAACTCGGGGCGTGGATGTAGGGCAAGGAAAAAGAGTCCTTGTAGCCGAACCACGATAAACAATCGTGTTATGGTTTGATCGTTTCTTTCTTTTTCTTTGCTTATTACATATTGTCTTTAGTTATAATTGCTAATCACACGTAAAGCTTTTCAAAGAATTAAACAAGTAAAGTTGTGTTTATATCTTTAAACAAACGTAAAGCTTTTCAAAAAACTAAACAAGTAAAGTTAGGATTGTTATTCACACGTAAAGGTTTTCAAAGAATTGAACGTGTAAAGTTGTGTTTATATCTTTAAACAAACGTAAAGTTTTTTAAGGATAATCAAGTTAAAAAGCGGTAAACTATTCAACCCCCCTTCTAGTTTTTCATAATTGGCATCAGGAGCTACGTTACTCAAGATCTTTAAAATATAGTGTATTTTAAAACCTGGATCGATCCATGGATTTTGAAAATCTCAAAGAAGGGCAACCTATTCAAAACCCACCGCTATTTGAAAAAGAAAAGTAAATTTGAAAACTATGTGAAATAATTTGATTAAGATCTTTGGCATATCATTTCTATTGGTGATTTCAAACCAACGTAAACAAGTTTTGAAAATCAAGATGATTATCCTAAACTTGATAAAAATACTAAAGCTAAGATAATGATTTTTAAAGCTTTACCAAGTACCGAATATGAAAGAATGTATTTTTGTCAAACGACTAATGATATTTGGAAAAATATGTTAAACTTTCATCAAGAAACATGTCAAGTCAAAGATGATCAATTTGATCTCACATATGAATTAGAAGTCTTAGAAATATTAATAGATAGAGATTTAGTTGAGATAAATACATGTGCTAATAGTTTAAATGTTTTAAATGAAGGTGAAAGTGAAGATGATTACTCATGTCAAGCTCTTAGTGGACTTGCTTACGATTCATGGAATAACACGGATGAAGATGAAGCCAACCATCCGGTTTGTGATTCTCAACTAGATAAAACATCAAGAAAGGTACATTTTGAAACCAAACACTTTTGCTTTGACACATTTATCCTAGAGTTTTCTAAACTAGAAAATGAGTCTAAACTTTTATGCAACATGGACCTAAAAACTATCTTTAACAATGAACCTTCAAAATCTTTTGTGAATAATTTTGAAAATGAAATCATGTTAGAAGATAAAATGTCTAGACTTGAGAGTCATGTTGAAATTGATTTAGAATGCAAATTATGTCTAGATTACAAACATGAAATTCAAAGACAAAATGAAAAGGGAAAAATGCTTGCTAAATTTGAAGAAAGTTCAAATGCTCTTGAAAGTTGTTTGAAAAGTCAAAAGTCATTTAGAGATAGAACCGGATTAGGATTTAACTCTAATGAACCATCAACAAGTAAAACAAAACAAGTGATATTTGTGAAATCTAGGATTGAATGATAGGAGTAATTCTATCTCTAGTAGGAGCTCATGATAAAAAGGATAAAAATATCATGTTCAATACTCTTATGTGTTTGTCTAACTTCCTTGGGTTTATAAGTATTTGAGTTTAGCTCTTCTATGAGTCAAGATTATTTGCTTAATGATTATCTTCTTGGTGGCTAATCTATGGAGCTTAAAAGGTACACGTCTCTTCAACTTACCTTTCAGTGTTTCATGTTGATTAGCATTAAGATATGTCATGGGTGATATTAGTAGTTTTTACTCTAAAGTGGTTATGTTGTGTAAGTAACAATAAGGATTTAGACACTACTTCTAGTAGGAGATATAAGGTGTTTTACCTCTTTAAACCTTCGGGAAAAGACACGAGTAACTCTTGAGTGAGTCTCACTTAATACTTGTCTACAAGTGAGCTAACTAAGAATCTCCTAATTGATAAGACAACCAACACTTTTGTAATGCTTGCAAATCTAGCAAAACCACAACATTTCAAAGATATGTATAGTACAACGTCTTTTGATATTATACCTTACATTTTAATTGTGTCTTAAATTCAACCATTAGTTTGTTAAAAGTCTCATATAAGACACACAAAGATAAATAAATCATTTGAATTCATTAGGATGATTGGGAGAAAATGATTTATAAACATCTAGAATTTGCACATCAAATTCGACCCATAGTCTTATGATGTTGCATCTCTTAGACATTTACACTCATAGTATTTTAAGTAAATAAACCCAAAGAGTCGAGGAGTCAGTGAATTTAACATTTAATGAAAAACCACCTCCTTCTAAGATATCATCTTTGGTAGATGATGACTTAGTCGAAAGTCCAACATTGTTAAGACACGTAAGTCAAGATTAATAACAAGGAAGATGAACTATTAAAATTGAAAAACAACATCTTTTTGTCTTGTGTCAAACATTGAGTCAAGCAATATTGACAAGGTCATAAAAACTTGATTCATGAGTCATAGTAGTGATTAAAACAAATTTGATAAAAAGAGTTTTTGGACATTAGAAGAAAGCAACCACTAAAACAAAATAGATCTTTCAAAATAGTAAAGAATGTTAATCTATGAAAGACTTTTTAATAACCTAAGCAAGCTCCAAAAGCAAGGGATAATCACTCAAAGACATTCCTAGTTATTCACATGTTCACAATGATTAAGTCCTTTATGACTTATCAAGAATGAGGTTAGTAAATCTGTAGGTAAAACTAAACATAGAGAAACGTTTGGAAGTATACTTGTTCTCACAACAAATAAATCCAACATTATGTTTAGTGCTTGTCTATGTGCTCGTTTTTAGAGAAGATTATAAAACAACTCCTTCGAAAGAGCTTGTTTGGATTCATCATAAGATACTACACAACTAGGGATTATGGTATGCCAAAAGAACGGGAATAGAAACCATAGTATATGTCAAATGGAATTATGTCGGTAATAAGTTGATAAGAAAAGCACAAGTGGTACTTGCACTTTTATACTTACTTACCCAATGATTCTCCAAAACGCTTAAGGTTTGCAAATTAGTATCGGATGGAGAAGCACGTCAACAAGCTCCACTTGAACAAGCAAACTCGCGTCAACAATGGAATTCATCTTATCAACATTGTTATCCCTTCAACAAAGGAAGCATCAACTTCAGCGACAATCCAATCCATTATGTTCGTAATTGACATATTGTGATCCGTCATCATCGCCTTGGTAAAAAATGTTCATTGAGGAACATCTTAGCTAAGAAAGTAGTATACCTTAACCATTCTGTCAACGTTCTCACGAAACCTCTTGAATGAGAAGCATTCATCATCCCTAGACTTAGGTAGAGACTCATAAGACTTAAGACATTAGTTTTGAACATTAGGATAAAACCACAAAAATCAATAGGAACAAGAACAAATGTCAATAGAGTTTCATTCTTAAACATTTAGCACTTAAGTTCACTTGTTCTTTCACCATCATCTCATCACATTCACCTTGTGATATATCTCATCCCATAAGATTCAAAAAATGAGCAAAACTTCAAGCATCTTCCTCATAACCTTTCATCACTCAAACCTCAAACAACCAATGTGAAATGAGAAACCGAGTTATCCTTTGTCCTATCTATATCGAGTCATCCACCATTTCCATGCCCTCAAAGAAACCAAGAGTCAATATCATCTTCACCAATAACTCCACCTAGTCATCTTCACAAGAAGATTCCACAATGTAACCAAACAAGTGTGTCATCCCCACTATAACCTAACCTATTAAGATTAAACCACCTTTCATGATACATAAACCTATGTTCACCCTTGTGTCGCTCTTTAATACAAAGGGCAATTGTCATATCCATACTCTCATTAACATATTTGTCTATGTCGTCAAAAGTCAAGTGAATTTCATTATGAAATGCGTCTCTTCCACTTTCTAGCAAGTGAAGAACTCAAAGAAGATATCCAAGCTTCAAGTATTGTCAAGCAATCACCACCTCATTTCACATATCCACTCTCGGTCGTCAACCATACTTTACCACCGTTCACCACATTGTTAAAACAAATGAAAAACGTCATTGAAACATCACTTGCATTATAAAACGTTTTTAAGCATCAAAATGAGTCAAGTTAACAGTACCTCCATATTGTTTTCATATAGGCACACACTAGAACATACACATTACAATAGTCGTTTACTTAGACTAAAATGTGAAATTTTGATTTTCTAGGAATCATCATGCCTCCTCTAACTCACTACGACCACACGGACACCATCAAGTACCTACCCAAACACCACAAAACCAAAGGTCTTACTCAAACTCAAATCATTGTTTTCAAACCCTTAGAAAAACTATATGTCCATAATGGTAGAACCATTGACCCGTCCTTCCTAGAAGGCACAAACCTCTACACCGAATTTGCCACAATCAACTTTGAGTGTCTTTTAGAAATCGACGAGCCTATTTGTCCTAGGTTCATTCTAGAATTATATGCATCTGTCACTCTCTCCACGGATGAGTATGGTCGCATGGCTATCAACTTTAGGGCTATTAGTCATCAATACTCCTTCACTCTTGAGGAGTTTGCTCAAATCCTTGGTGTCCCAAACCATGGTACTTGCATCTACTCCGACTTGCACTCCCTCTCAACTCTTGACACACTCTTTGACCGCATCCATCCCTATGATACCCCTTTTGTGTCCAAAGATGAACTTCGTGACCACCTCTTCATTAGGACCACCAACACTAGGAGAACTAGAACCGGAAATGAGGTCATCAAGGACCCACATGGAATGGAATTCAATGAACTCAAGCCTCAATTCAAGAAATGGGAAGAACTCCTTAGAGCCAATGTAATTAGCACCATAGGAAACCGGGATCACATCAATGTTTTCCTTTGCTACATGCTCTACTCCTTGTTCGTTAGGCAACCCTTCAACCTTGCCTACTACATGACCAAGAGAATGGCCGACATTCCCATGCAAGGCACAACGTCTATGCCGTATGAAATGCTGTTGACCCGTCTCTTTAGGTTCATCTCTCCCATTCCATCAACTCCTAGAGATCTTCACCTAGACTACTCTCTCATTCCACACGCTTTTATCCCACTAAGTGATAAGAGAATCTACAAAGCCTAAGGTAAACATTTTCCAACTCTAGGCTTTGTCCAACTCTAGGCTCCCACCTCTAGAATACATTTTCCAACTTTTGGATATTCCAAATGAGTCGGCGGAGTTCAAGCAAACAAACGGGATGTTCAAAAACATTGAGAGATTTCTTGGAAAGTTCAAGAAGAAGATTGACCGTCTACGAGAGCGGGTGTGTAGGAGTGTTTGGCACTAAGTGCTATATTAACAATTTGGTCGTTTAAACATTACGTGTTATGTATTTGTGTGTTGGTAAGATATTTGGTACTATTTGGACTTGTAGGAACTAACAATGATGCAGGAAGACAACATTTGGCATGTTGTCAAATTTTCAAGTTTATGATAATTTCACTAAGTATAGTGAAATTCGCTAGCCCCCGGTCAAAGTCCAATGGTATGCGTCTTTACAAGTCCAATTTTTGCATTTCCTAAACAGATATGAATTATATTTTTGTTTTTAGAAGTTTTTGAAAAATTTGAAAATCGTCTCGCGGGTCAAAAATGCGGACTGCCAAGTTTTTCAGGTTTGACGGATCTGGCGGCACCCAAAAATGGGTTCCGCTAGTTTATTTTCTGGGCAATCCAGAAATGGCCCAACGGACCAGCCGGAACCCTCAGGAGGGTTCTGCCTGTGCTGTCTCAGGGTTCCGCCAGTCACCTGCAGAAAATTTTTGTCATTTTTCTTAAGTTCAAAACTTGTAAAGTGTCAAATCATTTTCTTTAGTGAGAAACATCTTCCCTTACCTCCAATAACCATACTATGAAAACTCTCACTCACTAAAACAATTAGGAAGTCACTTCCCGCCCAAAATTCGAATTCAAACATAACTAACTCAAGGAACCCTTTTAAAGGATCCTCCAAACCATTGGAACATTTTCAAACCAAATCACTTCCCATGATCACAAAGCATTGAGTTCATATGTTGGTCTTTCACTCAACCCAATTCCATTGGATTGACATCAAATCATTTGAAACCTCAATCTTTGTATGGAACACATCAAATCCAAACACTCCTTCCCACAATTATTTTTAAGTTTGATCACTTTAGAATACCCCAAAACTCACACCAACACCATTACTTCTCTCAATCTCAAAACTCTTGCAAACCAAAGATTTGAGATGACTAAATCAAACACCTCATCCGAATCATCAAGCTAAAACCACTAGGATTAGGTTTAAACCTTGTTACTTCAACAAAACCATCAAATCAAGCTCATCACTTGACATTTCTTCACCTATCCAAGACTTCCTTAACCTTACTACCTCAACACCATATTCAATACCTTGCAACATCAACATAATCACCATTCAAGATTTACTTAATCTTGCTACTCCAACACCCTTGCCAACACATTGCAACACCAACAGAGCCACCATTCCTCCACCAACTAGACCTTCAAGTGATTCAACATCACCTTCTCAACAAGCTCAACCATCAAAAACTCCATCACCTCAATCACCAACACTTACACCAATGGAACTTTTCCATACACCGCCAACATCACCACTACCCTATTTGGAAACATTAGAAGACCTATCACCCAAATCATCAAGTCCACCATCCTTGTCACTCTTTGACACCATTGCTCAAATGGAAACCCAACAACAACCTAGTGAGCAACTAGATGATGAACCCCATCAACCATCAATGGTGGAATGGTTGGCTTACCGTTATGCTAGACCATCAATTTTTCTAAATGATCAAGGTCATACACACTCAAAATCATTTGTGTTTCACCCAATTTACAAAGACCTTCATGGTAATCCTTCCGGCGAACCAAGCTTCCGCCATTTTGTTCAAAACCAACAACCACAACAACAAAAACCACAACATCAACAACCATCACCACAAGAACATTCCCAACAATTTGAATCTCTACTTTCTTCCTATAAGAAAATAGAAGCATCCATATGGGAAAAACCTCCAAACCTTAATGATGAGATTGACACTCATTTAAACCACCTTCATGCCTTCAAACGTATGGTTGACTCTCAAATCAACCATATTATGGTTTTACAAACAACACTACACTCAACTAATGAAGGAAGCAAAAACACCTCTCAACCATCCACATTTTCTCCTTCAAGTTCAAATCATCCACCACCAACAAATCAAACCTCTCTTCCACCAAACCTTCCCCGCCATGATTGCGGATATTGCGAAAGAACCGCTCACATTAGTGAATGGTGTCTAAGGGAAATTCGTGAGCTATCCGAAGAAATGAGGTTTATACTAAACCAAATTTTGGATCATCTACAATCCTTGTCTCACCCACCTCAACCTTAGAGTCTCCAAAATAAAACATAACCGTTTCTTTTGAAAAATCTTTCCCATTTAAACCAACAAACCAAAACCCGTGTCACCCTCTCAACCTTCAAAATAAAGCCCGCTACAACCTCCAACACACATTTTCATTCTTAAACAACCTTAGCCTTGTTTTTGGAAAATGTTTCTCATTAAGGAAAATGATGATTTCCTTGTAGCATTTTATGTTCTTAGTTTATTTTTAGTTTTTCTTTATTTTTAAGAAGTAGGATAATGTCGTCCTAAATTCTTGTCTTTGAATTTTTAAGAGTCAAAAATTTACATGAAATGAATTTCATTCTACTACAAGGTTTGCATTGTTTGATGACCATTTAGGTATAATGAGTGAACTATACATTGCTATGGTAGCATACATATATCTTGTGTTTTAGAAACTAACCTTTCATTTTGTAGGATCATTATGCATGTTTTCTTTCCTTGATGCTCCATTTAGGGGAGTAATATTCAACGGGGAGCATGAGTGTTGCATTATTCTATTTCACAACTCTTTGTTGTGTTCTAGACATGAAATGCTTTCATGACTTGTCTTGTGTAGGAACTAATATTTTGTTTTGTAGGGTCAAAATCCATGTCTCCTCTCTTGGCACTCCATTTAGGGGGAGTATTGTCCAAGGGGAAGCAAGTGCATACTTCCGCTTCGCTACTCTTCTTTTTGTTTCGACAAAAAGGAGGAGAATTTATATATAAACTTGTTCTCATTTTTTTTCCAAACTCTTGCATATCACATCATCTTAGCAAAAACAAGTTTTAATACTACCTTTATAAGACTTAACACTAAATCTAGTGACTTACTTATAAATAAAGTTTATGTTTCGTCATCAACAAAAAGGGGGAGATTGTTAATACAAATATCGCCTAAAAACGTTATTTATATTTTACGATCTTTGCTAAGTTTTGTTAATGACAAAGTATGAACTTTAGCTAATAGTAAATCATCACTTTAGTGTTTAAGTCTTGTTTAACTAAGGTTTACATTTCCTTTTAAACAAAAAATTGTTTTTATTTCTTAAATTAGAAAGTGTCTTGTCACATCACATTTATTTCTTTAAATAGAAATATCACATCACATTTATGGTAAGTTTGTCAATATAAATTTATGGAAAGAAAATGTGTTTGACTAACCATAAGTTTTCTTGTGCAAGTTTGTGTTTGACTAGTGTTTATGTGATGTGACCTTGTTTGGTTTGGAAGATTTATTGCAAAACCAACTGGAGCCCTGACGAAACCCTGGGGATACACGGGCGGAACCCTTCTGAGGGTTCCGCCGTATCCGCCAGACCTGCAGAATGTTTTGCTATAAATACCAAACCACTTGTTAGTTTTGAGTCATCACTTTAGGACATATTTTCATATACTCTCTCAACTAACTCAGTAATATTTGACTTGTGTGATCCTCTTATGTAGCAAGGGACTTCACAAGATCATTCAAGAAGTTACAAGCTTCAACTCTAAAGTTGCAAGTCTTGTTAGATTTGTCATGTATAAGCTTTGGTAGTTTATACTTCATTTGTATCATGTGTGTAGAAGTGATCGGTTAGTATTTTAGGGCTCAAAATACATAGTGTGTCGGGAGTTGTTGTACCCTTGTAAAAGAACTAAAGGGAGTGGTTGTACCCTTGATAAAGAACTCGACATCTAGCTTAGTGTCGGTAAAAGTGTAAGCGACGATGGGAGTGGTTGTACCCGTGTAAAAGAACTCGACATCTAGCTTAGTGTCGGTAAAAGTGTAAGCGACGTTGTAAAGGTTTCTCCACCGGGAAAGGAGCTTGTTGATTAGTGCTTATAACTCTCGAGTTGGAAACTCGGGGCGTGGATGTAAGGCAAGGAAAAAGAGTCCTTGTAGCCGAACCACGATAAAGAATCTTCTTGTGGTTTGATCGTTTCTTTCTTTATCTTTGCTTATTACATATTGTCTTTAGTTAGAATTGCTAATCACACGTAAAGCTTTTCAAAGAATTAAACAAGTAAAGTTGTGTTTATATCTTTAAACAAACGTAAAGCTTTTCAAAGAACTAAACAAGTAAAGTTAGGATTGTTATTCACACGTAAAGCTTTTCAAAGAATTGAACATGTAAAGTTGTGTTTATATGTTTAAACAAACGTAAAGTTTTTTTTAAGGATAATCAACTTTAAAAGCGGTAAACTATTCAACCCTCTTCTAGTTTTCCACAAATTTCTTTCTTTCTTTCTTTCTTTCTTTATTTATTTTAATTTTATTTGTTTAAGTTTTTTTATTTTTAACTCCTTTAACTGTGGATGCGAGTTCATCACCGATTTCATATAGTAGAAGTGAGTGACAATATGTTTCATCGGAGAGTTTGAAGTCGAAAGAGAATGTTAGGGTTACGATTCACTTTCAGCTGTTCAGGTGAATTAGTAATTTCACAATTTGTCATAAATTTGAATTTAGGAAAATTGCTTGATTTAATTTCATTAGAATGTGTTTGTGTTTATTCCGAGTGAGATAAGGCAAAGGGAGGAGATAGCATTGTATGCGGATGGGGAGGGATATTGTCAACTATTACGTGATTCTAATGTTGCTAATTAGAGGAATCCCTATTGCCATGCCCATCATTCTCTCTGTAACTATGGCCGCTGGATCTCATCGTTTAGCTCAGTAGGTTTGTTCCTTCATAGATATTTTTCAATGTATCATCTTTCTTTGAAACCTTTGAAATATGTTTGCATGTACTCTAGGGAGTCATTACATAGAGAGTGACGGTCATTGAAGAAATGGCGGGAATGGACGTTCTTTGCAGTGACAAAACTGGAACGTTAACACCAAACAAGCTCATTGTCGATAAGAACCTTATTGACGTTAGTTCATAAATGTGTCTAAATGGCAACTTGATAGGTAAAACAGTAGAGGTCACTATTTTGACCGCATTTACCTATAAATGAGCCAACTCTGGATTTTTTTTATCTGATGGATCAAATGGATTAAGTATAAAATATTTGCTGTGAGGAACAGCCAGAATGGGTTGAACATGATGAAATTTAATGGATGTAATCACATTGACACATTAGTTATTGATTAATATTTTTAATAAAAATGTTTTCTTTAAACCATCTAGGCCTATATTGACTCTTATTAAAAGTGCCATTTTGAACCTTTCTGACGCTCCTATTTTGCTACCTGAAATGATAGGGTAAGCATCTTGTAAATTTGTTTACTACCCTGCGTTTAACTTTTTGTTTACTTAAATTCGAAGGTATTTGCCAAAGGAGTAGATGCAGATACTGTTGTTTTGATGTCAGTTCGAGCCTCTAGAACCAAAAACCAGGATAACATTGATGCTGCTATACTTGGTATGCTTGCTGATCCAAAAGAGGTAATATTGTCAAGAACCTGTTATACAGTGAAACAGTATGTCTTTTCTTTTGTAATTATTTGTATTGTTAGGCTCTTTAAACATTTGTTTTTTGCATTCTAGGCATGTGCCCACATTCAAGAACTACATTTTTGCGTTCAATCATACTGATAAGCGCACATCGTTGACTTATCTGGACAATGAGGGTAAAATGCATAGAGTTAGCAAGGGTGCTCCCGAACAGGTACCATGACATTCTCAATAGGAAAACTTGACTTTTTCCTTCCCTTTTTGCTATTTGAAAATACTGAATTACTTTTATTTTTTATGTACTATATTTTGAATCTTGCACACAACAAATCAAATATTGAACGCCGAGTTCATTCTATTATACACAAGTTTGCAGAAAGAGATTTACAATCACTTGATGTAGCATACCAGGTCATTTATATTAAACAGAATTTTTGATCTATTTGAAAGTAGTTTTTTAAGGGATTTCTTTGTTGATTTTTTGGTTTCAATGAAAACGGGATGTACCTTAAGGAAGAAAAGAGAGCCCTGGAGGACCATGGCAGTTACTCATGCCTCTTTTCGATCCACCGAGGCATGATAGTTCCGATACTATACGAAGGGCTTTGGATCTAGGAGTAAATGTTAAAATGATAACAGGTACGTCAAGAAAATGCATATCTTTTAATTTTGAACTCAAATCGACTACTTGCCAATTTGGTGATTCATACGATTCTTTATGGTTTTAAAGAAAACTATGATGATTATAGTAAACATTAAAATAAATTCTCAAATTGACTACTTGCGGACTTGCATTTCAAATATAAGCTACTTGCATCTTATATATAAGGAGTGCAAACTTCTAGAATGAACAGATAGCTTAGTGAATCGAAACGAAACTTTTTTAGTCAATAAATGCTAGAAAGGTTTGGTACTTGTTAGGAACATTTTTGGTATCTCGTATACGGGTACATCAATGTATTAAAAGTAGCGGCTGCTTTTTAATGGACTTGCATTTGTCACGTTAAATTTTTTTCCTTTCTTTGAAATTTTTGTATACTGATATGTGTCTTCCAAGTGGTGAATCAAAATGCGGTTATGCAATGTCCTATAGTAAAGATGCCAACACACTCCAAACTTAGTTGCTTGAGCGGGAACATGTATACAAAAAGCCACATAGCGAGTAGCGATTACGAGGGTATTGTGACTGTATGGGATGTAACTACACGCTTTATGTATAACGTTACATGAAACACTTATAGTTGTTTGCCGCTAGATAACTCGTTGCTATGCATTTTGATTATTTCACGTTTTATCGCATCTATAGTTGTTTGCCGCTAGAAAATGCCGTTGCTATGGACGGGTACTCGTCTAGTAAATAAAGGAATGGTTTTCGATCATTGAATTGCGATGTATAATTTAGAATATGTTTTAAGAAGACCAAAGGGTATCATAACCAAGGGTTAAAGTTTCACCCACTCCCACGTCAGAGTCACATCAGCTTTAACCTTTTCACATTTAACTCAAAAAACACCCATTTCATAACCAAACTATTTTCAAAATTCAACCCCTAAAATAAAACTAATACTTCATTTACTAAAAAACATAACATTAATTCTTAAAATATATTACAATTAAAAAAAAGAAAAAAAACAAAAAAAAAAACAAAACGTTGCAACAAAGAAAAAAATTGCAAAAAAAAAACACAACACAAAGCAAACTACGAAATGCAATTAAATTTAACAACGAGTTTGCAAGTTATATTTTTTCTAGATTCGGTCCTCTTCGTCGTTGATCCAATCCACAACGTCGGGATCCTTGCGGGCAGTTTCAACCAACAAAAATTTCATCTCTTCCAACCTTGTTATTGTTTCGTCTTTTTCCTGAGCCGCCTGATAACCCAAAGATGCATCTTGACGTTTTAAACGATACTCGTGTTGCATAATCTCCCCAAATTTGCTTGACGAGGAGGTTCCTCTGATACTCGCTCCTCCGGTACTTGTCGTTGTATCGGGTTTAGCTTTCTTCGAAGCACGTTTTTGCCTATGGGGCGTGGTTGTTCATCATGACCAAACAAAGCCTCGTTTGTTTAGCTTGGGACATCGCCGGTTAAATCAAGCGGATCCGGCGCTTCCCATTTTTTATGACCATGCAAAACATCCCAAGCCTCCTCGTTATTAAACGATGTCGTTTTATACTTGTCACGATACACTTGTTTCGCTTGTTTAAGGATATCCAACTCCTTTTCCCCACTTTTTATTTCTCGTTTCGCACGTTTGTAATACGCGTTGAACTTTGTGCAATCATAGTTCACCATTTTCCACTTTCCTTGTATCATATCCTGTTGCATTTTTGATAATTGAGTTTATTGAACTCATTTTGTACACATTTCCAAAACGTATCACTAGCTTGTGTACAACCGACTTATGAATTCTCGATAGCGGCCACATAACAGTTTGCAAGAATTTTTTCCTCGGTTGAATGCCAACGTGAATTTACCATGTCGGGAATTTCCCCTTCATCATCGGATTGTTCGATTGGTTCTTTGGATTTTTTCGACTTCCGTTTACCACGAATTTTGGGCTTTGGCTGAGATGTGGGTGTTTCGGGAACTTCATTAGTTTCGGTTTGTGAATGTTGTGATTGTTGTGTGAATTGTAGATTTTGGGGATTGGTGTTTAGTGTGTTTTGTTGGCTTTGTTCCCAATATAGCATTCGTTGGTGTTGTAGGTAAAGTTCTTGGCTTGACAACCTAAGTGGGTTAGGCAAAGGGATGTTTTGTGATCAACCCGCCTTTGGGTTTGTAGATGAACCGGCGTTTGGGCTATTCCACCCACCAAGGAGATTCATGAAACCATCGTCGTTTTTGTTAAACCCCGACATTTTTTTAGGCAAATCGAAGTATATGATAGTTTAGATTGAATTGTGCAAGTGTGAAAAAAATTGTTGTGTTAATCTGATATTTTTAGTGGTGGGAAAATGGTTTTTAATTTTTTTTAGTCAATTAGCCGTTTATGTACGTTTGTAACTGTTACGGGGGCAAAACAAAATATTTTACCTCAACGGCTATAATAGTCGTTGGAGGGGGCAAAATGATTTTTTTATTCGACGAAGGCTTAACGCCTCGTTAAACCTTTAACATGAAACGTTAACGAGGCTTTCACCCCCCACCCCCGGTGTGGTTAACGAGCATTTAACGATGATGGGTGAAGCTTTCACCTCCTCAAATGGTTAACATACCTTTTGCTCTAAGGGATACAGTGATCAAATTTTACATTTTTACCCTTATGCACCTACTTAAAGAGTCAATATTTGCTTGTTATTTACTATTTTGCCACCATCCATTTCTAGCCATTGATCTTTGATCTAGTGAGTGAAGTTACTTTTTATTTTTCTCATTTTAACTGATATTCTCATCGGATCCACACTGTGTGTGTGTGTGTATATATATATATATATATATATATATATATATATATATATATATATATATATATATATATATATATATATATATATATATAATCTTTGGTTTATTTGGTCTTATGTCTTAATAACGGGTTTTATGTTTTTGTAATCATCTTTACTAATACTATATCGTTTGCGTTCATATTATTTTAAGCTAGATAGAAAGATTTGGATAGATCAAGATACTTGATTAGGGTTGGTCATGCGGTTGGTGAGGCGTGGAGAAGATCATGTGGACAGTTGAAGTGTCGAATTCATACCAAGACAATGGACCCAGGGGCGGAGGCATGTGTAAGCCAGGGGTAGCGGTCGCTACCCCTGAACTTTTACCCGGTAGTGTAATTTTAGCGATTTTTGGCGATTTTTGGCCTTTTTTGGCGATTTCACTACCCCTTAAACAAATTTTCGCTACCCTTAAACAAATTTTCATATTTCGCTACCCTTAAACTTGGCTCCTAGCTCCGCCACTTTATGGACCTACAAACACCATCCAATTAGTCAAGATTTTAATCCCTCTACTCTACTCTACGGTCTAACTAATTACCCCTTTCATAATACTTAATCAATGTACTTCTATAAAATAAAGGAATATCGTATTCATAGCCTTTGTATATCACTAAAGGGTTAGGGCTAAAATATAGACATATTGACATGCAATAATTGTTTTTATCTTGAAAATAAAATCACTTATCTTTTACAAATAACAACCCTAAATAACCTTATTTACCAATGCTTTTGCAGAGTTAATTTATTTTGCATACTCTAATTTTGGTGCATATCAAGGGACAAATACACACCATCCATCTAGTTTGATATAATGATAGTGATTAACCTAAGATTAATTATAGAAACCTAAGTCCATTTTTTTCCCTCTTTTTCTTTGTCTTTTTGTCTTTTTTATTATTCACTTTTTTTTCTTTCTTTCTTTCTTTTTGTTTTATTTTTTTTTTGTCTTTTTTTTCACGCTTCTTCTTCTTCTTTTTTTTTTTTCTTTTTTTCCTAATTCACGTAGTTTTATTTATTTATTTATTTATTTTAATTCACTTTTCTTTTAGTTCATTTTTTTTAATTCACTTTTTTTTTCATACGTCTTTTACTGTTTTCATACGTTTTCGCCCGTTTTCATATATTTCTTACGTTTTCGTTCGTTTTCATACGTTTTTTGTCTGCTTTCTTACATTTTCGCCCATCAATGTCTGTTTTCATACGTTTTCATCTGTTTTCTTACATTTTTGTTCGTTTTCATACATTTTCGTCCGTTTTCATACGTTTTCGTTCGTTTTAATACGTTTTCTTTCGTTTTCGTCCATTTTTCATACGTTTTCGTCCGTTTTCATTCGTGTTTTTATTCTTTTATACATTTTCGTCTGTTTTCATACATATTCATTCCTTTTCTCACGTTTTCATTCGTTTTCATACGTTTTCGTTCATTTTCATCCGTTTTCTTTCGTTTTTGTCCAGTTTTCAAACGTTTTTGTTCCTTTCATACATGTTTGTACACTTTCATACATTTTCTTCCATTTTCATTCATTTTCGTCTATTTTTAAATGTATTTTTGTCATTTTCAGACGTTTTCATATGTTTCTGAATATCACAAGTTATATTCTGAATATCACTAGTGATATTATGGGACATTCTAAACATCACAAGTGATATTATGAATATCACAAGTGATATTCTGTGATATTAAGAATATCACAAGTGATATTCTGAATATCACAAGTGATTTTTTGTGATATGCAGAATATCACAGGTAATACTATGAGTACCACAAATGATATTCTGGATATCATAAGTGATATTCTTCCATTTTTCATACGTCTTCATCCGTTTTCAGACGTGTTTTACGCTTTCATACGTTTTCGTCCGTTTTCATACATATTCGTTCGTTTTCTTACGTTTTTGTCCGTTTTCTTTCGTTTTCGTCTAGTTTTCATACATTTTTGTCCTTTTCATACATGTTTTTACACTTTCATACGTTTTCTTCCATTTTTATACATTTTCGTCGGTTTTCTTACGTTTTCGTCCACTTTTCATTTATTTTCGTCCGTTTTTAAATGTTTTATCTCATTTTCAGACGTTTTCATATGTTTTTAAATATCACAAGTGATATTCCGAATATCACAAGTTATATTCTGAATTTCACAAGTAATATTCGGTGATATTCTAAACATCACAAGTTATATTTTGAGTATCACAAGTGATATTCTGAATATCACAAGTGATTTTCTGTGATACGCAGAATATCACAAGTGATACTATGAGTACCACAAATGATATTCTGGATATCATAAGTAATATTCGTCCATTTTTCATACGTCTTCATCCGTCTTTAGACGTGTTTTACATTTTCATACATTTTCGCTCATTTTCATACATATTCGTTCGTTTTCTTATGTTTTCGTTCATTTTCATACGTTTTCATCCGTTTTCTTTCGTTTTTCGTCCAGTTTTCAAATGTTTTTGTCCTTTTCAAACATGTTTTTACACTTTCATAGGTTTCTTCCGTTTTCATACATTTTCGTCTATTTTCTTACGTTTTCGTCTGTTTTTTCATTCATTTTCGTCTGGTTTTAAATGTTTTTTTGCCATTTTCAGACGTTTTCATATTTTTCTAAATATCACAAGTCATATTCTGAATATCACAAGTGATATTATGTGATATTCTAAACATCACAAGTTATATTCTGAATATCATAAATGATATTCTGTGATATTCAAAATATCACAAGTGACATTCTTAATATCACAAGTGATTTTCTGTGATATGCAGAATATCAAAAGTGATACTATGAGTACCACAAATGATATTTTGGATATCATAACTAATATTCTGTGATATTCAGAATATCACGATATTCTGAATATTATAAGTGATTTTCTGATTATGACATGTGATTTTCAACAAATGTTTTGTAACATGAAAATTACAAGTGATATTCAGAAAATCACAAGTGATAGATATTCAGAAAATAACAAGTGATATTTAAAATATCATAATTGATATTCAGAATATCACTTGTGATATTCTGAATATCAATTGTAATATTCTGAATATCAATTTTAATATTTAGAAATGTATAAAACGAACGAAAACGTAAGAAAATGGATGAAATAAAAAAAAAAGAGACTAATACGTATGAAAACGGATGAAAACATAAGAAAATCACATGTGGTATTTAGAATATCACAAGTGATATTCCGAAAATCACAAGTGATATTATGGATATCAATAAATATCACTTGTGATATTCAGAAATCACTTGTGGTATTAAGAAACTTAAGAAAATGGACAAAAAGGTAAGAAAACGGACGAATAAGTATGAAAACGGACATAAACGTATGAAAGTGTAAAAACACGTACGAAAATGGACAAAAATTTATGAAAAATGGATGAAAATGAAAGAAAACGGACAAAAACATATTAAAACAAGCGAAACGTAAAAAAAATTGGACGAAGACATATGAAAACGGACGAAAATAGACGAAAATGTAAGAAAACGGATGAAAACGGACAAAAATGTAAGAAAACAGGGGAAATGTATGAAAGCGTAAATGGATGTTTGAAAACGGATGAAAACGTACAAAAAATGGATGAAAACGAAAGAAAAATAGATGAAAACGGACGAAAACGTATGAAAACATAAGAAAACAGATGAAAACGTAAGAAAATTGATGAAAATGGACAAAAATGTATAAAACGGACGAAAACATCTGAAAATAGACGAAAACGTCTAAAAATGAGCGAAAACATAAAAACAGACAAAAACGTCTAAAACAGACAAAAACGTGTATAAACATATGAAAACAGACGGAAACGTATGAAAACAGACGAAAAGACAAAGAGAAGGGGAAAAAACATGGACTTAAGTTTCCATATTTAATTTTAGATTAATGCCTACCATTAGATCAAACTAAATGGATGGTGGGGAATTGTCAATTGGTATGCACCAAAATAAGAGTATGCATTTGAATTTTTCTAAAAGCATACTTTTATTTCTTATGCATAGCTTTAGGGAAATGTTTAGCAAAACAATATACTCTATTTGTTTCAAAATTGTTGTCTCCACACATAATTAAAAAATAAAATAAAAAAAATAAAAAAAATAGACCATTACATTATTTAACCAATTAAATAGTATTATCATCATATATATATATATATATATATATATATATATATATATATATATATATATATATATATATATATATATATATATATATATATATATATATATTGATTGATTGATTGGTTGACACAAAAATAGGACTATTATTTTAAGATATCTCAAAATGAAAATAAGGATTATGTTTTAGGATGGAAATAGTAAAAAATTAATAATAGTTGTTAGTGCAAATATTACGATATTTAATCTGCACAGTCTTGTTTGTTTTGATTGATGACAAACATATAACTTGATACATAATGCAAAATGTAAAAGTTACTTGTAATCTTATTTTTTCTCATAATACATTCAACACCTCTCAACGTCTCGAGTTCTCATATGCTACAACATAAGTTCGTACATGTTTGTTATGTGACATTATGATCAAACCCCTTGACCAACCATTTAGAATGAGTAAAATACTTTGAGGGTCTTTAAGTATTTTAGGTGTCAAAGTACACTTTAGGTGTTAAATAGAATAAGTGCCACACTAGGTGTATAGATAATATTAGTAAGTTTCCAATATATAAAAATGTGTTTTATAACAACATAAGTACATAAAACATTTTTAGTAACTTGCTAAATATTATATAGATAGCTAATATATTTTTCATATACAAGTAACTTACCTTTTTAATTTAGTATATACATTTTTCTAAATGTATTTTTCCATAATATGGAAAATACTCTTTTATTACCTCATGAATAGTGTCTTCTAGAATGTATATCTTTCCAAATGATCTTGTAAGAAATGTCATAGATTGTGTAAGAGAATGTTGTAGTTGACATTTGAAGATCTTGATGTGACTAGAGATAAATATAGTAAGATATTTAGAATATGGTTTGGAAAAACCTCTTTACTTGTTTCCTATAAATAGTAGCTCATGGTTTTTCAAACAACTTGATGAAACTTGAATAAGAAAAACACACACTTCTCTACACTTTGCATAGATCTTAGATCAATAGAAAACCATGTAGAAAACACAATCAATCACCCTCATTATCATGATCATAATGCTTCTAACATTCATCTTTGTTGTAAGCATATCATACATCTTGATCCACCAAAGAAGCTTAGAGATCTTGCCATCATCATCCACCACATGCATACATATATGAAGATTCATCACAACAAGATTGGAGAACTTGTGATCTTCATTCATTGAAGGCTTTCTATCCATGGAAGTTGTTTTAGATTAGTCATTCATATCCATTAGACATTTATGTCTCGGATCATCATTGTACGCATTAGTATAGGTTAGATGGTTTGTGTGTTTTTGGCATAAAATACAAGGTTTCTATGTTGGGCCACAAAACATAGCGGGAGTTGTTGTACCCTTGTAAAAGAACTAGCGGGAGTGGTTGTACCCTTGGAAAAGAACTCGATATCTATCTTAGTGTCGGAAATATTGTATAGGCGACGATAGGAGTGGTTGTACCTTGTAAAAGAACTCGGTATGTAGCTTTGTACCGAAAAAGTGTAAGCGACGATTGTAAGGTTTTCTCCGCCAAGAAGGGAGCTTGTTGATCTAGTGAAGTAACTCTCGAGTTGGGTACTCGGAGAGTGGAGTAGGGCGGAGAAGAGATCCGTAACCGAACCACTATAAATTCTCGTGTTCGGTTTGCACTTTCTTTACTTTTACACTTGAACTATATTATTGTTTGTGTTGTGATTTGAAGTTTATGCTTGTGTGACAACTTATTATGCCATATGCTTTATATTAGTCATAAGACTATAATTGGTATTATTCATATTACAACAAGCTTGAGTGGTAATTTGTATTAAGGATGTTTTTAGAAAAGAAATATAAACCGGACTAATAATGGCGAAACTTGACTCAATAGTTTATACTATATTTGATACAACAAGTTTAAAGATTTGTAAACGGAAACATATTCACCCACTTCTACAATTTCACAATTGGCATCAGAGCTTCGTAGATCTTATTTTCAAAACAAATGGTTTTTAAAATAGAGCACGATCCATGTATCAAATTACCATTGAAGTGGAATATAATATGAAAAATGTTTCGCTAAGTATACTTAGAAATTTTGTGGTTAAATATTACTTTGTATACAAGCTTGTAGGTTTCCTTGAAAAATAAAAGAGTAGATTTCTTAAAACAATTTGTAAGTGTCTAATTATGTGTTTAGAGCTAATTTACGAAAAATACATTTTTAAAAGGAGCGTTTGGGATAACTAAAATTTTAGTTGAATAATCACCTTCGTAATTGATTAGATAAGTTACATCAGTAGAAATGAAGTAAAATAAGTGTATTATATGTTTATTATCAAATCTAGTAAGTCCTACATGTTTTCTTTATGTCAAAATACGAGTTTTGGTAAATCTGTCATAGATGCCAAGGAACCAAAAGATATAAAGGGCTGAACCCTTTATTTGGTTCCTTGAAATCCGTCGGTAGAGGAATCAGTTTTTGTCCAACTTCAAACATTCATAACTAATTAACCGTAAGTCTGTAGGAGTCGCGCCACCTATCATTTTAAAGGTAATTGAGTCTACTTTCTAATAAAAATAATGTTATGACCTAAATCTAATCTGAAGTCAAATGAATAAACCAAATACAATAGTGTGTCCAAAATATTAAGTTTCGTTTTGACGTAGAAACTCAAACTTTTGAGTTAGGAAATTTTAGTTAGTATCATTCGAACATTAATATGATTTCTTTTGAAACTAAAGAATTTGGTGATATTTATATATATAAAGGAAACTAATCAAGCTTGGTATACATCGTCATGTTTAAACACAAAGTGACGATAAGTATCTTTGTTTTATGCCATGCTATATGACTACTTGTTTTGGTTGTTTTACATACATGTTGTTTGCTTGTTGTAAGTTGTAAGTTGTAATTGCATTTGTTTATTTATGATTTATAAGTATCGTGCAATAAGATAGAAACTCATCTTTGATTGATCATGTAAACTGACCATTTCATGTTTGGACGATAACACTTTGGTGTTATCAATTTTTCGTGTTTGGCTTAATTTCCATTTATGGTAAGTTCATAATCCTCGGCTTGATCTATATGCTAACATGTGTTAGAATATGTGTTTTTGGGTTTAATCTATCACATCAAATTAGGTGCGTATGTTCCAAGTATAATTAGGATATTTGAATGGGTTTCGAGAGTCGATAATTATCCCTTGTAAGGAGTGTTTGGCACAAGGGTGCATTTGTACTATTTGATCGTTGAAACAATGTTATTTTATGTTTTTAAGATGTTGTAGGATGATACCATGTATGTGGATTATGTGTGTACTAACAATATTTGCAGGGGATAACTTTTAAGTACTTTGCCATTTTCCATTTTCGGCTATTAATATGAATGCAAGGATCGCTCCTGTAAACTCTATCGGTAAGCATGTTTCTACCTTCAATTTTTGTATCTTCTAACTACAAATAATTGATTACTTAAGTTTTAAGAAAAATTTGGAAAATTGGAAAACGTCTTGCCCTCGAAAAAAGTACTCTGTCTCGATTCTGAGCCTCCATGGAAACGGCGGAACCCATTCTTTGGTTCCGTCCGTTCAGAAACTTGGTTCCGCCAAGTTTTTCCAGCAGATACGGCGGAACCCAAAACTTGGTTCCGCCCGTGTTGTCGTTTGGTTCCTTCAGTCATACAGCAAAATTTCATCTTTGAATTTTTTGATTTTTTCTAGTAATCCTTAGGTACCAAACTTGCTTCCTACATGCTAATTAGTATTTATCAGTAATTCTAGAGCTTTCTTAGCACACTTTAAACAATAGGATCATCATTCCTGCCAAAATTTCAAATTTGACTAAACTAACCCAAGGAACCTTTCTGATACAAGGAATGAACCTTTCCTTTGGTTCCTCCAAATCTGTGGAACATTATCCTCCATGATCACATAGTACTTAGTGCATAAGTTAGTCTTTCACTCCACCCAACTCCATTAGATTGACTTCCAATGATTTGAACTCTTCCAAATGATTAGGAACTTCCAAATGTATATGGAACAACATCAAATCCAAACACTACATGTTCTTCCTATAAATTGCTCAACATTCATACTTCCAATTCATACCATCACCATCACTTCTCTTATTCTTATAATACTAGCTAACCAAAGTCTTGAAATGACTAAATCCAACACCTCATCCGAATCATCTAGACCTATTAGGAAAACCGCTAGGATTAGCGTAAAACCATGTTGCTTCAACAAAGCCATTCAACTAAGCTCATCATCATCAAGTGATTCATCACTCAACATTTCCTCACCCATCAAAGATACAAACGTCCTCAACCTTGCTACTCCAACACCATCTCCAAAATCTTACAATGCCAGCGTAATCACCACTCCTCCACCAAATCAGTCACTTTAGTGAGAAACATTTTCCTTAGTATTCATTAAGCATGTTAGGACCATTTTTACTTATTATAGCCAATAGGAAACCACTTCCCGCCAAAAACTCAATTTAAACAAAACTCACCCAAGGAACCCTTATGCATAAAGGGAGGAACCCTTTATTTGGTTACTTGGCATCCGTAGGTCCTTAACCAATAATGTTTTTTAGTCATTACCAATGGTTACTACATTCTTCCATCCTTAACTCATCCTTCATCCATTAGCTTCACTTATTTGGTGACTTGAAAACTTCCTAACTAATCCGTACTTGTTACTTACATAGATTACATATAATATCAAAATCAC
The DNA here is from genome assembly GCA_030686995.1 of Artemisia argyi. Taxonomy (NCBI): domain Eukaryota; kingdom Viridiplantae; phylum Streptophyta; class Magnoliopsida; order Asterales; family Asteraceae; genus Artemisia; species Artemisia argyi. The sequence continues at coordinate 103,080,068 of CM060700.1, forward strand.
AAGTCTAACTTGTAACTATAGACATTGTCTTGTATCTACATATGTTACCTCACTTGGTTAACATGAAAGTAATGTGTCATCCTTCAAGACGATAAGGATTTACATCAAGTCATAACTTACACTTAAGTTATAGATGTATTATCAAGTCTTGCTATCCTTTAGTACTATCTAATCTCAAAAAAGTAGGATTGACAACTTAAGTATTTCGTCCGAAATATTCAAGTAAATATGACTTACGATTGTAGTCATTAAAAGTCACATCCGAAAGAATCTACACCCAAGTATTTTAACAACATATGTTAAAACACTTATCCTAACACTCTCTCAATCAATAGGGATAAAACAAATGAAAATAGGTCTTCATCATTAAACATTGAGTACTTAAGTTTACTTGTTCGTTCACCATTATCTCATTCACTTCTATGATATATCTCAGCCCCTAAGCTTCACAAACATAACCAAAACCTCAAGAACTTCACTCACTAATTATGGACCACAAGGCTTAGTATCCATCCGTTTTACTTTCAACTTCTATGAAACTTAAGTTCTTCCATAGCACAACAAACCTATACATTACCGCATCTTTATTAAGACACATTAGAAGACCTACCACCTAGATCAACTAATCCACCATTGTTACCATCGTTTGAATTCATTGAGTGCATTGTTCAAAAAGCCCTTTGTCCAAACACTCAACCATACCTTACCAACTATAGGATTAGAACCTTTACCATCAAATGAGCATGAAGTCACATTCAGTTACACTAGGTTTAAGTAGTACCACTTTCAAAAGTTATCAAAGTATTGGTAATACTTTTAACTTTTGCATAAGTTTCATTAAACCTTAAATCAACATCTTAACAACATATGTTAATATGCAATCTCAAAGCCAACCTCATGTACCCTGAGCAACAATGACTCTTGAGGAGTATACATAAGAAACTAGAGCTTTCTCATCATCTTGTCATTTTTGTCTTCATAAGCATGATGACTTTATTCCACATAATAATTCTACTTATTGAAAGACACTATATATGCCTATTTCCTTTTAAGCATTCATTATAACCAAACCTTGCTCATAACCTAGCTCAAACCCTATCTTTAGAGCATACACAAGATCTATTAAAGTTGGTAACTTCACTTAGATTCCTGTTCCAAAGAGCTTTCTTGAGAACGTTCTTATCATATTCCATTATCACCCAAAAACTCATCTCTTGGTCTTGGATGACCAAATCACTTGCGTAACACATGCTTAAAAATTTCACCTTTTAGATCATTCAACCATATATTCCAAACACAAAGATTAAAATCTCTTGCATTACACATACATGTGTCATTTACATTTTATTTGTTTGATATGATTGGACATCTTAACATAACCATGTTAACTATCTAATTAATTCATGTGTAAACCTTGGTTATCTCTTTATGATGCTTGCATGCTTATATGTTTCGTGTTACTATATATTAACATGATTTACATGATATTTTCATTCTTTATGTATATAATGTTTTGCATGATTAACGTGTTACTTGTTGACTCATGGTATGTCATTTTGAGACATGATGTCTTTATATGATATTTATATATTTGAATGGTTGTGTCTTTTTCGGTCATTCATTAGATCCATGCTTAGGATGGTCTATATAATACATGATCTAAAATGTTATCATTTAAACATGGGTTGCACAAAATTTTCATTTTGTTTCTTTGTCACACTATTTGTTCACTACATGTGCACTTATAATTGGTCAAAGTACTTTTGGTATGATAAACATTTAGAAGTCGTTTTATCATATGAATTAATTACATAGATTAAAATTTGTTGACACATATTTGTTAAATTTCCATATTAAACATGACATCTTCATCACCTTAGTTTTATTAAATATAGTTGAGTCTCATTAAATCATGTATTAATCATCTTGTCTTAGAAATATTATTCAAACAAGAAGTAAATTTGAATTTCTCTTTAGTTTATTAAGAATCACTTGCATTACACATATATGTGTCGATTAAATGTTACTTGTTTGATATAATTGGGTATCTTGACATAATAACTATTTGATTGATTAATATGTAAACCTTGGAAAGGTTTTGTCTGCATGCTTATATGTTTCATGCAACTAAATGTTAACATGATTTGTATGATACTTGGCAAGATTAACAAGTTACTTGTTAACTTATGATATGGAATTTTGATACATGATTCTTTCTTTTTCTATGTTTTAATGTTCTTGTCTTTTGTTGACACTCATTAAATATATACGTAGGATGTTTTAATGATGCATGCTCCAAAATGTTATCTTTTAAAGACAGTTTACATGAATATTTTGTTCTAGCTTTTATATGCTCATCTCGTATAACTGTAATCCCTACACTTGCATATAGTTTTATAAGGATTGAGGATAACAATACTCTAATCCTTTCCACCTCCTTTGTGAAAACCACATGCCTTGTCATGCGATTATCTCGCATTGATAAAGAAGAGCTACATGACTTCAAGGATAAAGTTCTTTGTATGCTAACCAACATCCTCAAAAACATTACTAAGCTCATAGCTAATAGGATTGAGTCTTAGAGATTTGAAATTTGTGTTTGGATATCTTTCAATCAACCTCTTTCTAATTCGCATTATTGCTTCCGCTTTCCAAAACTCACTTCCATCACTATTTAGCCTTAACAATACAACCTCCTAAACACTTCATCATCATTCTTTATATGATGCATTACACAATATGTTGGATGTCCACCGATTAAGGCGGAGAGAAATTCATTCACATATTTGTATTTTGTCAAATTGTATTTAAAGAACATCTACTCATGTTTCCTGCACCCTAAAATTCCAACACATAGGTACACACCATTTAGTTAAAATTGGTTCACAAAACCACAAGTGTTTCAAGCCCTTTTAACCCAACATCACTAGTTTGTACCAATATCATGTGTTTGGCAAAGTTCTTCATCTCCACAACCAACAACTAATGGAGTCTAGGATCTTTCTTAAACTAGGACTTCACAACTTCATTTTCTGGAACACCATCATAGGATCTCATCCTTTCGTAGTCAACACATATTATGCACGTCATTGTCAGTGCAAATGATATATTAATCAAAACCGTCATTTCCAACACTTTCTCAAAACATCGGTTTAACCAACACTCTCCCATCTCATAATGTCATTCTCATCCTCATATAGGTTCTTAGTATTCTTTATTCATTTCCTATGAAATGTTTGTTCCTAGGTGCTGATTGTCTTCACTTCTTTTTGAATCCATTCAAGCATATATTATGGCATGATACATCATCTTTGGTAGATGATAATGTCATTAAAGGTCATGTAGAACTAAACAATGTTAGTACTCCTTCATCCATTGTCTTTCGATATAGGTCATTATTTCTAAACGTGTTTCATTTTCATTAGCATCAATCCTAATCGATGAAATCATAACCTGTAGCCGTCATTAAATATCAATGTCCATTCCCATTTTCCTTTTCTCTTAACATTAAGTAAGTCGTATTCCTTTATCCCTTTAAGTCGTGAAATTTATATAGCATAAGTCCATATGTTCAATCTTTATTCATTATAGCATTTGCTATACATATGATGCGTGGGAATTGCACCAGGCTTTACCTCTCGAGGGATCTCGAGAAGTTTACAACCCCCACCAGGCAGTGTACCTGATCGTTGTAGTATAGTATAGTGACAAGTACCGGGGGATTGATCGTTGGACTCTGGAATAGTGTCGTTAAGATTGAAAATTAATCTAACTAGGTCTAAAGGTGAAGGATGATTCTTTTTGTGTTTTTATATTTTATGAAAAGCAAGTAAAATTCTCGGGTATTGGAAGGAGGGCCGGAATTAGTTGCTAATAAACTAACCCAAAAGCTACTAATTAAACTAATTAACAAGAAAAGTAAACTAGGGTTCTACAAGGTAAGTGAAGCATGTCTACCTATGATATGTTACTCCTTGCTAGCTATCAATTCTACCTATTGAATTGTCATACCTTGTTTTAATTGACGGGTTGTATTCCTTAATACCATTCATGGGGTGGCGTACGTACTTCCCCAACTTTATAAGCTCCTACTTCACTCCTATGTCGAGCCTGCAAGAAGCTCCTAACATGGGATCATTAGAATTCGCTCATGCAGTAAATACAACCATAATAACCTAGTACGCATTGGTTCATGTTTCTTAAGACGTTCAAGCATGTCACCATTGGAAGTCTGCCAGTTTTCTTAAGCCTAACATCGAATACAATCAACCAAACAAGACACAATAGGAATCAAGAATTATAAACTAAATCAATTAGACCTATCTAAGTGTCACACCCTAAATGATGAAGATAGACACAAACATCAACAAGGAATCAATAAGATCTAATCAATTATATACAAGTTTCACATAAACATAAGTAGACACAAGGTAAATTAACAAAACATAATCAAAGAAGGACAATCAACAATAATAATGAAAGACATAGTTGAGATAGAATCATCAAACCAATACGTGATGTTTATGGAGTGATTGAAACCCTCTAAGTTGCTGAAAAAACACCTACCTAAACCCAGGAATCAACCTTAGGGTTTAGGGCTTACAAAAAGTGAAGTTATGATGTTATATTTATAGGCTGATTTTCTTTCGGCCCGATCTTGACGGCATCAGCCAAACCATGACGGCGTCAAGAACAATTTTTCTTCACCAAATTGTAGATCTCTTCGTCCTCTTCGCGTGGGCTTTTGAATCACCTAAATCCGAGATCGTATGCAAAAGTTATGACCAAAACAATAACAGCTACTCCGCGCGCAAGTTTTAACAAGTTAACACGTGACGGCCTTGGGTGACACCGTCATCTGTAATTCTGCTCCAGGCCGTCACCAAAATAACTCTTGACGGCCTATTCTGACGCCGTCACATTTTCTCTGGGTTGTCATGCATTTTGCTCCTGACGCCTTCATATTTTCCTTCTTGACGTCGTCAGGTACTGTTCCCAGCATGGAAAATTAAGTGTTTGCCGTTTTCTTCACTTTTATGCTCCAAAAACGTCCAAAATGCTTCCTTTTCCAGAACTCACTCCCAATATACCTAAAATCACAAAAGGAACAATTTAGGGCAATATTTGATCAAATAAATTCAATTCCGGGCTTAAATGACCCCCTAAAAATGGTTCATTTTTCGCCTCATCGTATACCCTTACACTTGAGATTTGCTTGTCCTCAAGCAAATGCGCTTTTATTCTAGTCAAAATACAAGTTAGGGGTCATTTAAAACTAATATAAAAGTAATTACAACAAATAATCGTTCCACTAAAGACCAAAGACAAGCACAGAGGTCATATACTAGCACCTCACAAATAGTGTTTAGATACTCACATCTCTCGGGTGTAATAAAGTATATATCACAATATGGAAATGAAAAACATCTCTCACTACCTGTCATAGAAAAATAGATTACCATAGGCTTGGGAAAGGATCAAACCTCCAACACATGGCATAAGCACCTAGGATAAACTATCAAAGAGGTCTTTTTAAAGGGTTATAACGTTAGGTGTAGGGATATGAAACACACGATTTTGTTGGATAAAGGCAATCTTTACTGGTGGCGAGTTAATCATCTTGGTTAATTACATGTACAATATGGCGTTGCTAAGACAATACTAGACTCGACTTAAGCTAATAAATGAAAAATAACAAAAACATAAAATAAACATAGAATGAAACGGGATGGTAGTCCGTATGTTTTTTTTTTCTTTTTTTTTCTATCTTTTTTTTTTTATTTTTTTTCGATTTTTTTTTTATTATTATTTTTACATACACTCTTACTCTACCATCCAACCTAATCTAATGACTCGAATTAAGAAAATCAAAACACTTGGAGTACTTTTAAGATTAACGTACATATGGGGGTAATAATATGATGTTCTTCCCCATTACTCCATAATATAAGTACTTTACCCATGAGTCCCAATCGTCCCAAAACAATATGTACAAGGATATGACTCGACTTAGCAACCATGTAATCAATTAGATAATTAACTTAGGGTTTAAACAAATAACAATAATGTACTAAAGATGAGTGCATACACGGAAGGCTAAGGCGATTTGGGTGTACATTTAAGTGGGGTGTAACAAATTCTTCCTTTAAGTAAGATGCTTAAAGTTAGAAACGAAAAGATAGGCTCGGAAGGGTGTACTAGGGGTTTCGTGTACTAAAAATGAGTACAACGCTAAGGTGTGGGAAAAGTAGTTGACTTAACTAGCCAAGTAATATGACTTAAATGGTCAAGTAATTATGATACGGGTTTAACACAAGGGTGATCCTAATGCCTCTTATCATGTAGTAAATCCTACTACACGAATGTAGTCTCACTAGCGGTCTCGGGATGCATCACTAACGCAAGTTTTAGAATCTAAATGCTACCGGTACACTCATAAGCACTAATAGTAAATGCTTTTTCTATCAAATCTAAAGGCGAACCTCACATATTTGGGTGGAAAATTTTTCTGAATAGTACGGTTTTGCTAGTCATACAATCTCTTATCCATGAGACGCTTGCTATGGATAAAGTTTCACTCCTAAATGTTGTAAAAAAATTTAAATTTGGCGCTAAAATTGCACTAACAAGTATTTCTCATAGTTTTATTACACATTTACTATCAAACAAACAAACTCAAGCGAAAGTGTATCTGTAAGGTATCATTATTTTACCCTCCCCTTACACTTAGGATGAACATTGTCCCCAATGTTCAAGTAAAGAATGTAAAAGTGAAATAAGTAAAACGAATGAAATCAAATACTCCCCTGATTCGCTCGGTATGGATAATAAGGTGGCCAGGTTAGATCTTCCTTCAAGAAAATGAACAATCAAAGCTTCCCTTCTTGAATATAAATCATCTTCTTGTCATACATAACCTGTGAAACCTGAGAAAACAGACAAGGCAACCTCGCATAAAATCGGCGGCAATCTATATATGCTAATAAAACCTAGAAAACAAAATAAGATATAATGCTTGTGGAATGATGTTTACAGATTTCCTGGAGATTATAAAACTAATGTTTCAACAAAAACTTTAAGACTCCGTTAGAAAAACAAAACTGGTAAAATTTCCAGAATTTTACACGCGACGCCGTCAAGAGTAAACTCATGACGCCGTCAGAAGTGACCTGCAGAAATTCTTATGTTAAGTTTCTGGAAAATTTCTGGAAAAACTTCGTCCTACTTCCTGGAAAATCCTGTAAAATATCTTTATGACTCGATACAAGCATTTGACTCTAACAAATACGAATATACATGTTCACTTAATATTGTGGAGAATCATGATCGGTTTTGTTTCTTAAAAACATATTTGGGGTTTCCCCTTACACTTAGCTTTTGCAAAATACCTTTATATGAAGTTAAGACGAAGTTAAACAACAGAATAAAGCATTTTCACAATTTTAGTTTGAAACAAGATCTACCAACAATAAAAATAAGGCATGCATACGGAAACAAATAAAATCAAATAAGCAAACAAACAAACAAATAAATAAATAAAGCTTGGGTTGCCTCCCAATAAGCGCTTGTTTTTGTTCGAGTCACGAGCCTGACTCTACCCTTATTTCATGGATAAAGGTGAGGTTTTCCCTACACTTAGGATTAAGTGCGGGTGATAGTAGCGATACACACCATCTCGGTGGAAATATGCCACGTGAGGAAAGAGTGGTGGATGAATTATATGCTCAAAGGGCTATGCTCCTATCATCATAACCTTACCTAATTCAATCGGGTTAATGGGTGGATTAGAATTTTCTCCTAGAAAGGGATCATTTTCTATCAACTTCAAGAGACTACTAGTTGGGGATCCATCTTGACCTAATAAACCCGGTTTAAACCCATAATGTTTCTTATGATCAATCATAAATGGGTGATGTAAGCATGTAAGGTCATTTTCCACTCCTATATTGGCTTCCTCTCTACAAGGCTTAGAGTCCACTACCTTTATCCTAAAACTACCCAGACTACATGGGTTAATGGGTGGGTCGGCTCCTCTTTTGTCTCCTAGATGTATATCTAAGGATGGAAAGTTGTGTGAAGATTGAGGTTCCGGTTCATCAACACTAGGTAATTCCCTAGAACTAAGAGTAAGGTTATCACTACAAGTATTCAAACCTATATCCTCTAGTGGTGTTTGGTTCAAAGGTTCTACCTCAATTGGGATTCCTAAAGTCTCATCTACTTCATCCGAATAAGTCACGGGCGGTTTGTATGCCTCAAATGATGGTAGGACTTGTGGGGTACTTGGTGGGCTTAGATTTTCAACTCTATCCTCCATCTTATCAAGATTACCAATGTGCTCAGCTTGTATTGTGGTGAAATCAAACCACACTGTGCACCCAGTTATCTCATTTATAGATTTATCCCCAAACAATCTTCTTGCTTGTTCCCTTAAACTTGCTATCAATTGATCCGTAACAACATTTGTTGGGTTGTCTATTTTTTTGGCAAGTATGGCACAATTCTCTATGGTTTCCCATCCTTCATCAGCACTTAATCCCTAAAGGTCCCCATCTGCGACATGGTCAATGTCCATTTTGGTATAGTGGTCGACCCGATGGTAAAATATTTCAATTTGGGACCACAGATCGAAATTATGAGGGACTTTTCGAAGTAAATATTTGTTAGGATCAAAGTTTATAATCCTAACACGTAAATGGAACGACATTTACGGGATTACATTTTCTATCTTGTTATGCCAAAACACATGGACTAGTTATGTAATATTGCAATAGTTTAGCTTGTGTTAGGCTTTATATACCCCTCCATACTTCCATGGTTGGGTGAGACTTTGTGTGTAACCTTGCATCTTTCTTATTTCAATAAAACACATAGTATTTCCCTTCTCTCTCTACTCTCTCTCTCTCTAACTATGGAGTTCATCTTCTTCCATCAAACCCGACCTCCCGAATCACAATATCAACATAAACTTACGATCCAACAAGTGGCATCAGAGCCAAGGATATCATATTGGTTGATTTTTTGTGATGTTATCTTTTCAAAATTGTAACTTTTTTTTTGGACAAAACTGTTTTGAAACTGTTTTACCCACTTTTTGTGGATATGAAATTTTTTTTTTATCTTTAAAGTGGTACAGTTTTCCATAATAGTTTTATGTATCAAACTTTGCCAGCCGTATTTTGCTTTAGTGGGTTTTGGTCATAGTTCATTTCTGGTCTCATTTTTTAGGATATTCATCTGTGCTCATTGTCTCGTCCTTTTGGGTCTCGTTTTTGTACTAAGAGATTCCTAATAAACTGCTTTGTATTATGGCCTAAGTAACCTATGGCCTAAATACAAAAGTGAAGATTTTTTATGATAGAACATATGTTGCTAAAGCAGCTTTACCTAAGAAAATGGATCAAAATGAAGAGAAAAGTGGTCAAAAGGGTGCCTGAAAAAGATGGTCAGAAAAGTTATCGGAAAAGTGGTCAGAATAATCGCCGGAAAAAATCGGAATTTCTTGTATAAGAAATTCTCGATGTACTTGTTATCGAGAACACCCTATGTTATCGAGAACACAAAACCCTAAGTTATCGATAATTTTTATTAAGTTCTCGAAAATCACATTCTCGATAACTTGTTTCACTTCCTCGATAAATCACGTTCTCGAAAACCACTTTTTCGATAATTTCAAATTCTCGATAAGTCATGTTTTTCGACAAAATTCATGTTTTCGATAAGTTTACTATTCTCGATAATTTTTGAAGTTGTCGAAAACTTTATTTGAAAAATGACCAAAAGAAAATAGAGATGAAGTGAAGAAAGACATCTTGACCTAAACCAAATACCCATCGTGACTTAATTGCAATACATCACAGTCCAATTAAACATAACCTATCCTACCTCTAGACACAGCCATCCCCTCACCATCGCTCAATAAACTCACATCTATAATCTACCCGAGACCTCTATGAGATCTTGAAGATGAATCTTGAACCACATCTGCTACGGTCTTAGTTTTATGGGTCTCGTTTACTATTTAAATATGTAGAAAAGAAAGCATAGATCGGTTTGATGTTCGATTCTTAAGTGAAAAGAATCATAGGGGCTGTGATTTGGTTGTAATTTGGTGGATGGATCTGGTGTTATTAGATGAGTGGTGCAGAAATGCGTTAAAAAAAAATAAGGATGGGGGCGTTATTTTTATGATAAGTGTGACTAAGGTTGGTTGATGTGAGTAAAGATTAGGATAAATTCTATCTTGTAACTGTTAAATTTGGTTATTGGATTGGGCTTGTGTAATATCACAGATTTCGTTATTTGGTTTTATCAAAAATTGGACTGGGCTGAATTGTTAGTGAATCAGAAATACTTTGCACATTGGGCTGAATCTTACTTATTTTAAAATACGATGTGTGAATTTCTGGTATAAATTTTGGCAAAATGAATGGTATTTTGGTTATTACGAATTCTTTCACGGGGAGATACATATTTGACAAGATCGGGAACCATTATCAAGATTCGTTTAAACCGTCAAAAAGGCTAGAATTGGGCATTTAACCGTAAGATGTGACTACGGCGATAATTCTTTATTATTTATTTGAGATTGAAGTGGGATTTCACGGGCGTGTGTACTTAGTATCTGAAGATATCGGGGTTGGTTGGATGAAGATTCTTCGAGATCCTTGTTTGAGCTTTTAACCTTTACAATGACAAAGACTTGAGTTGTCTAGTTATACCTGATGTTTAGCGGGTTCTCAGTGTATAACTATCACTTTAAGGAGTTACGTTGTAGTGCCCAGTGTCACACAAAGTTGTGGATACTCAAGAGGTGATGTACATCTTATACTTGATGGTTGTAGAGTATAGAGTACTTAGGGATTCGATGGTGGACGAACTCTCTACGCCGCTCTTAGTCATACATTAGTGCAAGTTTAAGTCACAAGTTTGGGTTATTTTACTTCGTTCTCAAGTTCATAATATTGGGTTTTCTCCATCAGTAGTCACTAAAAAAAGCTGTCAGAATGATAATGAGGTCGGTAAAGAGTTAGTTGAGAGGAGTTTAAAAGAGTAGAGATGTTTATCAGCAGTTGATTCTCACGGGCTATTTATGATACTTCACACATAATCGGTTAGTTAGACATATGGGGTTAAGCTGCCTCCGTTTCCATCGTAAACATAGTGTGTATGCTTCCGATTCTGCGAAGACATCGTGGGGGAAGAGAGAGTGGGTGTTGTTTTGCTTCTTTGACTTTTCTTGACGTCTTTGCGAAAACACTCATTTTCCACAAGGTTCTGCAATTAGGGGGAAGAAATGTGCACATCAGGGACGCATAATAGACTCACGTGATCGAGCTTACAATTTTATTACTACCGGAGAGACATCCGCAGAGATGATCAGTAGCCTACATATGTGAGAATATCCTTTCAACTCTCGCGGGGTGCGAAGAAATGTGATTTTGATGTAATCATTTCAACTCTCGCGGGGTGCGAAGTGCGAAGTAGCCTACATATGTAAGAATATCCTGCTGATTTCTTGCATGTTACCCCCGAACGGAGCTTCAGTATTGAGCATAACCGTGATTAGTGACTAGTCAGATTTGCTTGGTGTGGTTTACTGTGTCTTCTACAAATTCCGCTGCGTACTCAAAACTTCAAAAGTTAGAAGACTTGTTTACTACATCAAAGTTTTGAATCTGCTGAAGACGGTTGTCAGTTTGGGGGGAAGCTGATTCAGAAACTTCGCCAAAAAGAAGTGTACGAAGAAGTCGCTAAAGACATGCAGCATGAATTGGGGGGAAGTTAATCCATTTCATGCATATTACATCATTTGCCTACAAGTGAAGATAAAGTTTTTCAAGCCGAGGTACAAGAAGAAGACAAAGAGCGTCAACTGTAGTCATCCTCCGCACTTGAAGAGCCGATGAAGACCTTTCTTTATTTGTATTTGTACTTGTAGGAATTGTTGTAAGTAATCCCTTATGTCGCCCCATTGGGGGAAGATTGTTGGGATCAAAGTTTATAATCCTAACACATAAATGGAATGACATTTACGGGATTACATTTTCTATCTTGTTAAGCCAAAACACATGGACTAGTTATGTAATATTGGAATATTTTAGCTTGTGTTAGACTTTATATACCCCTCCATACTTCCATGGAGGGGTGAGACTTTGTGTGTAACCTTGCATCTTTCTTATTTTAATAAAACACATAGTATTTCCCTTCTCTCTCTACTCTCTCTCTCTAACTATGGAGTTCATCTTCTTCCATCAAACCCGACCTCCCGAATCACAATATCAACATAAACTTACGATCCAACAATATTTAAAATGATCCCATGCATCATAGATAGGTTCATCTTCATGTTGTTTAAACATCAAGATGTCATTAGGAGTGGGTGAATTTTGTGGTCGGTAGTATGGTGGATTCGCGTTCTCCATAATGGTGAACGGAATAGTCAATGAAAATTACGAAACAACACACAAAGAAAAAGATAGACTAAAGAAAACTAAAAAAATAAAAATAAAGTCTTACTAGAAAGGAATCTAGCAAGTAGACCTAATAAAAAGAAATCCTAACCTAGACAATAACTATTCCCCGGGCTGCGGCGCCAAAAACTTGATGCGTGGGAATTGCACCAGGCTTTACCACTCGAGGGATCTCGAGAAGCTTACAACCCCCACCAGGCAGTGTACCTGATCGTTGTAGTATAGTATAGTGACAAGTACCAGGGGATTTATCGTTCAACTCAGGAATAGTGTCGTTAGGATTGAAAATTAATATAACTAGGTCTAAAGGTGAAGGATGATTCTTTTTGTGTTTTTATATTTTATGAAAAGCAAGTAAAATTCTCGGGTATTGGAAGGAGGGGCGGAATTAGTTGCTAATCAACTAACCCAAAAGCTACTAATTAAACTAATTAACAAGAAAAGTAAACTAGGGTTCTACAAGGTAAGTGAAGCATGTCTACCTATGATATGTTACTCCTTGCTAGCTATCCAATTCTACTTATTGAATTTTCACACCTTGTTTTAATTGATGGGTTGTATTCTTTAATACCATTCGTGGGGTGGCGTACGTACTTCCCCAACTCTATAAGCTCCTACTTCACTCCTATGTCGAGCCTGCAAGAAGCTCCTAACATGGGATCATTAGAATTCGCTCATGCAGTAAATACAACCATAATAACCTAGTACGCATTGGTTCATGTTTCTTAAGACGTTCAAGCATGTCACCATTGGAAGTCTGCCAGTTTTCTTAAGACTAACATCGAATACAATCAACCAAACAAGAGACAATAGGAATCAAGAATTATAAACTAAACCAATTAGACCTATCGAAGTGTCACACCCTAATTGATGAAGATAGACACAAACATAAACAAGGAATCAATAAGATCTAATCAATTATATACAAGTTTCACATAAACATAAGTAGACACAAGGTAAATTAACAAAACATAATCAAAGAAGGACAATCAACAATAATAATGAAAGACATAGTTGAGATAGAATCATCAAACCAATACATGATATTTATGGAGTGATTGAAACCCTCTAAGTTGCTGGAAAAACACCTACCTAAACCCAGGAATCGACCTTAGGGTTTAGGGCTTACAAAAAGTGAAGTTATGATGTTATATTTATAGGCTGATTTTCTGTCGGCCCGATCTTGATGGCGTCAACCAAACCATGATGGCGTCAAGAACAATTTTTCTTCACCAAATTTTAGATCTCTTCGTCCTCTTCGTGTGGGCTTTTGAATCACCTAAATCTGAGTTCGTATGCAAAAGTTATGACCAAAACAATAACAGCTACTCCGCGCGCAAGTTTTGACTAGTTAACATGTGACGGCCTTGGGTGACGCCGTCATGTGTAATTCTGATCTAGGCCGTCACCAAAATACTCTTGATGCCCTACTTCTGACGCCGTCACGTTTTCTCTGGGTCGTCATGCATTTTGCTCCTGACGCCGTCATATTTTCCTTCTTGACGCCGTCAGGTACTGTTCCCAGCATGGAAAATTAAGACTTTGCCGTTTTCTTCACTTTTATGCTCCAAAAACGTTCAAAATGCTTCCTTTTCCAGAATTCACTCCCAAAGTACCTAAAATCACAAAAGGAACGATTTAGGGCAATATTTGATCAAATAAATTCAATTCCGAGCTTAAATGACCCCCTAAAAACGGTTCATTTTTCGCCTCATCAACATACTAGTTTCTAATTATTTAATAGTCTTCTACGTTATCACCACCACCTTCCATCATAACTTTCACTAATCATCACAACCATGAATTAGTGAAAACTTACTTTTATCAATCCTTCACTTATCGAGTTATCACCACATGAATCCTTCTAGTAAACCAACACCAACACTAGTACCACTCACTCTAACTCTCAATATTCCAACCTCACTTCATATCTTCCTTCGACGCACTATCTTGTAGGATTTTATCATATTATATTCACATTTTTCTTTTATTGTATTTCTTATTAGAAGAATACACCTTAGTTTTCTTATTTTTCTTTAAGATTAAATATATTGCACTAATCTTTTCATTGTAGGTTCATCATATATACTTCTTCGTATATATCATACTCATCTAGGGATGGTGTTTGCATCAATTATTTTCTTATTTTAGATGCTTCTTTGCACCTTCGAACAAGGAGGAATCTTCATCAAGCACTGTTATTGCTTCGTCTATACATTTGGTTGTATATGACATACGTGTCTACTAACAAAGCTTCTAGTATACTAATATTTGTGTTGTAGGTTCATATTCACGCCCTAAAGCAAGGGGAGCTTCCGTCAAGCATTTTTAGAATGCATCATACACACGCATTGTTATATATCATATACTCATTATAGGACACTTATTGTCTTACACTAACCTTTATTTTGTAGGATTCTTCATCCTTGCATCATATACGTTGGTACCCTAGCAACGGGGAGTATTGATCAAGGGGGAGATAATCATGAACTAACCTTTATTCTTGTGTAGCTTTCTTATTTCTTGTATCTTATACATTGGTACCCTAGCAACGGGGAGTATTGATCAAGGGGGAGCTACAATATAGGGGAAGCATGCAGGCATTCATATTTATTCTCATTCTTTGACACACTTATGTGTTTCGACAAAAAGAAAGAGATAAGTCAACATAGTCCAACATTCATTTCATTCATCATGCATTTTTCGTATAATTTTTATGTTGCACAACACTAACCTTGATGTAGGTTAAGGAACTTAATTTGATCTATGGACGCAACAACCTTATGAAATTGGAGTTGAAGACTAAACTTCACTAGGGATGATGCAAGCTCGCCATTTTGGGGAGAAATGAAGTTAACTCCAAGGACACACCCTTTTTGTTTCGACAAAAGGGGGAGAAGAGTGTAAACGGAGAAGGAAATGTAGAAGGTGTTACGGATACAAGTAAGTAATACGGACACAAGTAACTTTTTACATTTTACTATCTATCACGTTTACATATTTTGTCATCATCAAAAAGGGGGAGTTTGTTAGTGCAAATATTACGATATTTAATCTACACAGTCTCGTTTGTTTTGATTGACGACAAACATATAACTTGATACATAATGTAAAATGTACAAGTTACTTGTAATCTTATTTTGTCTCAACATACATTCAACACCTCTCAACGTCTCGAGTCCTCATATGCCACAAAACAGGTTCGTACATGTTTGTTATGTGGCATTATGATCAAACCCCTTGACCAACCATTTAGAATGAGTAACATAGTTTGAGGGTCTTTAAGTATTTTAGGTGTCAAAGTACACTTTAGGTGTTAAATAGAATAAGTGCCACATTAGGTGTCTAGATAATAGTAGTAAGTTTCCAATATATAAAAATGTGTCTTATAACAACATAAGTACATAAAACATTTTTAGTAACTTGCTAAATATTATATAGCTAGCTAATATATTTTTCATATACAAGTAACTTACCTTTTTAAGTTAGTATATACATTTGTCTAAATGTATTTTTTCATAATATGGAAAACACTCTTTTATTACCTCATGAATAGTGTCTTCTAGAGTGTATATCTTTCCAAATGATCTTGTAAGAAATGTCATAGATTGTGTAAGAGAATGCTGTAGTTGACATTTGAAGATCTTGATGTGACTAGAGATAAATATAGTACGATATTTAGAACATGGTTTTGGAAAAACCTCTTTACTTGTTTCCTATAAATAGTAGCTCATGGTTTTTCAAACAACTTGTTGAAACTTGAAAAAGAAAAACACACACTTCTATACACTTTGCATAGATCTTAGATCAATAGAAAACCATGTAGAAAACACAATCAATCACCCTCGTTATCATGATCATAATGCTTCTAACATTCATCTTTGTTGTAAGCATATCATACATCTTGATCCACCAAAGAAGCTTGGAGCTCTTGCCATCATCATCCACCACATGCATACATATATGAAGATTCATCACAACAAGATTGGAGAACTTGTGATCTTCATTCATTGAAGGCTTTCTATCAATGGAAGTTCTTTTAGATTAGTCATTCATATCCATTAGACATTTATGTCTTGGATCATCATTGTACTCATTAGTATATGTTAGATGGTTTACGTGTTTGTGCCATAAAATACAATATTTCTATGTTGGGCCACAAAACATAATGGGAGTTGTTGTACCCTTGTAAAAGAACTAGCGGGAGTGGTTGTACCCTTGGAAAATAACTCGACATCTAGTTTAGTGTCGGAAATATTGTATAGGCGACGATAGGAGTGGTTGTACCTTGTAAAAGAACTCGGTATGTAGCTTTGTACCGGAAAAAGTGTAAGCGACGATTGTAAGGTTTTCTCCGCCAAGAAGGGAGGTTGTTGATCTAGTGAAGTAACTCTTGAGTTGGGTACTCGGAGAGTGGAGTAGGGCGGAGAGGAGATCTGTGACCGAACCACTATAAATCCTCGTGTTCGGTTTGCACTTTCTTTACTTTTACACTTGCACTATATTATTGTTTGTGTTGTGATTTGAAATTTATGCTTGTGTGACAACTTAGTATGCCATATGCTTTATATTAGTCATAAGACTATAATTGGTATTATTCATATTACAACAAGCTTGAGTGGTAATTTGTATTAAGGATGTTTTTAGAAAAGAAATATAATCTGGACTAATAATGGCGAAACTTGACTCAATAGTTTATACTATATTTGATACAACAAGTTTAAAGATTTGTAAACGGAAACGTATTCACCCCCCTCTACGATTTCACAATAATAATAATAATAATAATAATAATAATAATAATAATAATGATAATAATAATAATAATAATAATAATAATAATAATAATAATAATAATAATAATAATAATAATAATAATAATTTTGCTATAGTCTAAGGAGTTGAGACATAGATAATATCTCAGCTTCTCACTAACTTTTTGTAAATCCAATTAAATTCTAATAGAATGATGTTGAAAAAAAATGGAATAATAATAATAATAATAATAATAACAACGTTTTCTATCGTATGTGTGGGCGATCCATGGGGATTCACCTGGAATCTTCACATTTTGATTCCATGTCTTGTACGGCTTCCTGTTTCTGTTTTATTTTTTCTGTATAGTTCGTCTTTGTATTGTTCGTTTTTGTTCTTTTACCATTTCGTGTTAGGTTTTGACTCTCCAAAACTGGTAGTGGTAAGGCTCTTCTAGCGTTGGCGTTTGGCTCTCCCTCATTTCAGGGGTCCTCTTGTTCCTCGTAGTGTCGTTTCTTCCTTCTTGTTCTTTTGCGTGTTGCATTGTGGAGAAGAAGGGTTTAGTGATTTGTTGTGGAGAAGGAGGGTTTAGCGAGTTGTCCAACGGTTAATAACCGTTTTTCATTTTGTTTGGTGGGGGACCGCTGGTGAAGGGGATAGCGAGTTGGTTTGTTGTTTTTGGTGGGGTTCACAGATAAAGGGCAAAAGTGATTTGAGATATACATGTATGTTAGACGGTTTGACTTTGTGGACCCCACTTCATGTGCTACATTTCTTAATTTATATTTGTAACGATTTGTCCCTTGTGTGTTTTGGCTCTTTTCCCTTGGGTTGCTATTTGCTTTTGTGTAGGCCTGTTTGCTTTGCTATTGGGCCTTGGTGTGGGGGTAGTAGTGTGCTTGCATTTTGGACTGCTATTTGTTGACCGGTTTAACTACATTCTCGTCACCTGGGTTGTATTTTAACCCTTGGTGATTGTTTGGTTTGATACTTATGGATTGACCAAAAAGAAAAAGAAAAAAATGGATAGCAGTTTAGCTTCAATTGTGATCACACGTTTTCATTGTCCCTTTGCTGGTTTGAGTAGTTGTCAGGATGGTTATGGAAATGGGCTCACCAAAACTTCGTTGATCATTTATCTTCGTGATCGTCACTTCAATGAGGATGCGCTAACCACCACCAAACTTTCCTTAGCCACTAACCTTGTTGTTTTTTAGGCGGCTAAGGTCACGTTGAAACGTATGGGTCTCTGGTTATGCGGGGTTTGTTTTAAGACACATACTCTTCGTTCTAAATGCCGACATGGATCTAATGTTGTGTCACCTCCTGATTGTGGCGATGGCTTTGTCAGGTTTGTGTTGTCTGATCTCGCCAAACCGCAAGTTCCTTCTTCCATTGCTCGCGTTGAAGACCATGTTTTGGAGGAGCAATATGGGTTTGATATACACCTACTTGACACTTTGTTTTCTAAAGGGTTGCACACTGTCAAATCTATCCCCCAAAGTGTCGTCTGGGATTTTCCCGCGTATTGAAAGGAGCCCTTGACAAGGTGATCTGCACACCTGGGGACATCTCTTGTTGGGTTAGCCTGTTAGTCTTGCCTCTTTGTTTCCTTAAAACCTTTTGCCCGAGGAGTAATATGGAGTGTAGGTCTGTCATTAAACGCCAACGCCAAGAAGAATATATTGCTAACGTCATTCACTCTTGGGGCACGCCTGGGGGGAGCTTACAGCTTGTTAAAGAGGTTTTAGCTAAACCATCCCCCGCATGGTCTAATATTGATGAGAAAACCTGGACTTGGGTGCACATAATGTCAAGCAATGTAAGAGGAAGATCTGCGACAAACATTATTATCGCTGTCAGAGTTTGTAGAAAACTAGAAGGGGGGTTGAGTACTTTTTCCTCTTTTTCAATTTATAAAAACTTTGTTGTTAAAATACTAGCTTCAAGTTTATTCAATTTGTATGTTTGAAAAACCTTTGATTATAGTTTAGTATGAAAACACCAATATTATCTATTACTCCTATGTTCTTTTAGAATGGTTATTAGGAAATTTGTTTTATGAATGGAATTTAGTTTGATCTTTATGTGAAATCAATGTATGCACAACACAAGCTATTATAACTATATATGAAACGTAAATAAGTAAGTAAGCAAAAAGTGAGAGATGGAAAGATCAAACCGAGGGATAAAGGATTTATAGAGGTTCGGCTACAAGGACACCTTCCTTGCCCTACTCCACTCTCCGAGCACCAAACTCGAGAGTTTTCTTCACTAAGTCAAAGAGCTCCCTTATGGTAGAGAAAACCTTACACACCTTAGCTTACACCAAATTAACGACACAAAGCTAAATGTCGGGTTCTAATCGTAACTAGATGATACTAAGTTGTAATACTTCTAGTCCTGATTAATAGAAGTATTCTTCTCTTTTCACTTGGGTGTTGAAGCTTGAATCACATGGAAACAAAAGCTTATGATTATATGATCAAAGAATTGATTTAGAGAGATTTGGACAGAAAGTTTTTGTGCAAAAAGGTGAAGAAAATCTGTGGGAATGAACCAGTATTTATAGGCAGAAAAATATTGTTTTGGAGCGTGGCCAGACCCCTTAATTAGGGGTTGGTCCCCTTAATGATTAAGGGGGCCGCCTAGTATAATTAAGGGGGCGCCCATTTTAAACGTTGCCCATAATTGTCTTTTTGTGGGGAAGGTTTTTCTGGACCATTTGTACCATTTTTGGTTGAAAATTTGAATTTTTATATTTATGGTTAATTAAACATTTTAATTTAGTACCAAAAATGATTTTCTAAAAGATATAACATGTTTTTGCATTTTATAAAAAATCTAGTGATTAAGAAGATGTTCCTTTGATCATATAATGCATTAGTCACTTTGTTTATTCATACCTTAAGTGATTAGGTTGTTGAAATGAATATTTATGACTAAATATTTTTTATGTCATAATCACTAATTTAATGAGTTTACATTTTGTGATTATCAAAACATAGAGATATCGGAAAATATGAATAACGTTTTTAGACATTATTTATATCAACAATCTACCCCTTTTGATAATTACAAAACCTAAACTCATTAAAAAAGATTAATATTTAGACAAGTATTTAGTGAGTTTATAATCACTTCTCACCCTTTTTTTAGAATCAAAAAGGTTTAAGCCAACATGTTTCATGCATGAATGATGACAGAATTGAAAGCTCCTCCTTGATGTGTGTTCCCCCTCGTTTGAGGGCACCAAGGGTTCGAGCTATGGAAGTTGTTGATATAAATAAATGACTAAAAACGTTATTCATATCTTTCGATATCTCTAGGTTTTGATAATCACAAAATGAAAACACATCAAACCAAAGATCATGACATAAACAAGTATTTAGTAGTAAATAATCACTTTCACCATCTAATCACTTAAGGTATGAATAAACATAGTGTTTAATGCATTATAAGATCAAAGGGATATTATTACAAAGTTTATTTTAATATATAAACTTATTATATATTTTTTAAAAACACTTTTGGTAATAAAGAAAAATGTTTTAATCATACTAAATATATGATTTCAAATTTTTAACCAAAATCAGTTAGTTTTTCACCAAATAAACTTTCTCCACTAAAAGACAAGTTTTCTGGCCGTTACAGTTGGGCGGCCCCCTTAATTATAAGAGGCGGTCCCCTTAATTTTAAGGGGGCCGGCCTTGATATAAGGGGGCCGGCCACGCTCCTCTGTCAGAACTTGTTGCCTATAAATACCACATTAAATCTGGAATTTTTCTCACCTTTTTGCACTAAAAACATTATGATTCAAATCTCCATTTCAATCTTAAAAGTCCTTTGATCATATAATTCATAAGCCTTTGTTTCCAAGTGATCCAAAGCCTCATTCATTCAAGTGCAAAGAGAAGAATACTTCTATTCATCAAGACTAGGAGTATTACAACTTAGTATCATCTTGCTATCTAAGTTGCTTGTTTATTTCATCTTGTATATCATTCATTCTTTGGTGAATATAGTGTATACATTGGTTAGTTAGATTTAGATATAGGATCTAGATTTATTGAAGG
The DNA here is from genome assembly GCA_030686995.1 of Artemisia argyi. Classification (NCBI taxonomy): domain Eukaryota; kingdom Viridiplantae; phylum Streptophyta; class Magnoliopsida; order Asterales; family Asteraceae; genus Artemisia; species Artemisia argyi. Next base: position 103,101,372 of record CM060700.1, read on the forward strand.
TGTGAAGTAGCACTAGAAGTGAAGAAGTAGTGGTGAATAGGATTGGTGTTAGAAGATATAAGTAGTGGTGAATAGGATTGGTGATAGAAGAAATAAGTAGTGGTAGTATATCGAAGTGGAGATAGTTGTGAAGATAAAAAAGTTGAAGCTTTGAAGTTGAGAAGACCTTGAAGCCTAGAAGTTATGAAGTAGAATATATTTTGGAGTAGTGGTTAGGACTTAGTAGTGAAGGTGTAAAGAAACAAGTGGCGTGAAGAAAAAGGGTTAGGGAAGTAGAAAGTTGTGAAGAAGCTAGGAGTGAAGTAGAAAGGTGTGAGGAAGAATTGGTGTGACATAGATTAGTGTGAAGAAGTCGTGTAGAAGTTGTGATTGTGTTGTGACAAAGTTGTGGTGTGTAAGGTTTTCTCCGCCATAAGGGAGGCTTTTAATCTAGTGAAGAAAAACTCTCGAGTAGGTGACTCGGGGAGTGGAGTAGGGAAAGGAAGGTGTCCTTGTAGCCGAACCACTATAAATCCTTTGTCTCTCGGTTTGATCTTTCCATCTCTCACTTTTTGATTACTTACTTACTAGCATTCCATACATAATTATTATTGCTTGTGTTGTGCACATATTGATTTCACATAAAGATCAAACTAAAATTCATTCATAACATTAATCTTTCAAAAACAAACCAAGTACAAAAACTTATATTAAAACACTTATACATATATATATGCTTATATATATGATATATGAAATTATAAATTCTTTCCCAACGTTAAACATAAGTAGTGTTTACACAAAATTGTAAATACACTAGTATCGACACTTTCGCATTAAAGAGTTTTGAAATTGTATATTATACATAAGTAGTGTTTATACAAAATCGTAAATAAACTTGTATCTATATTTTTGCATTAAAGAGTTTTGAAATTTTCATCTAAACTTTTGAAGTAAACTTTTACAAAACAAATAAAACGAAAAAGACGTAAAACTATTCAACCCTCCCTTCTAGTTTTTGACAATTGGTATCAGGAGCCACGTCTAGCAAGACTTTTAAAATATATTGTATTTTAAAACTTGTAACGATCTATGGAATTCGAAAAATATCTAGAAGGGGAATTTACGCAAAAACTACCATTATTTGAAAATGATCATTTTCTTGAATGGAAAAATAAATTTGAAAATTATGTGAAATCACTAGATCTTGATCTTTGGCATATCATTTCAATTGGTGATCTTAAACCAACCAAAATGGATTTTGAAAATCAATATAATAATCTTCAAACCAAAATTGATAAAAATACTAAAGCCAAATTACTTATTTTCAAAACTCTACCAAGAGTTGAATATGAAAGATTATTTCTTTGTAAAACGGCAAATGATATTTGGAAATGTCTTTTAAAGTGTCACCAAGAGAAATGTAAAGCCAAAGATGATAAACTTGATATTCCACAAGAAATAGTTAATAGAAAATTTAATAGATAAATATTTAGTTGAAATAAACACATGTACTACTAGTTCAAATGTGATCATTGAAGGTATCAATAACGAAGAATACATGAGCCAAATCCGAAGAAAGAGCGTTAATAAATCATGGTGCAACAAGTACGAAGAAGACGATGATAATACGGCTTGTGAGAATATTCAAACAAATGTGAATACAAGTATTGATGGCAAGGACTACATGCTTCTAGATCTAAACGAAACTACAAATAAAACATGGAGCGACATGGACAATGGAATTGATCAACATATACCATGTGAAGATTATACAACTACTAATAAGGTACAATCCGAAACCGAACATTTTTGCTATGATCAATTTATATTAGAATTTTCAAAATTGGAAAACAACTTCAAACATTTTTGCAACATTGACTCAAAAATGATTCCTAAAAATAAGTCTTCAATATTCATTGAAAATAATTTTGAAAAGGAAATAATTTTAGAAGATAAAATGTCTAGACTTGAAAGCAATATTGAAATTGATCTTAAATGTAAATATTGTCAAGACTATAAACATGAAATTAAAATGGAAAATGAAAAAGCAAAAATATTGGCAAAATTTGAAAATAGCTCTAGATCTTTAAAATATTTACTTAACATTCAAAAGTCATTTTATGATAAAACCGGCTTAGGATTTACCGTAAATGATCCTTCAACAAATGTATCAAAACAAATAAAATTCGTTAAACATAGTAAAGAAATTTAGAACTAATATTATTTACACTCATTATTTATTACTCTAGTCAAGAAAGTCATTATTTGTTGATTAAAACAAACTATTGATGAATTCTTGTACTTCTCGACGACATCCTCATCATGTGCATTTAAATGCAATGGATGTTCTCAACTAACCAACTCGGACCCATGAGAATCTGGGTACCAAGCTCTTTATCATGTTTAGGTAATTAACGAACGAAGAGACTATTACGTTTTGGATTGCTCACCTTGCTCTATTACTTCTGACGACTATTAGTTCCTATCACTATGTTTCACATTCTGCGCATGATTTGCCTATGACGTTATTGCGGTCATTTATTGTCTCGGCATTTTGTTCTTCACTCTTGGAGTATTGGTTTTATGGTGTATCCGTTACTATTTCAAGACGAAGGCTCCAAAGCACAATTATTCTTAGTCTTCACGACTTGTGATGATTGATGTGATCGTTAAGCATTTTGAATCAAGCTCCCTTGATTTCTATTGCGTTGGAATGTCACTTTGCTACTTCGACATGTTTTGGGCAAACTTTTAAGATGTCTTCCTTTTCTCTCATGCCCACTCTTAAAGAAAAGCTGGACCTAAGGTAAGTTTTCTTTTCAAAAACTTGCCAATATAACATTATATTAAAGTATGCTTTAATTAGTATATGAATATGAATTAATTTATAAGTTTCCATGCTTTTAGATCATTAATACTAATATATGCATATATGATATTAGAATAATTAACCTTCTTGTTGTTTAGTCTATTATCATTTTTCTTAGTCTTCATTTATATTGAAGATCCTCTATGATATATAGTAGAATACTTACCATTTAAGCTATATGATCTTATTAGTTGCATTAATAGATGTATTATAATTAAGACATGTTAGTAACTTAATATTATGATGTTCTTTGTATACATATATATATATATATATATATATATATATATATATATATATATATATATATATACATATACATGTCTATCTTGTATCCATAGATGATTTACTTTGTCCATCTCTATCTCATTGCACTTAGATCATAAATATCTACCATTTCTCTTCTATATATTTAGTTGCCATTAGAGATGATTATATGTGACAATAGGCTTAATTGATTCTCTTGAGTGTGATAAGTTTTCATTTCAAATCTTTCACTTGCAATTTCTTGAATATCAATATCAAAACATCATGTTTAAAACCTCTCTCTTTGAATAAAAATCTTTCAAATATCTATATCACTCTTTTTAACAACATGTTTAACTATAAGATACCATAACTTTATTTTAATCAAAATCAAGATTGAAAATTTTTTTTCTCATGTTATGAAACAAAACTCAATTTATTTTACTCGAATACACACTTGAATTTATTTCAAAACATTGTTGAATAAAACTAAAAACGTTTTGCGTAAAACATATTTGATTATCTCACATGTGTCATACACTTCTGTGGAAATGACATTCACAATTTAATCAAATCGTTTCATGAGAATCATGGTTTGCCCATATGGATCTTGTTTGTAACAAGTCTTGAAGTCCATATAATCATATCTTCCTACTTGTTACTTGTAAGCAACTCTCAATATGTTTGCACTAGCCTACATGTTATCATCTTCATATAGTTGCATATTTGACTAATTTGCTTTATTACTTCCTTAGTTGCATATCTTAATTCATAAATTAGTAGATAGCATGATTATTAGAAATTAATTGTCAAATTTAATTATTTCTATATCACTCTCTACATTCATGAATAGTATGCCCTATATTGCCTCAAAGAGTTGAACTTACTTGAATCCAAATCAAAAAACACAACCTTTTTGAAAATTCTCTGCCAAAAACCCATTTCTGGCATTCTGGGAATCACCAGATGGGCGGCCACCTTAATTATATAAGGCGGCCCCCTTAATTTTAAGGGGACCGGCCCCTAATTAAGGGGACATGCCATCTGATGGTCGGGGATACTGTTTTCTTTATCACTTTTTGACCCATTTCACCCTATACTTCCCAAAATTCACAAACATACTTTGTCCAATACTATCCCTCAAAATTTACCTTCCTAAACAACATTTCTCATACACTATAAATACCCTCTTCCCATCATTAATGCCATCACACCCAAACATGTAATCTCCCAACAACCAAAAACCATAGATTTCAAGAACTGCAAGGATCTCCGTCAAACCCGTTTGGAGGAGGAAACTTGATTCTTGTCATAACTCAAGTGATGTTGTTCCAAGTCAACCAACAACTAAACCTCAAACCCACACTAATGACTCATCTCACAACCTATCATCCACTCATGCCTTCATTAATGCTTCTTCTTATGATGAGCATGCTCAATCCCAAAACAACAATCCCAATCTCTCAATCAATACTTCACATGTTGCTCATTCAACAAAAACACCACCCACTCATGAAGAACCTCTTCCACCCATTTCATGCTTTCATGACTACCCAAGCTCAACCATGTCTCTACCACCAAGAGTACCACCACCACATCCTACAACTTCACATGCCATTCCTATGTTGCATGTTCAAACCTTCACCCAAGACAACTATCATGTTCCACCACCATCACCTTCCTCCGAACACTTGAAGTTCGTTGAGGAGCTAAAAGAAGCTCATGAGCTTAGTGCTCTTTTAGCATTACATATTGCTCAACGCAATTCGGATCCACCCCAATCAAGCTCACCATCATCACCACACAACATCAACCAAATTGAGAAGCATGTTAACAATTGCCTTTGTTGCATCTTCCTTCAACAACAAACCATTGCATTGAAAGAGCACTTCACTTGGATTGAGTATCTTCTTACTAGATCTCAACAAACATCATCACTTGAACAACATCAAAACCCTCAAACAACAAACCCAACTACAAACTCACCAACATCCATGCAACCAAAAGTTTATCTCCACTAAACCACCAAGCATTTTATATGCTTATGTCTCTCTTTTTCAAATAAAACTCCTAAACCATTTTGGGATTCAAGAAAGTTTGGTGACACTCCTTGTTGGCACATTAGGATGTTCTACTTAGTTTAGTACTCTATCTTTATGGACTTTGTAAAAATGATTATGGGTTGACATAATTATTTTCTATTAATGAATGATTTAATATGTGTTTCTAATTATCTTTTGCCATGCTTATTATTAGTTGGTATTATGTTATATGGGTTTGCTTGTGCCATGCTTGTGCTTCTAATATTTTTCTTGCAAGAATTCCATTACTCGAACCCTTGGTGCCCTCAAACAAGGGGGAGCATACATCATGGGGGAGCTTCATTCTTATTGGCTTAAACCTTTTTGATTTTACAAAAAGGGGGAGAAGTGAATATAAACTCACTAAATACTTGTCTAAAAATTAATTTTTGGATTTAATGAGTTTAGGTTTTGTAATCATCAAAAAGGGGGAGATTGTTGATATAAATAAATGACTAAAAACTTTATTCATATCTTTCGATATCTCTATGTTTTGATAATCACAAAACGAAAACACATCAAACCAATTAAGTAGTAAATAATCACTTTCACCATCTAATCACTTAAGGTATGAATAAACATAGTGTTTAATGCATTATAAGATCAAAGGGATATTATTACAAAGTTTATTTTAATATATAAACTTATTATATATTTTTGAAAAACACTTTTGGTAATAAAGAAAAATGTTTTAATCATACTAAATATATGATTTCAAATTTTTAACCAAAATCAGTTAGTTTTTCACCAAATAAACTTTCCCCACTAAAAGACAAGTTTTCTGCTGTTACAGTTGGGCGGCCCCCTTAATTATAAGGGGCGGTCCCCTTAATTTTAAGGGGGGCGGCCTTGATTTAAGGGGGCCGGACACGCTCCTCTGTCAGAACTTGTTTCCTATAAATACCACATTAAATTTGGAATTTTTCTCACCTTTTTGCACTAAAAACTTTCTGATTCAAATCTCCATTTCAATCTTAAAAGTCCTTTGAACATATAATTCATAAGCCTTTGTTTCCAAGTGATCTAAAGCCTCATTCATTCAAGTGCAAAGAGAAGAATACTTCTATTCATCAAGACTAGGAGTATTACAACTTAATATCATCTTGCTATCTAAGTTGCTTGTTTATTTCATCTTGTATATCATTCATTCTTTGGTGAATATAGTGTATACATTGGTTAGTTAGCTTTTGATATAGGATCTAGATTTATTGAAGGTGTGAAGTAGCACTAGAAGTGAAGAAGTAGTGGTGAATAGGATTGGTGTTAAAAGAAATAAGTAGTGGTGAATAGGATTGGTGATAGAAGAAATAAGTAGTGGTAGTATATTGAAGTGGAGATAGTTGTGAAGACAAAGAAGTTGAAACTTTGAAGTTGAGAAGAACTTGAAGCCTAGAAGTGGTGAAGTAGAATATATTTTGGAGTAGTCGTTAGGACTTAGTAGTGAAGGTGTAAAGAAACAAGTGGCGTGAAGAAAAAGGGTTACCGAAGTAGAAAGTTGTGAAGAAGCTAGGAGTGAAGTAGAAAGGTGTGAGGAAGAATTGGTGTGACGTAGATTAGTGTGAAGAAGTCGTGTAGAAGTTGTGATTGTGTTGTGACAAAGTTGTGGTATGTAATTTGGTGTGTAATGTTTTCTCCGCCATAAGGGAGGCTTTTGATCTAGTGAAGAAAAACTCTCGAGTAGGTGACTCGGGGAGTGGAGTAGGGCAAGGAAGGTGTCCTTGTAACCGAACCACTATAAATCCTTTGTCTCTCGGTTTGATCTTTCCATCTCTCAGTTTTTGATTACTTACTTACTAGCATTCCATACATAATTATTCTTGCTTGTGTTGTGCACATATTGATTTCGCATAAAGATCAAACTAAAATTCATTCATAACATTAATCGTTCAAAAACAAACCAAGTACACAAACTTATATTAAAACACTTATACATATACATATATATATATATATATATATATATATATATATATATATATATATATATATATATATATATATATATGCTTATATATACGATATATGAAATTATAAATTCTTTCCCAACATGAAACATAAGTAGTGTTTACACAAAATTGTAAATACACTAGTATCGACACTTTCGCATTAAAGAGTTTTGAAATTGTATATTATACATAAGTAGTATTTATACAAAATCGTAAATAAACTTGTATCTATATTTTTGCATTAAAGAGTTTTGAAATTTTCATCTAAACTTTTGAAGCTAACTTTTACAAAACAAATAAAATGAAAAAGACGTAAAACTATTCACCCCCCCCCCTTCTAGTTTTCCACAGAAGTCTTGCAAGAAAAATATTAGAAGCACAAGCATATATATATATATATATATATATATATATATATATATATATATATATATATATATATATATATATATATATATATATATATATATATATATATATATATATAGCATCATAATAAGATAACAACAAGCATGGTAAAGGAATATAAAGAACACATATTAAAGCATCCATTAATATAGAATGATTATGCCACACACATAGTCATTGATACAACATTCATAACCATAATTTCTAAACCAAGTAGTACATCCTAACTTGCCAAGATAGTGTCACAGACCTTGCTTATATCCCAAAAGCTTGAGGTATTTTATTTGATAGATGAAAAACATAAGCATATAGTATGATTAGGTGAGGTTGTTTGAGTGATGGTCATGTTGTTGGCTCAATGGAGATATATCTTAGGTTGCTTGGATGTTTGAGGGTTTGGTGGTGGAGAACTTGGAGGTGGTGAGTTTGGAATGGAGTTCTTTGATTGAGGGTTTGGATGTTGTTCAAGAGATGGAGTTGGTTGAGATCTAGTAAGAAGATACTCGATCCAAGTAAAGTGCTCATTCAATGCAATGGTTTTTTGTTGGAGAAAAATGCAACAAGGTCAATTGTTGACATGCTTCTCAATTTCATTTGGGTTGTGTGGTGATGAGGGTGAGCTAGATGGAGGTGGATCCAAATTGCGTTGAGCAAGATGTAAGGCTAGAAGAGCACTAAGCTCATGTGTTTCTTTTAGCTCCTCAACGAACTTCAAGTGTTTGAAGGAAAGTGATAGTGGTGGAGTATGGTTGTTGTCTTGGGTGAAGGTTTGAACATGCAACATAGGAATGGTATGTGAAGTTGTAGGATGTGGTGGTGGCACTCTTGGTGGTGGAGACATGTTTGATCTTGGGTAATTATGAAAGCATGATATGGATGGAAGAGATGCTTCATGAGTGGATGGTGTTTTTGTTGAATGAGCAACATGTGAAGTACTGGCAATGAGGTTAGGATTGTTGTTTTGGAATTGTGCATGCTCACCCTGAGAAGGAGCATTGGTGGAATCAAGTATGGGTGTTTGGCTTTGTTTGTAAGATGGGTCATTTGTATGAGTATAAGGTTTAGGTATTGGTTGATTTGGAACAACATCACTTGAGTTTTGACAAGAGTTAATCTTTCTCCTCCAAACGGGTTTTACGGAGATCTTAGCAACTCTTAAGAGTTTAGATCTTGGGTTGTTGGGAGATGAAATGTTTGGTTGGATGATCATTAATGATGAAGGAGATGTATTTATAGTGTAAGAAAAGTGTGGTTTAGGAAGGTAAATTTTGAGGGGTTGGGAAGTATAGGGTGAGAATGGGTCAAACAGTGAAAAAGAAAACAGTAACCCCGACCATCAGATGGCCGGTCCCCTTAAATAGGGGCCGGTCCCCTTAATAATTAAGGGGGCCGCCTTGTAATTTAAGGGGGCCGCCCATCTGGTGTTTCGCAGATTACCAAAAATGGGTTTTTGGCAGAAATTTTTAGAGAAGGTTATGTGTTTGGGTTTTGTTTTAAGCAAGTTCACTCATTAAGGCAATATAGGATATGTTAGTCATGTATATAAAACAAATTATAAACAAAGATTAAGTAAACAAGCAATCTTTAATAAGCATGCAACCTACTCATCAAGCAAGCAAATTTTATAAGTTAAGAGACAACAAATCATGTTAAGCTAATGATTAACTAATAAGATTAATGAACTAGTTCATTGATTCTAAGTGGTGCCTCTGTGCACCAAAAGGAGAGATATGATTGTAAGGACATCAAGACTTGTTGCAAACAAGATTCAAGTAGGCAAACCATGATTCACTTGAGATGATTTGGTTTTGTTATGAATGTCATGTTCATAAAAGTATAAGACAAATGTGATATTATCATAGATGGCTTAAGAAATTTTTTTTAGCTTTATTCAACAATGCTTTGAAGTAGATTCATGTCTATATTTGAGTAAGATAGATTAGGTTTTGCTTCAAAATGTGTCAATAAAAGAGAAAAGGAAAATTTTCCAATCTTTGATTTTTGATTAGGATAAAGTTGTGGTTATTCATATTTCAAAATATGTTATTGAAAAATGTGATAGTTATTTGAAAGATTATTATTCAAAGTATGAGTTTTATGCATGATATTGGATTTTTGACAACAAGAATCATTAATCATGGATTTAAAAAGTGTGTTTTTACAAGATCACATATTCAAGAGAATCAGTTAAGCCTATTGTCAAATATAATCTCTTTGTATGTAACCTATGAGCATCAGTGAGTGATGACATAATCATATAGGCTTAATGCAATATAATTGAGAGGGATATAACCTATCATCTATGGTTGCAAAATTAGCGCATATTTACTTATCTTGTCATTGTATTCTATAATAACTTATCTTCATCCTAGGTTATAGTATAACATATCTATTATTGCTACTAGATTGGTTATTTGTCCTTAAATATAATCATTCTATTAGTGGTCATAGAAAATTTCGATATTCAATGGTGAATAAGCAAGTGGGCAATTAATATAATGCCTAGAGGGACAACTAAACTAAGTTCAAGTATATATTATATAAACAATTTTAAGAAATAGAATATGAACAAGGCAACCTACAACCTTAAGCATATTTTATAGACTAATTTTGACCTAGTTAGATATAGCGTGATACTTATAAGTTTTTGAAAAGAAATCTTACCTCATGTCCAGCTTTTCTTTATGAGTGAGTGCGTGAATGTTGGTTGAAATCTTCAATGTTTAGCCAAAACATGATATCGTAGCAAAACGAACATTCAATGCCTTTAACGACCAAAGTGGCTTGATCCGAATCATGTCTTTCATGTGAATTAATTATTGTTATATCTTGATAACTTGAACATAGAATGATGAGATGACTTGAATATCTTCAACGGAGTTGTTTCCTTTTTCATGAGCCATGTTAGTCAAAAACATTTGCGTTTGATTCCTTCATCTTGAGGTAGTCTAACAATTCATCTTAATTAAGTGATGAAATTTTAGACACCCTTCTTGATTGTCAGTAGTAGAAATTACTTTGAATACTTCTCAAGATCAACACTCCAATAGTGAAGATCTTATCATCAATTCTTTTAATGGTCGCAACAACGTCATTTGCTAATCGTGTGTAGAATATGATTCAAAGTAATATGATTCGCTAGTTTTCATATGTATGTTTTGAAAGTGAGTCATCCATTGTAAAATATAGAAACGTCACTTCGTTCATTTATTACCTAATCATGAAAAACAGCTTGGTACCCAGATTCTCATGGGTCCGAGATGGTTAGTGGAGGACATTCATTGAATTAGAATGCACATGGTGAGGATGTCGCCAAGAAGTACAAGAATTGATCAATAGTTTGTCTTAATGAACAAACAATGACTTTCTTGACTTATATAATTAATAATGGATGTAAATAATATTAATTATAAATTTCTCTACTAAGTTTTACAAATTTTATTTGCCTTAATTTACTTGTTGAAGGATCATTTGCAATAAATCCTAAGCCGGTTTTATCATCAAATGACTTTTGAATATTAAGTAAGTATTTTAAAGATTTGGAACTATTTTCAAATTTAGCTAATATTTTTACTTTTTCATTTTTCTTTCTAATTTCTTGTTTGTAGTCTTGACATTTTTTACATTCAAGATCAATTTCAATATTAATTTTAAGTCTAGACACTTTATCTTCTAAAATTATTTCTTTTTCAAAGTTACTTTCAACGGATGTTGAAGATTCATTTTTAAAAATGATTTTTTGGGTCTATGTTGCAAAAATGTTTGAAGTTGTTTTCTAATTTTGAAAACTCTAATATAAATTGATCATAATAAAAATGTTTGGTTTTGGATTTTACCTTATTTGTAGCTTTATTTGCCTCACAATCATCACATACCATAGGACGATCCTTTTCATCATCCATGTTGCTCCATGTTTCATTTATAAGTTCACTCGGGTCTTGGCGCATGTAGTCCTCGCCATCAATACTTGTAGTTTCATCTATTTGAATATCTTCACAAGCTATATTTTGATCATCTTCTTCGTCCATGTCGCTCCAGGATTCATTTACAATCTTTCTTCGGATTTGGTCGTGTATTCTTCGTCATTGGTACCTTCAATGGCCACATTTGAACTAGTAGCACTTGTATTTATTTTAATTAAATGTTTATCTATCAAATTTTCTAGAGTGAATAATTCTTGTGCAACATCAAGTTTATCATCTTTGGCTTTACGTTTCCCTTGGTGAAAGTTTAAAAGACATTTCTAAATATCACTTTCCATTTTACAAAAGAATACTCTTTCGTATTCAATTCTTGGTAGGGTTTTATAAATCATTAATTTAGCTTTAGTATTTTTATCAATCTTTGTTTGAAGATGATTACATTGATTTTCAAAATCCGTTTTAGTTGGTTGAAGATGACCAATTGAAATGATATGCCAAAGATCTAAGTCTATCGATTTCACATAACTTTCAAATTTATTTTTCCATTCACTAAAATTGTAGTTTTCAAATAATGGTAGTTGTTGCGTTAAATCCCCTTCTAAATATTTTCATATTCCATAGATCGTTGCAAATTTTAAAATACAATGTATTTCAAAAATCTTGCTTAACCTGGCTCTGATACCAATTGTGGAAAACTAGAAGGTGGTTGAATAGTTTTTCCTCTTTTTCAATTTATAAAACCTTTGTTGTTAAAATACTAGATTCATGTTTATTCAATTTTTATGTTTGAAAAACCTTTGATTATAGTTTAGTATGAAAACACCGATATTAGCTATTACTCCTATGTTCTTTTAGAATGGTTATTAGGAAATTTGTTTTATGAATGGAATTTAGTTTGATCTTTATGTGAAATCAATGTATGCACAACACAAGCTATTATAACTATATATGGAACGTAAATAAGTAAGTAAGCAAAAAGTGAGAGATGGAAAGTTCAAACCGAGAGATGGAATTTAGTTTGATCTTTATGTGAAATCAACGTATGCACAACCCATAATGTTTCTTGTGATCAATCATAAATGGGTGATGTAAGCATGTAAGGTCATTTTCCACTCCTATATTGGCTTCCTCTCTACAAGGCTTAGAGTCCACTCCCTTTGTCCTAAGACTACCCGGACTACATGGGTTGATGGGTAGGTCGGCTCCTCTTTTGTCTCCTAGATATATATCTAAGGATGGAAAGTTGTGTGAAGATTGAGGTTCCGGTTCATCAACACTAGGTAATTCCCTAGAACTAAGAGTAAGGTTATCACTACAAGTATTCAAACCTATATCCTCTAGTGGTGTTTGGTACAAGGGTTCTACCTCTATTGGGACTCCTAAAGTCTCATCTACTTCATCCGAATAAGTCACGGGCGGTGTGTATGCTTCAAATGATGGTAGGACTTGTGGGGTACTTAGTGGGCTTGGGTTTTCTACTATCTCTTCCATCACATCAATATCACCTATGTGTTGATCTTGTATTATGGTAGTGCCTAACCATGACATGCAACTAGGTGGCTCAACTCTAAACTCATGTGTGTCGTATGTTTTGGTGAAATCTATCCCACTTATGCAACTAGGTGGTTCAGAACTAACCATCTCGTAATCTTGGTTTGATTCTAAGTCCATGTTCTTAGAAACTAAGTCTCTTTGCTCATACGAATCCACCAATTCGTTCCACTTATGGGTCATGGTTAGGAAGCTTTCCTGAAAATTCATCCAAAGGGTCCGACTAAAAGGAATTTTTCTAGTTAATGATCGTCTAATAGAAATATCACATGCATAGAATTCATTAAACCCATCTAACCTTACCCCCAACTCCATTTGGATATCACAAAGATCACGAAAAAATTCATAAGAATGATAAAAAAGAAATCTCTTTTTGAAATATAATTGTTCCTCTATTTTCAGTGATCTAAATGGAATTTCATCCGCCATAGTGACAAATGAAAATGGTTTTACAAACAAAGGGCACAAAGAAAAAGATAGACTACAAGAAAGCTAATAAAAAGAAAATAAAATCTCACTAAAAAGGAATCTAATGAGTAGACCTAATCAAAATAAAGTCCAACCTAAACAATAACTATTCCCCAGGCTGCGGCGCCAAAAACTTGATGCGTAGGGATTGCACCAGGCTGTACCTCTCGAGGGATCTCGAGAAGCTTACAACCCCCACCAGGCAGTGTACCTGATCGTTGTAGTATAGTATAGTGACAAGTACCGGGGGATTGATTGTTCAGCTAGGAATAGTGTCGCTAGGATTAGAAAACCTAAAGACTAGGTCTAGAGATGAGGGATGATTCTTTTTGTATTTTTATATTTTATGAAAAGCAGGTAAAAATCTTGGTTTTGAAGGAGTTGGGAGGAATTATATGCTATTTAACTAACCCAATTACTAAAGATGCAATCAAAATAAAATACTAAAAGTGAAAATAAACTAAATTAAACTAGTGGTGTGAGCAATATATGGGAGAATTGTGTTTACTTAGATTTCACTACTCCCTAGATATCTTTTATAGGTTAATTACTTGTTACAGTTGTGTGGATGACGGATTGTATTCCTTAATACCATTCATGGGGTGGCGTACTTACTTCCCCAATCCTATAAGCGCCTACTTCACTCCTATGTCGAGCCGGCTAAGAAGCTCCTAACATGGGATCACTAGAATTTGCTCATGCATTAAATACAACCATTAAAACCTAGTAAACATCTGTTCATGTTTCTTAAGACGTTCAAGCAAGTTACACAATGGAGATCTGCCAGTTTTCTTAAGCCTAACATTGAAATCATTCATCCATTACAACTATAAACAAGCAATCAACCTATAATTAACATCTAGGTTTCATTACATCTAAGAAAACACATGATAGATCTAGCCTAGCATGTTGAAATCAAGACAAGCATAAGATATATTCAAACAACATATAGACATATTGAATGAATTGAAAGTGGACTTATCTTAATTGAATATGAAAGGTTTCAAGGGGTGAAAACCCTTGAAAATACTGTTACAAACGACCTAGGGTTTATTAGGTTTGACCCTAGTATTCTCCACACAAGTTCCTCTCTTAATGAATGAAAAATAGAAAAGTATATATAGATTTTGTGAGGTGACGGCGTCAAGAGCAAATGTCTGACACCGTCATCTAGCCGCCAAATAAATTCTCGGACTGCCTAGATCTGGGTTTGACGCCGTCACGTGTACTCCTTATGCAGGCCGTCACCAAAATTACTCTTGACGCCCTTCTCTTGACGCCTTCAGGTTTTCTATGGGTCGTCATGGATTTTACTCCTGACGCCGTCACAATTTTTCTCTTGACGTCGTCAGGTACTGTTCTCAGCATGGAAAATTAAGTCTTTGCCGTTTTCTTCCCTTTTATGCTCCAAAAACGTCCAAAATGCTTCCTTTTCCAGAATTCACTCCCAAAGTACCTAAAATCACAAAAGGAACGATTTAGGGCAATATTTGATCAAATAAATTCAATTCCGGGCTTAAATGACCCCCTAAAAACGGTTCATTTTTCGCCTCATCGGAGCTCCCTTATGTCGGGTTCTAATCGTAGCTAGAACCAATCTCACAACTTCAATCACACCACAACTTCTTCACACCTTTTCACACCTTCTTCTCTTCTTCATAACTCTTGCTTCTTAACTACTTGATGTCTTCTATCTTTTCACTACTTCACAACTTCTATCTTATCACTACTTCAAGGCTTTTATGTCTTCACTACTTCAAGGCTTCAATGTCTTCACTCCTTCAAGGCTTTTAAGTCTTCACCATATCAAGGTTTCTAAGTCTTTACTAGTTCAAGGCTTCTATGTCTTCACTACCAACTACTACTTCTATACACTTCTACTTCTTGACTTCTATTACAATTTCACACTTTCAACTAATCTAGTTCCTATGTCTAAATCGAGGTAACCAATATACACACCTTATACACCAATCAATGAATAATTTACCATTTGAAATGAACTAACAACTTAGCTAGCAAGATGATACTAAGTTGTAAAACTTCTAGTCTTGATTAATAGAAGTATTCTTCTCTTTGAACTTGAGTGTTGAAGCTTGAATCACTTGGAAACAAAAGCTTATGATTATATGATCAAAGAATTGATTTAGAGAGATTTGGATAGAAAGTTTTTGTGCAAAAAGGTGAAGAAAATCTGTGGGAATGAACCAGTATTTATAGGCAGAAAAATACTATTCTGGAGCATGGCCGGTCCCCTTAATTAGGGGCCGATCCCCTTAATGATTAAGGGGGCCACCTAGTATAATTAAGGGGGCTGCCCATTTTAAACATTGCCTAGAATTGTCTTTTTGTGGGGAAGGTTTTTCTGGACCATTTTTGCCATTTTTCTTTGAAAATTTGAATTTATATATTTATGGTTAATTAAACATTTTAATTTAGTACCAAAAATGATTTTCTAAAAGATATAAAATGTTTGTGACATTTTATAAAAAATCTAGTGATTAAGAAGATGTTCATTTGATCATATAATGCATTAGTCACTTTGTTTATTCATACCTTAAGTGATTAGGTTGTTGAAATGAATATTTATGACTAAATATTTGTTTATGTCATAATCTTTAGTTTAACGAGTTTACATTTTATGATTATCAAAACATAGAGATATCGAAAATATGAATAACGTTTTTAGGCATTATTTATATCAACATAGTTCTTTTCTCTTCGTGTGTTGCTCCTTATGATGACACCACTCTTGAGGACTTAAAAGCTAAGCACCCCTTCAAGTCTGCTCCTTCTTTACCGGATATACCTATTGATCATCATAACCTCACTGCACCTCCTACTGTGATCCTTAATATGATCAAGAGCTTCCCCAGTGGTACATCTTGTGGTCGCGATGGTTTGCGCGCTCAACACCTCTTGGATTGTTTTAGTGGTGCTACTATGGCTATTTTTGATGAGTTAATAGATTCTATCGCCATTGTAGTGAATCTTTTTCTTGATAGTAAATGCCCTAGGGCATTTGGGGAGTATATTGCTAGTCCCCCGCTCACACCGCTGATCAAGCCTGGAGGTGGTATCCGTTCCATTGCTATAGGGACTGTTTGGAGGCGCTTAGTCTCCAAGGTTGGTGCTTCTATGATCGGCCATTCTTTAGACGGTCATTTAAATGATCTCCGGTTTGGTGTTGGAGTCCCTGGAGGGGGGATGATATCCTTCATGCCGTGAATAGGTTTATTGAAGACAAAGGTGGCGATGAAGGTCTTTCGATGCTATTGGTGGATTTCAAAAATGCCTTCAACTTGGTGGACCGTGAGGTCATGCTACAGGAGGTTCGCCTGCATTGTCCTACCATTTAATGTTGGGTGGAATTTTATTACTCTAACCCAACTAGATTGTATTATGGAGAACACACGCTATGGTCATATCAGAGTGTACAACAAGGTGATCCGCTTGGACCTCTTCTCTTTGCTCTTGTGCTACACCCATTGATATGTAAGATAAGAGACTCATTCAGCCTTTCCCTTCAAGCTTGGTATCGAGACGATGGCACTATTATTGGAGATACCTTGGTCGTGGGGAAGGCCTTAGGGCTTATTATGTTAGATGTACCACGTCGTGGGTTGCACCTCAATGTTGACAAAACTGAGATTTTTTGGCCAAAGGAAGACACCAGAAGCATGCTTGCAGGTGTTTTCCCACCCAATATTTCTAGACCGCTTCATGGTGTCAAATTATTAGGTGGGCCAGCTAGCATTGATTTTGAATTTAGCAGCGAGCTTGTCATGAAAAGGGTTGCTAAAACTATTGGGCTCATGGATGCTATTGCTAAGATTGGGGACCCCCAATGTGAGCTGCTGCTCCTTCGTGCTTGTGTCGGCATTTCAAAGTTATATTTCTCTATGCGCACATGCCCTCCCCCGGTCTTTGAGCATGCTCACACCGCTTTTGATGTGGCAATGCATTCTTCTCTTGAACATATAGTCACTGCTTCTGGGCCTGGATTTGGTGAGTGGCAATGGAGGCTGGCAACCCTACCGTTTGTATTCGGGGGACTTGGCGTATATTCGGCAGGGGATGCCTTGAACTATGCATTCCTTGCGTCTAGACTACAATCTGACAAATTACAGACTAAGCTCCTCAGACATTTTGATATTGTAACCTCTGGACCCGCATTCGAAGAGGCCTTGAGCGCTTTTAATGTGAAAATGGAGATTGACCTTCGAAGTAACCCAGATGAGATCGCTGCCCCCAAACTCATGACGAAAATGGCAGACATATATTTCACACGTGTTACCAAAATGGCTAAATCCACATTTTCCCTATCTCCCCGACAAATGGCACTCTGGTGCGTATTATGTTATCGGCTAGGTGTCCCCCTCTTCTCTGTTCAGAGGCCATGCTCAGCTTGTTCCAAAGTTTTCATGGGAGACATTTATGGAGACCACGCTATATCGTGTGTTGGCACGATTGGTATTAAACATCGACACAACATGGTATGCGATACCTTGGTTGATGTATGTTCTCGATCCGGGGACTCAGCTCGTAAGGAGGTCGACATCGGTTTGAGCGGAGAAGGGAAGCAAGTTTTACGGCCAGCAGATATTCTTCTCTATTCCTAGGATGGAGGACATAACGTATGTGTCGATATGACAGGGTCATCTCCCCTCACGCAAACTGGTATGATTGATTTTGGGCCAGGCCGGGTAGTGTGTGAAGCCGCAAAATGCAAGCGCGTCAAGTACGGAGCTAAATGTGCGGCTATTGGATATGGTTGCATCCCTTTCTCATTTTCCTCTCTTGGGGAACTTTAGGCTGATGCGATGACCTTACTTAAGCGGATCCGGAAGTTCTCTATAACTCAGGACGTCGAGGCGCGCGCTGCTACTCATATTTTTAGTAGGATTAGTTTTGCTATTGCTAAAGGTGTGGGAGCCCAGATAGTTTCGAGGCTCCCCACTAATTTCTTGTAATCATATGGTTTCGTTTCTAATGGAAGTGACGTTTTATTAAATAATAATAATAATAATAATAATAATAATAATAATAATAATAATAATAATAATAATAATAATAAACAATAATAACAATAATAATAATAACAATAATAACAATAATAATAATTTATTGACATGATCTTCGGCTTTTCACAAGCGCTTTGTCTCATTTTTACCTCTATCATCATACAATAGAATGGCTCAAGCCCAATTTCATTACATGATTAGGGTTTGCTAGAAGTTTTCAAAGGTTAAGATATAATCCTAATAGACATAAGTTTCTTATGCAACAGGGTTTGGCTGACTATCAAAAGATAGATTACGATTATATGCATTTACCATAAGGTAGAAAGAGTGCTTCTAAAATAAGATTACGTAAACTAGAGGAACAAAATAAATTAGTGTATTAGAAAACTAAAATCAAGTGATTAAGATAAACTAATGCTATATGAACAAAGATCATTTGAGGACTAAACATTCTTTATATACCAAGGGATCAATCCCCACCTTTCATTCATTTTGATCTAATGGCTTAGATTAGAGTTAATATTTATACTACAAGGGTATTTTAGGAATATTTAAATACTATTTTTTACTCTCATCTCAATTAATGCGTCATTTTTTTTACACACACAAAGTGAGTGTTTGTTTCTTCTCTCTCATCTAACTACCTCCTCTAACCATCTCCTTCATCGCGATCATCATAGAAACCCTAATTTTTTCTTCTAAATTCATTAATTGATCTCATTCTTCATCCCGTACATCACCTAACCCTAATTTTTTATCGTTTATTTTTATTTAAGCTTAATTTAAAGCCAAATTATAAGCTATATGTTTCTATAAGCTGAATTATGAGCTAACTTACTTATTTTTTTATATTATATGCAGGTTTTATGGATTCGCTTCAAAGTTCTGTTTCTACTACTTCTGAAGAGATCGCTGTTAATGATTCTTCTACTGCTTTTGAAGAGATTGTTGTTAGTGATGATGTTTCAGCTAAGTATGCTGAGGAGATTGTTGCTTATGAACACGGTGATGAATCTGTAGCAATTAAGAGTAAGTTTTTTGATTATTTTAATTTTTTCTATAATCTGTTTGTTAGTGTTAATAAGCTATGTTATTTAGATGTTATAAGCTCTGAATATGTTATTAAGATGTTATAAGCTCTGAATAAGTAGTTTTAAGCTTTGAATTATTAGTTGATTATATTTGTAGTTTGGATATCATATATGATATATGACATGTGATATATCAATGTTTTTGTATCACATGATATATCACATGTGATATATCAATCTCAGCTTTGAATAAGTAGTTTTAAGCTTGTCATATCATATATGATATAGCACATGTGATATATCAATGTTTTTGTCTTGCATCTGTTATATCATAGATGATATAATTATAACATGTGTCTGTGATTTCCTTTTTAGTAAATCTCTGTTTTTATTTTTTGTTTTATTATTTTTTTTTCAGATTTGAATGCTTTGAAAACTCCTGAATCATTTGCTACTCACTCTAATTTTGATACTCCTGGTGGAACTGTTTATTATATTCCGAAAGTTCTTGTGGATGTGTTACTTGTTAAGGGCAAAGTTTATAAGTCGATTGATGAGTGCATTGCTGCTTATATGAAATATGCTGCTAAAGCAGGGTTTGTGGTTAGGAAGTCATGCCAGAAAAGGTTGAGGAATGGTATTGTGAAGCAAAAGTATTTAGTGTGTAATAGGGAAGGTTATCCAAAGGGAATTCATGTGGAAACGTTAGACTTAGAGAATAGTGACAAGCAGGTTAGAAGTTCGAACCTGCATATCACAGGGTGCAAAGCACGTGTTATTTTTTATTTGATTTCTGGTACTTCTAAGTACAGGTTGAATGTCTTTGATAGTATTCATAATCACGAGCTTGAACGTGAAGAGTATAAGCATTTGTCAAAGACTGAGAGGCAGTTGACGTATGTTGAGCAATTGTTCATTGTTAAAGCTGCTAGCGTAAATATAGGCGCAACGAAAGCTCATCACATCTTAACTAGTTTGAAGGGTTCTTATTTGCTTGTTCATGGAACGACTGTTGATTTTAAGAACTTTATTAGGGGTGTGAACTGCTATATAGGTGATAGTGATGCGCAGATGCTTATATCTAAGTTGGAGAATAGGAAGAAGCATGTGCCGGATTTTTCATTTGATTATTTGGTCGAAAATGCTGAGCTTGCGGCTATTTTTTGGGCTGATGAAGTTTCTAAGTTCAACTATAGAGAGTTTTGTGATGTTGTTACGTTTGATGCTACTTACAGTACGAACAAGTAAGTATTTGTATGTTCAGTATGATATTTTGATTATATGATTTTCTATTTAATCTGTTATTTTAAGTATTTTTGTTTTTTGTTTTTCAGGTACAAAATGGTGTTTGTTCCCTTTACAGCCATAGATAATCATCGGAGGTGTGTAACAGTCGCAGCAGGCTTGTTGAAGAACGAAACTACAGCTTCGTATATTTGGTTGCTGAAAGCGTTCATAAAGGCGTTTGGTAGGGCTCCAAATATTGTTGTTACTGATCAGGATGGGGCTATGAGAAATGCCATTGAAGCTGAGTTTGCGGGTTCTAAACACAGACTTTGCATGTGAAATATTACTCAAAAGCTCCCTGGAAAGGTATTTTTCTGCCTTTCTGTTTATCATATGTGATACTTGATTCTCTGTGTATTTCTTATTGATTTATCATATATGATAATTTGAACTTTTTTTCAAATAATATGTTAAATCATATGTGATACTTGATTTTATTTGTATTTATTATTGGTTTATCATATATGATAACACATTTCTATTTTCAAATCATTTGTTAAATCAAATGTTATTTGTTTTGTTTACAGATATGTTCAAAAATCTATGATGATACCGACTTTAAAAAGAAGTTTAATCAAATTGTATGGAATATGTATATCGGTCTGGAGGAGTTTGAGGATAGATTGTCAAAGTTATTGGAGGAGTTTAGTTTGCAGAATCATAAGTGGTTAAAAAAGATGTTTAATATACGTTCGTGTTGGATTCCTGCTTATTTTATTGATTCCCCCTTGTGTGGTTTGATGAGGACGACGTCTAGATCTGAGAGTGAGAACTCCCTTTTCTCTCATTTTACGAATCAAGGTTCCACTCTTATGAATTTTATAAATTGATTTGAGACAGCAATGGAAAAGCAGAGGCATATACAAGAGAGGCTTGATCATAAGACTATTGATTTTGTTCTGAAGTTTAGAACCTATCTTAAGATTGAACGTCATGCTTCGAAGGTTTTTACTCGTCCTCTGTTCGAGCTGGTCCAAGCAGAGATTTTTGCAGGCACATGGTATTGTCAAATAGAAACCAAAAGCTTGGTTGAAGGATCTGAGGTCTCTGTTATTAGAGAAACAAAATTTGTTGATGCACTAATGGAGAAGAAGAATGCTAAGTTGAGAGAGAAAGCTAGGAAGAGAGTTAAGGATAAAGGTAAGGATAACGATAAAGCTGAAGAAGAAGATCCAGTTAACCTGTTTTATAGAGTTGATGGATTATATAAGGTATGTTAGCTACTTAAAAAATATTGTTTATTTTTTTTATCATATATGATTTTTTACTACCTTATTTATGTTGTTTTATCATATATGATTTTTTACTATCTTCTTTCTTTTTTTCCCATTAAGGTGTTGCGTAACCAAGAGGATGGATCAGTTGTATGTTCCTGTCAGCTTTTTCTTCGTGTTGAAATATTATGCAAGCATGTTTTTTGTGTGTTTAAGAACGCCAATATTGAAGTGATTCCAAGTCAATACATATTAAGGCGTGGACAAAGAACCTTATACCTGCTGCTTTGAGGAACAAAAGGAACAGATATGGTGAGAAGAATGAGATTGTTGAGAATTATGCAAATGAGGCAAGTTCCATTGTTGATCACTGTATCCATATGTTGAGTAAAGATGAGGCGAGGTTGTCTTCTTTTGTTGAAAAGTTGAGGTTGCTAAAGATTGATGTCGAGGCTGATTGCCCAAATCCTCCATCTAAGAACAAGGCTGATAATTTGGAGGAACTTGTTGGAATCCCGAAGCCAACTGAAAAAACCATTAACAATCCAGCTCTTGGTAATCCTAAAGGCCGTAAAAAGTTGCGCATAAAAGGGGAGAAAGTGCAAGCTCTTGATAAGAATTCGAAGAACATGAATGCATGTTCGTTATGTGGAGAGACAGATGGTCACAACCGGAGGACGTGCCCAAAAAATTTTGAAGAAGAGGCCGTGTTGGATCAAGTTGAAGTTACAAGGGAAGGGGATTTGGATCAATCAGAAGTTACAAGAGGAGAGGTCTTGGATCAACCATGAATTTCAACATAATTCGTCTGCATATTTTTTTTAATTTCATTGATTATTATTTGTTTTGTTGGATTGTGTTGAAGAAATTTGAGTAACAGACCTAGACATGATTGTTTGATTATTACTGAGTTTTTATATGAAACAGATTGTTGCTGATTGTTTTCAAGTGTTTTGGTTACTTTCATTTCAGTTATCACATATGATAATTCAGAAGTAATTTTTTTAGGTTTATTATCATATATGATAATTCTCCGAAATCATATATGATTTTACACTTGGTTTTTTCCATTTTGATTTATCATATATGATAACTTATAAAGAAGAGTATATTATGATTGTGTTCAAGTGTTTTGGTTACTTTCATTTTAGTTATCACATATGATAATTGTGAAGGAAAATTTTTAAGTGTATTATCATATATGATATTTATGTATGATACTTTTTTTAGGCAGTGTGTTATAAAACTGAGTCGATTAGCGATAAACAACAGCTATTACAATTGATTTATCAATTTGTGCAATAAAAACTTAAACAAGACATTCAAAATCACATCCAGAAATGTTTCGCCATTTTCATTTCTTGAGAAATGATGGCAACGTAGTACCTAGAAAGTTAAACCATTATCCTACCTGGAAATTTAAACTGTCTTGTGATATTCTAGCATACGACATACGAAACAAGACATTGTTTTAACATGTTTAAGCCATATTATATGGCATAAGATATTACATAATAAAGTCTAAAGAAATTAGATCTTAATCTGCATTAGTGGCCCCAAAAAGATGTTGTACGCCCCCGTCCTTCTATTCTTGTGTTATCAGTCCTACTTCTGAATTTTCCACCACTAACCGCTAACCTTTTCCATCATGTTGCACTTGCAACATGGTCCTTTGCCTGCTCTTCCTTCTTCTTTCCAATCTCTTCTCTTATCAACTTCTGCAACTCTTCCTTGTTTGTGTATTTCTTTGCAAACTCAAATGCTTCTTCATTTATCATTTCTCGGTGATTGTTCAGTTCATGCGTTAACATCTTGGTTGCATACTTGATTCTCATTCTTATTATCTCCATCTCCTGAGCTTTTCCTTCTTTTGGAAATTCAAAGTTCCAGTTCTTCAAAGTTTCTCCACCATAGTGCTCCATATGCATCATTATGAAAATACCACAATCAATGACATTCTGTGTTGTTCTCAACTTTAGCTTCATCACTGTTGTCTTTTTTTTTTTTTTTTTTTGCTATGTAAGATGCTTTTTTATGCTTGTGGGATTCCAGATATCTTGAAAACAGTTTTTTCTACACAAAATAGAAAATTCATTTTAACAAAGACAATTCATTATCTCATATGTCGAAGGCGTTTTCTGCGGCTTTGCCGCAGAAGACGCCTTCGGCTACAGCTAAGCCGAAGGCTTAGCTGAATAAGACCCTTCAATGTAAATTTATAATATCTAATCACTTACCAGAACATCACATTGTTTTTATTTTTTTATATCATATATGATACTTGATTTTCTTTTGTATTTTTATAGGTTTATCATATATGATAATTCACATGTTTTTTGAAATCATTTGTTATATCACATGTGATACTTTTTTTTTTCTATCACTTACCAAAACATCACATTGTTTTTATTTTTTTATATCATATATGATACTTGATTTTCTTTTTTATTTTTTATAGGTTTATCATATATGATAATTCACATGTTTTTTCAAATCATTTGTTATATCACATGTGATACTTTTTTTTCCCATCAGTTACCAGAACATCACATTGTTTTTATTATTTTATATCATATATGATACTTGATTTTCTTTTGTATTTTTTATAGGTTTATCATATATGATAATTCACATGTTTTTTCAAATCATTTGTTATATCACTTGTGATACTTTTTTTTCCCCATATATGTGATAGTGAAAACACAATAATAAATCAGTACGCATCATTACTTGAGCATAATCTCTAATTACTTACCAGAATGTCACATTCTTTCGAGTATTTTAATTCATAAGTCGCCCCTGAGTTGGAGTTGTCAATGATGACAGAAGTACCTTTGAGTAGATTGAAAACAACCAAATAAAAGTGTTCATGTGCAACTATTAGAAAGAATGCCTGTATAAATAGAGTAAGAAAAATTAGATTCATTTTAATACAAGTAAAACTTTTTTCATAATAAGTAAAATTATTTCTTACCAATTCCACATTATCCATTGATTTTTCTTCTGGATTGGCTTTAAACACGGTTATCAAGTTTGCACAAAACTCTTTATACTGCTTCTCTTCATCTTCCCTTTTTGCTTACACTATTTGTGTTGTCTGTTTTTATAAATAAACATATGTTAAAGAAACAAATTTACGATTTTAGCAATTAAGTTCTAATTTTTTAGGTAACTTACAAGTATTCCCATGTGAAAATACTGTTTAATCTTTTCTCTTCTGTTGTTGATTTTTTCTTCATAGCTTAAAACACAAGCAAAGCTGTCGATTACACTAGAGTCCACTTTTAAAAGTGGTGCTAGTGTTTGCATGTTGTCTCTGAATGTTGTTACGCCCCATGCCCATTCTGTTTCAAATATAAATTCGCTACACAAATAGATAAAGCATAGTTAGATATATTTTTAGCACAATTTCACACTTTTTATTCATTTGATTCTTTAATAGTTTAAAACATACTTACTATGGATTTCCTTGCATGGAGAATAGAGCATTGGTTACCATCATTTCATCTGGCTGAGATGGTGTATTTATGACAGTTTTCTTGTTCATATATGGTGAAACCAGATATCTTGAAGGCTGTTTTGCTCTTTTTTCAAGTCGCTCTTCTTCCTCTTTAGCTTCTTCAACAACTTGATTTCTTGTCCTTTTTGGAATCTTTGGTGTTTCAATTGCAGCCGTTTTTTCAATCATTGGTGCTTTTTCTTTTGCTACCGTGTCAGTTTGAACTGCAGGTTTGTTGGTAACTGGGCATATACCAAGACTGAAACTTGGTGGTGAAATTGATTTCATTCTCCTTGTTGTCATTTTTTGTTTTTGGTGAGGTGGATTTTCTTGCTGTGTTTTTTGTCGATTTCTTTTGTGATTGATTAAGCTTTTCCAAATTTTCTTGTGCTTGACTCATAAAGGCTTCATAATTATCATCCACAGCGAAATCGGCATCTAGTTCATCTGTTCCTGTCATAGATTATGGTTGTTCTTTTTCCAAAATCTTGTTTGGATTCTCTTGATCGATGCCCTATTTTTTTAGTGTCTCAAAAGAATGAATTGGATTTCCCTTTAACTTCTCAACTGGTTTTTCTTTCTCCTTTTCCACTTCTGTTTCCTTTTGTTTCTCGACTTCAATTTCTTTATCTTTTTCCTTCTCAACCGGAATTTTTTTTCCGTCTCCAATTCTGTTTCCATCTTATCCTCTTCTTCCCTATGTTCTTTTTCCTCTTTTTTTTCTTGTTCAACACTTGTTTTCATTTCATCTTCACTCTCACTCTCTTCTTCACTGCCACTCTCTTCTTCACTCTTTTCTTCCTTTTGCATTGTATTTTTCTTCTCAAGTTCTTCATTTTCAATCCCACTCTCTTCTTCACTTCCATTCTCTTCGTCACTTCCATTCTCTTCTTCACTCCCACTTTCATCTGTTTTATCAATGACATTTTCTTCTTTTTTATCTTTAGATTTATCTTCCTTATCTTTCTCATCGACATCATCATTTCCATGATCACTTCCATCATCAATTCTATCATCATCAGTGTCTCCATCATCACTGTTGCTTTCTTCACTATTTTCTTCTTTTCCTTCATCAATATAAATATCTATCTCTTTAAACATTGATTTGTATCTTTTACATAAGCCTAACAACTGCTTGTCTCCTTTGAACTTCATCATACCCTCCCTCATCGTCTCAGCTAGCTCTTTCTTTTCATTTATTATGATTTCAAACTTCTCTTCTATTCTTTCAGAGAACTCCTGTAAAATTAGTAATATGTATTAGTTTTTTTAATCTATATTTAAAATCATATGTGATATTTTTTATTTTACAAAAACATTTGAAGTATCATATATGATTTTCAAAATTATCATATATGATTTTTCAAAGAAATTTAAATCTTACTTAAAATCATATATGATTTTTCAAAGGCTTAGCCACAGGCAATGCCTTTGGCTTTAGCCACAGGCATAACCTTCGGCTATAGCCGAAGGCTATGCTGCAATTTATAACATAATCAATTTATATAGCAATCAAAATAGAAGATAAAATTAACCTCTATGGTTTCTGGTCTCTTTGGTGGCAATGGTTCATTGTACACATCATTTCCCTTGTATAAATTCAGACCAGTTTGCTCTTCGTCTGGATCAAATTCTTCATGATGATCAAGCTTCCCCAGGCATTCTTCCTTCATTTCCATTCCTATCCTCTTCCTCATCGCCTAAGTGTTCCAACTTCTCAGTGCTGGACGATGATGCGTAGCTTGAAATGTTGGGAAGTTTGTTGAGTCCAAGTACAACAGTTATTTCATACAAGAAATAAATTTGTGTTAGATTGTAATATTTGTATAGTATTGAATCACATTTGATAAATGTATAGAAACATGTAGAACAACTTACACATAAGAAGGTTGCTGGCCCATAATAGTAGTCGCCTATCTTCACCTTTTCCCAATTATGCTTACTTGTTTGTAAGCAATCCATTATGTATCCACACCAGTCAATATCCGAAATTTCATCACTTTCTTTGACATGTTTTAACACTGTCTTAAACACCTTTGCACCATTGTCTATTGTCCCCATGGTGTTAGCAAACAGTGTCAAGAAGTTTATTGTGAAGATGAAATCAGCTTTGAATGTGCTAGATATCTCCGTTGATATTGCAGCTGGTGTGATTTTTTTTACTTGAGAGTATTGTTTTTCCCATTCTTTGATGAAAGGATCGTCATGATCTCTTTCTTCTAGCTCTTCCAATTTCTTTGTTCCCATTGGCACACCTAGCATGTCATTAATTTTTTTGTCTTGTTACCTTTATTGAGCCTTTCTCTAATCTTAATTCCATGCTTGGTGGATGGAATTTATCAACCACGTGGTATATCAAAGCACTTGGAAGTTCAGTTATCGGGAAGTTTTTGTATCTCTCGAAACCAATATCTCTCAGACATTTCTTTCTTATTTCTGTTAAACCAACCATGGCATCAAACATGGCTTTCGGTGATGACCTTGTAATGCAGGTTGGGTATATCACCTTTTTGGTTGCTTTTTTTTGTTTTTCTTTTGTCGGTTTTTCTTTTTTGGCCTTGACAACCTTGCGTTCCTTCTCCTCCTCATCCTCGTGCTCCTCCTCTGTATCATCTTCTTTTTCTTTAATTTCTATTTTTCTCTTTTTTGTTCTCTTTTTCTCTTCCTCCTCCGTTTCACTTCCTTCCTCCTCCTCCTCCTCCTCCTCCTCTTCGCGCTCTTGACTACTTTCTGCTTCTTCATTTGTTTTTTTTAGTGTTTTGCCTTTTCAATCTCTTAGAAGATGTAGCAGGTTTTTCTGCTTCTTTTTTTGTTTTCTGTGCACGCCCTCTTGTCGTACACTTTGTCTTGACATATCTATTTTTTTCTCTTTGAACAACTTCTCGTTGTTCTTTTTTAAATTCCTTCTTTTTTGGCTCTGGCTTCTTTTTGTTGTTATCATCTTCCTCCTTTTCTATTTCCATGTCATCAACATCTTCTATATGTACTGCAAAAAAATATTAAAATTTTATCACATCTGATAAATCAATAACAAATACAAATAAAATCAAGTATCATATGTGATAACACATGTTATTTGAAAAAAAATATGAAATATCATATATGATAAAGCATTTAAAATATACCTTTTGCAGCTTGTCTTCCTTTTGTGGATGACTTCAAGAACGGCAATGTTGTAATTACTTTTTCCACATCGTCAGTTTCCTTTGCTTTACCTTTATGTACATTTTTAAAACACGTATGTTTAGTAATTATGTTCAAGCAGACCAATTAACACACATCATCAGTGTTTTTTTTTTCCGAAGGCTTAGCTACATTGATAGCCTTCGGCAAAGCCGAAGTCTATCACTGTAGTTAAGATAAGTGTTTTTTTTCAATATTATATGTGATAAAATGCATTCAATATCAACTTAATCTATGTATAGGTGAATATTTTTGATATATCCTATGTGATAAAATACAGACTAAGCAGCATCCTAGGGCTTTTTCTATTCCAAAGTCGTAGTATTTGTGTATGCCAAAGGCATTTACATATATGCCGCATCCTATGCCTTTGTGTATGCCAAATGTGTCTTCATTTAAGCCGAAGGCGTCTTCTGCGGCTTAGCCGCAGCCAACACCTTTGGCATAGCCGAAGGCGTCTTCTGCGGCTTAGCCGCAGAAGATGCCTTCGGCATTTCCTTCTTTTGCGGCTTAGCCGCAGCCAATGCCTTCTTCTGCGGCTTAGCCGCAACGAATGCCTTTGGCATAGCCGAAGGCGTCTTCTGCGGCTTAGCCGCAGAAGATGCCTTCGGCTTTTCCTTCTTCTGCGGCTAAGCCGAAGGCTTAGCCGCATAAGACGCCTTGAATGAATGCTTCTAATCTGTGTTTTTTATTTCAAGATCAACTGATTTAGTCTGTTAACTTTGAAAACCTAATTTCTAGTTACCTATTTTTTCACAAAATCACAATAACTTGCATAAACATTCAATAATCAATGTAAATTCATTACATCTTCAGTATACTCTCTATACATAGTACGCATCAATATTTAAAACATATATGATAGTAAGAGATAGTAAATTTGTTGTTTAAAATGTATAAGTATACCTTTAATCGGTTTTTTAACCGTATTTTTGTTCTTCTTTTTATCCGGAGATGGGTATGGTTTCAGTGCTATATCATCTCCGCCACTTTCCGCCATTTTTTCCGGTGAGATTTGGTAGATCTGGTGTGTTTCTAGGGTTTGATTTTGATCGGTTTGTTTTCCGTAATTAGTGTGTGTTTGGTGAGGGAATTGTGATGAAATGAAAATGCGTTAGTGGTGTTTGTTGGAAGTGTAATTTTAGTTAATTGCCCCTCCGTGTATTTTATTAGTAGTAACTGTTTTGATCTCAACCGTTGATCAAAATTAAATCAATGGTCCATATATGTCCCTTGGTATGTGAGTAATGTATGGTTTTTGAAATAACTCAACTCATGCTATATATATTATACTCTCTAACAGGTTTTGTTAGCAACAAGGAGGATAGGCTTTCGTGTTCCGTTGGACTGCTTTAAACAAACATTTTTGATATTAAGAACTACTCATGACTAACAAAACTCTTATTTTTAGAAGGTTAGAGTTATCATTAACAAAACTCTTATTTTTAATAAAGATAATATTATGTCATGTGTAAACTAGCAATACTTTATTTTTAGTTATGTAGGATCAACTTAACTAGAAACCCCTTATTTCCTGATGTGACGGGTTGGATGACGAGAAAAAGATAAAGGAGTAGCTATCAATTGTGTAGACAAGCATTTTATTTATTTATTTATTTATTTATTAATATTTTTTTGGGTATTAAAAACAAACTTTATAAAAGGTTACAAGATAAATTTTCATCACAGAAGTATCAGCTTGTTTTAGAAAACTACTCAGACTAGCTTTGTTTTATTAGAAAACTACTCAGACTAGCTTTGTTTTAGAAAGCTACTCAGACTAGCTTTTCCTAAGGGTTTTTGTTTTTTTCCAACATAATATGATACATGATCAGAGTTAGTATCAAATAAGAAGAAAAGTTAAAATAAGAAGGATAAGAAGAAACCACAACCACACATTTTAGATGCACCTATAAAATTAGATGCATCTCCCTTTAATTTTCTCCATGCTATTTAAAATATGTGGCTAAAAATCCTTCTTATTCTTCTTATTTTAGTTTTTTCTTCTTATTAGATCCCTTCCCTGCATGATCATTCAAACAATAATTGTTTTTAATTAGAGCTTGCTACGAAAATTAGAGGTTTAATTAGTAGGACGACTACATATATACATTTATTTTTTCTCTTATTTGAAATATGTTGGGCTACAGTGAAATTCCTATTTTATTTGTCTGGCATGTTAAAAACGTTTAAGTTCCAATGTTTGTTTATATTTTTCCTGTATGAAATAGTTAAAAGAAAATCTTAAAAGTTCTTGCTGAAATAAAAATCGACATATCATATATATCGTATTTTAATAAATAAAATACATACTCAAGTAGCACATTTTGTATTTCGTAAGGAGTATAACTTAGATAAGATAAAAGACTATAGATCTGTGCGTTGAAATTGTAATTATTTTGTCGCAAAATTTTCATACATTGATATATTTACCACTCCCAGATTCATGTCGACCATTTTTTGCATTATAAAAAAGATTATCTATAAAAACTTTTATACTTGATTATCATAAAGAAGAACAACTTTTTTGACTTTGGAGAGGCCATCCTCGTCAATATTTTATTTTAGAAAACTATGACGGTCCACGAAAAAAAGGGGAAGAAAACTTATTGTAAGCTAACTGGACGTATTTTCATGAAGAGAATCTATGTCTCGGCTTATGGAAGAAAACAATGAAATGATGATGTCTATGCATATTGGCCTTTTCGTGTTTTTAAAAATATAGGTCTAACGACTGTTATCTCTTTGGTTTAATATTTTTCTGTTCTTTAAGGTCTTTCATTAATAGTACGTTTCATTCGGCAAATTTGAAATCTTGTGGTGGTGTTAGTTCAAGCTCACCAACAAACGTCAGCAACATCTTTCTTCGTTTTGTAAACGCGTTACAACAAAATAACAACTAGTGAAGTGCATAAAACAACAAGCTATATGTTAATCAGCTGAGTATAGAAATCAATTCAAAGTAACAAACTCGATTAGGTCATTGATACTTGATAAAATAATAATCTTGACTCTTCATTCATTTTATATATATATATATATATTTTAATGGCAAGTTAGTAGTTAGTGATTCAAGCCCATAATGATATTCAATTGGCAGTATGCAAGCATCAAAGTTATCTCCTTATATAATAAACCCCACTATGTACTACACTAAACACAAAACAAAAAAACTTAGTATTAACATCATAAAATAGCAGTGTTTTTTTGTAATTGTTTATTTTGGTAATTAATTTTTTTTAATCACTTTGTTAATATACTTGCATTATAATGGTAATTATTTTCTCAAATTTTCAATTGATAATTGGTATAACTTGTCAAGATCTGAACATAACGTAAGTTACACTCAAATGTTGACAATTTGTGACATTTTCATCCGATTGTGTAGGAAACAAGTCAAAAATTTAATAAAAAAAAAAAAAAAAAAAAAAAAAAAAAAAAAAAAAAGGATAGCCGGAGATTTTTATTTTTTTATTTTTTTTACAACTCCACCGAAAATACGTCAATATTTTGTGTAACTTACATTACATTAGAGGCTTTGATAAGTTATACTGATCATCCATTGAATAATCGAGAAAATATTTACTATTACACATGCAATTAAGTGTAATAAACTGAATTACAATAACTTTAAGTAACGACAATTACAAAAAAGTCCGCTGCCATATATTATCACATTAACTCAAGATTTTAACATTATAACATTGAGTTAGGATCAAATAAAAAGAAAAATTAAAATAAGAATGATAAGAAGAAACCACAACCATTCATTTTAGATGTACATATAAAAATAGATGTATCTCCACTTAAAATTCTCTAATATTTGAAATTTGTGCTTAGAAATTCTTCTTATTCTTCCTATTTTAGTTTTTATTCTTACTGGATCCCTTCCCTTATAACATTAACCCAAGATTTTAACAGTAGCAACTTTTGAGTTAGACATCGGATACGTAGCTCAAATTTTTCTTGAATAAAAGAATTTATGTAGCTCAAATTGCGCCGATGCCGCACTAAAATTTTTTCGACATGTTACTTTGGAAACAGAATGCATGGATAAGTTGTTGCATTTTGTAAGAGAAGTTAATATGTAGTAAAATACTTTTCATTGAAACAATCTATACTACTATATAATGTATTTGGGATTATTCTATAATTAGAAAGGCTTAAAAATTCAGACTTTTACTTACTTATTATGGAAACAACCACCCCTAACAATCACTCCCAACAATTTATAACCACTTCAACAACCACCTCAAACAATTTATAACCACCTCAACAACCATCCCAACAACCACTTTCCACCACCCCACCTCCCTCCTCTTCACCCCAATAATCCGCCCCCACATCGCGCGGGCACCTTTCTAGTAATTATTAAAATTAGAAAAACTCAGCTAAAAATAAGCTTGAGTGTTCATTTATTCGTGTGTTTTAGTAGTATAGAATTAGAGAGAGAAGAAAAGTGAGGGGGCGGTTGGCCGTTGGAAATGGACCCACAAACATGTCGATATTACAGTTTTTACTTAATTCATTTGGTTTCGTCCACGTAAGATCGACGTGTGTAGGCATGTGGGGTCCACCATGAGGGAAAATCGAACAAGATGATGGGACCATCTGCACATAATCCTCATCGACGATGACGAAGAGACCCATGCAGCAGAAGCGGAAGACGAGATTTAAGGCTCTCACCGTCTTCACAATATTTGCTGAAATTAAACTTTCATTAAAACTGGAAAAAAAAAAAAAAAAAAAAAAAAATACCTTAATAATTAACAACGTAACATATAAGAACATTACTCGTAATATTTGCTCCCGAGCTCGGACGAGGTCATCCTGATGATATCTTTCCTCCGGATAAAATTGAGACATATTGCCACTATTTTGTCTTTTCTAATCATATTACTTTATTATACATTTATCATGGGAAACGACGCTGTTCAATGCGGCTCCAAAACGATGTCGTTTTGAATTTCTTTTTAACTCTTTGGTTTGCTTTGAACGACGTCGTTTCATGATTAGGTAGAACTTTGGACGAAAACAATGCCGTTTTCTTTATAGCTTGACTTATACACGTCTTAAATACAGTGTAACGTGTCTTAGATATGCATATACTCCTTAAGAACATGTGTGCGTCGGCTCACCACCTACAAAATCGGACTGTGTGTGACATAGTGATATGAGAAAGAGAGTAATTGTGTGACTGTGTGTGTGAGATTGTGTATTTTGTGGTAGCATCTTGATATTATCACCTAATTTGGAATTGAAAGAAGAGTAACATTACACATGCAAAGCTTCAATTGCGTGTGGAAGGTTCAACTTTAATAGTTATGTCGATTAATTTTAGATACATTTAGTCGAGGGATGTTTATATCTGTATAGTGCTGTGTGGTGGGGTGGGGGGGGGGGGGGGGGTGGGTTGAGATTCTAGTGTTAAGTGAAAATTTTAAGCCGATTAATATGTGGGTTTGCTATTTTTGGCTGTTTCAAGATATAATCAGTTTTGATACTTTTGATTAATGTATGATATTTCGGCTTACTTTGTAGCCGACCGATGTTTTTTAAAGTTTGGCATAGCTTTTGAAGGCTCATAGTTGTTCACTCTATGCTATTTGTTTAAGTTATTGCTGATTTTATATGGTGTGCTATAAGTCATGTTTATTTTAGTTTATAGGGTATGCTGTTAGTTGATTTATGGATATATGTTTTTGTTTGTTTAAACTTAAACATGTCTTTTAAAGTCTAATATGTGATGATAATTCTTGATGCTATGCACTTTGTATAATCTTTCGTCATAGGTGTGATGTGCTTTCGTTGTAGGTATAGATTATATTATCAAGTTTTACATATATATTTGGCCGACTTAATCTATAACAAACACTAACGAGCAGTGTACTCGATCAATGTAATACAATTTGTAAGTAGAGTGTCGATCACTAAGAGTGGAATGTTAACACCTAAGTATCTATCAATATTTTAATCCTAAGGTCAATTCTAATTAAACCTAATCTAACACAAGGGTGGTTTTCAGCCTGAGAGACTAGTATGATGAGTAGATTAAATAAAATAGTAAATTAAACTAATAAGGCAATAGAAAACAAATACACATAAGAGGTCTGGCCGATAGTAAGGAAGATTTGTCACCCGTTTAATTGCTTAGTTATATAAGATGAGTACTAAAATATATTCTCTCTCAGTGGTTGCTTACGTGTATGCGTATATTATTCCAATGTCTAGATCCAGTCTAAACGTCTAGATTTCGGGTATTAAGTCTTCTCGACGGACTAATCCTGTCACGATTAGTCAGATCTCTGCATAAAGTCCACCTTAATGATTACTAAGTTTATATATTATTTATCCCTTTTACCGGCTTACAATAACTATGCATATGATGTTAATGAAGTAATTGTGCGAGACTAATGTCGACAAGGCACGCTAAACTTGTATATATATAATCAAAACATACGTACAAGCAACCAATAAAAACATCAAATATACTTTTAAAAGCAGGAAACAATTAAGTCCGATCAAATAGTGAAAAAGACACTAACTCAATAATTAAAAGAGTACTAATACAAATTAAACTAATCTTTCCATAAATTAAAGTACTAGCTGTGTCGAATTCTATGGTAGGTTATATTTGTAAGTTGTGTCGAATTTGGCAGACGAATGGGGTATTTATACATTCTGGAAACTGAATCGATACGGCGTATCCATTAAGTTGATACGTCGTATTTAGGTAACTTTGCATGGGGTCCAAGATTATTTTGTTCTGGAATATTCGTACACCGCCATATAATACAACACACCTTCAATCTTCATGCGGTGCATGTTCTTCAATATCTTGTATTATCTGGTGAAGTCTTGGGATTGATATGCCGTATCTCTGAAATGTCAAGCAGCGTATCTGGAGTAGGATGAATCAGATCTTCTATGTTGACAAAGGTTTCATATACAACGCATGGGATAAATCTATGCGGTGTATGCTTCAAAGTCATGGAATGGCCTTCATAATCGTCTAAGTCTTGATGTACGGCGTATCTATCTAGAATGATACGTCAT
This sequence comes from Artemisia argyi, assembly GCA_030686995.1. NCBI lineage: Eukaryota > Viridiplantae > Streptophyta > Magnoliopsida > Asterales > Asteraceae > Artemisia > Artemisia argyi. Next base: position 103,137,137 of record CM060700.1, read on the forward strand.
TGATGAGGCGAAAAATGATCCGTTTTTAGGGGGTCATTTAAGCCCGAATCTGACTTTATTTGATCAAATATTGCCCTAAATCGTTCCTTTTGTGATTTTGGGTACTTGGAGAGTGAATTCTGGAAAAGAAGCCATTTTGGACATTTTTGGAGCATAAAAGTGAAGAAAACGGCAAAGTATCAAATTTCTATGATGGGAACAGTGCATGAAGGCGTCAAGAGTTGCTCTTGACGGCGTCAAAGTCCCAAGAATAAAATACCGTAGTTGATGACGGCGTCACCAAGGCCGTCACGTGTAAACTTGTCAAAACTTGCGCGCGAAGTAGCTGATATTGTTTTGGTCATAACTTTTGCATACGAACTCGGATTTAGGTGATTCAAAAGCCCACGCAAAGAGGACGAAGAGATCTACAATTTGGTGAAAAAGTGGTCTTGACGGCGTCAAGAGTAACGGGCTGACGCCGTCAAGAAGGGCCGACAGAAAACATGCCTATAAATATAACTTCATAACTTCACTTTTTGTAAGCCCTAAACCCTAAAGCCGATTCCTGGGTTTAGGTGGGTGTTTTTCCAGCAATTTAGAGGGTTTCAATCACTCCATAAACATCATGTATTGGTTTGATGATTCTATCTCAATTATGTTTTCCATTATCATTGTTGTTTGCTCTTCTTTGATGATGATTTGCTAATTCACCTTGTCTCTACTTATGATTATGTGAAACTTGTATATAATTGATTAGATCTCATTGATTTCTTGTTGATGTTGTGTCTATCTCCATCAATTAAGGCGTGACAACTTCAATAGATCTAGTTGGTTTGGTTTATAATCCTTGTTTCCTATTGATTCTTGTTTTGATTGAATGATTTATATGTTAGGCTTAAGAAAACTGGCAGATCTCCAAATGGTAAAATGCTTGAACGTCTTAAGAAACATGAACCGAGGCGTACTAGGTCTTTATTGGTTGTATTTAATGCATGAGCCACTGTTTACAATCCCTATAGTTGTGCTGGGCATGGTGTAGGAGGAGATAAGAGCTCATAGAATTGGGGAGTTATGTATGCCACCCCATGAATGGTATTAAGGAATACAACCCGTCAATTAAAACAAGGTTACAATTCAATAGGTAGGATTGGATAGCTAGCAAGGAGTAACATATCATGGGTTGACATGCTTCACTTATCTTATAGAACCTTAGTTTATTTTCTTGTTTATTAGATTAATTAGTAGCTTTTGGGCTAGTTGATTAGCAACTAATTCCGCCCATTCTCCCAATACCCGAGATTTTTACTTGCTTTTCATAAAACATAAAAACATAAAAAGAATCATCCTTCACCTTTAGACCTAGTTAGATTAATTTCAATCCTAGCGACACTATTCCTAGCTGAACGATCAATCCCCCGGTACTTGTCACTATACTATACTACAACGATCAGGTACACTGCCTGGTGGGGGTTGTAAGCTTCTTGAGATCCCTCGAGAGGTAAAGCCTGTTGCGATTCCCACGCATCAGTCATATCTTCCTTTAGTTCAGTAGACTTTTCCATCGATCCATTTTGCTCTAATTTACGTCCAAAATAGCTGACTTTCACCAAATGCTTGTTTATAACTGAGATTTATAAAAGTAAGAGATTAAGTATCAATTCTCATTTAAAATAATATAAAACAAGCGATAAAGATAGGATAAAATATGCCAATAAAATATTATTATTTGATATCCTCAAATATCCCCTACTATAACTTTACTTATCCTCAAGTAAACCTTAGATTAAAACTTATGAAAATGTATTCTAAACATAGTCCAGGATTTTTTTTATAGCTTAAGCATTTATTCGTTTGATCATAATTGCACAACTAAACACCTGATAAGGATTTATTTGGTACGCTTTTAAAGGTCATTTAAGCCTTAAATCGTGTTTTTATGGTCAAATATGCTCTCAAATCGTTTCTTTTCTCATTTTAGGTACTTGGGATGTGATTTCTGAAATTTGGAGCATTTTGGATGTTTCTGGGCTCAAAAGTGAAGAAAATAACAAAGTCACGGAAAACCTATCAGGAATTGCACATGACGGCGTCACACCTTAATAGGTGACGCCATCACTTGAAGATAATGGAGCTTGGAAATACACATGATGCTCTAATGAACTTTTAAAGAATTTACACCTGACGGCGTCAGGTGTATTTACAAGTAGGCCGTCTGGTGTTAGCTTAAAGAGAGACGGCCCAGAAGAGCTATAAAGTGACGACATCAGAAGGTTATCTTGCACAAGACGAGACCCTAAAAACGGCGACCTGACGGCATCAGGATTTATAACCTGACGCCGTATGCATTTATAACTTGATGTCGTCACCCTTGCAAATCAATATATACATTTTGATTTTTCTTTCACTATTGCGAAACTTTGGAGACAAAAATCCTAGTACGAATTTTAGAAGATTTTTAGGGTTTTCATACCCTCTTTTCTTCCATGTTCAATTGAAGTTAAGTTTTCTTTTAATCATTCAATATGTCTATGTGTTGTTTGATTATTTGGTTATCTTTTCTTCCTATTAACATGTTAGCTTAAGTTTGTTAGTGTTTTCATAGATCTAATGAAACCTAGTTATTAATTATTGATGAGTTGTCTATTGTTTAGTTGATTGCTTCAATTAGGCTAAGAAAACTGGCTGACCTCCTTTGTATAACTAGCTTGAACGTCTTAGAAACTTAATCGTATGTGCACTACGGTTTTTCTCGTTGTATTTAATGCACGAATAGATGTTAGTGATTCTATGATTAGGGCGCTTAATGCGCAGTCATCGGAGAAATTGATATTTATAGAGTTGGGGAAGCTCACACACCCCATGACTGGTATTAGGGAATACAATGCTTCAACTAAAACAATTATACTGTGACATTCAATGAATCAATAAAAGATAACTAGGGAGTAATTATATCTAAGTAAAGACGTTTGTCTTCTCATAAGTAGTTCGCTACTTTTATTTTCTTGTTATTTTAATTTTTAGTTTAATTATTAGTTTTGGGTTAGTTGACTAACAACTAATGCCGCCTACTCCTTCAAAACTGAGATTTTTACTGCTTTCATAAAACATAAAAAATAAAAATAAAATCATCCCTTACCCTTAGGCTTAAATTGACATAAACTTCAACCTAACGACACTATTTCTCTAGAGAACGATCAATCCCCCGGACATACGTATAGTACAATACAATGACCAGGTACACTGCCTGGAGGATTGCAAGCTTCTCAAGATCCCTTAAGACGTAAAACATTTTTTGAGGCCGCAATCCTCGCATCAAGTTTTTGGCGCCGTTGCGGGGGAATAGTTATTCCTTAGGTTTTTATTTTTATTTAATTTATGCCTACTCACAAGATTCCTATCAAGTGAGATTTTTATTTTATTTTTATTAGATTTCTTTACTCTATCTTTTTCTTCGTGCTCTTGTTTGTATACCTTCTCGATGAATAACAATAATATTGATCACTTGATCCCCGTTATTCGTGTCTTTCGTCGTAGAAATTTCCAACTACCCATTCCGGTCTTCGTTAGGGAAAATGAAAACCCACTAAACCTTTCACTCGATCATCACTTTGGCAATAATTATGAAATGGATGAATCTGACCATGACACTGACCATGAAAATGATCCTTTTTATTATTCGGATTCCGATGAAGACTTAGGTGATGGAGATGTGATTGGTGAGGTTAGGAAAGATGAGGAGGTTGATCCTCTTAAGTATGTTGACCGTAGGACTAAAATTGAGAAATATAGCCCCTTTAATATGCAATTTGCTTGTAAAATCTGATATAGGAGCTTTGATGCTAACCCTAACTCATCTTTACCTATGAACATAATCTCTCGTGCTAATTATAATAAAAGCATGGTAAACGAGTTAGAATATCAAGGAGATAATGTTGTTTCTAGGGTTGAGCCATTGCACGTGTTTGTAGGAACTTTTGTCTAATTGGTTGATTTTATGGCTATGGAGAACTTAGGAGAGTTTAAGAAATAACAGGAATCAAACAATCAATGCTATTATTATCCATCGAGAGAGTTTACGAACAAAGGAAACAAAGAAATAAGATAGACTAAAGAAAACCTATAAAAATAAAATAAAAATCTTACTAGAAAGGAATCTAGCAAGTAGACCTAATAAAAAGAAATTTCAACCTAAACAATAACTATTCCCCGAAAGCGGCGCCAAAAACTTGATGCGTGGTTTTGCAACCTTGCAAAAGGTTTTACCTCTCGAGGGATCTCGAGAAGCTTGCAATCCCCACCAGGCAGTGTACCTGACGGATGTAGTATAGTGTAGTGGCAAGTACCGTTGGATTGATCGTTCTCTTGGGGAATAGTGTCGTTAGGATCAAAACTTAATTAAACTAGGCCTAGAGGTGAGGGATGATTCTTTTTGTATTTTTATAGTTTTTTAGAAAGCAAGTAAAAATCTCGGGTTTTGGAAGAGTGGGCGGAATTAGTTGCTAGTCAACTAACCCAAATATCTACTAATGCAATGAAAAGAAAATAACAAGAAAGTAAATTTGAAGAAAAACAATAATAAGAGGAACGTGTTTACTTAGATGTCACTACTCCCTAGCTATCTTTTACTAGTTGATTAGTTTGTTACAATTGCATGGATGATGGGTTATATTCCTTAATACCATTCATGGGGCCGTGTACGATCTTCCCCAACTCTACAAGATTCTACCTCTTCCTATGTCAAGCCGACAACTAGCTCCTAACATGGCCTCCTTAGTAGTTACTCATGCATTAAATTCAACCAATTAATCGTAGTACACATCTGATTCATGTTTCTTAAGATGTTCAAGCATGTTACCAATTGGAAGTCTACCGGTTTTCTTAAGCCTAACATCGATATCATTCATCCATTACAATTAATAACAAACAGCCAACCAATAATCAATAAATAGGTTTCATTACATCTAAGCAAACACAAAGAAAACCTAGCCTAGCATGTTAAAGTAAAGACAAGCATAAGATAGAATCAAACAATACATAGACATATTGAATGATTATTAGAAGACTTATCTTTATTGAAACATGGATAATAAAAGGGTGAAAAACCTGTAAAATTAGACCTAGGGTTTCTCCACAAGTTCTCCCAAAAGTCTCTCTAAAATTCTCCTCCTCTAATACACAAAAATTAGAAAACTATATATAGATTTTGTGGTCTGACGGCGTCACGTTATGATTCTGACGCCGTCAACCCGCCGCCTATATTTTTCTCGTATTGCCTAGATCCAGATCTGACGCCGTCATGTGTTAATCAACTCTTGGCCGTCACGTGTGTTTTTGCTCTTGACGGCCTTGTTGACGCCGTCATGTGTTATCTCCCAAAAACATTCTGGCGCGTCTCGTTATACTTTTTATCCACATTTTTGCCATAACGTGATGCCGTCACATGTAATACGTGACGCCGTCAAGTACTATTTCCAGCTTGATTTGGAGACTTTGCCGTTTTCTTCACTTTTCGCTCCAAAAACGTCCAAAATGTTTCTTTTTCCAGATTTCTTCTCCAAAGTACCTAAAATGACAAAATGAATGATTTAGGGCAATATTTGATCAAATAATCTCGACTTAGGACTTAAATGACCCCCTAAAAGCGGTACACTTTTCATCTCATCACATTTACTAGAAAGAATCATCTCAAATGTCACATATATTATATATTTATGTGGCCAAAGGACAAACAATAGTTACTCTCAAAAAACATTCGTGTGACTATAAGGTGTTTATGGTCACTGATACTGACTAATCCAACAAAACTTTTTCCTAATTTGTTACAAATATTCCGGGTTTTGGTCACTCTTTTTTTATGGAAAAGGCTACGAACTCAACAATGTGACCATATGCCACCTACGATGGCGGCACCTTTGGTGACACACAACGAAAAAAACGTGTGTGACTATATGCATATCGTCACACGTTTCTGGCATGACCAATAGCAGTTTCTGTACCAGTGATATGAAATTTTTGAGGGAGAGAAAGGAAAGGGCAAATAAACTACATGTTGGATGATGTTTGTAAAATGGTCATTCAGCTCTTGTATGCACATCTTTAATCCCTTTAAGGTTTAACACATTTCAACAAGTGGTTTAGGCATATTACAAGCTTTATTGAACTCTACATTTGCTAACTCATTGACGAGGAAACAAAAGAAGGGCTGCTTCAAGAGTGTTTTAATCATCATCTTCTTTGCAGTAGTTTTTTTGGTTCTACACACATATTTATGCTGCATCTGATAAATTTCAACCATCACGGAATCTCAACTATTGCAAAAATGACATTGCATGCCATTTTTGAGGGGGAGAATAAGCGTATGTCCTTCTCCTTTCGACTCTGGCAAAAATGTCATTAGCATGTCACTGTTGAGGGGGAGAATAGGCGTGTGTTCTTTCTCTTCTTTCGTGGGAGTAGAAATGTGTATGTTGGGGTTATAAATCACGAAGAGATCTAGCTTAATTCTTTGTGTCAGGGGGATTAGTATCTACCACTCTAAAATATTATGTGTTTTGTTACTCTGTTAGAGTTCTATAGTCACTTCTGGGATTCGAACTTGGTGTTATCATTTAGTATTCCAGTTGATTGACTGATTCAGATAAAGAAGAAGACCGTTAATATCAAGACCCTCAAACAGGATCATGACGTTAAAGTGTTGAATCTATAAAAAGGGATGGTCAGTTTGAGGGGGAGCCAAGTCAGAAACTTCACAAGATATTGAAGAAGCTTTTTACATACGATGACCAAATTGAGGGGGAGCAAACTCAATTAGTCATCATCTCATGACTCCTGAATACTTCAGTATAGGACTCATGAGGGTGTATCGACATCTTCTCATGGGCTAATATTATTAGTAATGAAGGGCTTCCAGTTAATGCTTCATGAACACATGATTATGATGATTTTGATTAATCACAACCATCAGGGGAGAGGAATATGTACACCAAAGACGCACAACGATGTTGTAACCCACTAACTTCCCCACTAGCTCCCCTTAGCTTAGCAAAGCCTTACTAACTTAACTTAGGCCCTCACTAAGCACTATTTAGGTTAGATATGCCTATAGCTATATCCCGAGTTAAATTTTTGCTTTATGACATCACTATTACCTATCTAACCTCTAGACAAGCTCACGTATACACCTATTCCAAACATCACTATGTTTACTTCATGTAAACATTTAGGTATGTCAAGTCAAGGTTACAAACATATTTTCACTAAGTAAACTATCACTCTAGTACACTATACTCATCAGAAAACCCTAATTGCACCTATGTGTTTCAAGTTAACTTTAAAACCCTAATTGCTTATCTGAACTAGCTTGATTGTATTCAAGGCTTAGGTATGAGTTACATTAGAAACTTTAGGATATATTAGACTTCCTAGATCATAGTACAACTCCCTAGAACCTAGGTACAAGTCCCTTAAGCACAAAACCCTAATTAGGTTATAACTTCCCGAAACTAGGTTAAACTTTCCCAAATCTTTACCAAAGGCTACCACCACTTAGTATAAGCCTCCTAGGACTTACTCTTAGTCACTAAACACTCATATAACCCTAATATAGGTACTAAACCATAGGAAAAACCCTAAACTCTCACTAGGAAAAACTAGGTTAAAATTAAACCTAACACTTAAACTAAGCTACCATAGCACCTCAAGTCTTACAACCAAGCACCCTATAACCTCCGTTATACCAAGCTAGCACCCTATCACCTCCCTAGCAAGCACGCAAGGAGGTGGATCACCTCCTTGTCACCTCCTTGGCTCGTTAGCTTCACCATGGCCACAACTGGCCTAAGGGCGCCCCTAGCCACTCCATAGCCATCATGAGTCACCACCTAGGTCACCTTAGCCAGCTAGTAGCCTTGGTTACTCACCTCCCCCATGACACCTCCTTATTTCTTTTCTTGGTTGCTACTCCTCGCTACCCTATAAATAGCGACACCCCATCTCCATTCACTTCACACCTACCATCTCTTCTATACCTCATAAATTCTATAGTACTAAGACCCTAGAACCCATAGAAGTTGAGTAAAATAGCCTTGACTCTTGTCGAGTTAAGTTTTTAGCTGAGAAACCCTAGTTGGTCACGTTAGAGTTCCCACGACCTAGGTAAGCTTTAGTTTTTATCCTAGTAACCTTAGTAATGATATACAACACCTAGGATATGCCTTAGAACCCTTAGAGTATCCTTGACCATTCTCATTTAGAAGTTTTCATTTTGAATCCCTAGTTTTAGATAATTATGTGTTTTATGCTAAAGTGCCTTATTATGTGCTATAATATGAATTATATAACTTAGATTAACATATATTAGCTTTACATAAGCTAAGAAACTTAGTTGTTTCATAAAAATATAGTTTACTTGATTTTAGGACTAGTTTTGCAATAGTTTTCATGCATAAGGGTATATATGGTAAATTTCTAAAAATATGAAGTTTAGGGACTGTTTTTGACATTTCTTAGAAGTTATAAATACAAGGAGCCTTTTTTCAAAATTTTAAAACCTTAGGATAAAAAGTAAAATAAGTTATAAACTTTTAACGACTAGTTTTGCAAATATTGTTAAGTTAAGGGTATAAAGGGTAATTATTAAAAGTTAGTGTAGTTTAAGGACCATTTATGTATAATACTCATAATGATAGCAGGTATGGTTTATGTGTTATGGATTGAATCAAGTAATAAAGTTTAGAGAGAGAAAGTGAGTTGGGAGGAATTCCTAGAGAGAGAAAGAGATGAGAGAAAAATGAGAATATTAGATTAAGTGAATGGAAGCTCCAACCCGCTCCACATGTGGAGAGGGGTATTTATACTAAGCTACAAACGCCCACACCCGGGCTGTGGATCAGGCATACAGTGGGTAAAGACCCGTCCTTCTTCCACAGTGTTACTTAAACTTGTACTAACTAACTAATATATAAACTAACTACGAGCTAACTTAATGCTATTACAATAATTAGGTGACCGAGACTTTTACAGGAATATTTGTATTCCTAACAATCTCCCCCTAAGCGAGGTCACCTTGGAGATTAAGCTCTTTGATCTTTAAGCATTCTTTAGTCTTTGTAACTCGTAGGTTCTAATTCTTCCCTTCTCTGCACACTTTGTACTTCAAGCAAGCGAACTTGTGATTTGGATTCCTTTGTGATATGAGATCTTTGAGCTTCTTTGAGATCATCAGCCATAATAAATCTCCAAGCTCATCCATAGTAGTATCGCCTTCATGTGACGTGGTGACTTAAGGACCATCATGCTCACACCCTTCTCGATCTAGAGACATTACATTAGAGTTGTGGATCAGGAGACTTTTTCATCAGAGTTGCGGAAACATTGTTGGTAGTCTCTCAACATTTTTTGTAGTATGTCTCTCATCATCATTGATAGTGATGAGGATGTATGAGCATGAGGTATGGATTGACCCGATTCAGCTGGAAATAGGAGCCATCAACACCATCTTTATATGTGTCCATGAAATAAAACAGTTAGCAATAAAGATAGAGAACGAATATGGCTTTGTCATTCGTTCTACGAGGACAGACTACCCTCCGGTTTTGTGAAAACCGACCTGTGATCAGGTAGAGTCTCTTTTAAAGAAGACTCTCCTTGACAGGATTTTCTAGCTTGTAGTAATGAATTTTCCAAAGAATCCACTTCGGAATCTTCATACATAGCATGTTCTCATACCGGAACGTCTCAAAGCAGACAACACGATAGAGTGAATCGGTGAATAGATATTCATGAATTGATGAGAAATTGATTTATAGAAATCACTCGCGTGTCATATAATAATCATTTTTGAGACACGACGAGAGTTTTAAGCTTTGAATCAAATTTCCATCAAAAATACTTTTGGTTGAAAGGTTATACACAATCAATGTGCTCGGAAATTAGTTTGTGAGCACATTGAAAGGTTTTTGCAAAAGTATCCGTCAATCCATATCCTGGAACAATTTTGAATCGCACCATTGTTGCTTTCCAGTTGTCACTTGATCATTGATCCAAGATGGATCTCACATGTCACCTACCAAGAGCTTGAGTGATGTTCGCTCTAGAAGGATTTCCATCTTCATTGTGAATATTTTCATATCACTCGGATGTTCTGGCAATACCACAAGGATAATGCGTAGGACTCTAAATATTTTATCTTATTTTCCACATTGTGTGAAACAATAAGCATATTTGGAATGTGTCTTATCGAGATTTATGGATGATCTCATGGCTCTAGACTCAATAGTGCGTTTTATCTGCTCCTGGAGATTCGGGAGGCGTCTCCTGTTTTAGGTATCAACAGAACTCGCACTGAGCGGTCGCTACATTGCACAGGGTTCCCCGTGAGAATGAAACAAGCTCTTTTAAGAGAACTTTAGTGGTTGGGAAGTTTAGTGTAGTGCGTCACTCAATCCATGACGTCTTGTCTTCAATACTGGTGTTATCTTAGTAACCGCCAGTAGATTATGCATTGAACCCGGTTTCCGGCCTAAGGTTGAATATATGGAGGGCTATTTCTTTTCACCCTTTCTCATTACATTTCTTTTTCATTCTTCAACCCCTTCAGTGCTTACTGAGACTTCACCACTAGAACCTTGTTGGGTTTTTTCCAGTCCTAGCTCTATCTCAGTCCGCACTCTTCCCTTTCTCACTTTACTCCTTTTTTCAATCATCCCTAAGGACTTCTAATCTATCAAGAGGATTGTCCCTCGGAATATCCTTCCGGTTCTTGTGGATCATGGGAACTCATACCTAACCTTAACCAACCTTATAACTCCATGCATAAAGATAAATGGTCTGTCTTTGGTATAACTTCCACAAACGCCTTTTGCTCCCCCTAAATATGTGCATCGATATTCAAAAGAGTTTAGCACATATGTGGGAGCACATTTATTGAGTCCAAAAGATCACGTTTGATTATCAGATTTCATATTTAAATCACATTCTCTCCCCCGATCAAAAATTTCAAATCTTTCGAGATTTTTGATCTCAATTGATTTAAATAAGTTAGAAAGATTTTGGGAGAGAAATGCAGTCAATTTTAATATTTTCTGATAAAAGGAACCTTTTACTGCTCCCCCTCAATCTCTGAGGGAGATTGTTATGTGTCAGATTCGATGAGTTTATAAAAGATTTGAAGTTTTAACGAAAACTCTTTGAAAATGTACTCATTCTGACACATAACCATCACAAATCGTTTTGTTGCAAGGTTTTTGTACAAAGTGTGGGGAGTTTTGATGATACATAAAATTTTGAAAATATTCACATTGAAGTTTTAACGAAAACTCTTTGAAAATGTACTCATTCTGACACATAACCATCACAAATCGTTTTGTTGCAAGGTTTTTGTACAAAGTGTGGGGAGTTTTTATGATACATAAAATTTTGAGAAATCACTCTCCCCCTCAATCAATGACGAATGTTAAAACTGAAGTATTTTCATAAAATATGAAAGTCATTGATTGAGTGAAAAACTTTATCAAAATTTTGAGTTCAATTTGATTTTCAATCAAAATCTCATGGTACCACCAAGTTTTGCTCAAGTACTTCCCGGAAAAATCATAGAAGGAAAAGTATTTGGCGATAAAGAGAAGATTTCTCTTTTTTTTATCAAGAAATAATGCACTGAAGCGTACATCAGATCGAGGGTGCATAAATATAAAGTAATTCATGCTCGGATGAACGACACCCTTTACAAGGAACAACCGTCTTTTTGGCGACGAGTTTTCCTCATTTTGAAAACCGAGTTGCTATCTGAAGTAACAACAAGCCATAATTTGAAGTCCGGGTTACAGCCTGAAATGACTGTAAGCCATTTTTGAAGAATATTTTGAGATACGACATGTTTTAGAGAAAAATAAAAACTTTATTTGAAACCGAAAAACTTTTGCTCAAGCATATGTATGATTCCGTGTCATTATTGAATGACATTTCTAGAAACGTACATAATATTGATTACACAAGAGACATGTCGTGAGAAGAATATTTTTTTTGGATTTTTGTGAATTTTCAGATTCTTATGGATTTTATAAGTTTTATATTTTTCTATTTTTCTTTTTGATTTTATAATCTATATACAAGGATACAAATTAGTTTAAGAGGATGTTGACATGAGTACCGAAATGAGAGTATCGTTCAGCTCGTTGTAGAAGTCTGTAGTCAACATCTCTTAAAATTTCACCACCAAAGCTTTCGAGGCTCACGAATTATCGTCTGAACTTGTGGTAGCCATGATGTAATCTTAAACGGGAGCTTACAACTCTTGTGACTTAAACCGAGAGATCGATTCTCTCTCGGGATTTTACTAAAGTCAACAAAAGAAACCGAAAGACGTGATATGCATGTTAGACTTAGAGTGAGATCTTGGATAAGTCACAATTAGCACTAAGTGTCAAGTTGCAACAAGTCAAGTTACAGTAGATCCGATCGTAATAAGTCAAGTTGTAAATATTAACTCACAACGTCAAATTACAATCAGATCAATCGAAACGACTTAGGTCACAAAAATTTACCAAACACAGAATGATAACAAATCACTAGAATCTCACAACTGAGTCAATCGCTAGGCACCACCAAATCGTCGAATTTTAGCCTCCTCAATGTGAAGCTTTGGTAGCTTCCCCCAAAACCGACAATCATCTTCATGAGACCACTTCCCCAAGTAGTTGAAGTGATGCAAAAAGTCTCATTGTATGACGCTCAAAGACCCAAAGGAAATGATAGCACCAAAGTAACATGGTGAACCTTGGATCATCTCTGCGGTTATCAATCCCGAAATGTATGATGAAGCCCGATCACATGACCATGTTGTGCATCCCCAATGTACACATTACTTTATGGTTTGGAGCAGTTGTCTATTCGGGGGAATAGGATATCAACATCTTCATTACACTAAATGCTTTCCAGTTATCTTGCATATAGCAATTCAATCCATATTGTACACATGTACCCTAACACAAGAAGAAATGATGACACCAAAGTAACAGGTTGAAGCACTGACCATCTCTGCGGATATCAACTCCGGAATAAATGATTAGGCTCGGTCATGTGAACCTGTTGTGCGCCTCTGATGTACACATATCTCTCCCCTGATGGTTGCAATCTCATCGGAATCAGCATAACAATGTGTACATAAATCATTAACCAGAAGCACTTTACCATAAATCATATCAGCACGTATGAAGATGTTGATAAGTAATATCATTTCACGCTCCAAATATTCTTCTCATATTTCTTCCCACTGAAAGCTGAAGTAATACATACCACAAGTATCAAGAGACCACTTCCCCCAAATGGTTGGAATAGTACACCAAATGCCTAGAGTTAAAACACTGATTGTCTCTGCGGTTATGACATATGTCTTCCCGGAATAACTTCAATAACGAAGAGGTATAAAGCTCATCATGTGTACTCGTTGTACGTTCAGATGTATGTCTCCTTCCCCCTTGATGGTTTTGACACCTCAGAATCAGCAACACATTTAATGCCCATATACTTGAGATCTTGAGAGAAGAATAAAATTGGCTCAAATTAACATGTGAGAATCAACTTCAACTGAAACTTTCTCTGACTATCATTATCAACCAATAATGTAGGCTATTTGAAGAGACCACTGATGGAGAAAACCCGATATAATGAACTTGAAAGTGGAGTAAACTAACTCGAACGTGTGACTTAAACTTGCGCTAATGTGTGACAAAGAGTGGTGTAGAGAGTTCGTGCAACTTCAAATCTCTAAGTACTCTATACTCTTCAACCAACCAACCATCAAGTATAAGACTTACATCACCTCTTGAATATCGACAACTACGTGTGACACTAAACGTGATAGTTATTTTGTGATAATAAAAATGAAGAATCACCAAAATAACTAGATATCCAAGTGTTCGTCATTGCAAAGGTTAAAAGCTCGAACAAGGATCTCGGAGAATCTTTGTCCAACCAACCCCAATATCTTCAGATACTAAGTACACGCACCCGTGACATTTCACTTCAATTTCAAATAAATAATACCAAATAAACGCCGTGATCACTTTGACATTCCATGTCCAACTCCTTAGCCGTTTCGACATTTTAGTCGACATTTTCCGTAATATCCTTCGGGTTGATTTCCAAAGTGCACATTTGAAGGAACAACAATCCGTGATGAAATAGAACAAAGAGACGGATCATTATTCATGTGTGCAACTTCACAATCATGATAATCATCATCAACACCTTGAGGAATAAGTGGAGATTGGGTTACTTGATTAGTCTGAGTAATACTTCTAAATGGTGCATCTTGATCAATGGAGATTGAGGAAGGTGAACCAGTTGAGACAGCAGGAACCGGAGCAACAGCTTCAGGAACTACATGATCAACATTCGTTGAAGCTTGGAAGTATTCATCAAACATAAATCCCAGTCATCCTTAGTACATAGAACATTAGGTGTTGGAGGAGAGTCGTATAACCATTCTTCAAGCATCAACCAACATGTGGTATATTCACACTTCTCCCCCTCAAAAATTGCAAGCGAGATTTGCCATTTTTGATTGAGCAAGTGAATAAGAATACAATCGATCATGTATTTTATTCACACTTCTCCCCCTCAAAAATTGCATACGAGGTGGCCATTTTTGATTGAGCATGTGAATAAGAATACACTCAATCATGTAGTTTATTCACTCTTCTCCCCCTCAAAAATTGCATACGAAGTTTGCCATTTTTTGATTGAGCAAGTGAATAAGATTACAATCAATCATGTATTTTATTCACATTTCTCCCCCTCAAAAATTGCATACGAGGTTGCCATTTTTTATTGAGCATGTGAATAAGAATACATTCAATCATGTAGTTTATTCATTCTTCTCCCACTCAAAAATTGGATACGAAGTTTGCCATTTTTGAATGAGCAAGTGAATATGAATTCAAGCAAAGATGAGTAGATCCACTTGATGACTGAACGAACATGGAGGAAGCATGAACCGTATTGTTGAGAATGGACAAAACTAAGAAGTTTTCTCTTCTTCTGAAGATAAGGCGCACTGAATCGTACACCTTTCTTTTCTTTGATGAACGGGGCCTGAAGTGTTGTCAGCAGATGCCATAATGATGACATTGAGGACCGAGGCTTGAACTGAGGTGTTCAAACGTCATGGTCGATGAAGAACGAGTCCTGAACTGATATGAACAAACGTCATAGTCATTGAGGAACGAGGCTTGAACTGAATTATTCAAACGTCATAGTTAGCATACATCAACATTGACCTTCTATACCTCCTGAAGTAGGAGATATGCTTGCTTTAGGTCTCCAGACTTTAAGTCTTCTCGTGTGGTGAATGATTGATGTACCTGCAACTGAGTAAGGACTACATGCACTAACATTACAAACTTGATTGCATATATAAGGGTTAGTGACAAAAGTATCCAAACCCTTAGGGGTTTCATGGTCAACCAAGGTATTGCCATTGGTAAGTATCTTTCCGGTAGGTATCCACTTAAGTCCAGCATCCATAAAAATTCTACCAGTTGGAATCCACTTATGGCAAGGTCTAGGATTGTTAAGCTTCTTATGCACAGTGGAAGGCTTATCGATATTCCTAGTCTCAGAAGATTTAGCAGTTTGAATCCACCTAGGAGAAGTTATAGGTTTATTTTGCTTCTTATGCATTGTGGATGACTTACTATAAATCCTAGACTTAACAGGTTGAACCTTATCATTGTTCCTCAATATCCTAGGAGGGATCATACAAGGTTGTGAAGCTAAGATTCCATCTTTATGAAGTAGTTCCCTTTTCCTAGCCTTTTCTAGATCATAGTTCTAGTGCAAGTCATTGATATCATAAGTGTTTTGAACCTTAATGGTAGGTTTCGACACAGTTTTCGAACTAATCCTAGAGGAGTTGGGTGTAGGAGTAACTACTTGTTGAGGTTTAAACCGAACTAGAAGCAATTATCTTAGGCAAATAATGTGTAGTGACTGATTTTGTCAAAACTTGTTCCCCATCAACTTGGGAGGCAAACCGTGTTTTTGAAAGTTTTGGTCGTTCAGATCTAAACGCAGTCGGTTGCCTAACAACGAATTGGTTTCTATTTGATTGAAAACCTGGTTTCCCCAAGATTGAAGGTTTTGCAAACTTAGTATTCACACTATCCCCTGTTGCTTTTCTTAGCTCGTTCTTTAATGCGGTTATTGTGAACCCCTTTTTAAGAAGTTGAGCTTTGAGTGCATCATTTTTGGCAATCAAAGACGTTTTTTGCTCAATCATCTTAATTTTCATTTCTTTGATTGACTCATTCAAATTGTTACAGTGCTTTTCAAAGACTCATTTTCTGAAAGTAATTCAGCTACTTTTTGCTCAAAATTTCTAGTTACAATAACATTACTGTCATGTTTAGCCTTAACTTCATTACACATATCACATATCTCAGTAATACGTATTTTCAGGTTGTTGATTGTCAAGTCCTTGGTTTCTAGCTGAGCTTTCAAATCATTAATCATAAAGAATTCACGGAAATCAGGAAGTTTCGGATCTTTACATGGTTGGTTAGTTTGAAAACTTTCTTCCTTTTGTTGCATTGCGATTTCAAGTGAAATACAATGTTTTTCAAGTTGTAAAAATCTGTTTGAAAGTTCATTAAATACATTTTTATCAACCATATCATTTGATTTAAAAGACTCAGCTGTAAACAAAGAACTTGACTCATCATCACGGTCAACATCTTGATCACTTTCTCCTCCTTTATGATTCATATTTGTTAAATAAAAAATGGTATTACTATCAGTCTTTTTCAACAAATATGTGTCATAAGTGGGCATAACTTGATCAGTATGCAGTCGTTCATTAGAAAGCACATTATGATGTTCAGTTAGGGGTACCTCAGCACATGACACTTGTTCTTTTACTTGTCTTAATTCCGTGCCCATGTCTAGAGTATCACTAGTCACTGAGTTGCAGGGTGTGTCAAGCTTATCAGTCTCTGATTCTTTGCATATCGTGACACCTGACCCAACATCCGATGCTATACTCGAGTCACCAACACCATCACATGATTGTACCCTACATGCCTTCACCTTGTCATCATAAGCAGGTATATGCTGTGCCTTTTCGTTAATGAATCTTTTCACTTTATCCATAAGCTGGACAAGTGTGTCTCTGAACGTGTCAACCTCAATTCCCGTGTGATCAGCAAAGCACTTTTTCGTCATCTCACTATAATGGTCATAATCCAGAGTGAATTTCGAATCAAAGAACACTTGGAGTTGTTTGTTGATCACACAAAGGGCAGCCATGGATCCCATTTTGGAAAATTCTCCTTGGTCAAGTTGTTGTTGTAGTTGATCTAAGTTAAGAATCATTGTGCATGTGAAAGTCTGAATATCTTGACCAAAGAGTGTTGCAAATGCATGTTCGAATCCCATCTTGAATCCAGTTCCCTCTAAAAGTACCGATAGGTGTGAATGAAGTTGTTGAAAACATTCTATGCAAAAATCTTTTGCATTATCGATCAATTTAAGTGGCTGGTGAAGTACACTCTCAGATCTGACAGAGTCTGAAGTAGTAGACATGATATGAGCGAGCACGGGATTTTACAATTCTATGATTTAAACCGAGAAATTCATTCTTTCGCGGGATTTTACAAAATCAAGAAGAAACCGTGAGATGATGCTGAGTACTTTAGTGATTGAGTGTGAGATGATAAACTTTGCAAGGTACAGTAAGTAATCTAAGTCATGTCACAACAAGTCAAATCACGCCAAGTCAAATCACAATTAGTCAAATTGCAGGAATCAACTTGCAACGTCAGATTGTAATTAGACAAGTTGCAACAACTCAAATCGCAACAATTCTCAAATCACAGAACTATTCAACTCGCAGCGTATAATCAACTCACAATAACATGATCAACTAGCAGTACGATCTGGTTTGGTTGATGCAATTAGTTATGGCGAAATTTTGGTCTAAAAACTTAAAACCTCAAAAACTTCACTCCGGAGCGATTATGGGCCTTGAAACTTTGCTTAATCGATAAATCATTTAGCATGTCATTCACCTCTGTCTCACGGTCGTTTTGACAGGTATTTCACTAAAAACGGAGTTACGGTTCAAAACTTATGGCCGATTGAAGTTTTGACGTAAAAGGTCAACTTTGGTCAACTCGCTGAATGAGCAACTCTCTAGAATGGCAACTCTCTAGAATGGAAACTCGCTGAAAGCCAACTCTCTAGAATGGCAACTCTCTAAAATGGCAACTCTCTAGAATGGAAACTCTCTAGAATGGCAACTCTCTAGAATGGCAACTCGCTGAAAGCCAACTCTCTAGAATGGCAACTCTCTAGAATGACAACTCTCTAGAATGTCAACTCTATAGAATGGCAACTCTCTAGATCAACTCGCTAGACCAACTCGCTGAATAGATCAACTCGCTACTACAATAGGACAAATCAGTCGCTTTCTAGAGATTTGTCCTTTTATCCCAAAATAGTAAACCACCAACTCACTAGTCAGAATTTCACCAACTCGCTACCAATAATCACCAACTCGCTACCAAGAAAAATAACTCCGAGACTCAACTCGCTAGAAAGAAATTTGCCTCAAATTGCTTCAAAAATCAATTCCGTGAATGATACAACTTATCCAAGTGAAAGACTACTATCCTAGAACATCATAGAACATGAAAGTACATCAATATCACTGAACAAGTCACAAAATGAGATCAAACTAGAGAAATACTACACCAACTATTCGAACCAAATAAGAACACAAAACAACTCCACAAATTCGAGCACCAACAATCCTAGGATGAAACCTTGGCTCTTGATACCAATTGTATAATACTCATAATGATAGCATGTATGGTTTATGTGTTATGGATTGAATCAAGCAAGAAAGTTTAGAGAGAGAAAGTGAGTTAGGAGGAATTCCTAGAGAGAGAAAGAAATGAGAGAAAAATGAGAATATTAGATTAAGTGAAAGGAAGCTCCAACCCTCTCCACATGTGGAGAGGGGTATTTATACTAAGCTACAAACGGCCACACTCGGGCTGTGGATCAGGCATACAGTGGGTAAAGACCCGTCCTTCTTCCACAGTGTTACTTAAACTAGTACTAACTAACTAATATATAAACTAACTACGAGCTAACTTAATGCTATTACAATAATTAGGTAACCGAGACTTTTATAGTAATATTTGTATTTGATGCGTAGGGATTGCACCAGGCTTTACCTCTCGAGGGATCTCGAGAAGCTTACAAGCCCCACCAGGCAGTGTACCTGATCGTTGTAGTATAGTATAGTGACAAGTATCGGGGGATTGATCGTTCAGCTAGGAATAGTGTCGTTATGTTTGAAATTGATCTAACTAGGTCTAAAGGTGAAGGATGATTCTTTTTGTGTTTTTATATTTTATGAAAAGCAAGTGAAAATCACGGGTTTTGGAAGAAGCGGCGGAATTAGTTGCTAATCAACTAACCCAAAAGCTACTAATTAAACTAATGTGCAAGAAAACTAAACTAAGGTTCTACAAGATAAGTGAAGCATGTCTACCCATGATATGTTACTCCTTGCTAGCTATCCAATTCTACCTATTGAATTGTAAAACCTTGTTTTAATTGACGGGATGTTGATGAGGCGAAAAATGATCCGTTTTTAGGGGGTCATTTAAGCCCGAATCTGAATTTATTTGATCAAATATTGCCCTAAATCGTTCCTTTTGTGATTTTAGGTACTTGGAGAGTGAATTCTGGAAAAGAAGTCATTTTGGACGTTTTTGGAGCATAAAAGTGAAGAAAACGGCAAAGTCTTAATTTTCCACGCTGGAACAGTACATGAAGGCGTCAAGAGTAAAGTCATGACGGCGTCAAACCTCAATAATAAAAATCCGTAGTTGATGAAGGCGTCAAGAGTAAAGTCATGACGGCGTCAAACCCTAAGAATTAAAATCCGTAGCTCATGACGGCGTCACACAGGGCGTCAGATGTAGATCTAGGCCGTCCGAGGAAGTATTTGGCGGCGAGATGACGGCGTCACACCTTTGTTCTTGACGCCGTCACCACAATTTTCCTATATATAGTTTTCTAGTTTTTCACATTAAAGGAGAGAAGTTTTGGAGAAACCCTAAAGACGATTTTGGTGCAACTTTTACAGGTTTTTCAAGGGTTCCAAACCCTTGATACCTTGCATTGTAATTGAGATAAGTGTTCTTCTAATTCAATCAATATGTCTATGTGTTGGTTGTCTATATCTTGTTCTTGTCTCAATTCCATTATGCTAGGCTAGATCTCCTTTGTGTTTGCTTAGATCTAATGAAACCTAGATATTGATTATGTGTTGATTACTTGTTTATTCGTGTCTTGGATGAATGATTTTATATGTTAGGCTTAAGAAAACTGGCAGATCTCCAAATGGTAACATGCTTGAACGTCTTAAGAAACATGAACCGAGGCGTACTAGGTCTTTATTGGTTGTATTTAATGCATGAGCCACTGTTTACAATCCCTATAGTTGTGCTGGGCATGGTGTAGGAGGAGATAAGAGCTCATAGAATTGGGGAGTTATGTATGCCACCCCGTGAATGGTATTAAGGAATACAATCCGTCATCTATACAATTATAACAAGTAATTAACGTGTAAAAGATATCTAGGGAGTAGTGAAATCTAAGTAAACACATTTTCTCCAATTACTGCTCACAACTTTAGTATAATTAGTTTATTTTCATTTTTAGTATTTTATTTTGATTGCATCTTAGTTTTGGGTTAGTTGAATAGCAACTAATTCTGCCCACTCTTCCAAAACCGATATTTTTAATTGCTTTCCATAAAATATAAAAACACAAAAATAATCATCCCTCATCTTTAGAACTAGTAATTAGGCTTTCTAATCCTAGCGACACTATTCCTAAGCTGAACGATCAATCCCCCGGTACTTGTCACTATACTATACTACAACGATCAGGTACACTGCCTGGTGGGGGTTGTAAGCTTCTCGAGATCCCTCGAGAGGTAAAGCCTGTTGCGATTCCCACGCATCAAGTTTTTGGCGCCGCAGCCCGGGGAATAGTTATTGTCTAGGTTAGAATTTCTTTTTATTAGGTCTACTTGCTAGATTCCTTTCTAGTAAGATTTTATTTTTATTTTTAGGTCTTCTTTAGTCTATCTTATTTCTTCGTGCCTTTGTTCGTAACTCTTTACCATCCGACATCATGGAAGGTGGTAACATCTCTGAACCCGTCATCCCACCACAACAAAACCCACCATTATAACCCCTTAGGCCCCGAACCTTAGGAGAGTACTCCCGACCTAGCCACCAAGGCTACCGAAACACCATTGAGCTCACCGGAGCGAATGCGACCCCCTTGCGATCCGACACCATCCGGTTGGTGCAAAGCGGATGTGCATTCCATGGACTTCGTTCCGAAGATCCAAACCAACATCTTAAGGACTTCCTCAAAATCGTAGATTCCATAGACCTAGGTGTTGAAACTAGAGAGACTAGCTGTTTACGCCTATTCCAATTCTCTCTATGGGATCAAGCTAGTCAATGGCTTGAGCGTTTACCCGCAGGATCCATCACCACATGTGACAATCTCGCCAATCGCTTCCTTACCCAATTCTTTCCGCCGGAAAAGACTGCAATGCTTAGAAGGGACATTTTGATGTTTGAGCAACAGCGGGGTGAAACTTTCTACGAGGCTTGGGCCCGTTTTAAGGATCTCCTCCACAAGCTCCCTCATCATGGCATAAACCTTTGGTTATTAGTCCAGATTTTCTACGACCATGTTGACTATCACACTAAGCGCACCATCGACAGGGCCGCGGGAGGTAAATTGCGTGATAAGAACGCCGAGGAGTCTTGGGCAATTATCGAAGAGCTCGCTGTTGATAATCATGAGATATGGGAATTTAAACATACGATAGAAGCGGCCATCAATGCAGTCTGGACATCTGGAGGAACCACCGAAATCCCCGATGAACTCCTATGCCAACTTGAGGCAAAAGTTGACTATTTTGAGGAAAGGCAAAGGCGACCCTTAAGTCCTAGACAAGCCACTGTCAATTCTGTCTCAAAACCAACTTCGGCACCATTATCTGAGTCACCTTCTAGAGAACATGTTGAGACTTTTCAAAGGTGCAACCCACCTTGTTCCCCTCCCAAGGAACTTAGCTCAGAGTTTGAGGCTAGGATGAGAGAATATATGGCAACTCACTCAGATCGGCTTGCTAGGTTTGAAGAAGCAGTTTATAAGCAAAAAGAGGAGATGCAGGAGAAAATGAATGAGATGTTGAGTCTATTGGAGGAGTATGCCAACCAGAGAACTCCCGAACGAATACTACTAAGGAAAGAAAGCGTCACTCCCACCACCCAGTTTGTTAACTCCATCACCATTGTCCATAAAGATAACGAGAAGGTAGAAACTCCTGCTAAACAGACCTTAGAAAATACCACTAGAATCCTAACCTTTGAGTTACTACCTGAAACATGATATAAACAAAAACACCATAACAAATTGGATTAAGGGTGATGGGCGTAACCAGTCCTCCGGACAGATTCCTGAGAAAGAGGAAGATGAGTATGATACGCTTCCTGGAGGATCAGTATTCGAGAAGTTATTGGTACAGAAAGTGGCTACTAAGCAGGTAGCATGTGGGAACTTTGAAATACCAACGAGCATCGGGGACTTGAAACATTTTAGTGCTTTCTCCGACCAAGGATCGGAAGTAAATCTTATGCCCCTAACTATTTACATCCAACTAACATCAAAAATGCCAGCAGCTACTCGTGTTAGGTTATCTCTTGTTGGACACTCGTACGTATACCCCCTAGGAATCGCAGAAGATGTATTAGTTAATGTTGCAGGATTCATGTACCCCGTTGATTTTATGATCATCGATGATAAAGGGGACGGATGCATGCCAATAATCCTTGGGGCACCATTCCTCACCACCGCTAGGGCTGTCATTAAGTATGAAGGTAGGAAGATTGAGCTTAAATCTGGAAAAAGAAAGATTAGCTTCCCCATGACCCCGCGAAGTGGGCATGAGAATTTGAGTAGGAGAATGATCAAAAACAACATTGGCACGACACCCATTCGTGTTCAGAATAAGATTCTTGCATGGGAGGCAAGAATCAAAAGCTATAAGAAAGCTAAGGATGAAAGGAGAAAAAGCAGTAAGGTTCAGGTTGAACTTGAACATACTCAACACGAAAAAAATCATACACCATTTGAGGAAGGAAACTTGGTGCTCTTGAGACACTTGGAAACAACAATACCACCCGATAAGCCAAGTCCTTGGTGGTATGGGCCATTCACAATCGAAGAATTGAGCCAAGATGGGGTAGCTAAATTGAGAAGCAAATTAGGTGGAATGGTGATTGCGAGTATCGATAGGTTGAGGCACTACCACCATAATAGTAATGATCGCAACTACATGGGGTATATCATTTCAAATGATGAGATCACGTAGTAACCTATAGCCTTGAGTCTAGCTACAAGACTCGTAAATAAAGAAAAGCGCTTCTTGGGAGGCAACCCATGTTTTGTGTGATTTTGTTTGTTTGATTGTTATTTGCTTCCGTATGCATGTTTTATTTTTATTGTTGGTTGATCATGTTTCTCAATTAAAATGTGGAAATACTTTACTATGTTGTTTTGGCCTAGTCTTAACTCCAACCTAAAAGTATTTTGGCAAAAGATAAGTGTAAGGGGAAACCCCAAATATGTTTTTAAGAAACAAACCGATCATGATTCTCCACAATATTAAATGAGCATGTATATTCGTATTTGTTAGAGTCAAATGCTTGTATTGAGTCATAATGAAGTTTTGCAGGATTTTCCAGGAAGTAGAACCAAGTTTTTCCAGAAATTTTCCGAAAACTTAACATAAGAATTTCTGCAGGTCCATTCTGACGGCGTCAGAGTTTTACTCTTGACGGCGTCAGGAGTTAAAATCTGGAAATTTTACCGGTTTTGTTTTTCTAACGGAGTCTTATGGTTTTTGTGAATTATTAAGTTTTATAATCTCCAGGAAATCTGCAAACTTCATTCCACAAGCATTATATCTTACTTTGTTTTCTAGGATTTAGAAACTTATATAGGATGCCGCCGATTTTACGCGAGGTTGTCTTGTCTATTTTTGTCAGGATTTACAGGTTATGTATGACAAGAAGATGATTTATATTCTGGAAGGGAAGCTTTGATTGTTCATTTTCTTGGAGGAAGATTTAACCTGGCCACCTATAATCCATACCGAGCGAATCAGGGGAGTATTTGATTTCATTCTCTTTACTTTTTCACTTTTACATTTTTACTTGAACATTGGGGACAATGTTCATCTTAAGTGTAAGGGGAGGGTAAAAAAGATGATACCTTACATATGCACTTTCGCTTGAGTTTGTCTTGTTTGATAGTAGATGTGTAATAAAACTATGAGAAATACTTGTTAGTGTAATTTTAGCGCCAAATTTAAATTTTTTTACAACATTTAGGAGTGAAACTTTAGCCATAGCAAGCGTCTCATGGATAGGAGATTGTATGACTAGCACATAACCGTATATTTGGAAAAAATTTCCACCCAAAATTGTGAGGTTCGCCTTTAGATTTGATAGGAAAAGCATTTACTATTAGTGCTTATGAGTGTACCGGTAGCATTTAGATTCTAGAACTTGCGTTAGTGATGCATCCCGAGACCGCTAGTGAGACCACATTCGTGTGGTAGGATTTACTACATGATAAGAGGCATTAGGATCACCCTTGTGTTAAACCCGTATCATAATTACTTGACCATTTAAGTCATATTACTTGGCTAGTTAAGTCAACTAATTTTTCCCACACCCTTAGTGTTGTACTCATTTTTAGTACACGAAACCCCTAGTACACCCCTCCGAGCCTATCTTTTCATTTCTAACTTTAAGCATTTTACTTAAAGGAAGAATTTGTTACACCCCACTTAAATGTACACCCAAATCGCCTTAGCCTTCCGTGTATGCGCTCATTTTTAGTGCATTATTGTTATTTGTTAAACCCTAAGTTAACTTTCTAATTGATTACATGGTTGCTAAGTCGAGTCATATCCTTGTACATATTGTTTTGGGACGATTGGGACTCATGGGTAAGTACTTATTTATGGAGTAATGGGGAAGAACATCATTTATTACCCCCATATGTACGTTAATCTTAAAAGTACTCCAAGTGTTTTGATTTTCTTAATTCGAGTCATTAGTTTAGTTTAATGTAAAGTATGTAAAAATTCAAGTGTAAGGGGAATGTTCATCCCCTATGATGTATTATTTTAGATGGTAGGGTAAGAGTGTATGCAAAAAAAAAAAAAAAAATAGAAAAAAGGAAAAGAGAAAAAAGATACAGACTACCATCCCGTTTCATTCTATGTTTATTTTATGTTTTTGTTATTTTTCATTTATTAGCTTAAGTCGAGTCTACTCTTGGCTTAGCAACGCCATATTGTACATGTAATTAACCAAGATTGTTAACTCGCCACCAGTAAAACTTCCTTTATCCAACAAAACCGTGTAATTCATATCCCTATACCTAACGTTACAACCCTTTAAAAGACCTCTTTGATAGTTTATCCTAGGTGCTTACGCCATGTGGTGGAGGTTTGATCCTTTCCCAAGCCTATGGTAATCTATTTTGCTATGACAGGTAGTGAGAGATATCTTCCATTTCCATAATGTTATATTACTTTATTACACCCGATAGATGTGAGTATCTAAACACTATTTGTGAGGTGCTAGTGTATGACCTCCGTGCTTGTCTATTGGTCTTTAGTGGAACGATTATTTGTTGTAATTACTTTTATATTAGTGTTAAATGACCCCTAACTTGTCTTTTGAGTAGAATAAAAGCGCATTTGCTTGAGGACAAGCAAATCTCAAGTGTAAGGGTATATGATGAGGCGAAAAATGATCCGTTTTTAGGGGGTCATTTAAGCCCGAATCTGATTTTTTTTGATCAAATATTGCCCTAAATCGTTCCTTTTATTATTTTAGGTACTTGGAGAGTGAATTCTGGAAAAGAAGTCATTTTGGACGTTTTTGGAGCATAAAAGTTAAGAAAACGGCAAAGTCTCAATTTTCCATGTTGGAACAGTACATGAAGGCGTCAAGAGTAAAGTCATGACGGCGTCAAACCTCAATAATAAAAATCCGTAGTTGATGAAGGCGTCAAGAGTAAAGTCATGCGGCGTCAAACCCCAAGAATTAAAATCCGTAGCTCATGACGGCGTCACACAGGGCGTCAGATATAGATCTAGGCCGTCCGAGGAAGTATTTGGCGGCGAGATGACGGCGTCACACCTTTGTTCTTGACGCCGTCACCACGATTTTCCTATATATAGTTTTCTAGTTTTTCACATTAAAGGAGAGAAGTTTTGGAGAAACCCTAAAGATGATTTTGGTGCAACTTTTACAGGTTTTTCAAGGGTTCCAAACCCTTGATACCTTGCATTGTAATTGAGATAAGTGTTCTTCTAATTCAATCAATATGTCTATGTGTTGGTTGTCTATATCTTGTTCTTGTCTCCATTCCATTATGCTAGGCTAGATCTCCTTTGTGTTTGCTTAGATCTAATGAAACCTAAATATTGATTATGTGTTGATTACTTGTTTATTCGTGTCTTGGATGAATGATTTTATATGTTAGGCTTAAGAAAACTGGTAGATCTCCAAATGGTAACCTGCTTGAACGTCTTAAGAAACGTGAACTGAGGCGTACTAGGTCTCTATTGGTTGTATTTAATGCATGAGCCACTGTTTACAATCCCTATAGTTGTGCTGGGCATGGTATAGGAGGAGATAAGAGCTCATAGAATTGGGGAGTTATGTATGCCACCCCATGAATGGTATTAAGGAATACAATCCGTCATCCATACAATTATAACAAGTAATTAACGTGTAAAAGATATCTAAGGAGTAGTGAAATCTAAGTAAACACATTTTCTCCAATTACTACTCACAACTTTAGTATAATTAGTTTATTTTCATTTTTAGTATTTTATTTTGATTGCATCTTAGTTTTGGGTTAGTTGAATAGCAACTAATTCCGCCCACTCTTCCAAAACCGATATTTTTAATTGCTTTCCATAAAATATAAAAACACAAAAATAATCGTCCCTCATCTTTAGAACTAGTAATTAGGCTTTCTAATCCTAGCGACACTATTCCTAAGCTGAACGATCAATCCCCCAGTACTTGTCACTATACTATACTATAACGATCAGGTACACTGCCTGGTGGGGGTTGTAAGCTTCTCGAGATCCCTCGAGAGGTAAAGCCTGTTGCGATTCCCACGCATCAGATGTATTCCTTAATACCATTCATGGGGTGGCGTACTTACTTCCCCAATCCTATAACCTCCTACTTCACTCCTATGTCGAGCCGCCTAAGAAGCTCCTAACATGGGATCACTAGAATTTGCTCATGCATTAAATACAACCATAAAAACCTAGTACACATTGGTTCATGTTTCTTAAGACGTTCAAGCATGTTACCCTATGGAAGTCTGCCAGTTTTCTTAAGCCTAACATTGAATTCATTCATTCAAAACAAGAATCAATAGGAAACAAGAATTATAAACTAAACCAACTAGATCTATTGAAGTTGTCACGCCTTAATTGATGGAGATAGACACGCACATCAACAAGCCCTCATTGATGGAGATAGACACAAACATCAACAAGAAATCAATAAGATCTAATCAATTATATACAAGTTTCACATAATCATAAGTAGACACAAGGTGAATTAGCAAATCATTATCAAAGAAGAGCAAACAACAAAGATAATGGAAAACATAATTAAGATATAATCATCAAACCAATACATGATGTTTATGGAGTGATTGAAACCCTCTAAGTTGCTGGAAAAACACCTACATAAACCCAGGAATCAACCTTAGGGTTTAGGGCTTACAAGTAATGAAGTTATATGGTTATATTTATAGGAAAACTTTCTGTCGGCCCGATCTGACGCCGTCAGACTTAACACATGACGCCGTCAAGAAGCCTTTTTAACCAAATTGTCGATCTCTTCATCCTGATTGTTTTCTTTTTTGAATCGCTCAAATCCGAGTTCGTATGCAAAAGTTATAACCAAAACGGTGTCAGCTACTCCGCGCGCAAGTTTTGACAAGTTAACACGTGACGGCCTTGGGTGACGCCTTCACGTTTCTTCTGGGCCGTCACCACTTTTACTCTTGATGCCGTCATGAAAAGCCTCTTGACGCCATCAAGTACTGTTCCCAGCAAGGAAAATTAAGTCTTTGGCGTTTTCTTCACTTTTATGCTCCAAAAACGTCCGAATTGCTTCCTTTTCCAGATTTCTCTCCCAAAGTACCTAAAATCACAAAAGGAACGATTTAGGATAATAATTGATCAAATAAATTCAATTCCGGGCTTAAATGACCCCCTAAAAGTGGTTCATTTTTCGCCTCATCATATACCCTTACACTTGAGATTTGCTTGTCCTCAAGCAAATGCGCTTTTATTCTAATCAAAATACAAGTTAGGGGTCATTTAACACTAATATAAAAGTAATTACAACAAATAATCGTTCCACTAAAGACCAAAGACAAGCACGGAGGTCATACACAAGCACCTCACAAATAGTGTTTAGATACTCACATCTCTCGGGTGTAATAAAGTATAAATTACAATATGGAAACGGAAGATATCTCTCACTACCTGTCATAGCAAAATAGATTACCATTGGCTTGGGAAAGGATCAAACCTCCACCACATGGCATAAGAACCTAGGATAAACTATCAAAGGGGTTTTTTATAGGGTTGTAACGTTAGGTGTAGGGATATGAAATTCACGGTTTTGTTGGATATAGGCAGTCTTTACTGGTGGCGAGTTAACAATCTTGGTTAATTACATGTACAATATGGCGTTGCTAAGTCAAGACTAGACTCGACTTAAGCTAATAAATGAAAAATAACAAAAACATAAAACGAACATAGAATAAAAAGGGATGGTAGTCCGTATGTTTTTTCTCTTTTTCTTTTTCTATATATATATATTTTTTTTTTCTTTTTCTTAATTTTTTTTTCGATTTTTTTTTTTTTTTTTTTTTTTTTTTTTGCATACACTCTTACCCTACCATCCAAAATAATACATTATAGGGAATGGAAATTCAAAACACTTGAATTTTTACACTTGAATTTTTACATACTTTACAATAAACTAATCTAATGACTCGAATTAAGAAAATCAAAACACTTGGAGTACTTTTAAGATTAACGTACATATGGGGGTAATAAATGATGTTCTTCCCCATTACTCCATAAAATAAGTACTTTACTCATGAGTCCCAATCGTCCCAAAACAATATGTACAAGGATATGACTCGACTTAGCAACCATATAATCAATTAGATAGTTAACTTAGGGTTTAACAAATAACAATAATGCACTAAAAATGAGCGCATACACGGAAGGCTAAGGCGATTTGGTTGTACATTTAAGTGGGGTGTAACAAATTCTTCCTTTAAGTAAAATGCTTAAAGTTAGAAACGAAAAGATAGGCTCGGAGGGGTGTACTAGGGGTTTCGTGTACTAAAAATGAGTACAACGCTAAGGGTGCGGGAAAAATTAGTTGACTTAACTAGCCAAGTAATATGACTTAAATGGTCAAGTAATTATAATACGGGTTTAACACAAGGGTGATCATAATGCCTCTTATCATGTAATAAATCCTACTACACGAATGTAGTCTCACTAGCGGTCTCGGGATGCATCACTAACGCAAGTTCTAGAATCTAAATGCTACCGGTACACTCATAAGCACTAATAGTAAATGCTTTGCCTATCAAATCTAAAGGCGAACCTCACATATTTGGGTGGAAAATTTTTCTGAATGATACGGTTGTGTGCTAGTCATACAATCTCCTATCCATGAGACGCTTGCTATGGCTAAAGTTTCACTCCTAAATGTTGTAAAATTTTTTAAATTTGGCGCTAAAATTACACTAACAAGTATTTCTCATAGTTTTATTACACATCTACTATCAAATAAACAAACTCAAGCGAAAGTTTATCTGTAAGGTATCATCATTTTACCCTCCCCTTACACTTAGGATGAACATTGTCCCCAATGTTCAAGTAAAGAATGTAAAAGTGAAATAAGTAAAACAAATAAAATCAAATACTCCCCTGATTCGCTCGGTATGGATAATAAGGTGGCCAGGTTAGATCTTCCTCCAAGAAAATGAACAATCAAAGCTTCCCTTCCAGAAATGTAAATCATCTTCTTGTCATACATAACCTGTTAAACCTGAGAAAACAATCACAAAAACCCAAAGCATCAATCCGAACAAAGAAAACTCACAACTAGATGTAATTCCAGACTTAGGAATTAAATCAAAACTATTAAAGATATAATGCTTGTGGAATGAATGTTTGTAGATTTACTGGAGTTTATAAAACTAAAGAATTAACAAAAACTTTAAGACTCTGGTATAAACAAAACTAGCAAAATTTCCAGAATTTTACACATGACGCCGTCAAGAGTAAACTCATGACGTCGTCAGAAGTGACCTGCAGAAATCTTTACGTTAAGTTTTTGGAAAATTTCTGAAAAAAACTTATGTCCTACTTCCTGGAAAATCCTGCAAAACATCATTATGACTCGATACAAGCATTTGACTCTAACAAGTACTAATACACATGTCCATTTAATATTGTTGTTGTTCATGCTCAATTTCGTTCTTATAAACAAATTTGGATCTCCCTTACACTTATCTTTTGCAAAATACCTTTATATGCAATTAAGACTAAGTTAAAAACAAAATAAAGCATTTTCACAATTTACTTTGAAACATGAGCCACAAACAATAAAAATAAAGCATGGATACGGAAACAAAAAAATCACATAAACAAACAAACAAACAAACAAATAAATAAATCTTGGGTTGCCTCCCAATAAGCGCTTGTTTTTGTTCGAGTCACGAGCCTGACTCTACCCTTATTTAACGGAAATAGGAGAGGTTTTCCCTACACTTAGGATCAAGTGTGGGTGGAAGTAGCGATACACACCCTTAGGGTGGAAATATGCCACGTGAGGTGAAGGGGGTGAGTGAATGGCTTCCTTCATACTAAAACTACCCGGATAATATTGGTTGATGGGTGGGTCGGTTCCTCTTTTGTCTCCTAGAAATATATCTAAGGATGGAAATGTGTGTAAAGATTGAGGTTCCGGTTCATCAACACTAGGAAATTCCCTAGAACTAGGAGTAAGGTTATCACTACAAGTATTCAAACCTATATCCTCAAGTGGTGCCTGGTCCAAGGGTTCTACCTCCATTGGAATTCCTAAAGTTTCTTCTACTTCTTCCGGGTAAGTCACGGGCGGTGTGTGTGCCTCAAATGATGGTTGAGTATTTTGTGGGCTTATGTTATTTACCTCATCATTCCATGTGTCAAGATCACCTATATCCTCATCATGTGTTTTATTATAATCTAGCCCTAACATTCTCCCAAGTATCTCACGTGCTTCTCTAGGGATCTCAACTTCTATGTCCGAATCATAAGGATCATCCTCAATATTCTGACTGCTATATACAAATTGCCCAAGAGATTCATCATCTGTTTCTTGAGATTCATCATCATCGATCATAAAACCTAGGTCTTTTTGATCAATGTGATCATGCTCGGCTAAATCCTCCTCAATTGTTTTCTTAGGTAGTGATAATAGCAAACCTAGTGCTTCATCCAACTTATGATTTGTTGCAATGGCTCTCTCCATAATTCCTTGGCAAACTAGGTCGCATTTCCTATTGGCCTCACTAAAACTAGATTTTAAACATGGAGGTTGTTCATAAGAATCTATCCTAGGTGAAGGCTCATATGATTCATAGGTGTCTCTAAATGAGGTATTTTGAAATCTTTGGTGTGTTAGCCGCTCAACCTTATCTTGTAATCTTAGAAGTCTAAGTGTAAAGTCCATTTGAAGCAAATTACAAACAAAATCACAAAGAAAAGATAGACTACGAGAAAGCTACAAAATAAAAAGAAAAAATCTCACTTGATAGGAATCTAATGAGTAGACCTAATAAAAATCAAATTCAACCTAAACAATAACTATTCCCCGGGCTGCGGTGCCAAAAACTTGATGCGTAGGGATTGCACCAGGCTTTACCTCTCGAGGGATCTCGAGAAGCTTACAACCCCCACCAGGCAGTGTACCAGATCGTTGTAGTATAGTATAGTGACAAGTACCGGGGGATTGATCGTTCAGCTAGGAATAGTATCGTTAGGATTGAAGTTGATCTAACTAGGTCTAAAGGTGAAGGATGTTTCTTTTTGTGTTTTTATATTTTATGAAAAGCAAGTGAAAATCTCGGGTTTTGGAAGAAGGGGGGAATTAGTTGCTAATCAACTAACCCAAAAGCTACTAATTAAACTAATGTGCAAGAAAACTAAACTAAGGTTCTACAAGATATGTGAAGCATGTCTTCCCATGATATGTTACTCCTTGCTAGCTATCCAATTCTACCTATTGAATTGTAAAACCTTGTTTTAATTGACGGGTTGTATTCCTTAATACCATTCATGGGGTGGCGTACTGACTTCCCCAATCCTATAAGCTCCTACTTCACTCCTATGTCGAGCCGGCTAAGAAGCTCCTAACATAGGATCACTAGAATTCGCTCATGCTTTAAATACAACCATAAAAACCTAGTACACATCGGTTCATGTTTCTTAAGATGTTAAAGCATGTTACCCTATGGAAGTCTGCCAGTTTTCTTAAGCCTAACATTGAATTCATTCAATCAAAACAAGAATCAATAGGAAACAAGAAATATAAACTAAACTAAGTAGATCTATTGAAGTTGTCACGCCTTAATTGATGGAGATAGACACACACATCAACAAGCCCTCATTGATGGATATAGACACAAACATCAACAAGAAATCAATGAGATCTAATCAATTATATACAAGTTTCACATAATCATAAGTAGACACAAGGTGAATTAGCAAATCATCATCAAAGAAGAGAAAACAACAATGATAATGGAAAACATAATTAAGATAGAATCATCAAACCAATACATGATGTTTATGGAGTGATTGAAACCCTATAAGTTGCTGGAAAAACACCTACCTAAACCCCCAGAATCGACCTTAGGGTTTAGGGCTTACAAATAATGAAGTTATGTGGTTATATTTATAGGAAAACTTTCTGTCGGCCCGATCTGACGCCGTCAGACTTAACACATGACACTGTCAAGAAGCCTTTTTCACCAAATTTTAGATCTTTTCGTCCCGATCGTTTTCTTTTTTGAATCGCTCAAATCCGAGTTCGTATGCAAAAGTTATGACCAAAACGGTGTCAGCTACTCCGCGCGCAAGTTTTGACAAGTTAACACGTGACGGCCTTGGGTGACGCCTTCACGTTTCTTCTGGGCCGTCACCACTTTTACTCTTGATGCCATCATGTAAAGCCTCTTGACGCCGTCAGGTACTGTTCCAAGCAAGGAAAATTAAGTCTTTGGCGTTTTCTTCACTTTTATGCTCCAAAAACATCCGAATTGCTTCCTTTTCCAGATTTCTCTCCCAAAGTACCTAAAATCACAAAAGGAACAATTTAGGGTAATATTTGATCAAATAAATTCAATTCTGGGCTTAAATGACCCCCTAAAAGTGGTTCATTTTTCGCCTCATCAGTATTCCTAACAATTTCTGCCATTTCTTTAAAATAGATAAGTATAGGGACTAATTGTTTAAAAGATAGAAACTTATATGCTTAAATGTTATAAGTTTATAAGTTTAGGGTAGGTAGTGTAAATATGTAAACTTGAAGGATATAAACAGACTATTTTCTTATAAAATATAAAAACCTATTTGAGTTAGAAACATACCACAATACTAGGGAGCTTCATGTGAGGGGTATCATGTGGATATTTCGTTTTGACGAGTTTGCTGGGTTTACGACTTAAAGTGCCTTGGCTCCTCAAACGATTATTGCATGACCTCTGAATTATGATGGTCCGAACGGTGTTATGTTATAACTAAAACTTAATAACAACATAACTCAATAACAGGGAACTTAATGTGAGGAGTATTAACTTCTGAATTATGATGGCCCGAACGGTATTATGTTGATAACATAATACAATAGTAGGGAGCTTCATGTGAGGAGTCTTATACTTTTGAATTATGATGGCCCGAATGGTGTTATGTTATATCTAGAAACCTTAAGAGTGATTACTAAAAAACCTAGACTAAGACTTGACATACATACACACATACCTACACTACCCCAGGATACGTGAGTGAGCTGTCTAAACCCTACCCTACTTACCTTAGACCCAGGTGAGTTTTCATAGCCTCACTTTTAAATTCTTTACAACTCTATGAGGGGATACATGCTTTAAATTGGATACAAGTCTTTTTCTTTGGTTGTTGCACGTGGTTTTACAACCTTGCAAAAGGTTTTACCTCTCAAGAGATCTTGAGAAGCTTGCAATCCCCAACAGGCAGTGTATCTGACCGTTGTAGTATAGTATAGTGGCAAATACCGGGGGACTGATCGTTTAACTCAAAGAATAGTGTTCGCTAGGATTAAAATTTGATTAAACAAGGTCTGGAGGTGAGGGATGATTCTTTTTATATTTTTGTATTTTATGGAAAGCAAGTAAAAATCTCGGGTTTTGGAAGGATGGGCGGAATTAGTTGCTAGTCAACTAACCCAAATTACTACAATTGCAATCAAAATAAAATGAAATGAAACTAAAGTAAATTTGGCAAAAACAATAATAAGAGAAAATGTGTTTACTTAGATTTCACTACTCCCTAGCTATCTTTTACCGGTTGATTAGTTTGTTACAATTGCATGGATGACGGGTTATATTTCTTAATACCATTCGTAGGGCTGTGTATGATCTTCCCTAACTCTATAAGCTTCTACCCCTTCCTATGTCGAGCTGACTACTAGCTTTTAACATGGCCTCATTAGTAGTTACCTATGCATTAAATATAACCAATTTGTCGTAGTACACATCTGATCATGTTTCTTGATGAGGCGAAAAGTGTACCGCTTTTAAGGGGTCATTTAAGCCCGAATTAGTGATTATTTGATCAATTATTGCCCTAAATCATTCCTTTTATCATTTTAGGTACTTTTGAGGAGAAATCTGGAAAAGGAAGTGTTTTGGACGTTTTTGGAGTATAAAAGTGATGAAAACGGCAAAGTCTCAAATTCCTTGCTCGGAACAGTACCTGACGACGTCAAGCCAAAACAAATGACGGCGTCAAGAGTGGCAAAAGAGGTGGATATGGAATTTATAACGTGACGACCCAGAACATTTTAATTTTAATGGCCTGACGACGTCACCAAGGCCGTCAGGGTCAGATTACACGTGACGGCCCTGAGTAGATTTACACATGAAGGTGTCAAGACTGGATCTAGGCAATACGAATTTCAACTTGGCGGTGAGTTGACGGCGTCAGAGGCTAATACATGACGCCGTCAGGAGGCTTAGTCTATATATATATTTTTTTCCAATTTTTCATTGTAAAGTGTGGAACAAATTGTGGAATACTAAACCCAAACCCTAGGTCGAATTTTCTGCTTATTGAAGGGGTTTCAAACCCTTCTTTCTTCCATGTTTTAATAAAGATAAGTTCTCCAATAATCATTCAATATGTCTATGTGTTGTTTGATTCTATCTTATGCTTATCTTTCTTTTAACATGTTAGGCTAGGTTTTTATTGTGTTTGCTTAGATGTAGTGAAACCTAGATGTTGATTATTGGTTGATTGTTTGTTTATAATTGTTACGGATGATGGTATTTGATGTTAGGCTTAAGAAAACTGGCATACTTCCATTGGTAACTTGCTTGAACGTCTTAAGAAACATGATAGGAGGTGTACTACGATTTTTGGGTGTATTTAATGCATAAGTGAATTCTAATGTTCCCATGTTAGGAGCTTTTAGTCGGCTCGACATAGGAGTAAAGTAGGATTTTATAGAGTTAAGGAATATTGTACATGGCCCTACGACTAGTATTAAGGAATATAACCCGTTATCCATGCAATTGTAACAAGCTAATCAACCGGTAAAAGATATCTAGGGAGTAATGAAATCTAAGTAAACACAACTTTTCTCATTATTTTTTCCACCACATTAGTACATTAGTTTAATTTTCATTTATTTTATTTTGATTGCATCTTAGTTAATTGGGTTAGTTGACTAGCAACTAATTCCGCCCACTCCTTCGAAACCCGAGATTTTACTTGCTTTTATAAAATATCAAAAAATACAAAAAGAATCATCCCTCACCTCTAGACCTAGTTTAGTAGGCTTTCTAATCCTAGCGACACTATTCCTGAGTTGAACGATCAATCCCCAGGTACTTGTTACTATACTATACTACAACGATCAGGTATACTTCCTGGTGGGCATTGCAAGCTTCTCAAGATCCCTTGAGAGGTAAAACCTGTTGCGAGGGCGCAATCCCCCGTATCAAGTTTTTGGCGCCGCTTCCAGGGAATAGTTATTGTCTAGGTTAGAATTTCTTTTTATTAGGTCTACTTGCTAGATTCCTTTCTAGTAAGGTTTTTATTTTTATTTTTACGTTTTCTCTAGTCTATCTTATTTCTTCGTTTCTTTGTTCGTAACCTTTGCCATCTGCCATCATGGCAAATGAAGATCTCTCTAACCTTAGAATCACTAGGATTCGTAGTTCCGTAAGAAATCTTGTTTTGTCATATGCAGAACCTAAAAGGGAAATGCATAGGCTAAAGCAATCTCTCCCAACACCCGAACCATCTGGCATAGCCATCAACTTTGATGAGGCACTTTCTGAAGAAGATTCAGAAAATCACCTCACACCCTCTAGCCCCCAATCCAACCACGACTTGAGCACCCCCGAAACTCCCACCCCTAAGCGCGTTAAGGACTATTCTTCCCCGAATCCTTGCGGCTTCTCAAATGCCATTGTTTTCCCTAACGAACGCACCGATGAGGTCTTGCGTGCAAACGATGTTTGGCTTGTCCAAAGTGTATGCAAGTTTCGCGTACTA
Source organism: Artemisia argyi (assembly GCA_030686995.1). Taxonomy (NCBI): domain Eukaryota; kingdom Viridiplantae; phylum Streptophyta; class Magnoliopsida; order Asterales; family Asteraceae; genus Artemisia; species Artemisia argyi. The sequence goes on from CM060700.1 coordinate 103,174,173, forward strand.
CATACCGATGACCCAGTTCAACATATTAGGGATTTCTTGAAGATAGTGGACACCCTCCATATGGACGGGGCCACTAGAAACACGTCCCGATTACAATTCTTTCCTTTCACTCTTTATGAAAAAGCCAAGGAGCGGTATGATAAACTTCCCTCCGAGTCTATTTTTACATGGGAGCAACTTATATCCAAGTTTTATGAGAAGTTCTTCCCAGCAGGGAAAACCTCGGTATTTAGGGATAGGATTCTCCATTTCCGATAGTAGAAGGACGAGCCCATCTATAAATCATGGATTAGATTCAAGGATCTAATAAGACAAGTCCCCCATCATGGCATAGAACTTTGGCTTCTGGTCTAAATCTTCTACGACAATGTCTCCCCAAACGACTAGAACGAAATCAATAATTCAAGAAAAGGGAAAATAGCTAATCTGAGCGCCGAGGAAGGGTAGAATAGGATTGAAGAATATGCTCAAGACCAGGACGATACTTGGAATGAACCCGATTTGACTATGAGCATATCCGAAATCATACAAACACCCTCGGATTGGCTGAGGAAAATTCACGAAAGGGTATTATACCTTGTTGGGTCGCGAACAAATAAACAACTTTCAAATCCTTACTTGATCTGCGACAACTGTGGGGGCCCGCATGAAGTAGAAGAATGCGGAGGAGAAATCACTACCGAACATGTGTGTTTGTCGGGACATGACATCTATGCTGACCCCTCCCTTTTGCCTTTTTACCAAAACGATGATTATACCCTTTGGGGGAATCTGGTGAAAAGAAAAGAAGGAGAGCAAGGCCCTGACTTCAAAATCAGGAGCACTTTTGAGGATGACCTTGGACACTTTACTCAGGAAAAAGGTTCACAATTGAAAGGGCTTGACGAGCTCATCACTAAACAACCGAATGACATGGAAAAATGGTTCAAAAAGCTTAATGCCACCTTTGATGGTCATAACAGGCCCCCAATAAGCAAAAAAGATCCCTTGCTCGCAGTTACTACTCGAGCTGGAACAAAAACCAAGGACCCTCCTTATCCGAGCCAACATCCTGTCGCCGTATAGCCAAATAATCCCCACGAGGAGGAAGGTAATGTGAGCAACGAGGCTCCCGAACAACCTCCTCTGATGACCCCATCTCCACCAACTCCACCTAAACAACCTGTGAGAATCCCATTTCCATCCCGCCTAAAAAATTAGAAGATTGAAAACGATAATAAGAGATTCTTGTTGTATCTAAAAGATTCAGTGGTCACCATACCTCTCCTTGATGCTTGCTATCATATGCCCAAGTATAGCTCATACTTCAAAAGATTGCTTGCCAACCGAAAGAAACTCGAGTGTCTTGTGACTTTGGGAGAAGAATGTTCGGTGGTGACCCAACGGGGGCTACCAAAAAAGGTAGACGACCCAGGCAGCTTCACCTTGCCCTGTTCCATAGGATCTCTATCGATAAAGAATGCTCTTGCCGATTGAGGGGCAAGCATCAACCTCATGCCCTACTCCATGTTCCTCAAACTAGGATATTCTAGACTAAAGCCAACCCGTATGAACATCCAACTAGCCGATAGATTGGTCAAATATCCCTTGGGGATATGCGAGAATGTGCTAGTTAAAGTAGGGAAGTTCAAATTTCCGGTTGACTTCGTGATCTTGAAAATGGAGGAGGATGAACTGGTGCCCATCATCTTAGGGAGACCCTTTCTTGCCACCGCTCGTGCAGTTATCGATGTTCACGATGACAAGTTAACCTTACGAGTAAGGGCCGATAGCTTGATCTTTGATATTAAAGACACTATGAATCTATCTCTCGAAGCAGCTAACCGGCTCTATTTCATGGGTGAGGTCGATGAATTAACTGATGTCATTGACAACTATGTTGATGAACATATTAAAGAGGGCTGGTTGTGGGATGAGGTTCTCCTCCCCACAATGGAGAAGGAGAAGATGGAACACGCTAGCACAGTCTCCTTCTATCCCAGACAAGAGACCAGTGAACCGCTCGAACTCCGTAAACCCGAAAAGAAGCTAAAGCCCTCCATTATCGAACCACCCAAGCTAGAACCTAAAGAACTCCCGAACCACTTGGAATATGCTTTCCAACATTAAGGAAGTGGTGAAAAATGAAGTTATTAAACTCTTGGATGCAGGGCTGATATACCCGATTTTTGATCTGTACAGGTTGTACCAAAGAAAGGAGGGATGACCGTGGTGAAAAATGACAATGGTGAGATGGTACCTCAAAGAACGGTTACTGGTTGGCGGGTATGCATCGATTATAGAAAGCTCAATGATGCCACCAGAAAGTATCACTTTCCCTTCCCGTTCATTGACCAAATGTTGGAGAGATTAGCCGGGCACGAGTACTACTGTTTCTTGGATGGATTCTCAGGACATTTCCAAATCCCCATAGCCCCTGAGGACCAAGAAAAAACCACATTTACTTGCCCTTATGGAACATTCACCTATAAGAGAATGCCTTTTGGGCTATGTAACGCTCCTGCCACTTTTCAGCGATGTATGACCGCAATCTTTCATGAGTTAATGGAGGACAACATCGAAGTTTTCATGGATGATTTCTCGGTCTTTGGGTACTCTTTCGATCGCTATCTCGCTAAGCTTGAAAAAATGCTCAAACGTTGCGAGGAGACCAACTTGGTCCTAAATTGGGAAAAATGCCATTTTATGGTAAAATAAGGGATTGTGCTAGGGTATAAGGTCTCAGGAAATGGGATTGAGGTGGACCAAGAAAAAGTTGAAGCTATATCCAAACTACCTTTTCCCACTACTGTCAAGGCAATACGTAGCTTCTTGGGTCATGCAGGGTTCTACAGGAGGTTCATTAAGGACTTCTCTAAAATAGCTCGGCCAATGACTCAATTACTTGTAAAGGATGCCCCTTTTGATTTCTCTCAAGAATGCAAGGATGCATTCAATCTCCTAAAAAAGGAACTCACACAAGCCCCAATCATGGTTACACCTAACTGGGAATTACCTTTCGAGATCATGTGTGACGCTAGCGACTATGCTGTTGGAGCAGTATTAGGCCAAATGTTTAACAAATAATTCCAACCGATATACTACGCTAGCAAAACTATGAATCCCGCTCAAGAGAACTACTCTACCACCGAAAAAGAACTATTAGCCGTGGTGTTCGCTATTGATAAATTCCGCCAATATCTTGTCCTTTCAAAAATGGTTGTTTTTACTGATCATTCGGATCTTCGATACCTTTTTGCTAAGCAAGACCCTAAACCACGACTAATTCGGTGGAGTTTTTTGTTACAAGAATTCGATGTTGAAATTTGTGATAAAAGGGGGGGGGGGCAGAGAATTTAGCTGCTGATCATCTCTCTTGTCTCAAAAATCCCTTCCTTAGTGAACTTGACAAAAGTGAGATTTGGGACTCATTTCCTGATGAGCAGCTTATGTCAATAACAGATTCTGAGCCATGGTACGCTGATTATGCTAATTATCTTGCAAGCAGGCTCATTCCAGAACACATGACTAGACACGAAAGGAAAAGTTCTTTACCCAACTAAAATACTAATTCTTGGACAAACCTTTCTTATTCCGAAGATGGCCTGATCAAGTAATCAGGCGTTGTGTTTCAGGAAAAAATGCAATGAAGATTATGAAAGAATGTCATTCGGGCCCTTCTAGGGGCCATCATGGAATAAGTACCACCGCATGAAAAATTTTCGATGCAGGATTCTATTGGCCTACAATATTTCGTGATGTGAAGGGAATGATACATGTATGTGATACATGTCAACGAGTCGGGAATATATCGAGAAGAGATGAAGCGCCTCAGAATTTTATACAAGTCTGTGAGATTTTTGATGTTTGGGGAATAGATTTCATGGGACCCTTTCCATCTTCAGGGGGAATGAATAAGTATTAGTGGCCATTGATTATGTTTCAAAATGGGTGGAGGCACAAGCCCTTAGGACCAACGATGCTAGGGTAGTCATTCATTTTTTGAAAAAGCTGTTTGCTAGGTTCGGCATTCCTAAAGCTCTCATTAGTGATAGGGGAACCTACTTTTGCAATGCGCAAATGGAAAAGGTCATGAAAAGATATGGAGTCTCCCATCGGTTCTCCATCGCTTATCATCCGCAAACCAACGGTCAGGTTGAAAACACCAACAGGGCGATTAAGAGAATATTGGAACAGACGGTCAATCAGAACAGAAAGGATTGGTCATTTAAACTCGATGAGGCCTTATGGGCATTCTGAATGGTCTACAAGACACCTATTAGAACGACCCCGTTCCGCATGGTTTATGGCAAGGCGTGTCACCTTCCAGTAGAACTTGAACACAAGGCTTATTGGGCACTTAAGGCACGTAATTTGGATTATACGGTCGCCAGGATGAATAGGTTCTTGTAACTCCATGAGCTTGATGAATTAAGGGTAGAAGCGTATGAATCATCCGTTACATATAAAGAAAGGGAAAAAAGATGGCATGACCAGCGAATTAAGAAACCTAAGGATTTCTCAGGAGGGGACAAAGTTCTATTGTATAATTCCTGGTTAAGGTTATTTCCCAGGAAACTTAAGTCTAGACGGTATGGACCCTTTACGGTGAAAAGCTCCTCTAAGGCGTGCGCTGTTGTGTTAATGAACGATGAAAATAGAGAATTCAATGTAAATATTGAATGCGTAAAACATTATCAAGAAAGTGGTAATGAAATGATTAGTGAGGAGGATGTAACATTTGATGATGAGGTCACGTAATAGCCAATGACTTTGAGTCTAGCTACAAGACTCGTAAATAAAGAAAAGCACTTCTTGGGAGGCAACCCATGTTTTGTGTGTTTTTATTTGTTAGATTTTATTTGTTTCCGTATGCATGTCTTATTTTTATTGTTGGTAAATCATGTTTCATACTAAATTGTGAAAATGCTTTATTTTGTTTTTAACTTCGTCTTAGTTACATATAAAGGTATTTTGCAAAAGCTAAGTGTAAGGGAAACCTAAAATTGTTTATAAGAATGAAAATGATCATGATTCGCTACAATATTAAATGAGCATGTATATTAGTATTTGTTAGAGTCAAATGCTTGTATCGAGTCATAATGATGTTTTGAAGGATTTTCCAGGAAATATGGCATAAGTTTTTCCAGAAATTTTTCGGAAACTTAACATAAGATTTTTCTAGGAACATTCTGACGGCGTCAGGAGTTACAACCTGATGGCGTCAGGTACCAAAATTCTAAAACATTTTGCGAGTTTTGTTTATACCAGAGTCTTAAAGTTTTTGTTGATTCTTTAGTTTTATAAACTCCAGGAAATCTGCAAACATTCATTCCACAAGCATTATATCTTAAATTGCTTTCTAGGATTTGTTAGTATATATAGATTGCCGCCGATTTTACGCGAGGTTTGCCTTGATTGTTTTCTCAGGTTTAACAGGTTATATATGACAAGAAGATGATTTATATTTCTGGAGGGAAGCTTTCAACGTTCATTTTCTTGGAGGAAGATCTAACCTTGTTGACACACCATCCACACCGAACGAATCAGGGGAGTATTTGTTTTCATTCTTTTACCTATTTTACTTTTACATCCTTTAATTGAACATTGGGGACAATGTTCATCCTAAGTGTAAAGGGAGGGTAAATGATGATACCTTATAGGATATAATTGCACTTGAGTTTGTTTGTTTGATAGTAGGTGTGTAATAAAACTTAGAGAAATACTTGTTATATGTAATTTTAGCACCAAATTTAATTTTTTTAAAACATTTAGGAGTGAAACTTTACCCTTAACAAGCGTCTCATGGATAGGAGTTGTATGACTAGCACAAAACCGTACCATTCAGAAAAATTTTCGACCCAAATATGTGAGGTTCACTTTTAGATTTGATAGGAAAAGCATTCATTATTAGTGCTTGTAAGTGTACTGGTAGTATTTAGATTCTAGAACTTGCGTTAGTGATGCATCCCGAGACCGCTAGTGAGACTACATTCGTGTAGTAGGATTTACTACATGATAAGAGGCATTAGGATCACGCAAGTGTTTAAACCCGTATCATAATTATTTGACCATTTAAGTCATATTACTTGACTAATAAAGTCAATTAATTTTTCCTACACCTTAACGTTGTACTCATTTTTAGTACACGAAACCCCTAGTACACCCCTCCGAGCCTATCTTTTCATTTCTAACTTTACGCATCTTACTTAAAGGAAGGATTGTTGTTGATAGTAGGGTTAGAGGGTGGATCGTTTGGTTGATAACGATTAGGTGTTGTGGAAGAATTGTTTTGGGGCATGTTTTGGTTTTGTTTCCACTTAAGGTTTGGGTGATTTTTCCAAGAGGGGTTGTATGAATCACCGTAAGGGTTTTGCTCGGGTTTGAAAGTGTACCACTTGTCTCCCGCTCCGTCAGTACTGGAGGATGCTTAATCCGCAAAAGCTTGTTCGGGGTGTTCCATGCTATCACGAGTGTCGTGGGGACCACTTCATAATTCACATGAAGAACTGATCTTGTTCACTTGGCTTGAAGGTTTTGGAGCTTCGTAGGATTTCATAAGAAACTTGACTTGGTCTTCAAGTTCCATGATCATACGGTCGGGAGTGCTTGAATTGTACGAAGGAAAAGATATTGCCTTGACCGTTTTGTTCAAATCACGGGGATCATTCAAACATTCGTTGTCATAGAGAGCAAGATCTTCTATGAGTTCCCATGATTCTTCTGCACTTAGATCACGTAGCTTACCACCGGCCGATTGGTCAATGGTTCGCCTTGTGGAGAGATCGATATGGTCATAGAAAATTTGAACTTGTAGCTAAAGATCTATGCCATGATGAGGGACTTTTTGGAGTAAGTCCTTGAAACGAGTCCATTCTTCATAGAGAGTTTCACCTTGTCATTTTTGGAACATCAAGATGTCATTTCTAAGCTTAGTAGATCTCCCCGGTGGAAAGAATTGAGCAAGGACACGAGTAGTGAGATCATCCTAAGAGGTGATGGATCCCGCGGGTAAACGTTCAAGCCATTGACTAGCTTGGTCACGTAGAGAGAATTGGAAGAGACACAATCGGGTCGTCTCTCGAGTTTCAACATCAAGGTCTATGGAATCTATGATTTTGAGGAAATCCTTGAGATGTTGATTAGGATATTCGGAATGAAGTCCATGGAATGCACATCCGCTTTACACCAACCGGATGGTGTCGGATCGCAAGGGAGACACATTAGCTCCTTGAGTGAGCTCAATGGTGTTTCGATAGCCTTGGTGGCTAGGACGGGAGTACTCTCCTAAAGTTCGGGGTCTAGGAGGTTGGTTTGGTTGTGGTAGGTTTTGTGGATGGTTTTGTTGTGGTGGGTTGATGGGGTCAAAGAGATTACCACCTTCCATGATCGCGGATGGCAATGGTTACGAACAAAGGAAACAAAGAAAAAGATAGACTAAAAAAACCTATAAAAAATAAAAATAAAAATCTTACTAGAAAGGAATCTAGCAAGTTGATGAGGCGAAAAATGAACCATTTTTAGGGGGTCATTTAAGCCGGAATTGGAATTTATTTGATCAAATATTGCTCTAAATCGTTCCTTTTCTGATTTTAGGTACTTTGGAAGCGAATTCTAGAAAAGGAAGCATTTTGGACGTTTTTAGAGCATAAAAGTGAAGAAAACGACAAAGACTTAATTTTCCTTGCTGGGAACAGTACCTGACGGCGTCAAGAAGGATTTTTTGACGGCGTCAAGAGCAAAATGGATGACGACCCAGAGAAAACGTGACGGCGTCAGAAGAAGGGCGTCAAGAGTAATTTTGGTGACGGCCCAGAGTAGAATCATACATGACGGCGTCAGATAGAGATCTAGGCAATCCGAGAACTTTATTGGCGGCGAGATGACGGCGTCAGATTTTTCCTCTTGATGCCGTCACCTCACAAAATCTATATATACTTTTCTATTTTTCATTCATTAAAAGAGGAACTTGTTTGGAGAATTCTAGGGCTGAATCTAATAAACCCTAGGTCGTTTGTAACAGTATTTCCAAGGGTTTTCACCCCTTGAAACCCTTCATGTTCAATTAAGATAAGTTTTCTTTCAATTCATTCAATATGTCTATGTGTTGTTTGAATATATCTTATGCTTGTCTTGATTTTAACATGCTAGGCTAGATCTCTTATGTGTTTTCTTAGATGTAATGAAACATAGATGTTGATTATAGGTTGATTGCTTGTTTATAGTTGTAATGGATGAATGATTTCAATTTTAGGCTTAAGAAAACTGGTAGATCTCCATTGTGTAACTTGCTTGAACGTCTTAAGAAACATGAACCGATGTGTACTAGGTTTCTATGGTTGTATTTAATGCATGAGCGAATTCTAGTGATCCCATGTTAGGAGCTTCTTAGCCGGCTCGACATAGGAGTGAAGTAGGAGCTTATAGGATTGGGGAAGTAAGTACGCCACCCCATGAATGGTATTAAGGAATACAATCCGTCATCCATGCAACTGTAACAAGTAATTAACCTGTAAAAGATATTTAGGGAGTAGTGAAATCTAAGTAAACACAATTCTCCCATATATTGCTCACACCAATAGTTTAATTAGTTTATTTTCATTTTTATTATTTTATATTGATTGCATCTTCAGTTATTGGGTTAGTTGACTAGCAACTAATTCCGCCCACTCTTCCAAAACCCGAGATTTTTATTTGCTTTTATAAAACATAAAAAATTCAAAGAATCATCCCTCACCTCTAGACCTAGTTTTTAGGCTTTCTAATCCTAGCGACACTATTCCTGAGTTGAACGATCAATCCCCCGGTACTTGTCACTATAGTATACTACAACGATCAGGTACACTGCCTGGTGGGGGTTGTAAGCTTCTCGAGATCCCTCGAGAGGTAAAGCCTGGTGCAATTCACACGCATCAAGTTTTTGGCGCCGCAGCCCGGGGAATAGTTATTGTCTTGGTTAGGATTTCTTTTTATTAGGTCTACTTGCTAGATTCCTTTCTAGTAAGATTTTATTTCTATTTTTAGGTTCACTTTAGTCTATCTTATTTCTTCGTGCTTTTATTCGTAACTCTTTACCATCCGACATCATGGAAGGTGGTAACATCTTTGAACCCATCAACCCACCACAACAAGACCACCCATAAAACCCACCACTAGCTAACAAACCTCTTAGGCCCCGAACCCTAGGAGAGTATTCCTGACCTAGCCATCAAGGCTATCGAAACACCATTGAGCTCACCCAAGGAGCCAATGTATCTCCCTTGCGATCCGACACCATCCAGTTGGTGCAAAGCGGATGTGCATTCCATGGACTTCGTTCCGAAGATCCAAATCAATATCTCAAGGACTTCCTTAAAATCGTAGATTCTATAGACCTTGATGTTACAACTAGAGAGTAGACCCGATTACGCCTATTCCAATTCTCTCTATGTGATTAAGCTAGTCAATGGCTTGAACATTTCCCCGCGGGATCCATCACCTCATGGGATGATCTCACCACTCGTTTCCTTGCTCAATTCTTCCCACCGGGGAAGACTGCTATGCTTAGAAATGATATCTTGATGTTTGAGCAACATCGGGGTGAAACATTCTACGAAGCATGGGCTCGTTTCAAGGATCTACTCCACAAAGTCCCTCATCATGGTATAAATATTTGGTTATTAGTTCAGATCTTCTATGACCATGTCGACTATCACACTAAACGTACCATCGATAGAGCCGCAGGAGGTAGATTGCGTGATAAGAACGCCGAGGAGTCTTGGGCAATTATTGACGAGCTTGCCACCAATAATTTGTTGTCTATATGTGTTCGCGTTATCAGTCTAGACCAACTGAACGACACCTCAATGAGGCAAAAAGAATCCTTCGATACATAAAAGGAACCATTCAGTTGGGAATCTAGTATCCGAAGGATTCTGGTTTTGAACTAATTGCCTTTTCAAATGCTGATCATGCAGGAAGTTTAGACACACGCAAAAGCACATCAGGAGGTTTACAGTTTCTCGGAGATAAGTTAGTATCTTGGCAATCTAAGAAGCAGGACTGTACTCATCGTCAATTGAATCCGAATATGTAGCTATGTCCGCATGCTGTGCTCAAGTCATTTGGATGAGATCACAACTGATGGACTATGGCTATCTATTCAACAAGATTTCAATCTACTGCGACTCCAAAAGTGCTATTGCAATTTCCTGCAACACCGTTCAACACTGCAAGTCCAAACACATTGATCTCCGCTATCATTTCATCAAAGAGCATGTCAAAAAGGGTACCGTTGAATTATACTTTGTGGGAACTGAATACCAATTGGCAGACTTGCTCACCAAAGCATTACCTCCAACAAGGTTTGCTGATCTTGTCCACCAGATTGGTATGAGATGTTTGACTCCAGAAGATCTGGAAAGGTTTTTAAAATTCAAATAATTGTCAAACATCAAAATTATCTTTGTAAATAGTTTTGTCAAAAACAAAATACAAAAATATAGAACCAACAAAAACACAAAAAGATATTGCAATTTTTTTTATTTCTAAAAAAATGCAAGTATACGACTTCCTTTCAACACGTTGTTTTTACTCTTTATCTTATTTTACAAGTGTTGAGGGGGAGATAAGTCTAAAATTTTAAAATTTTTGTTTAAAATCGGTACACTTGCATATTTCCAAAATAAATGTTGTTTCATAAGTGGTGGAATTTCAGTGGTCTATCCTTCGTCTCGTCTTGTTAAAGGTTATTACATAATATATCGTAATGAGTATAAATGATAATTTCCATTGGTTGTTAACTTAAAGGTTAATAAAACAAGTTAGAGGTCTTGTGATGCAAATATATGAGTTAGGGACCATAGGTGTCAAATCCTTAAAGTTTTCTATATATAACTTAAAGCATACCAATACCCCACATTTCTAAAATTCTGAAAATATCAAAACAAACACCCCATTTTTTTGAATCAAACGAGCAAATCCGTACTACAAATCTTCAAACCGTAAGTTCCTATATGTTCTTAAGGTCATTTCAACAAATGGTTTTCAGTTAATTTTAATTTTAATGGCTAGATACTACAGAATTTAAATTTTTAGTTCTAGGGTTTCATGATTTTCGGAAACTGTTAATTCGAGCTTGTTTGTGTGTTTTTCTTGAGGGCTTTTGTTCAAACACTTGTTCCTAACATGCCTATAACAAGTTAACGTAACAATAAACACGTTTGGCTGATTCTCGATTTCTAGGGTTTTAGGACGAATTGGGTATTTCTTATTCAGTAATGTTTTATTTAATATTCTTGATGGGGTTTGATGATTAGAGTGTTAGAATCATTATGGCATACTCTAATTGTTTCACACTTCATCTGTACATGATTCTCTATGATTAGGGTTTAGAACAAATTAGGTTTTTCTTGTTGTATGTTCATGAGTTCAATTAATTGTGCTAAACATGTTCTTATGGATGTTAATTGATGTATGAAACAAAGATGTTGGCTCCTTTTACTTTGTTATCAATAACTAAATAGCTAATGTAACCAAGGTATATGACTTTTAACTCAGATGTGTATATGATTAACAATAAAGCAACGTAAAGATAAGAGACAATATTTTTCAACGTTTAATTCTTTATAAGTTAATCAAAAGGAATCGTACCCAAGTGTTTGCGGAATAACACTTGAGATTGAAAATGACAAGTGTGGTATTGACTCCTCTCTAAACTCAAACAATGTTTGAGTGACAACTGAGGACCCACTGAGCTATCTCAGGGGCTATGTTGTTCTTTGGAGGAGTAAAAGTGGTTTGTGAATGCTTTGCATTAATTGCACAAAGTTGTCAACTTTTACTCCTCACTTATGCTACATATTTATACACAAATATGAACAACTCTATTATACAATGGACCTAAGCGTTCCTTAATAAAATCTTGATAGATTTTATTCTCTTGCAAGGGAAACTTCTTTGGGTTAAGTCCAAAAGGTGCTTTCTGATGAATAACTGGTTTTAACCATTTGGGGAAAGTTTGACCTTAAAGTGATAAAGCACTTTAGTGAAACAGTCAAACTTTCCCGTCCAGTCCCGGCAAAACTTCAGTCTTCAAGTCATCAGTCTTCAGTACCATGATAGTTGCTGAGGAGTCTTGGGGTTCAGTGAGGTATTGTCATCCTCACTGAACCCATCACCTTCTTCTTGGCTTAGATCATGTAGGATATTAATCAAGTTGGAAACATGAAGAACATGTGTTTATGTGTGGCGTTAGAAGAGAGAGTAAGGAAGAAAGAGTGGAACCTTGAGAGAAAAATAGAATGATTAGATTAGTGTGAATGAAGGTCCAACCCTCTCCACATGTGGAGAGGAGTATTTATACTAAGCTACAAACGCCCACACCCGGGCTGTGGATCAGGCATACAGTGGGTAAAGACCCATCCTTCTTCCACGGTGTTACTTAAACAAATACTAACTAACTAATATATAAACTTACTACGAGCTAACTTAACGCTATTACAATAATTAGGTGACCGAGACTTTTACAGGAATATTTGTATTCCTAACAATCTCCCCCTAAGCGAGGTCACCTTGGAAATTAAGCTCTTTGATCTTTAAGCATTCTTTAGTGTTTGTAGCTCGTAGTTCTGATTCTTCACTTTTCTGCACACTTTGTACTTCAAGCAAGCGAACTTCTAATTTGGATTCCTTTGTGATATGTGATCTTTGAGCTTCTTTAAGATCATCAGCCATAGTAAATCTCCAAGCTCATCCATAGTAGTAACGCCTTCATGTGATGTAGTGACTTAAGGTCCTTCATGCTCAAACCCTACTGGATCAGGAGACTTAACATAAGAGTTGTGGATCAGGAGACTTTTTCATCAGAGTTGCGGAAACGTTGTTGGTAGTCTCTCAACATTTGTTGTAGCAAGTCTCCCATCGTCATTGAAAGTGAGGAGGATGTGTGAGCATGAGGTATGGATTGACCCGATTCAGCCGGAAATACGAGCCATCAATGCCATCTTTATATGTGTACCTGAAATAAAACAGTTAGCAATAAAGATATAGAACGAATATGGCTTTGTCATTCGTTCTGCGAGGACAGACTACCCTCCGGTTTTGTGAAAACCTACCTGCGATCAGGTAGAGTCTCTTTTAAAGAAGACTCTCCTTGACAAGAATTTCCAGCTTGTATTAATGAGTTTTCCAAAGAATCCACTTCGGAATCTTCATACTTAGCATGTTCTGATACCGGAACGTCTCAAAGCAGACAACACGATAGAGTGAATCGGTGAATAATATTCACGGATTGATGATAAATTGATTTATAGAAATCACTCGCGTGTCATATGATAAACATTTTGAGACATGACGAGAGTTTTAAGCTTTGAATCACATTTCCATCAAAAATACTTTTGTTTGAAATATTGTACACAATCAATGTGCTCGAAAATTAGTTTGTGAGCACACTGAAAGGTTTTTGCAAAAGTATCCGTCAATCCATATCCTGGAACAAGTTTGATTCAATGTTGAATCGCACCATTGTTGCTTTCCAGTTGTCACTTGATCATTGATCCAAGATGGATCTCACATGTCACCTACCAAGAGCTTGAAAGATGTTCGCTCTAGTAGGATTTCCATCGTCATTGTGAATATTTTCATATCACTCGGATGTTCTTGCAATACCACAAGGATAATGCGTAGGGCTCTAAATATTTTATCTTATTTTCCACATTGTGTGAAACAATAAGCATATTTAGAAGTGTGTCCTAGTGAGATTTATGGATGATCTCTTTGGCTCTAGACTCAATAGTGCATTTTGATCCGCTCCTGGAGACTAGGGAGGCGTCTCCTGTTTTAGGTATCAACATAACTCGCAATGAGCGGTCGATACATTGCACAGGGTTCCCCGTGAGAATAAAATAAGCTCATTTAAGAGAACTTGAGTGGTTGGTAAGTTTAGTGCAGTGCGTCACTGGGTCCATGACGTCTTGTCTTCAATACAGGTGTTACCTTAGTAATCGCCAGTAGATTATGAATTGAACCCGGTTTCTGCCCTAAGGTTGAATATATGCAGGGCTATTTCTTTTCACCCTTTATCATTTCAATTTTTTTTTAATTCGTCAACCCCTTCAGTGCTTACCGAGACTTCTCCACTAGAACCTTGTTGGGTATGTTCCAGTCCTAGCTCTATCTCAGTCCGCACTCTTCCCTTTCTCACTTTACTCATTTTTTCAATCATTCCTAAGGACTTCTAATCTATCTAGAGGATTGTCACTGGGAAGATCCTTCCGGTTCTGGTGGATCATGGGAATTCATACCTAACCTTAACCACCCTTATAACTCCTTGCATAAAGATAAATGGTCGGTCTTTGGTATAACTTCCACAAGAGTTTAGCACATATGTGGGAGCACATTTATTGAGTCCAAAAGATCACATTTGAATGTCAGATTGCATATTTAAATCACATTCTCTCCCCCGATCAAAAATTTCAAATTTTTTGAGATTTTGGATCTCAATTGATTTAAATTAGTTAGAACGCTTTTGGGAGAGAAATGCGTCAACTTTAATATTTTCTGATAAAATGAACTTTTTCTTGCTCCCCCTCAATCTGTGAGGGAGGTTTTTATGTGTCAGATTTGAAGAGTTTACAAAAGATTCGAAGTTGTTAATGAAAACACTTTTAAAAATTTCTCATTCTGACACATAACCATCACAAAGTATATTGTTGCAAGGTTTTTGTACAAAGTGTGGAGAGTTTTGATGATACGTAAGATTTTGAGAAAAATCACTCTCCCCCTCAATCAATGACGGATGTTAAAGCTTAAATAAGTGATGTCATTGATTGAGTGAAAAAATTTGTCCAAATTTTTAGTACAAATTGATTTTTTAATCTAAATCTCATGGTACCACCATGTTTTGCATAAATCCTTTCTGGAAAAATCATAGAAGGCAAAGTATTTGGCGAGAAAAAAAGAAGATTTCTCTTCTTTATCAAGAAATAATGCACTGAAGCGTACATTAGATCGAGGGTGTAATCCATGCCCGGATGAACTTCACCCGATAAAAGGAACAACCGTCTTTTTGGCGACGTGTTTTCCCCATTATGAAAAAATGGGTTGCTATCTGAAGTAATAGCAAGCCATAATTTTAAAGTTCGGGTTACAGCCTGAAGTGACTGTAAGACATAATTTTTAAAGAATATTTTTAGAGACGACATGTTTTAGAAAAGTATTATTCAAAGGAAGAACTCCTGCTCAAGCATATGTATGTTTCCGTGTCATTATTGAATGACATTTCTAGAAACGTACATACTATTGATTACACAGGAGACATGTCGAGAGAAGAATATTTTTGGTTTTTATGATTTTATGATTTTTTATGGATTTTGAAGATTTTATGTTTTTCTATTTTCTTTTTGTTTTAATACTATGTACAAAGGATATGTGAAGCAACCCCTTAACTCCTCCTGATCTTCCTGAAGACTTATGAGATCCTCAGGCGTGAGACTCTTCATACCAAGACGAGGGTGGATGAATTGATACCGGTCCCTAGAAAGTGCTTTGGTGAAGATATCAGCTAGCTGGAACTCAGTCCTCACGAAGTAAAGTTCCACAATTCCTTTCTAAACTTGCTCCCTGATGAAGTGATGTCCAATTACAATGTGCTTAGTCCTTGAGTGCTGTACATTGTTGCAGCAGAGTGCAATTGCACTTTTTTCGTCACAGTACATGGGAATCTTGTTGCATACGAAGCCATAATCCGAAAGTTGAGATCTCATCCAAAATATCTGAGCACAGCACGAGGACATGGCAATATATTTAGCCTCTGTGGAGGAGATTGATGTACTCATTTGTTTCTTTGAAGACCAACTGACTAGCTTATTACCCAAAAACTGAGAACCCCCAGATGTACTTCGATGAGTACCTTGACATCCCGCATGGTCAGCATCAGAATAGGATGTGAGCGCCATAGAAGTGTCTTTGGGGTACCATAGGCCCATGTGGATTGTTTCTTTAAGATACCGAAAGACTCTCTTGACAGCTTCCAGGTGTTTCTTGGTAGGTTTGGATTGATACCTAGCACACATGCAAACTGCAAACAGAAGATCTGGTCTGCTAGCAGTAAGATACATTAAGGAACCAATCATGCTTCGATACTTGGTTTGTTCGACCGGGATCCTAACATCATCTTCATCTAGTTTTGATCTTTCAATCATAGGAGTATCAACTGAGTCACAGGAATCAAATCCAAATTTCTTCAAAATTTCATTAACATACTTGGATTGATTGATGAAGATGCCATCGGGATTTTGAGGTATTTGACCCATCATGGACATCTGGAACTCAGAACTCATCTCTTGGGAGAAACGATCACACTCTTTGGGATCAGAGGAGGCAAATATGATATCATCAACGTAGATTTGTACATGAAGAAATTTTTTGCCTGCTTTTCTGGTAAAGAGTGTAGGATCAACAGCACCTTTGGAAAACTTGTTAGCAAGAAGGAATTTTGACAAGGTGTCGTACCACGCCCTAGGAGCTTGTTTAAGCCCATAAAGAGCCTTATTCAACCGATACACATAGTTAGGACGTTTTGGATCCACGAATCCTTCGGGTTGGCTTACATACACCACCTCTTTTAGATCGCCATTTAAGAATGCAGTCTGAACATCAATCTGATAAACCACCATATTCTGACTTGCAGCATTTGCTAGAAATATTCTTATGGCTTCAATTCTAGCAATAGGTGCGAAGGATTCTTCAAAATCGATTCCTTCTTCTTGATGATATCCTTTTGCCACGAGCCTAGCCATGTTCTTCAATACATCTCCATGCTCATCAAGTTTAACTTTAAATACCATTTGAGGGCAACGATCATAGGACAATCAGGAGGTGGTACTAATTCCCATACTTCAAGTCGATCAAACTCATGAATTTCGTCCACCATAGCAGTGAACCATGAGTGTTTAGATATTGCATCCTTGAAATCTTTAGGCTCAACTTTATGGAGGACATAATTGAAGAAGCACCACAATGCGTCGGTTGCAAGTTGCTTACGGGTTGATACCGAACGAGAAGGGCCAATAATGTTGTCAATTGGGTGATCATTTGTCCATTTCCTAAGGTGTTCAGGGGGTTGAGGATACGGAACTGAGGTAGCCATGTTAGATTCATCTGAGAATGTAGCATCATTTGACGATTCAGGAGCAAAGATGTTAACAAATGACTCATTATCGGGTGGAGCAAAAGGATTTACTTCAAACGAGTTATCCACAGCTGCTACTCATTGTACAAACGAAGATTGACCATTAGATGTGCTAACTGAACGACTGATGGTGGGGGCTTTGATAAGGCAAAAAATGATCCATTTTTTGGGGGTCATTTAAGCCCAGAATTGAGTTTATTTGATAAAATATTGCCCTAAATCGTTCATTTTGTGTTTTTAGGTACTTTTGGAATGAATTCTGGAAAAGGAAGTATTTTGGACGTTTTTGGAGCCTAAAAGTGAAGAAAACGGCAATGTCTTAATTATCCTTGTTGGGAACAGTACCTGACAGCGTCACAAGTTTCTTAATGACGGCGTCAAGAGGAAAAACAAGAGGTGATGAGGATGGAGTCCATGACGGTCCAGAATGTTTTTGCACTAGGGCATGACGGCGTCACCATAGGCCGTCATGGCCCCTTAACACGTGACGGCCCAGAGCAGAAATGCTCTTGACTCCGTCAGATCTGGATTTTCTTATGGCGACGGGTTGACGGCGTCAGAATTTTCTTCTTGACGTCGTCACCTTGGAAAATCTATATATAGTTTTGTAATATTCATTCATTATAAAAGGACAATTTTAGGGACGACTTGAATAAACCCTAACATGATTTTAACAATATTTTCAAGGGTTTTCACCCCTTGAATCCTTTCATGTTCAATTAAGATAAGTATCCTTTCAATTCATTCAATATGTCTATGTGTTGTACGAATATATCTTACGCTTGTCTTGATTTTAACATGCTAGGCTAGATCTCTTGTGTGTTTGCTTAGATGTAATGAAACCTAGATGTTGATTATGGGTTGATTGCTTCTTTATAGTAGTTACGGATGAATGATTTCGATGTTAGGCTTAAGAAAACTAGCAGACTTCCATTGTGTAACTTGCTTGAACGTCTTAAGAAACATGAACCAATGCGTACTAGGTTTTTATGGTTGTATTTAATGCATGAGCGAATTCTAGTGATCCCATGTTAGGAGCTTCTTGCAGGCTCGACATAGGAGTGAAGTAGGAGCTTATAGAGATGGGGAAATACGTACGCCACCCCATGATTGGTATTAAGGAATATAACCCGTCATCCACGCAACTGTAACAAAGTATCAACCTGTAAAAGATATCTTGGGAATAATGAAATCTAAGTAAACACAATTTTCCCATTTATTGTTCACACCACTAGTTTAATTTACATTTTTGTTTTTTTTATTTTGATTGCATCTTTAGTTATTGTGTTTGTTGACTAGCAACTAATTCCGCCCACTCTTCCAAAACCCGAGATTTTACTTGCTTTCATAAAAATATAAAAGTACAAAAAGAATCATCCCTCACCTCTAGACCTAGTTTTTAGGCTTTCTAATCCTAGTGATACTATTCCTGAGTTGAACGATCAATCCCCCGGTACTTGTCACTATACTATACTACAATGATCAGGTACACTGCCTGGTGGGGGTTGTAAGCTTCTCGAGATCCCTTGAGAGGTAAAGCCTGGTGCAATTCCCATGCATCAAGTTTTTGGCGCCGCAGCCCGGGGAGTAGTTATTGTCTAGGTTAAGATTTCTTTTTATTAGGTCTACTTGCTAGATTCCTTTCTAGTAAGATTTTATTTTTATTTTTAGGTTTTCTTTAGTCTATCTATTTCTTCATGTCTTTGTTCGTAATCTCCACCATTGGCCATCATCGCAAACGATGAATTCTCTAACCTTAGAGTCACTAGGAGTCGTAGTTCCGCTAGAGACCTTGTTTTGCCCTATGCAGAACCTGATAGGGAAATGCGTAGGTTAATACGATCTCTCTCAACACCTGAAACGTCCAGCATAGCCATCGATTTTGATGCGCCCCTTTCTAAAGAAAATTTAGAAAATCATCTTACAACCCCTAGCTCCCAATCCAACAACGATATGAGTACCCCCGCAACTCCCATTCCTAAGCGCCTTAAGGACTACTCCTCCCCAAATCCTCGTGGCTTCTCAAACGCCATTGTCTTACCAAATGAACACACCAATGAGGTCTTGCATGCGACCGACGTTTGGCTTGTCCAAAGTGTGTGCAACTTTTGTGGACTAGATGATGATGACCCGATTCAACACATCAAGGACTTCTTGAATATAGTAGACACCCTCCATACGGATGGGGCTACTAGAAACAAGTCCCGCTTACGATTATTCCCTTTCACTCTTTATGAAAAAGCAAAGGAGTGGTATGATAAAATTCCCTCTGAGTCTATTTTCAGATGGGAACAACTCATATCCAAGTTTTATGAGAAGTTTTTTCCAGCAGGGAAAACCTCAATATTTAGGGAAAGGATCCTCCGCTTCCAAAAAGGGAAGGACGAACCCTTCCATAAATCGTGGATTAGATTCAAGGATTTAATAAGACAAGTTCCCCATCATGGCATCGAACTCTGGCTTCTGGTCCAAATCTTCTACGACAATGTCTCCTCAAATGACCGGAATGGAATCAACAATTCTAGAAGAGGGAAATTAGCCAATCTTAGTGCCGAGGAAGGATGGAATAGGATTGAGGAATATGCTCAAGACCAGGATGACACTTGGGATGAACCTGAGTCAACTGCTAGCATGTCTGAAATCATATCAACACCTTCAGATCGGCTAAGAAAAATTAACAAAAGAATGTAATACCTAGGTGGGTCGCAATTAACTAAACAACTTTCAAATCCTTACTTAATCTGCGACTACTGTGGGGGCCCGCACAAGGTAGAGGAATGCGGAGGTGAACTGATAACGCTCAAAGTTAACATGTTTTTATAAGCGTTACTAGTGTTTTTGTGTATGTTATTTGATTGTTTTTATATGCTTTTGCCACTAAATCGTATCAAAGTATGTTTTTGTAGCATATGTAGCCAAATGTAGGAAAATGGAGAAAAAGTGTAGAAAATGAAGTATATGCGATTACACGAAGATTCCCAAGTCCAATAGTCCAATATGTGACGCATTTCATAAGGAGAACCTAAGTTTTGTCATCTCAAAGTTCCAAGTTCAGAGTTAATCAAGTTTGGATAGTGCATAAAGAACTACACAAGGAAAAGTCAAAATCCAAAGCAACCAGAACCTACCATCCGATCGGTTGGAGTACAACCGATCGGATAGCCACAATTACCACATCCATCTGATCGGTATCAACCCGCAACCGATCGGATGGTCATATCTGCCTGTTTATACCAACTTCTTGTGCATGAATCCCGGTCTTTTGTACCATTGTTCTAGGCCCTTCTTATTATCTTGTTGTCCAAGCTCCATCATTTAAGTCCCTATTCATTACTTGGAGTATTTGAGAAGCCTAAAAGGACCCCAAGAGTACACAATTGAAGACACAATTCAAGAGATCATTTACTCTTATTACTACTCTCAATTATTATCATCATCTAGCTCTCAAATAAGGAAAATTCGTTCAGAAAGAACCAGGAACTTTGGAGGACCAAGGAAGCAACATTTGGAGGCCAAAAATCTCAAGAAATCATCACCAATACTTAGGTTATCAATACCTTGTCATTTGTTATCAATTCCAAAGCATTGTAATTCTTAAAACCATGGATTCTAATGTTAAATATTCTGAGTTTATTTGCATGTTTGCTATGAGTGGCTAGTAGCCTTTTTACACTTGTTTCGATGATGTTTTATGCTTAGTGATAGCTATGATTGTGATAACATGTTTTAATTCAATTTCAAGTTAATCCTAAGAACCAATTGTACCTTAAGTTTCATAGTGACATTTGTTGAGCCAAGGTTAACTAATTGAAAATAGTTTCAAAGGTCGAAAGATTTGTTATTGTTCAACTAGTTATAATCATTTTTCTATGAATTATTGTTTTTAACCATAATTATTCTTGACTAAACAAAGAAACAAGAAGTATGATTGTAATGAGAATGCTTTTATAACATCAAATCAGATTGTTTGTAAACCTTTAGTTGGACGAAAGTTTAGATGTTTATAAACAGTTGTAACCTTTTTGTCTATGAATGGGTTACCTTTTGTAATGATCATTACCTAAGAGTATTTGATTTGTAATAAGAGTTTGTTCTTGTGTTTAAGATATTCACCATACCTTATGAACCTTGGATGGATCTTGAATTGATTGGTTTACACCTAAAGATTGTTTTTATGAACTAAAATCTTGACGAACATCTAATTATCACAACCAACATGTTATCAAAAGTTATCACAATCATGTGTGTCATTAAGTAGAAAACTAGTCTAAACAAGTGTAGTTTTTAAATTATTGAATTTGCTTATTAACTAATTTGCGTACATTAGAGATTTACTTTTAGACTTATATTTTGATTCACTCACAAATCCCTGCGAACGATCCCGACTTACCATCATATCTTGCTATAACGGACGAGTACACTTGCTCGTATGTGTTGTTTCTAGATTCGGTAATTCACCCTTATAAATTTAAAACTTGCACTAACAAAACGCACATCAAGTTTTTTGGCGCCGTTGTCGGGGATTTTGATTGTGTTTCTTTTAAAGTTTTAAAAGTCCATTTCTTTTCGTGTTCGTTTTCTAAAAAAAAAATTATCAGAAGTAGCCAACCGATCGGATAGACATCCAACCAATCGGTTTCCAAGTTTTTCCAGTTTTTTTTTTACCGTAGCATCCATCCGATCGGTTTGACATCCAACCGATTCGGATAGAACTTTCTGTTTTCAAAAATTTTATTTTCTTGTTCTTTTGTTTAGGTAATTGACTCGATTCTCTTGTTAGTTGTATGAACACTCGTTCTACTACTGAAAAGCTTAGTACACCTTTATCCAATCCTGAAAGTTTGTTTCATAAGAAGAGATCTTCATCTATTCTTAATTGGTTTGATAATCTTTCCGAAGAACATCCGATTTCCGATCTTTTTAAACCAATACCCATGGCTGACGATCAACCCATGTGGGCCGCCAATCGAACCGTAGCACCTACTCCTAGAGCTGCTATTGTTGTCGCCGACCTTGGTGAAAACTTTACCTTTAAAGGTCACCATCTTTCTATGATCAAAGACCGTCAATTTGATGGCTGTTCGCGGGCCGATCCGCATAAACACATTGCCGAATTCATTGAAATTTGTGGCATGTTTCGTTATGGAAATACCGATGTCGATGCTATTAAGCTCAAACTTTTTCCATCATCACTCGCCGGAGATGCCAAAGTATGGTATAACGAATTAACCCCAGGAACTATCAATAATTGGGAGGAGATGAGGCAAGCTTTTGTAAGCCGATTCTTTCCACCTGCCATGTATGATAGACTAATGGGAGAAATCCGTGCTTTTACACAAAATCCTAATGAATCTCAGATAATTCGAAACTCATGGAGAAAATAGAAGCCTTGACTTCTAAAATCGACTCGCAATACAAATATATAAAAGGAGAAATGAAAGAAATGCGTGATGACAAACCTATGAATAGACCCAACGAAGGGGAAGCCAATTATGTCCAAGGAGGATATCGTGGAGGAGGTTTTCGTAGTAATTATTACGGAAGAAGTTCTGGAAATTGGCAAGACCGCCAACAAAGGGATAACAACCATGGTTTTCAACCCCGAACAGACAACCCAAACCCACCAAATTCCGATAAAAAGGAAGAATCTGATTTCGAAAAAATAATGCGAGATTTCGTAATTACTCAAAGAGCTACAAATGAGTTTGTAAAAACTCAATTTTTCAATCTCAAAACCAAAGTTGAGCAAGGTCAGAAAAATCATCAAGCTTCTATCCAGGATCTTGAACAAAAATTTGGTAGACTTTCTGATCAATTTTCTTCTTGAATTCCTGGTACTTTACCAAGTAACACCCAATCCAATCCAAAACCGTCCGGATCAAACGATAAGAGTTATCGTCTACCACAAAACGATAAGAGTTATCGTCCTACCGATAATACTATTATTCAAGATGAGGAGGAGGAAGAAGCTGAAGAAGGAAAAACCAACCCAAACACCAACCAAAGAAAATACCGTTCCACCAATAAAACCTTATACACCGAAAATACAATATCCACAAGCCCTAAGAAAAGAGAAAAGAGAGGAGCGAAATAAGAAGTTTATAGAGAAGATCAAAGAAGTTAGAATTAACGTACCCCTCGTTGATGTTCTAGCTGGAATGCCCAATTATGGGAAATTTTTTAAAGAACTTTTTAATAATCGAAACAAGTTGGAACAAATTTCCGCTACTGTTCTCAATGAAGAATGCTCTGCTATCATTCAAAACAAAATTCCACCAAAACTAGGAGATCCCGGAAGTTTTCTTATACCATGTACATTAGGAAACAACATTACATGCAATGCTTTAGCCGATCTAGGTGCAAGTATCAATTTGATGCCCTATTCGTTGTATTCTAAACTTTCCATCAATACATTGAAACCTACTAAGATGAGTATAAGATTTACCAACCATACATACCAATATCCTGTTGGGGTTGCTGAAAATATGCTTGTTCAAGTTGGTAAATTTGTTTTTCCTGTGGATTTTGTCATCTTAGAAATGGAGGAAGATACTCGAGTACCCTTAATCTTAGGAAGACCTTTCTTAAACACTGATGATGCCATGATCAAAGTCAAAGGCAGAGAACTCAATCTTGGAGTAGGAGAAGATCGAATCACATTCTTAATCAATAAAGCAATGAAATATCCAAATTCTAGTGATGACACATGCTATAACATCGATGTAATTGATGAAGTCACTGAAGAAGAATTGGATGCATTACTTGACGATTCGAAACCATTCATGACTACTTCAGAAAAGATCAGTGAAACAGATTCTGATAAAGAATTTGAGGAATTCATGGAAGTAAAATTAGAAGACGAGGAAGAAGAGAAATTTGAAGATATCACTAAAAAAGATCAAATGAAAATCAAATCATCTCTAGAAGAACCACCCACTGATTTGGAACTCAAACACCTTCCCAATAATCTCGAATACGCCTACTTAGAAGAAAATTCACTTCTTCCAGTAGTCATATCGTCGTTACTTGAAACAAATCAAAAAGAAAGAGTCGTTTATGTTCTTAAGAAGCATAAACGGGCTTTTGCGTGAAAAACTTCTGATATTCCAGG
Organism: Artemisia argyi; assembly: GCA_030686995.1. NCBI lineage: Eukaryota > Viridiplantae > Streptophyta > Magnoliopsida > Asterales > Asteraceae > Artemisia > Artemisia argyi. Next base: position 103,198,433 of record CM060700.1, read on the forward strand.
AATTAGCCCAGATTTTTGCAAACACAAAATCAATTGTGAAGAATGTACTAAACCCATTGTAGAAAGACAACGTCGACTCAAACCCAATATGAAAGAAGTTGTTAAGAAGGAAATCATCAAACTTCTTGACGCAGGAATTATTTATCCTATCGAGGATAGCCCATGGGTGAGTCCAGTTCATTGTGTTCCGAAGAAAGGAGGAATGACTGTAGTGACCAACGAAAGGAATGAATTAGTTCCTACTAGAACTGTCACTGGATGGCGAGTATGTATTGATTACAGAAAACTTAACAAAGCCAACAGGAAAGATCATTTTCCTCTACCGTTCATGGATCAGATACTCGAAAGATTAGCAGGAAACAAATACTTTTGCTTCCTTGATGGTTTTTCGTTATATTTCCAAATTCCTATCGATCCAGCCGATCAAGAGAAAACCACATTTACATGTCCTTTTGGAACCTACACTTACCGGCGTATGCCCTTTGGTGTATGTAATGCACCTGTAACTTTTCAAAGGTGTATGATCGCAATATTCCAAGACATGCTTGAGACATCTATGGAAGTTTTCATGGATGACTTTTCAGTTTTTGGTGATTCTTTTGAAACTTGTCTTTCCAATCTCGATAAAATGCTTGAGAGATGTGAAGCTGCACATCTAGTTCTTAATTGGGAGAAATGTCATTTCATGGTAACTGAAGGAATTGTGTTAGGACACAAGATATCAAGTGTAGGAATGGAAGTAGACAAAGCTAAAATAGATGTTATCACCAAATTACCACCACCAACTAACGTTAAAGCCATTAGAAATTTTCTAGGACATGCCGGTTTTTACCGCCGATTTATCAAAGATTTTTCAAAAATATCACGTCCTATGACTAAACTTTTAGAAAAAGATTTTGTATTTGATTTCAATGCATACTGCATTAAAGCTTTTGAAACATTGAAAAGTCAATTGACTAGTGCCCCAATTATGGTTGCACCTAATTGGTCACTACCATTTAAACTCATGTGTGATGCAAGCGATTTCGCTGTTGGAGCTGTTTTAGGACAACGTGAAGGAAAACATTTTCGTCCTATATACTTCGCTAGTAAAACACTCAACAATGCTCAACAAAACTGTACGGTTACGGAAAAGGAATTATTAGCCGTAGTTTTTGCATTCAACAAATTCAGATCTTATCTCGTGCTTTCAAAAATGATAGTTTTTACAGATCATTCCGCACTCAAATATCTGTTTACCAAAAAAGATGCAAAACCGCGTCTTATCAGATGGATTTTACTACTGCAAGAATTCGATATCGAAATAAAAGACAAGAAAGGAGCAGAAAATCTTGCAGCTGATCATTTGTCACGTCTCGAGAATCCGGATTTGGAAGAATTAAAAGAAAATGAAATTAACGATTATTTTCCAGATGAAACTCTCATGACTATAGATAAAGATGATGATGAGGAAGTACCATGGTTTGCAGATTACGCAAATTATCTTGCAGGAGATATTCTTAAAAAAGGGATGAGTCACTACCAACGTAGTAAGTTCTTTTCAGAACTAAAACACTATTATTGGGAGAAACCCTACCTTTTTAAAATGTGCAAGGATGGAATGATACGAAGATGTGTTTCGGGTGCCGAAACAAGAAAAATTATTGATGAATGTCATCATGGCCCAACTCAGGGACATTATGGTCCTTCCACTACAACTAGAAAAGTTTTTGATGCTGGATTCTATTGGCCTACAATTTTCAAAGAAGCATATACTCTCGTTCAAAACTGCGATGCGTGCCAAAAATCCGGTAACCTTTCTTGAAGAGACGAAATGCCTCAAAAGAGCATTCAAGTCTGTGAAATATTCGACATTTGGGGAATTGATTTTATGGGACACTTCCCTAAATCACACAAATACGAATATATCCTCGTTGCAATCGATTATGTTTCCAAATGGGTTGAAGCTGAAGCTCTTCCTACTAACGATGCACGAGTTGTTGTCAACTTTCTTAAAAAGCTTTTTGCTCGCTATGGAATTCCTAAAGCTTTAATAAGTGATAGAGGATCCCCTTTCTGTAATAAACAAATGGAGAAAGTAATGAAACGATATGGAGTTCATCATCATTTTGCTACAGCTTATCATCCACAAACTAGTGGTCAAGTCAAAAATACCAATAGAGCTATAAAAAGAATACTTGAAAAAACGGTTAAGGACAATCCTTCCGTTTGGTCAAGGAAATTAGACGACGCTCTATGGGCATTTCGTACGGCATATAAGACACCAATTGGTACAACACCATACAGACTCTTGTATGGGAAAACATGTCATCTACCGTTCGAACATGAGCACCGTGCTTACTGGGCGCTAAGAAGCTGTAATCCTGATCTAAAAATAGCTGGAGAAAAGAGATTTTTGCAATTGCATGAACTCGATGAGTTAAGACTTCAAGCTTATGAGAACTCCCAGCTATACAAAGCAAGAACCAAAGCTTACCACGATAGAAAGCTGAGAATTCGAAAACAATTCAAAGCTGGAGATAAATTTCTGCTCTTCAATATGAAATACAAGTTTAAAGCTCCGAAACTCAAGCCAAAATGGTTTGGACCATATGTAGTGAAACATGGATTTCCATCAGGTTATGTTGAACTTTACGACAAACATGGTGGAAGTTTCATTGTAAATGGGCACTGAATTAAACTCTATTATGATAAAGAGCAATTAAACGTAATTTCTAATGAAGAAATTCCATCTGAATTTGAATATGAAGCTATCACATTCATGGCTCCACACAAGGGAATGGTCCCTTGGGCACACAATAATGGTTTTATCTATGATGCTCTTCCTAGAGCATGGGAAAAAGTTACATTGGAAAACATAGATGAAACAGGGGAGGGAATTGTGATAAGAAATGTGGTATACATTCCTAAAAGGAAACATAACACTACAACTACATAATCTATTCGAAGTTTGAGTCCGGCTGACGTCTCGTAAATAAAACAAGCACTTCTCGGGAGGCAACCCGTGTGTTTATTTTTAATATATTTTTTCTCAGTGTCTACACCCCAAAGTTTTACCACTCGGTCAAACTTAAGTGTGGGGGTGTGCCACTAATTTGAATAAAATTGCAAATCTTTTTGTTTGTTTGTTTTTGTTTCTAATAATGCAGGTGTTGATTACAAGAAATAGAAGATTGGATAGAAACATAAAACCGGATATCATGGTTTATTTTCTCATTTTCCTTACTTTCATACTTTTATGTTTGTTTATCACATTGAGGACAATGCTTAACTTAAGTGTGTGGGGGGGGGGGGGGGGGGGGTTGAGTAGGAAAATAAGAAATTAAGTCTAATATCGATTTAATTTTTAAATTTTGTTTGTCCTTATAATCTAGTTGTTTTCACACTTTTAGGAGTAATTTATTAGAATAACTGGATCTATCCACTGGAAAAATCAGTAATTTTGAAAGAATTGAGATGTGTCCCGATTAATATTGCAATCCACTTTTGGATCGATAACATTTGCTAGCACACATTATAACCCTTCCACTAAATTGTGAGGATTTTAGCCTGTTCATATCTAGCATACATCTTATATGCTCGAATCTTTTGTTATGCGTGTGCCGGTGATTTTATTTATTCTAGAACTTGTACTTGTAAATCATTACGAGACCGTTGTGAGATTACATTTTTGTAATATAAGTATATATACGTGATAAGAGGCAACCTTAGGATTTTAACCAAATAGCCTTCCTTATTGATTTTTAGCTAGTCACATTGATTAGTTAATTTCCAATTTTTTTACCCTTTTGTTAGCGTTCATCTTTAACGCTGGATACCCCTAGTTTCACCCTCTGAGCCATTCCATTTCTTTTGTTACATCCAGAAAAATACAAAAAAGATTTTACACTTTAAACCTTAGCCTAAACCCTTGTCAAAGTCTAAATGGTGGGTTGCTAGTTGCTTGGTATGTTGGATTGTTTTTGATGATTATTAGTTAGCCACACTTCACCAATCATGTGTGTGCCATTCCGAAAAAGACGGAGACCGCAGCTTCTTATTTGTATTTTTGTGGTGATGCTTATGTGAAGTGTGGGGGAGATGTGATTTGCAAAAAAAAAAATAAATAAATAAATAAAATGAGAATAAGTCATTGCAACTATAGGTTGAAAATTATAGCAAATGTGCTATATGTGAAGATGAAGTTATGTGATATGTTGTTAGCCGATGTGCTAAGTATAAAGAATATTTTTATGGCGAATCGATGTATCTATATGTGGTGTCTGAAGAAGAGATGATTGTAACTATAGTCATTTACGGATTTGCGGATAGTTCGGTGACTAGCAAAAATGAGACTTAGACTTGACTTGATTTTTCTTTTAAAACGAATTTCATAAATATTCCCATGCCTTATCCCTACCCTTAGCAAATTACTTTATTCGTTGTTCTTTCGAGTCTCCGGATATTGTAGTGAGAATATCAAGTGCATGAATATTGTAGTGACCATCCGGCTTTTGAGTAATCAAGAATTCGAGCGAGCGATCTATTATGTTTTTGTATGAGATGTTTAAATATAAGCCTGGTATAAACCCTTTAGCCTTACGTTACAACCCGAATAAAAGACCTCTTTGATATGTAGACTTGGTGCTTACGCCGTTGCGGTGTAGTTTTGTTTCTTGTACAAGCCTATAGTAATAATTAGATCATGACTGAGCAATGAGTGTAATCTATCATATACGCTTCGCCATATATGAGTGTTATGAGTGAATTATATCTTATTCTTCTTTCTTGAGGTGTTTTAGAAGTGTTAATCAAGCAAGAAAATCGTTGGGTATTGTCAAACGTCTCAATAGTTCAATTATAAATGCTTAATAAGGATGATCTAACTTATACTTGTATAAGGAGGATTTTCATCACAATTTTTAGAAATCACTTCTGGTTACCATGTGGATATTTAGTTTTCTTCTAGATTTGCTTGAGGACAAGCAAAGTTTAAGTGTGGGGGATTTGATAACGCTCAAAGTTAACATGTTTTTATAAGCGTTACTAGTGTTTTTGTGTATGTTATTTGGTTGTTTTTATATGCTTTTGCCACTAAATCGTATCAAAGTATGTTTTTGTAGCATACGTAGCCAAATGTAGGAAAAATGGAGAAAAAGTGAAGAAAATGAAGTATATGCGATTACACGAAGATTCCCAAGTCCAAAAGTCCAATATGTGACGCATTTCATAATGAGAACCTAAGTTTTGTCATCTCAAAGTTCCAAGTTCAGAGTTAATCAAGTTTGGATAGTACATAAAGAACTACACAAGGAAAAGTCAAAGTCCAAAGCAACCAGAAGCTACCATCTGATCGGTTGGAGTACAACCGATCGGATTGCTACAATTACCACATCCATCCGATCGGTATCAACCCGCAACCGATCGGATGGTCATATCTGCATGTTTATACCAACTTCTTGTGCATGAATCCTAGTCTTTTGTACCATTGTTCTAGGCCCTTCTTAGTATCTTGTTGTCCAAGCTCCAGCATTTAAGTCCCTATTCATTACTTGGAGTATTTGACAAGCCTAAAAGGACCCCAAGAGTACACAATTGAAGACACAATTCAAGAGATCATTTACTCTCATTACTACTCTCAATTATTATCATCATCCAGCTCTCAAAGAAGGAAAATTCTTGCAGAAAAAACCAGGAACTTTGGAGGACCAAGGAAGCAACATTTGGATGCCAAAAATCTCAAGAAATCATCACCAATACTTAGGTTATCAATACCTTGTCATTTGTTATCAATTCCAAAGCATTGTAAGACTTAAAACCATGGATTCTAATGTTAAATATTCTGAGTTTATTTGCATGTTTGCTATGAGTGGCTAGTAGCCTTTTTACACTTGTTTTGATGATGTTTTATCCTTAGTGATAGCTATGATTGTGATAACATGTTTTAATTCAATTTCAAGTCAATCCTAAGAACCAATTGTACCTTAAGTTTCATAGTGACATTTGTTGAGCCAAGGTTAACAAATTGAAAATAGTTTCAAGGGTCGAAAGATTTGTTATTATTCAACTAGTTATAATCATTTGTCTATGAATGATTGTTTTTCACCATAATTATTCTTGACTAAACAAAGAAACAAGAAGTATGATTGTAATGAGAATGCTTTTATAACATCAAATCAGATTGTTTGTAAACCTTTAGTTGGACGAAAGTTTAGATGTTTATAAACAATTGTAACCTTTTTGTCTGTGAATGGGTTACCTTTTGTAATGACCATTTCCTAAGAGTATTTGATTTATAATAAGAGTTTGTTCTTGTGTTTAAGATATTCACCGTACCTTATGAACCTTAGATGGATCTTGAATTGATTGGTTTACACCTAAATCTTGTTTTTATGAACTAAAGTCTTGACGAAGGTTTAACTTGTAGAAACAATAGATTAGACCACCATCTAATTATCACAACCAACATGTTATCAAAAGTTCTCACAATCATGTGTGTCATTAGAGATTTACTTTTAGACTTATATTTTGATTCACTCACAAATCCCTGCGAACGATCCCGACTTACCATCATATCTTGCTATAACGGAGGAGTACACTTGCTCGTATGTGTTGTTTCTAGATTTGGTAATTCACCCTTATAAATTTAAAACTTGCACTAACAAAACGCACATCAAGAACCCACCACCGAACATGCGTGCTTGTCAGGGCATGACATCTACACTGACCCCTCCCTTTTGCCTTTTTACCAAAACGATGATTACACACTTTGGGGAAATCTGGTGAAGAGAAAAGAAGGAGAGGAAGGCCCTGAATATAAAATCAGGAGCACCTTTGAAGATGACCTTGGTCACTTCACTCAAGAAAAAGACTTATAATTAAAAGGACTTGATGAGCTCATCGATGAGCAACAAAATGACATCAAAGAATGGTTCAACAACCTTAACTCCACCCTTGATAACCAAGACAGACCATCAGTAAGCTAAAAGGACCCCATGCTCGCAATAACCACTCGGGCTGGAACAACAACCAAGGACCCCCTTATCCGAACTCACATCCTATCACCCTTGATCCAAGCAAGCCTCGCGAAGAGGAAGGTGATGTGAGCAGCGAGGCTCTCGAACAACCTCCCCTGGTGACCCCATCCCCATCGACTCTACCTGACCAACCTGTGAGAATCCCATTCCCATCCCGACTAAAAAACCAGAAAATTGAGAACGATAATAAGAGATTCTTGTCATATCTAAAAGACTCGGTGATCACCATACCTCTCCTTGATGCTTGCTATCACATGCCAAAGTATAACATGTACTTTAAAAAATTACTCGCCAACCGGAAGAAACTCGAGGGTCTTGTGACTCTGGGGAAGAATGTTCGGCGGTGACCCATCGAGGGCTACCAAAAAAGGTAGATGATCCAGGCCGCTTCACCTTGCCCTGTTCCATAGGATCTCTATCGATAAAGAATGCTCTTGCTGATTTAGGGGCGAGTATCAACGTCATGCCTCACTCCATGTTCCTTAAACTAGGATACTCCTGATTAAAGCCTACCTGTATGAACATCCAACTAGCTGATAGATCAGTCAAATACCCCGTAGAGATATGCAAGAATGTGCTAGTCAAAGTTGGAAAATTCAAATTTCCGATTGACTTCGTAATCTTGGAGATGGAGGAGGATGACTTGGTGCCCATCATCTTAGGGAGACCATTTCTTGCTACCGCTCGTGCAGTCATTGATGTTCATGACGGCAAGTTAACCTTAAGAGTAGGAACCGATAGTTTAACCTTCGACCTTAAAGATACTATGAATCTCTCTCTCGAAGTAGCGAACCGGCTTTATTTCATTGTAGAAGTCGATGAACTCACGGATGTTATTGATGACTGTGTTGATGAACAGATCGAAGAAGGCTGGTTACTGGGAGAAAATTTTTTCTCTTTATTGGAGGAAGAAAAGATGGAGGGTGTTGGAGCAGTCTCTTTCTACCCTAGACAGGAGACCACTGAACAGCTCGAACTCTGAAAACCCGAAAACAAGCTTAAACCCTCTATTATCGAACCTCCTAAGCTAGATCTTAAAGAACTCCCTAACCACCTAGAGTATGCCTTCCTTCAGGGAGAGGATCAACTGCCGGTAATCATAAACTCTTCCCTCGAACATGAACAAAAAGGTAAGCTCTTAAAGGTCCTCAAGAAATATAAGGGAGTGCTTGCATGGAGTGTAGCCGACATTAAGGGGATTGACTCAAGTTTTTGCACGCATAAGATTCTTATGGAAGAAAACTATAAACCTACCGTGCAACCCCAGAGGCGGGTGAATCCCAACATTAAGGAAGTAGTGAAGTAAGAAGTCATCAAGCTTCTGGATGCAGGACTAATTTACCCAATCTCGGATAGCCTGTGGGTTAGTCCTGTACAGGTGGTACCAAAGAAAGGCGGAATGACTGTGGTAAAAAATGACAAGGGTGAGATGGTACCCCATAGAATGGTTACTGGCTGGCGGGTATGCATCGATTATAGAAAGCTCAATGATGCCACAAGGAATGATCACTTTCCCTTTCCATTCATTGACCAAATGTTGGAAAGATTATCTGGGCACGAGTATTACTGTTTCTTGAATGGGTTCTCGGGATATTTCCAAATCCCCATAGCACCTGAGGATCAAGGGAAAACTACGTTTACTTGCCCTTATGGAACGTTCGCCTATAAAAGAATGCCTTTTGGGCTGTGTAATGCCCCCGCCACTTTTCAGCGATGCATGACCGCGATCTTTCACGAACTGATGGAGACAACATGGAAGTTTTCATGGATGACTTTTCAGTCTTTGGGAACTCTTTTGACCGCTGTGTTGCTAATCTAGAAAAAATGCTCAATCGTTGTGAGGAAACCAACTTGGTGTTAAATTGGGAAAAATTTCATTTCATGGTAAAAGAAGGGATTGTGTTAGGACATAAGATCTCAGGGAATGGGATTGAGGTGGACCAAGCTAAAGTGCATTCGATCTCCTGAAAAAGGAGCTCACGCAAGCTCCAATCATGGTTACACCCAACTGGGAGTTACCTTTCGCAATCATGTGCGATGCTAGCGATTATACTGTCGGAGCTGTATTAGGCCAAAGGCATGCTAAGCTATTCTAACCTATTTACTATGCTAGCAAAACCATGAATCCTGCTCAAGAGAATTACTCTACCACCAAAAAAGAATTACTAGCCATAGTGTTCGCCTTTGACAAATTCCGTCAATATCTTGTCCTTTCAAAGACAGTCGTTTTCACCGATCACTCGGATCTCCAATATCTTTTTGCTAAGCAAGATGCTAAACCACGACTAATTCGGTGGATCTTGTTGTTACAAGAATTTGACGTTGAAATCCGTGATAAAAGGGGGGCAAAGAATTTGGCTGCTGATCACCTATCTCGTCTTGAAAATCCCCTTGATGAGCTCGATAGAAGCAAGATTCGGGATTCATTTCCTGACCAACAACTCATGTCAATAACAGATTCTGAGCCTTGGTACGCTGATTTTGCTAACTATCTCGCGAGCAGACTCATTCCGGAACACATGACTAAATACGAAAAGAAAAGGTTCTTTGCCCAACTAAAATACTACTTCTGGGATGAACCATTTTTATTCCGAATGTGTCCTGATCAAATAATCAGACGTTGTGTTTCGGGAGGTGAGGCAGTAAAAATCATGAGAGAGTGTCACTCTGGACCCTTTGGGGCCATCATGGGATAAACACCACCGCACGAAAGATTTTCGATGTGGGATTCTATTGGCCCACAATATTCCGTGATGTTAAAGAAATGGTACAAGCATGCGATGCATGTCAACGGGCCGGGAACATATCAAATAGGGATGAAGCACCTCAGAATTTTATACAAGTATGTGAGGTTTTCGACGTCTAGGGAATCGACTTCATGGGACCCTTTCCATCTTCAGGAGGGAATGAGTACATTTTAGTTGCCATTGACTATGTTTCAAAATGGGTAGAGGTACAAGCCGTTAGGACCAATGATGCTAGGGTAGTTATTCATTTCCTGAAAAAGCTATTCGCTAGGTTCGGAATTCCTAAAGCTCTCTTCAGTGATAGGGGAACCCACTTTTGCAATGCACAAATGGAAAAGGTCATGAGGAGATACGGAGTGTCCCATCGATTTTCCACCGCCTATCACCTACAGACCAATGGCCAGGTCGAAAACACTAACAGGGCTATTAAAAGAATACTAGAAAAAACGGTTAGTCAGAATAAAAAAGACTAGTCATTTAAGCTCGATGAGGCCTGATGGGCATTCTGAACTGCCTACAAGAGACCTATTGGAACGACCCCGTTCCGCATGGTCTATGGTAAGGCATGTCACCTTCCGGTAGAACTAGAACATAAGGCTTATTTGGCGCTTAAGACATGTAATTTAGACTATAAAATTGCCGAAACAAATAGGTTCTAGCAACTCCATGAGCTTGATGAGCTAAGGTTAGAAGCGTATGAGTCTTCCATTACATATAAGGAGAGCGCAAAAAGATGGCATGACCAGCGAATTAAGAAACCTAAGGAATTTTCAGAAGGGGACACAGTCCTATTGTATAACTCTCGGTTAAGGTTATTTCAAGGGAAGCTCAAGTCTAGATGGTATGGGCCATTTACGGTGGAAAGTTCCTCTAAAACTGGGGATGTTGTGTTAATAGACGACGAAAGTAGAGAATTTACTGTCAACATACAACGTGTAAAACATTATCAAGAAAGCAACAATGAAATGATTAGTGAGGAGGATGTAATATTTGACGATGAGGTCACGTAATAACCCATGACCTTGAGTCTAGCTACAAGACTCGTAAATAAATAAAAGCGCTTCTTGGGAGGCAACCCATGTTTTGTGTGATTTTTATTTGTTTGATTGTTATTTCTTTCCGTATGCATGCTTTATTTTTATTGTTGGTAGATCATGTTTCAAAACTAAAATGGTGAAAATACTTTATTTTGTCATTTGACTTTGTCTTAACTTCATCCAAAGGTATTTCGCAAAAGATAAGTGTAAGGGGAAACCCCAAATATGTTTTTAAGAAACAAAATTGATCATGATTCTCCACAATATTAAATGGACATGTATATTCGTATTTGTTAGAGTCAAATGCTTGTATCGAGTCATAATGATGTTTTACAGGATTTTCCAGGAAGTAGGACATAAGTTTTCCAGAAATTTTCCGGAAACTTAACATAAAGATTTCTGCAGGTCACTTCTGACGGTGTCAGGAAGAAATTCCTGACGGCGTCATGTGTCAAATTCTGGAAATTTTGCTAGTTTTGTTTTTCTAACGGAGTCTTAAAGTTTTTGTTAATTCTTTAGTTCTATAAACTCCAAGAAATCTGCAAACATTCATTCCACAAGCATTATATCTTACTTTGCTTTTTAGGATTTGTTAGTATATATAGATTGCCACCGATTTTACGCGAGGTTGCCTTGTTTGTTTTCTCAGGTTTAACTGGGTATGTATGACAAGAAGATGATTTATATTCTGGAAGGGAAGCTTTGATTGTTCATTTTCTTGGAGGAAGATCAAACCTTGTTACCACACTATCCACACCGAGCGAATCATGGGAGTATTTGATTTCATTCTTTTACCTATTTCACTTTTACATTCTTTAATTGAACATTGGGGACAATGTTCATCCTTAGTGTAAGGGGAGGGTAAATGATGATACCTTATAGGATACACTTTCACTTGAGTTTGTTTGTTTGATGGTAGGTGTGTAATATAACTATGAGAAATACTTGTTAGTGTAATTTTAGCACCAAATTTAATATTTTTTACAACATTTAGGAGTGAAACTTTAGCCTTAGCAAGCATCTCATGGATAGGAGATTGTATGACTAGCACAAAACCGTACCATTCAGAAAAATTTTCCACCCAAATATGTGAGGTTCGCCTTTAGATTTGAAAGGAAAAGCATTCACTATTAGTGGTTATGAGTGTACCGGTAGCATTTAGATTCTAGAACTTGCGTTAGTGATGCATCCCGAGACCGCTAGTGAGACTACATTCGTGTAGTAGGGTTTACTACATGATAAGAGGCATTAGGATCACCCTTGTGTTAAACCCGTATCATAATTACTTGACCATTTAAGTCATATTACTTGGCTAGTAAAGTCAATTAATTTTCCCACACCCTTAGCGTTGTACTCAGTTTTAGTACACGAAACCCCTAGTACACCCTTCCGAGCCTATCTTTACGGTTCTAACTTTAAGCATCTTACTTAAAGGAAGAATTTGTTACAACCCACCCAAATGTGCAACCAAATCGCCTTAGCCTTCCGTGTATGCACTCATCTTTAGTGCATTATTGTTATTTGTTTAAACCCTTAGTTAATTATCTAATTGATTACATGGTTGCTAAGTCGAGTCATATCCTTGTAGATATTGTTTTGGGACGATTGGGACTCATGGGTAAAGTACTTATGTTATGGAGTAATGGGGAAGAACATCATTTATTACCCCCATATGTACGTTAATCTTAAAAGTACCCCAAGTGTTTTGATTATCTTAATTCGAGTCATTAGATTAGTTTATTGTAAAGTATGTAAAAATTCAAGTGTAAGGGGAATGTTCCTTCCCTATGATGTATTATTTTGGATGGTAGGGTAAGAGTGTATGCAAAAAAAAAAAAAAAAAAAAAAAAAAAAAAAATCAAAAAAAAAAAGAAAAAGAAAAGAGAAAAAAACATACATACTACCATCCCGTTTCATTTTATATTTGTTTTATGTTTATGTTATTTTTTATTTATTAGCTTAAGTCGAGTCTAGTCTTGGCTTAGCAACGCCATATTGTACATGTAATTAACCAAGATTATTAACTCGCCACTAGTAAAGATTGCCTTTATCCAACAAAACCGTGTATTCCATATCCCTACACCTAACATTATAACCCTTTAAAAGACCTGTTTGATAGTTTATCCTAGGTGCTTACACCATGTGGTGGAGGTTTGATCCTTTCCCAAGCCTATGGTAATCAATTTTGCTATGACAGGTAGTGAGAGATGTTTTCCATTTCCATATTGTGATATATATTTTATTACACCCGAGAGATGTGAGTATCTAAACACTATTTTTGAGGTGCTAGTGAATGACCTCTGTGCTTGTCTTTGGTCTTTAGTGGAACGATTATTTGTTGTAATTACTTTTATATTAGTGTTAAATGACCCCTAACTTGTATTTTGATTAGAATAAAAGCGCATTTGCTTGAGGACAAGCAAATCTCAAGTGTAAGGGTATATGATGAGGTGAAAAATGATCCGTTTTTAGGGGGTCATTTAAGCCCGGAATTGAATTTAATTGATCAAATATTTCCCTAAATCGTTCCTTTTGTGATTTTAGGTACTTTTGGAGTGAATTCTGGAAAAAGGAAGCATTTTGGAATTTTTTGGAGCATAAAAGTAAAGAAAATGGCAAAGTCTTAATTTCCCTTGCTGGGAACAGTACCTGACGGCGTCACAAGTTTCTTAATGACGGCGTCAAGAGGAAAAATAGGAGGTGAAGAGGATGGAGTCGATGACGGTCCAGAATGTTTTTGCACTAGGGCATGACGGCGTCACCATAGGCCGTCTTGACCCCTTAACACGTGACGGCCCAGAGGAGAAATGCTCTTGACGGCATCAGATCTAGATCTAGGCAATCCGATTTTATTATGGGCGGCGGGTTGGCGGCATCAGAATTTTCTTCTGGACGCCGTCACCTTGGAAAATCTATATACAGTTTTGTAATTTTCATTCATTAGAAGAGGGCAATTTTAGGGACGACTTGAATAAACCCTAGCACGATTTTAACATTATTTTACAGGGTTTTCACCCCTTGAATCCTTTCATGTTCAATTAAGATAAGTATCATTTCAATTCATTCAATATGTCTATGTGTTGTTTGAATATATGTTACGCTTGTCTTGATTTTAACATGCTAGGCTAGATCTCTTGTGTGTTTGCTTAGATGTAATGAAACCTAGATGTTGATTATATGTTGATTACTTGTTTATAGTTGTTACGGATGAATGATTTCGATGATAGGCTTAAGAAAACTGGCAGACTTCCATTGTGTAACTTGCTTGAACGTCTTAAGAAACATGAACCAATGCGTACTAGGTTTTTATGCTTGTATTTAATGCATGAGCGAATTCTAGTGATCCCATGTTAGGAGCTTCTTGCAGGCTCGACATAGGAGTGAAGTAGGAGCTTATAGAGATGGGGAAGTACGTACGCCTCCCCACGATTGGTATTTAGGAATATAACCCGTCATCCATGCAACTATAACAAACTATCAACCTGTAAAAGATATCTAGGGAGTAATGAAATCTAAGTAAACATAATTTTCCCATTTATTGTTCACACCACTAGTTTAATTAGTTTAATTTACATTTTTGCTATTTTATTTTGATTGCATCTTTAGTTATTGGGTTAGTTGACTAGCAACTAATTCCGCCCACTCTTCCAAAACCCGAGATTTTACTTGCTTTCATAAAAATATAAAAATACAAAAAGAATCATCCCTCACCTCTAGACCTAGTTTTTAGGCTTTCTAATCCTAGCGACACTATTCCTGAGTTGAACGATCAATCCCCCGGTACTTGTCACTATACTATACTACAACGATCAGGTACACTGCCTGGTGGGGGTTGTAAGCTTCTTGAGATCCCTCGAGAGGTAAAGCCTGGTGTATTTCCCACGCATCAGGCTTCAGGATCCCATGACAACGAAGTGGATGGCCTAGCATTAACATCTGGGACATTTGCGACCCCAGCTGGTTGTGGAATGACTGTGGCTTCTGGAGCATCCACGTTTTGAGGTTCAAAGTATTCATCAAACATTGGGTCAAACAGTTTCTTCCAATCTTCACTTGTAGGAGGTACAAAAGGAGTAGTATGAGTGGGATTCTGTACAAGCATGGAGCTTATAGGTCCAGGAGACAAAAGGTTAGGTACGGGTCAAGAACTTGATCGTTCAGGAACCGGTTGCTCAGTCAGCTCATCGAAAGTAACGTAGATTGTTTCCATTATGTCTCTCATACGTTTGTTGTAGATTCGATACCCCTTTCGTTCTAGAGCATAGCCAACAAAGAAACCAATGTCGGCCTTGGCCTTGAGTTTCCCAAGGTCTTCACTGTCATTTGTTGGATATCACAATGCACCAAGTACTCGAAGAAAGGAAAGATCTGGTTTTCTGCCATGAACCCGTTCATATGGAGTCTTGCAGTAGAGGGGATGTATCAAGGATCGATTATGTGTGTAACAAGCTGTTGCAATTGCCTCCACCCAAAGCAACATAGGAGCTTTGGAGAACATGAGCATAGTCCTTGCAGCTTCAACTAAGGTGCGATTACGCCTTTCAACAACTCCATTTTGTTGAGGAGTACGTGGAATGCATTTTTGATGACTAATGCCGACACGTTCATAAAATTGAGTAAGTTGTTTGTTCACGAACTCCGTTCCATTATCAGTACGAATGAACCTAACTGCTTTGTTGAGTCGAACTTGCAATTGCTTGATGAGTTGGATGATGATTTCCGGAGTTTCTTTTTTTGATAGTAGAAACTTTACCCATGTGAAACGAGAATGATCATCAACGATAACAAGCACATATTTCTTTCTGTTGATACTTTGAATCCTCATTGGTCCACAGAGATCCATGTGAAGATTATGTAGGACTTCCATGATGGAATTGACAGTTTTGGGTTTATGGGTGTGCTTTTTGCTCTTGCTCATTTGACATGCGGAACATAGATGATCTTTTTCATACTTAAGTTTAGGCAAGCCTCGAACAAGATCCTTACGTGTGAGTTCATTGATGGTACCGAAGTTCAAATGGTTTAAATGACGATGCCACAACCATGATTTGTTCTTAGAGGCTTTTGAAAGCAAGCAAATTGAAGAGGACCACAGCATGTCTTCAATAGAGATGGTATAAAGGTTAGTGCCCCGACTCCCTTTGAGGAGATCTACTCCATCTAATTCTCTAACAAAACAGGTGTGCTTTCTGAAGGCAACTTCAAGATCAGAGTCACAGAATTGACCAACAGAAAATAGATTGTGTCCAAGTCCTTCCACGTAGTATACTCTGGTTATCACACTGTCTCCAAAGACGTAGTCACCATAACCCATTATAGATGCAAAATGGTCGTTCCTGAATTTGACCGTACCAATGAACTTATCCACGAAATTCTTGAGCCGCGAGCGATCTCCAATCATATATTTTGAGCAGCCTGAGTCCAAATACCAAAGTACGATTTGTACGACCTGCATTTGAAACTAGACAATGATGGATAACTGAAAAAGCTGGAGCCCCACAAATATTGGATTATCATACGTGACGGATATATCACTGGAATTGTCACATTTTGATGCAATAGACCTAGGAGTGGTACTAAGTGCTTCTACTGGGAACATTCTACTAGTAGGTCTCCATTTCTTAATTGGCACAACTTTGGAGTTAGTGATCCTAGTCAGTGGGCACTTTTCTCCTAGGGTGAATTTCCTTCCAGTAGGTCTCCATTTATAACCAACATTAGTGAACACTTTTCCTGTTTTATTCCAGACTTGTTTTACCCTTTTAACACTTGAAACATTCATGACCGGAGATTGCATAGTGGATTTCAAGAAGGACACAACACAAGCATCATGATTACCAAAAAATAAACATTTCTTACAAGTTTTACAAATAGCCCCAAAATTCGAATTAATTACATCATTGTTAACACAAATGTTTGATTCAACTCGATTCCTTTCATTAATCATAACTTTATTGTTCCTAGAGGATTCTTCTACTTCCTTCGTAAGTGCACTCTTAGCCGGAAAAGTCCTATCATTCTTTGTATTGCACCTAGGCTATGACTTGCTAGCTTTAGATACACCGGTTACTCCTGTAGAAGCATTGAAGGGAACATTAGTATGCTTAATTGCTACTTGTTTACCGGTAATCATGGTGGTGGATTGTGGTATGGTTTGGGGATGATTAAATATGACATGTTTGTTGTCAACTTTAGAGTGTGACGCAAACGACCTGTCTGACATGTTATCATTCTTGGGTCATGTTCCTATAACGTATTCTAATAATTAATGGGCTCTATTAGTGAGGAAGCATGCACCAACAGCAACATCATCCAGCAGTTTAGACAAACTCTCATTTTCAACAGTTTCTCTAAGTATGACAAAGGCAATCCTTAAGATGTCTAAGATAGTTGTTGTGAACTAACTTATTGTTCCTAAGGGGAAGAGAAATGTTCAAGGCATCACACACATATTTCTTACAAACATGAGCATTGGAAATTGCATGATCACATGACACAACAGGCATTTTACCTTTCACCATAGGCCTTAGATTCTCATTCTCGTTTAACAAAGAAGTGACTCTATCATTGTTTTGGTCACGTGTTATCTTAATAGACTCAAATAACTCTTTGTGACGTTGTTTAGCGTTTGACATTTCAGCACGAAGCCACTCATTCTCATGTTGCAATACATTAATGATGTCTGTAATCTGAAAATTTTGAGACTCTAGTGACATTTGGTGACTGGTATTGGTTACATTGCCCATGTTAGACTTTAATTGTGCAATTTGGACCTTCAATTTCCGAACGTGTTTGAGTGAGCTTGAATTACTTCATCCTTTTTGGCTAATTCAAAACATGCGTCAAACTCAGGAGCATCCGAAAATATCTTGGCATTTGATATTTTTATGCTCTCTTCTAGATGTTGATATTTTAGTTGTAAGTTAAGATTATCAACTTCTAGTTTTGAGAAATTCCTAACCATGTTATCATGGTCGTCGTTTTGAATTTTTTCATTAAGTTTGTAATTCTCCCCCTCAAGCTCAATTACACGATTCTGGAAGACATTCAAACTGACCGACATTTCCTGAAATTGTCGAGCAGATAATGTTGAGTCGGTTACAGTGTAAAACATATCATGTGCAATGCAATTAGCAAGCAAGTTTTTATTCATAATGAGAATGTTTTTCCTGTCAATTTCACTGTATTTGAGATCAATAGCTAATTTGTTACCCTCACTTTCCACATCTTTAAAAACCTTTTTCATTTGAGTCACATCATTATTAATGGTATTTTTAAGGCCCTCAAAATGGTCTTTGAGAAGTCTGAAAAATGGCATGACTTCAGTTAGGTAACACTGTTTGGTTTGCTCAAAACCTCTTTCCCCTTCTGTAATCCCTGTTGGTGTAATTCTCATTTTACATGTTAGGTTCAAGCATATAACCTAATTAGAGTATTACACTGTGTGGGAAGAGTAAATGGTACAAGGTGCCTGGGTGTGTTCAGGGGATAAATAGTTGGGTCGGCAATCCTAAAGATAGTGCGTGTGTTACCCACAATTCTTTCAGCTTTCATTTTCTCAATGTCTATATTCCAAAAAACTTTGTCATGGAGGATTCTCTTTTGAGGAACAAAAATGTATGAATGATTGTTATTCGCATAATCATAGTGAAACACAATATTTTTAGGTATGCACTGAGGATCCTTTAATCGTTCAGCAAGTTTTTCCCTAGTTCTATCCTCCGCCTCATCAATCTCGTCATAGGATCTCACATCAGGAGGGGCATGGTTAGGTTCAAGCATAATGTTTGCATCATATAATGCAGGTTGAGCACCTATACCATTTCTAAGCAATTTGGCTTTAGGCTTAGAGGCATCCTGTTCACTAAATTCATCACCTAGTTTCCTATGGTTTTGCATCATTTGAGCAGATTGAATGGTTTGGCCTTGTGTGTACAACTTATCTTCCAATTTATTTTTCAACATTTTGAGTTTTGAGAAATCATTTAGAAGTTTAGTCTCTTTATCTTTGTATTCGAGTTTGATTGAAGTCAAACCTTTTTGAATTTCTTGTTTTTGTTTAACAGTTTGATCCAATTGTTTTTTCAAAGAAACTAACTCCTTTTTCAGTGTTTCTTGTTTGGAATTGTTTTTAGATATGTAAGTACGCATTTGCCACTCCATTTTCTGCTCACGTTCATTAAGCTCAAATTTAGCACGTTATTCATATATAGTCACCTGATCCTTAAGGATGTTAACTCTAGTGGTCAAGGAATCATTAGGGTTGTATATCGTATGCTCATGCAGCTCATGTTCACTAGAATCAACAGACGGCGTGTCACTTGGTACGACTGGCAGTCTATTGTCATTCATATACCTTTCATATGGGATATTATTGGTATTTCCCATATCAGTTGTGTCTGTGTTGACAATATTCTTGAGTTGTACAGAGTCACACACCCCCTGTGCGTTGGTAGGATTATTCAGATTATGATTAAGTGATGTTGGTACCTCAGAAATAACAGATGTGAGGGAAGAGTCAGAATGCTGTGGAGAGGAAGCAGCTGCAGACAGATTATCCATGAAGATGGTTAGAGCTGTAGGTTCGTCACAACATGTGAGTCAAATGGATCACATTCTTCAACTTAAAAGATGTTCGGATCATTTAGTGCCATGTCCTGAACAGGCTGATCATCCACATCAGCATCAAACGTGTTCCCGTCATCACCAACCAGAAAGAGCAGAGCTTCTTTATCCAAATCATTCCCATTCTCTTGTGCCTGCATTAGCAACATCTTGTCCTTGAAGTACTCAGAGTTTTGAGGACGCTTTGGGTGAGTGCAATTCCTAGCTATGTGGCCCAACACACCACAGTTATAACACTTAGGCTGCTTAGCTTATATTTGAAGAGCATTCCCAACTCTATACTGCCCATTTTCTCTACCAATATTTCTTTGATTGAGGTTTTGTATTCCTTGCACATTCTGCACCACCACCCTACCATCTTCTATGACTGCCTGATTATGTGGGTTAGACGAGGTCCTAAGTTGGTTATTAGTTGGTGGAAGTACAGCCCTGAACTGTTGGACTAGTAAGGAGACTTGGTTGGAGAGATTATCAATCATCATGTCAGTGTGAGAATACCCAGAGTCCAGATGGGTGTTCAAAGCAGATGGTGAGGGAGTTGGTGATTGACCATTTGTTGGCGTAGACCTGGAAGAAGGTTGTAGTTGTTGAGATTGATCATTTGAAGATTGGGTAAGTTGTTGAACATTAGAGACAAAGGCAAGAGATTCATTTGTTGTTGAAGGATTGAGCTTTTCTCGCATTAACCGATCATAAGCAGCATGTGTTAGCATTAAAAAAATATATATAGAAGTGATGGTCATTCTCATATTATAACTTTGTGTCGTTTGTTAAGATTAGTAATAGTTTAGTCATTGGGCTTTGGACTTAGCAAGCTAATATGTTATGTGCTATGTTACATAGGCCTTGTTATCTAATCATGTAACCAAGTCCAAGCCCAAGCCCATAGAAAGCCTTAGGGCATCTCTTGTAACTTACTATTTAAACACCTCAAAGGCTCATTTGAGGTGTGTGCTTATGTGTGTATTGTGTGTGTTTTATTAATTAAAGTTCTCTTCATCTTATCATTCTATTTCAATATTAACGCCACACATATATAACATCAAGTCACCATCTTTACTTCATCTAGTGCTTATACAAGTGATAAAGTTGATAGATTTAAGGTCCTACAAGTGGTATCAATCGCCAAACAATGATTTAGGAATGTTTTTATCAAGTTTTTGTGAAAAAAGTTGCGTATTTTTCTTATATACGAGCACTTTTTCATCAAAAAGTTTTGATCTTTACAAGTTTTGGTGTTAAAGTTGTTGTCTTTATTGAAGTTTTAGTGATTCTAAGTGTTTTGGGAAATATTTGATCAAAAGAAACAAGTGGAAAATGAGTTTTAGTTGAAAAAAATCATTTTTTTTAGCTGGTTGGAAATCCTTTGCTTAAAGTTTAGCAAAAAACCCTTTTCCTTTGCCTAAGTTCAAATCCTACTCATAAGTTCAAATCCTTTGCCTAAGATTAAATCCTTTGCATAAGATTAAATCCTTTGCCTAAGATTAAATCCTTTGCATAAGATCCTACGCATAAGATTAAATCCTTTGCCTAAGATTAAATCCTTTGCCTAAGATTCAAAAATCCTTTGCATAAGATCCTACGCATAAGATCCTACTCATAAGATTAAATCCTTTGCCTAAGATTAAATCCTTTGCCTAAGATCATACTCATAAGATTCTTACGCGTAAGATTGAAGTCTTTGCCTAAGTTCTACGCATAACATTGGATTTTACGCAAAAGGTTGGTTTCTACGCATAAGATCTACGTAGAAGGTTACTCAGTACTTTCCTAGCTTGGACAAGTTAGTGGAATACTTCGACACGGGATATCTTTCAAACTTGGACAAGTTTGAGAGATTTGTTTGGTTCTTTAACCTTACGCATAAACAATTGCTTACGCCTAAGCCAAAACTTACGCATAAAGTAAAAGTTTACGCCTAAACTTTCAGTTTACGCATAACTTCTCTTTACGCCTAACTTTTTGTTTACGCATAAGTTATCAGTTACACGTAAGATTCAAGTTAACCATAAGATCAGTGTCTACACATAAGATCAAGGTTTACGCATAAGAACAGATCATCAGAGTTGACTTTTGCTGCATAAGAATTTGACTTTTGACTACCAAACTTCAAACGGCCATAACTTTTGAACCGTAACTCCGTTTTCGACGAATTTGCTGTCAAAACGACCGTGAGACCGAGAAGAAGGACACGTTGAATCAATTTATTCATTCAACCCAAGTTTGAAGCCTAAAACGCTCCGGGAAGAAGTTATTGAGTTTTTAAGGTTTCAGATCAAATTTTTCACCATAAAAACTTGCATCAACTTACACTAAACACAACTCCTACTTCGTTGGAACGATCCAAGATCAACTTTATCATTCATCAATGGCAACTCACCATGACAGTTCCACCAATGCTTTGTTCAATGCAATTGCCTCATTCTTCAAGG
This sequence comes from Artemisia argyi, assembly GCA_030686995.1. Lineage (NCBI taxonomy): Eukaryota > Viridiplantae > Streptophyta > Magnoliopsida > Asterales > Asteraceae > Artemisia > Artemisia argyi. Next base: position 103,220,290 of record CM060700.1, read on the forward strand.
CAGTTAACATCCAACAACACAACAATCTGCAAGGATATGCTTTGAGTATACAGATGGGGAATCAGATGCAATATGCATGGCAGTATGTAGGATATCAAATGGATCAAATTATGAATAAGAATGTGCTTAATCAAAATGGGATTAATTGTTTCATGACTTCGATTCAGAAACCTACATCAGCAAGTCACGGCAGTGATATTGGTATTAATTACAATGTCAATGCAATGACGAAGGTTGAAAAGATCCAGTACTTGTTGATTCTAGCCAATAAAGAAAAATTGGGAATACCATTGACTGCTAAGGAAAATGAGTTTAGAGCTACAACAAGATTTAATGACAATTCAGTAGATCTCAATGAAACCTACAACTTTATGGCAAATCAGCAGGCAACAACATCAAGTAGTGATTCTGATCTTCCTCCTACATACGATTCAGATCCATTCTATGAGGTACCACATAATGGTAATAATGCTAATACGTTTGCTCATGAGAAGCCACATTATGTGCCACCTGAACCTAATTACGATACATATGTGGGGGAGCAAGTTAATAGTAATGTTAACTATGAAACTCCAGATATGGATCCTAATGGAGTTCAAGTTGCACAAAATGGTGCTAACGATGAGGAAACCCGTGCTTTCTTTGAATCATTATTGAACAATTATCGTATTGAAATTGAAAATGTGCAAAAGGTCAATCGCGATGTTAAGGCCGCGAATGTTAAATTGACCGCTGAGCTTGAGAGTTACAAGAAAAACGTTAATGCTTTTGAGTTTCATCACAAAAGATTGTCTGAATTAGAAACTGGTTATCAAAATTCCGTTTCAAGGGAAAAACTTTTACAAATCAAGTTTGATACACTTGTCGCTAATTCTTTCAAGAAGATAAAAGCTTGAAACGCGGAAATTACTGATTTGCAAAACCAACTCTCTAAACAAAAATCAGCTTATTCCAATCTTGAAAAAGAAAGGGATGAGTTGAAAAAGGAATTTGCAAAGAAAGAAGATAAACTTTTGGAATAAATCGTAGAGTCCGAGTACATGATTGGACGTCTAGAAGAATTAGTGGTTAAGTCGGGTCAGTCAAGTCAAACAATGAAAATGATTTCAAATCAAACTAATCCGATTTACCATACGAAACATAAAATGGCTCTTGGTAACTCAACTCCTTGTAATCTCAAGAAAGCTCAGCAAGAACAGAATGTTTTGTATAATGGTAATGTGAGTTACACCAAACATGATCCTCCCGTCGTTCGGGATTCTATGCAAACGATGGGACTTGTCGAAGAGAGCATAACTAAAATGAAACAAAAGGATTTGAAACCCATTGATTACAACAAATTGAACAAACTTTCGGGTATTATTTTTGTTCCACAAACAGAACCATCTATGTTTTCCATAAAACGACCGTTCGCGAAATTCTTGTCTAAAAAGAAAGTTGTTTCCAAATCTCTTTCAAAAATGGTACAAATGTCCTCTAACAACACTTTTAATACAAGTGAGGCTAGAGAAATTCTTGATGACGTTAAAAAGAGAATTCAAGAACTTCAAAATATTGTTGAATCTAAAACTTCTATCAATATTAACAACTGGCATTCTAGTTTTCATATCGAACAGAAAAAGGTGTTTGAAAACGAAATTACTATCCCACTGAATAACATCAGTGTGAGGGTAATCCATTTTGAACAAGATTTCTTAAAAGAAACGGTCGACTTTGTCAAGGACCACAAATCCCTGGTAAATGAAATTAATGATACTCGTGAAAACATGAACGTTTTGGAAAAGTTAAATGATTCTCTCTTCGAAGCCGTTATGACTACTGATATAATGTCCATCATTTTACAAACATATTCGGTTGAGGACGATGAAAGACTGCGAGCTGAGACATCTGAAATAGTTTCAAAATATGAAAATGCTCTTGTAAAACTTGAAAAAGAAAACATATCATTTTTCAAACAACTTGATCGAAAATCAGAGGAATGCAAGTATGACAAATTGTCGTATGAGCATGCCTAAAAGGACATGAAAGAGCAAAATGATCTTTTGAGAGCTCAGCTTAAAAGTCAAAAAGGGAAGGGTGAGGAAACTAAGTTTGCAAAATCATCGACTTCGGAGAAACCAAATGTTTCAAACATGGTTCAAAAACCAAAAATGTCAATTTCACGGTTTGCTCCAAAAGTCGATGAGATAAACGATTTGACAAAACCAGTCACTCCAACACCCTTGCCCCAGGAAAGTGAAAATGAAAAGATTGTTGACAAAAAAAAATTGGTTGTTAAAAGAAACACAAATGTGAGTACACCTGGTTCTTCTAGGAATAATACACCGAATGTGACCATAAAAACTGTTAAAGAGTCTGTTGGTTCTAATGATATGGTCCATAATCACTATCTAGAAGAAGCTAGGAAAAAGGCATAACTTCGAAAAGACGGAATGTTAGGTGCAAAACCTAGTGTGATGAATTCTACTAGATTCCAAAGCACTGCTAGTAGTAGTAAACCATTACCTAGGTACAATCAACAAAATACTAGGGATTGGCTTGCATCTAAGAGTAGTGGCACAAAAGAGAATGCTAGGAACGTAGAACGCAACACAAAGAATTCCAAGGTCTCATCAAACAACAAACAATTTCCAAAAGACTGTAGTGACAAAGTTAAAATTGATGTGTTAAACAAAGATGTTGAATTTGTCTGTCCTACATGTCAAAAATGTGTTTTTTCAGCTAACTACGATGCAAGTATTGCACAATTTCTCAAGAAAGGAAAGTCACGTGTCAGGACACAATCCACTAAGACACCAAATAGAAACAAACCCGTAGACAACAAGAAAATGGTTAAGAAACTTAATAGGTGGATATCTAAAGGATGTAGATTTTCCAAGACTGAGACTTCCGCTACATCTGATAAGAAAACTACGTCTAGATCTTACCTTAGGTGGATTCCCATGGGAAAAGTTTTTAAAACAGTTGGTCTTAGATGGATTCCCACAGGAAAGATTTTTGATACTTGCACCAAGACAAATAATAGTAATAATCATCAGGATAAGGAAGTAGAAACCATTACTACCGTTGATATTCAACACCCGCTAAGTGATGATTCATGTACTTCTAACACTGTTATTTGTGAAACCCCTTCTTCTTTGGTTGCAGGTGCTTCAACTATCTCAGAACCCAGTTCATCAATGGGTTCAGATTCTGTAAGTTCTATACAATCATTCTTTCAATCTTCTATTTTTGATTTTCCATTTCTTTTATAAAAACAAAAAAAAAAATACAAAAATATAAAATTTAAAAAAAATACAAAAACAATATAAAATCAAAAAATCCAAAAATATTCTTCTCACGACATGTCTCTCGTATAAATCAATATTCTGTACGTTTCTAGAAATGTCATTCAACAATGATACGAACATGTACAGATGCTTGAACGGGAGTTCTTTTAATTGTTTTTCTAAAACATGTCGTTTCTCAAAAGTTTCTTCACAATGGCTTGTAAGTACTTCAGCTTACAACCCGTGCTTCATAGTGAAATCTTTTCAAAACTTAAGTCCGGGTATATCAACTCGAAAAGATTTCAAATAAGGACTTAATCGAATGGCTTCTGGACACATCAGTTCAGGACCCGCGCTTCAAAGAAAGGAAAGTGCTGAATGAAACAAAGATTTCAAATATTTTTTTGAGCACTTATCCTAAAACAAGAACCTAACACTTATCTGGCTTGAGTTTTCTTTAGAAAAACTTTCAAAATATTTAAGCTCAAGACCATGATTGTTGATCTAATGATAAATTAGATTTTCAAAATTCTCTTATATTCTGAGCACCACTTTTTCAAGTTTTTTCATAAAGATTTTCTTAATCTATCAAAATCGGTGCTCATCATCAAAATGATTTGTGTACTCCTTACAGTGCAAAACTCAAGTTTTCAAAGAAAGGAAAGTGTTACGCAAAATGATTTTCATCAACAAAGTGCACTTATCCTAAAAATGGACACTGTTGTACGCCTCAGTGCGACATTCCTATTCAAACAAAGAGAAGTCTTTGTTTTTCCAAAAAACCTTGATGCAAAATTCAACAAATCTGAAACTTCTTTCTCTTTCAGAATTTTGCTTCAAGAAGACTCCTTCCCTCTAAACTTTAAAAAGTTTAACATTTCTCAAAAACATATGCGAGTTTTGAGGGGGAGTATTTCAAATACAAAAATGTTCCAATTTCATGCAAAATCAAATCTGTCTATCTCTCCAAAAAGCTTTTTCCTAACTAGTTGATATCAAAAATATCACGATATTCTATTTTTGAGGGGGAGAAGACATGATTAAAATGTGATCAAAGATGTTTAAAGTTTGTGATTGACTCAGAAGAGCTCGACTCAGATAGTACCAATGAATTGACGAAGCTTAAAATGTCAATAATCGAAAAGACTTGTCCTGGACGGGTAATAATTTCAAGCTAGTCTAACTAGTGATGTAAGCGTGTCTCGAATAGGACTTGTCTGAGTAGAATGTACCATCTCGAGAGAATTTCTTTGGACTTGATCAGGACGGGTAATAATTTCAAGCTAGTCTAACTAGTGATGTAAGCGTGTCTCGAATCGGTCATGTTCGCTGAAAGTAGATCAATTCAAAAGTGCAAACTTATCCCGCATGTGCAAATTTCTTTAAAAATACATGAGCACATGTGAAGGGGGAGTCCTTCAAAATGAAATCAAAACTCTCAAAGTGTTAATAAAATATGTTTCATTATCTTAAACACTTTGAGAAGATTTTCAGATGAATGGTTTTATGGCAACAATAGGATAGTCATGAAGATATAAGGTGACTAAGGTTAGGAAAAACCATCCTATGATCCGCCAGAGGCGGAGGGATCTACCCGAGGACAATTCCAATAGATTAGAATTAGAAGTCCTTAGGTATGATTGAAAAAAGGAGAAAATGAGAAAGGAGAAAGAAGGGGTTGAAGAATTAAAAAGAAAAGTTATGAAAAAGGGTGAAACAAAATAGCCCTCTATATGTTCAACCTTTGGGCAGACACCGGGTTCAATTCATATGCTACTGGTTGTTACTAAGGTGACACCGGTATTGAAGACAAAGACGTCATGGACCCAGTGACGCACTGCACTAAACCTTCTTAACCACTCAAGTTCTCTTAAAAGAGCTTGTTTCATTCTCACGGGGAACCAGTGTAATCTATCAATCTGTCTCTTAGAGATGGTTGATATTGAAACATGAGACCTCTCCCTAATCTCCACATAGGAAACCAAATGTGAACTTATCGAGTCTAGAGCCCCGAGATTCATCAAAAGATCTCATAGGAACACATGATATTTCTACACTGGTTGTTCAACATTAAGGACGCCAGATGTAAACTTAAGAGTCCTACGCAGATCTTAGCAATCTGCCAGAACATTTATGAGAGGATTCACATTTGTGATTCTCAATGATTGAATGGAAATTCCCGCCAGGGTCAACATCAAGCAGCCCTGACAGCAGGTCACTTTGGTAATTCTTTATGGGTTACGCTTAGTGTTCACGGTGGTTTCAAACGGTCTACAGTCGTGGAGTGATCCCCAGCGACTCACCCAGTCATTGAGCTACTAAGTAGGTCTTGTAAGCTCCCTCGGGAGTATCTGACATGGGAACGGCCTTGGTAAGGGTTAGAAGGAGTCTTCACACCATGCTGTTGACGATCTCTAATTCCTTATCTGTAAGTACCAGTTGATTTATTGCTAATTGTTTTCATGCAGCTATACATCATCTCCAAGGCGACAGATTCCACATGCTCATACATGCATCACTACATCAAAGGAAAGTTCTCACAAAGATCAAAGCAAAGTATGGTTCAAAGAAAGATTCTACGCAATGTGAAAGAATCTACAGAAGTAAAGTGACAAAGATCGGTGTGAAAGAACGGGAATAACAAATGCATGTATCACAAAGACTAAAGACGTATGAGCATGTTGGAATGGCGAACAACCACCACAGACGCAGAAGTGACGAAAGGCAGATAACTCCACATCATAATAGAACAAAGAACGATGAAAAGTCAGTTATCAAAGATGACAATGCATGAAGGAACAAAGACTAAAGACTATTCTACAACGACACACAAAGTTAAAGACAAAGAACACGAAAGACCTAATCATGTGGAGCATCATTCGAATGACCACCCCTTAGGGGGAGATTGTTAGCATTAAATATATATATAGAAGTGATGGTCATTCTCATATTATAACTTTGTGTCATTTGTTAAGATTAGTAATAGTTTAGTCATTGGCCTTTGTACTTGGCAAGCTAATATGTTATGTGCTATGTTACATAAACCTTGTTATCTAATCATGTAACCAAGTCCAAGCCCAAGCCCATAGAAAGCCTTAGGGCATCTCTTGTAACTTACTATTTAAACACCTCAAAGGCTCATTTGAGGTGTGTGCTTGTGTGTGATTATATGTGCCTCTTCTTAATAAAAGCTCTCATCTTTTAATCTCTTTCTCTATACTTAACGCCATACATATCTATACCAAGTCACCATCTTCTCTTCATCTTTGCTTCTATATTATTGATAAAGTTGATATATCTAAGGTCCTACAGCATGTTTCTCATGTTGCTGGAGATATGCATAGAGTTGTTCATGATTAGTATACCTGAGACCTTTGTTGAGTTTAACAGCTGTAACAAACCTATCCCATTCCGGTGCCATGTTATTCACGAATTTCAAGTTAAGCTGAATATTGGGCATTGTCATCTTGATGGATCTCATATCATTGACCAGCTTGTGAAATCTGACATAATAGTCAGTGATGCTTTCACCTGGGTTCATTTTGAAATGCTCAAATTCATCTTATATCTGAGACTCCCGATCTTCTTTGGTTAACTCAGACTCCGCAAGAAGCATTTTCACGTTATCCCAAACAGCTTTGGCTTTTGTGTTGTAGTTGATAAGTTTGTAGACATCTTTAGGAAGCCCTTGAATGACAATATTCGATGCTCTGATGTTGGCATCATAGTGTTTCTTTTCTTCATCTGACAGCTCATTGTAGGTGCGAGCTCTATATGGACCAACTACAGCAGGTTGTACATCAGTAGCTGCTACCGTGTCTCTAGTGGTGCCCATTTGAAAGGGTCCCCCATCAATGGATTTCAAGATGGTAACTCCATTTTCCTTACCCAAGCAATAGAGATGAATCCTTTGAGCCCATGATTTATAGTCAGTTCTGTCCTGCATTGGGGGTTGGGTGTCGGACCCAGCAGCTTGAATGTCATCTGAGGCTCTCGACAACACAAAGTCTTCAAATGGACAAAAGAAACCAGAAGATTCAGCATATAAAGCTAAGAGAGAGATACCATATGAGTCACAGTTTGCATCAAGTGTTAAGTTGTGACAAGTCAAGTTGCAATATAAAAAATTGAGATTAGTCAGGTCATAAGGATTAACTCACAACGTCAGATCACAATTAGATTAATTGAAACGACTATAGTTACAATAATTCACTAACTGCAAAATGATTATCATATCACATGAATCTCATCACTTAGTAAATTGCTAAACAATAAGAGAAAGTCGCAACTGAAACCACCAAACCGCAGCGTAGGAGATAATCGCAACAAAGTGCACAAGTCGCAGGAAAAGTTAAACGCAAGTTGACCAAAACGCAGGAATATAAAACCGCATGATAGGTAACCGCAACGAGAGTTAACCGCAAGGCACTAACCACAACACGGAGCAAACCGCAGAGTAATCAAACCGCAAGAGAAGCTAACCACAAAGAACTAACCGCATACCACTTAACCACAGGAGCAAATCGCAGTTGACAAAAGTCTAAAACTGTCACTTTCCTTGCAATTTGGTTGTATTCCCAAAATAGTAATCGCATACAGACTAACCACAGAGATCAGGAGCTAATCGCAGATAAGCAATGTAACAGTAGAGCTAACTGCAACAATGAAATTCAACCTAAACCCATTCCAAACTTCGAATAGGCTTAAGATATGGTATAACCAACTGAACCCCAATGTTCTACTAGCACCAAGGATCATAATAGTACATCTCTAACACATTAAATAACCCAAGAAATATCAAACCAAGATGTTTTCAATAAAACTCTTCTAACTCACAAAAACTACACAAAACCACACCAAATTCGATTCTACAAGGCCCTAAGATGAAAGCTTGGCTCTTGATACCAATTGTAGGATACTAATCAAGTTGGAAACATGAAGAACATGTGATTATGTATGGCATTAGAAGAGAGAGTAAGGAAGAAAGAGTGGAACCTTGAGAGAAAAATGGAAAGATTAGATTAGTGTGAATGAAGGTCCAACCCTCTCCACATGTGGAGAGGGGTATTTATACTAAGCTACAAACGCCCACACCCGGGTTGTGGATCAGGCATACAGCGGGTAAAGACCCGTCCTTCTTCCACGGTCTTACTTAAACTAATACTAACTAACTAATATATAAACTAACTACGAGCTAACTTAATGCTATTACAAGAATTAGGTGACCGAGACTTTTACTGGAATATTTGTATTCGAAACAGATCACACAAACTGAGTTCTGCCTTACTGAATGGAGAACCTTTCTTCTTAGGCTCGGTCTAAGCATCCTGAAGATGACTTACTGAGTTACTGTTCACTAAGTGACTTGTTTACACTTAGGTGATTTTTACGTTCAAATCCTTGTCAGAAGAATATTGGGGAATTCAGTGACCCAACAAAAGATATGCTATGTTATTACATGAATTTCTGATTCTCAATAAATTGGTCGTTCAAATGTTTTGAATCTCTTGTGTATGTGATATTTCTGTGCAATAATCTTTGTTTTGCACTCTATTTAACAGGTTATCACATCTGGGAATTCATAATTGCAAGAAACGTACGTCTACATGATTCTCAAAAATTCTTGTATAAGAATTTTTTGAAAATGTTTTTTATCGAGAACCTTGCTCGATAAACTTATCGAGAATTTTGAAAGGATAAATTTATCGAGAATTTTACTTGACAAATTATCGAGAATCCTCTTAGTAGTGATTTTTGAGAATTTTGTTATTAAGTTTTTGAGAATTTATCTATGTCAGAATTATCGCGAACAAGTTTTATCGAGAACACATGTGTTAAAAAATTATCGAGAACACTCCTAATGAGTGTTTTCAAAAAAATTTCTATGTCCAATATTTTCGAGAACATTGTTTCGAGAATACACTTAGAAAAATTTTCGAGAATGTTCATTATGTGTATTTTTTCAAAAATTTTTCCAATGTTCAAGTTTCTAGATTCCCCATGTGATGTATTTTCATAAATGTTGTATTTGTGCTTATGTTGTCATATCAATTGAAATTCTTTGTAATTATACAATTCAAACATTATGATGTAATTATGTTTTAGTAAATGTCTTGTGCTTTGTGCTTGATTACATGCTTTCACTTAGCTCATTTAATCTAAATCACATTATATGACACTTTCACTCATACAAATCAATTGAACCATCGGTGCTTATATGTCTTAGGTGTTTATCTGCTAATCAAACTTGTCAATATGCTAACATGTAACAATTCTGGATGTTTGGTTTTATGATAATACCTTTATAGATTATAATGGATGAACACAACGAGAATGTCCCTGAACAAACCCTTCCACTGCTCACACTCAATGACATCGTCCCAGCTGATTACCGCATCACCATTGGCAAAAACAATCCTTGGGTTAATTTTGACAAACTAAGAATTCCTGAAGACTCGTGTAAGATTGTCAAAGATACACTCCTAGCTCATCCTTGCAAGCGTATGCTCAACAGATCCACTTCAGTTCCAACATTCTACCTTCACTAGTTCTGGCACACTACAAAGGTCAACTTGGATAATGAATCGTTTACTGTCACTTTGGATCGACAAGTCTATACCGTAGATTTGGAAGTCCTTCGCACAGTTCTCCGTCTTCCTATACCTGAGTCTGAATTTGTTCCCATGTTGCCTGAACTGGAAATCCTAGATTATCTCATTGATCTGGGATACGATGTTCAAGATGACTTACCACTGACTAAGCATTCAAGGTTCAATGTCAAATACATGCCTCAACCGTGGAGAACCTTCTACATGTTGGTCGTTCGTTCGATATCAGGAAGAAAAAGTGGTCATGAACATCCCAGAATTGAGCATCTACAAGTATTTTGGGGAATGCTCAGCATGCTACCGATTGACTTTGAAAAATCTATAATGAGTGACATTGTCTACCACATCCAAACTGATCGTGAAAGGAAAATGATTTCGTTTGTTAGATTCACAAAGTTACTCATTGAGCATTTTTGTAAAGATCAACCAGACTTCATCAAAAGAATGCAAGACCATGATGAACCAAAAAACATCTACGATGATGACTTCACAATTTCTTTTGTCAAAATGACCATGTTCTCCACAAAGCAACAAGGCAAGAGGCTTCCTGACTATCTCCTTGATGATAAGATCAGGAAAACCAAGAACCATGAACTTTATGATAAAACTTATCAAGGAAGAAAGGTTGGATTCATAGAGGAGACTAACGAACCACATGACAAGAGGCAGACTCATAGCAAAAGAGGTGGGCAAACAGGGAGTACAAGTAGCACTACAAGTTCACTACATCAAAACCTACTCCGAAACCTAAACCTATACCCAAACCAAAGCTTGCACCAAAACCAAGAAAGAAAATCACTCCTAAATTCATTCTTCAAAATGAACCTACACCCTTATTCACGTAAGAAAATATGCACAGCCATTCTCCATTTTCTTTTAGCTTTATATCTAGTTTCTTATTCATATTCTTAGATACATATAACCGTTCCAACTACCATGCTCATACGTTCCCATATTTTATCTTCTGAGTTTATTTCAGATTTTAAGACGTATATTAGAGATCGACATTTGTTAAATGACCAGATGATCACATGCGCATAAGACAAATATATCCAAGTAGTACGACAGGAACCGATATCGACATGCATATGTTATATAGTTTCCATTATTCCATGATTTCATGCGAGACTCAACTCGTGTACATGCATAAATAATTATTCCGATTCATAGTAGTTAACATGTGATAGCTATAAATACTTATGAAAGATCAAATGAAAGGAATAGAACAAGGACGAGGTGATAAACGATACCATGAGTTGACCAGAATTCAGATTGAGGACAAGGAAGCAAAAATATCGAAACATATCAACCTTCTTCAACCAAATAGCCCACGATCAACACACCCTTCGAACCTGGTCATTACCACGATCAAACACCACCACCTGGTACCAACTGTTACACGAACCATAACCATTTCTTGAATTCTCCTTGCTGATCGAATAGGGAGTACAAAAGGTGTGCCGCCACTTTTGTAACTAGGGTTTTCTGTGTGGAATTTTGTGTGTGAAAAATTCGGTTGGAGAATGAGAGAAGGGAGGGAGATATGGTGCATAAATGCCGAGTATTGTGGGATTATTAGGGGAAATGATTCGGCTGATTAAGAGGTCAAAAGAAAGACTAAATCACTTCCAAAATAAAACTGTGTCTAGTCTTGATTTCATGTGTTAAATGTTGTGTACAAAAGTTAATACCATTTGGTCCGTAAATAAACTTGTAACGTGTGATATAGTTTAGTTTATCAAAATTCGTACATTTTAATATATCATAAGTTTATTATTCGTATAACGTTTATTTGTTCAGATATTAACGAATTAAATACCTAGGTCAAAATCGGAATGAAATGTTTTAGATTATTTAATGTCTTTTCAAAAATTCAAATTTGAGGGGTATTTTGGGCATTTTAGATGTTCAAATTTCCGGGTTTTACAATTTTTCCCCTCTCAAAAGAAAATTTTCGTCCTCGAAAATTGAAGTCGTAAAGTTAGACGCAGATGTAACAAATCACAAAAGAACATCACAACTAATAACCTCACGCTCGGGGAGGTCTCTCCAATAGAATCTTCACAAACAGAATGTTTTCTCATGACTCAATCCTCACAAATTTGGATAGCCCTGGGCTTTCCAAAGAACACAAATCGCAACAAATCTGATCCAACGAATGTGAAACAATTGCGTAGCAGATGACAGATGATAGTTGAAGTCTCATAAAGAGATGCATGAAACACATATTCCCATGAGACAAAAATAGAGATAGTGCTAAACGATAGATCTCCATCAACTCCTACCGAATTCTGAACGAACAAAGGAATTTGCCAATAATTAGCGAAGTACAAATCGAATCATCACGCGTATCAAGAGTCTCATAAAGAGATGGGTACATATTCGTACTGGCGATCAAAACCACAGCCTAGAGTCTCAAAACATAGCAGAAGGCATAACAGAATAGGTAGAATAATCATATGGGTAAGAATGAATCCAAGAACTAACATGTCGCGAATCAAGACCTATTCAAATGCCAAAACGTCTACTCTTCTATATCTCTTCTGGAAGCGTGCTGCCAAACGTGATTCTCTGTCACAATCACTGTAGGTGCGCCATGTAGCTTGAATAATCTTCTGTCGAAAGAAATCTCTGCCGATCTTCCAAGCAAGCCATCCTAGTCAATGCTCCACTGTAACTCCACTCGTGTTGTCCTTCCTCTTGTGTGTGGAAATCTCTGATGTAGTCACCACCGTCTTCATACCATCCCGTTCAGCTCCTGCTTTAAGTCTCTATTCATCATAGTACTACTAAGATGGATAGAGTAATTAGAACCGTGCGCTTCGATCAACTGCTCCCTTTAAGTCTCCTAGCATAGATGATCTTCTGCCGTCTTCCTCCTAAGCTTCTTCATGTCTTCCTCTCTGAGTAGAACAAAATTTCCTTCCAGATTCTCAAAATCATCCTCTCAAGCTTCCTCCAACAAAAGTTATTCTTCGAGAAATATCACATATGCTTCTTCTGACGTAGAAATGTCAACACAAAAATACGAAGATAATTCTCGTGTTTCTCTTTCATCACTGAACATACTAATATGTCATACTATGACAAATTGTCCAAGTATTCATGAAAACACGACTTCTCAAATCAATAGAAATAGTCGGAGCAGTAGCCAATACAATTGGCATCATTTATACTCATAAAGACCATAATGAATACGAATGGTCATTCTAGAAATATCACGCTCCTTCACACAAAACATGATACAATTTAGCTTCAATCAATCAATCCACCATCTCATGCTATCATCATTCTTTTCCCCCGAATACAAGAGAAGCACATCAAAGATACACGGCGAACATTCCAAGTAACCTAAATAACTCTTGAGGCGAATTTCATCAAACGAAGTTTCTTCACAACCCCGAGGGATTAACGCACGAGTTTTCAAAACAAAGGTGATCATGAATGATTATCAGGTTAGGAACCATGGTGCAGAATTTGAGTTTCACAATTCGACAAAGATGACAAATGTAACATGACCATTGTTAGCATCACAACACTCAGTCGACAAATCCATATCAAGAATAGTATCGAATCAAACATCTCTAACGTAAACAAATTAGCAAAGCATAATCATCTTCAAATATCTCCAGAACGCATCGAACGAATCAGATATTCATGATTGAAGGTCACAAGATTATCATAGAGATAGAATAGGTAGGGCAAAATCAATAGTGTAGAAAGAACCTTGATATGCTTAACAAAGCAAGGAAAATCACAGAATGTGTCGAACGCAGCGGATTCATACGTAGGCGAATTCTCTGAAAGGATGAAAAGGCATCTAAACGAATGACAACGAATCAAGGATCGAAGTTCAAAAGAATGTGATAACTTTAGAAAACGAAACCTATAAGGCATTACTACAAAGTCTCAAGGCATTCTAAACTTATGTTGCGAATCCTGTTAAATCTTCTAAGTCCTCGGAATGGATGATCTTATAAGGGCTTACTAAGAGTAAGGCAAGAATTAGAGTGATGCGGAAGCAAGATAATGAACCAATGTATTATCATATAATGTACCCAATCCTCACCGTTCATACTTAGCTCTTAAGGGGAGAAACCTAAAGCAGATCCTTCCAAGGTTATTCTATGAGCTCCTAAGTCCAAACCTAAGGGTCCAAATCTTCACAGGCCATAACTTATGTACTACAAGTCGCAGCCTGGGCTCTGATACCATAATTGTAACACCCCAACCCGGCATGGGTTCGGAGCGCCACAGTTTGGTGACATATCAAAGCATACAACGAAGACGTAAGACTTAAAACATAAAGTTACAAAGGTATTCTACGGGTACAAAAAGATATGTTAGCTTTATCCATAAAGAATTACAAGTCCAAACAATCTAGCTGGATCAAAATCTAAGTCCAATGCAAATGGGCTTCTAGTCATCGGGTAGTCCACTAATGCTCCTATGCACTCTTCACCCAAACCCAGCTTCCAACCTAAAACCTGCCGCAGGAAAGGAAATGCGGCTGAGCTTAAAAAGCCCAGTGAACAGATATATAACAAAACTGATAATCAAAACGTATGTAAGTATAGGAAAAGGAAATCATAAGCTCCTGCTGAAATGAATATCATCTGTCAAATGCATAAGAGATCAACGATAACAGAACAAATATCACAAGTCAAATGAATAATGAGTACGAAGAGTCAAGTGATAATATGAATCATATAGTAACCAGAATCAAAGAGCACGTATCAACAAAGGCTTGTCTAACGAGATACTCGAATAGACATACGAAACATAAGAAAGCCACGAGCCGACCTAACGAGATACTCGAATAGGTCTCCTACCATATAATCACATATCCGTCAAATCATAAGTGCACGAAGAGGGGAGACCTCTAAGTACCAAATGGAGTAGCTAGCTCCCAAACGTGAAGAAGTGTAAGCACACACTCACATTCACCCTACACAAAATCCGACATACCTAGGATGCATCCATACGCCCCCCCTACAAAGCAAATCATACATATCATAATAATCTAGAGCTCATAACATATCATATCAAATGGGGACGCCGTGGATCAATCACACCTCCACAGAAAGTGTCATGCCATTGGTGCTTCAATGACACGCCCATGGTACCTCCATGAGTAGAATAAAAACTCGGGCATCAGAATAGAACAAATCATATCATATCATATCGAATCATCATATCGTATCCAACAGAACATAGCAAATTGAACTGAATCATATCAAACAAGTCATATCAAAGCTCATATCAGAAAGATCATATCAGAAGCTCATATCGAAATATCATAACAAAAGGGATAATAGCAATGGCATATCGAAAGCGAATCATAGCAATGTTAAGGATCAAGAGAGTCATGAGAAGTCCCTACTGAAAAGGGAAGAATATCTGTACCTCAAACCGCAATTGAGACTATATCAGAAACGTAAGGATCAAAAGTTACTCCTTCCTTCAACGAATCTACACGAATTAATGATCGTCTTATTATTTAAGAACCATTTTAATCAAATTTACTCATTTGGAATTTCTTTCTATTTTTAGAAATTTTCATTTTTAGTAACTTGCCATTTTTAGTAAGTTTCCATATTTAGTAATCTTCTAAATTAAGTAACTTTCCCGAATTAATAACTTGATACTTTAAGGTTATAAATGACAATTAATAATATTTAAGAATTAAAATGACAATTATAATAGTTTAGGGTTTAATATTAATATGGCACTACTTACACAAATTATTAGTAGTATAAGTTATACCAAGTTGCTACATGCATAAATATCTTTATTTTCCTCCATATAATTCTCTAGCTCCATATGTTGAATTTAGATTCTATAGATTCCAAAAACTTAGATATAATATCACGTGACCTCAAATCCAAAATCGGGTATACAATATTTCATGCATGCTCTAAATATCATATTTCTTTTTAAGTTTTAAACTAATATCCATGCATAGAGAGAGACGAGAAATATTTGTATATATCGATTAAAAACTGTTTTTAAAACATATTTCATGTGGACCGATCTTAATTAACTTGTAGTTACAAAACTTTAGTCTATCTCGTTAAATATTGTCTTACATTAATATGACTCACGATCGACCACAAGTTTTTAACGAGCCAAAAATCACAAACACATGCATAACACTCGACCACAAAGTTAACGAGACACACACTCATTTTAACGAGGCAACCAACACATCTTCACGAGACTAAAATGACCCTAACGTCTAACTAGTTTTATATCCGATTAATCACATACATTCACACACTTCATTCCACTTTATTTCCCAGGTTGCAAACAAGATATAACATATGTTTATATCGATTTCGACCATGCACGCAATCCACCCAAAGCCTTACATATTACACAATGAAAATACGACATCACCAGGTTGTTTTCTGCTCACACGCCTATAATTAAATGCATATATTCACATATTACCACACCCTTATTCACGTAAGAAAATATGCACAGCCATTCTCCATTTTCTTTTAGCTTTATATCTAGTTTCTTATTCATATTCTTAGATACATATAACCGTTCCAACTACCATGCTCATACGTTCCCATCTTTTATCTTCTGAGTTTATTTCAGATTTTAAGACGTATATTAGAGATCGACATTTGTTAAATGACCAGATGATCACATGCGCATAAGACAAATATATCCAAGTAGTACGACAGGAACCGATATCGACATGCATATGTTATATAGTTTCCATTATTCCATGATTTCATGCGAGACTCAACTCGTGTACATGCATAAATAATTATTCCGATTCATAGTAGTTAACATGTGATAGCTATAAATACTTATGAAAGATCAAATGAAAGGAATAGAACAAGGACGAGGTGATAAACGATACCATGAGTTGACCAGAATTCAGATTGAGGACAAGGAAGCAAAAATATCGAAACATATCAACCTTCTTCAACCAAATAGCCCACGATCAACACACCCTTCGAACCTGGTCATTACCACGATCAAACACCACCACCTGGTACCAACTGTTACACGAACCATAACCATTTCTTGAATTCTCCTTGCTGATCGAATAGGGAGTACAAAAGGTGTGCCGCCACTTTTGTAACTAGGGTTTTCTGTGTGGAATTTTGTGTGTGAAAAATTCGGTTGGAGAATGAGAGAAGGGAGGGAGATATGGTGCATAAATGCCGAGTATTGTGGGATTATTAGGGGAAATGATTCGGCTGATTAAGAGGTCAAAAGAAAGACTAAATCACTTCCAAAATAAAACTGTGTCTAGTCTTGATTTCATGTGTTAAATGTTGTGTACAAAAGTTAATACCATTTGGTCCGTAAATAAACTTGTAACGTGTGATATAGTTTAGTTTATCAAAATTCGTACATTTTAATATATCATAAGTTTATTATTCGTATAACGTTTATTTGTTCAGATATTAACGAATTAAATACCTAGGTCAAAATCGGAATGAAATGTTTTAGATTATTTAATGTCTTTTCAAAAATTCAAATTTGAGGGGTATTTTGGGCATTTTAGATGTTCAAATTTCCGGGTTTTACATGCACTATGTGAAAGAACTCAAGTACAACCTTTTCAGTGTGTCAAAGATGTGTGACAAGAAGCATAGAGTTCTATTCACAGAAGATGAATGCTATATCTTTTCTAAGGATTATAAGCTCCCTGATGAAAGTGAAATTTTGCTTAAAATCCCTAGAAAAGGCAATCTATATAGCATTGACATGAAGAACATAGTGGCTAATAATGATGTTACTTGCTTGCTTGAAAAAGCCACTTTAGATGAATCCATGCTTTGGCACAGAAGACTTGGTCACGTTAACTTCAAGACCATTAACATGAGTGTGAAAGATGGCCTAGTCAGAGGTTTACCAGGGAAAAAATTTGAAAATGACCAAACATGTGTTGCATGTCTCAAAGGAAAGCAACACAGTTGTTTATTAATGACCAAACATATTGTTAGGTGCCCATATTAATATCACACAAGTAAAGAATGAGATAAATATAAGGATTGGTTGATTATAAGATATGAGAGATTTATAAAAGCAAGAGTTTCATTAGAATATCAAAATAACCAACAAAGTTTAAGGCATCATAAGCCTTATATTTATAGGAGGGAAGCTAGGGCAACATTCCCTAGTCCCTTTCATCATCTCAACGTGGGCTTGTAAGCCTTATGGGATTTTACATGTTGCCCATTTACTAAAACAATAAACATAAATAATACTTAAGCAAACTATTACAAAATGTAATGACCGAGACTTGACTAAATACTAAAGTATGATCCCAACAATCTCCCCCTAAGGGTCGGTCATCACAGTTGCTGGACGTCTTCATCTTTGTCTTTGACTTGTGACATGTAAAACTTTTGACGTCTTCAAAAATGTTGTATAATGAATGTACTTTGCTCTAAGTCTTTGTTCTTTGGTGATGATGTTGTGATTATGTTATGAAGTAGTCTGCCGTTCGTCACTCCTGTGTGTGTGGTGGTTGTCCGCCATTCCAACATGCTCATACATCTTTTGGACTTAGTCTTTCACTTGCACGAAGTTCCTTTACATACTCTAAGATCTTTAGTCTTTATACTTTGTAGATTCTTCTTTTTGGCGTAGAATCTTTCTTTGAACTTTGTGGTGCATAGATCTTTGGGGGAGCTTTCATTTGCTTCAAGATGTATGTATGAGCATGCTGGAATCTACCATCATGGAGGTGATATACCTGCAGATAAACAGTTAGCAATAATCAACCGGTACTTACAGATAAGGAATTAGAGCTCATCAACAGCATATTGTGAAAACTCCTTCTAATCCTTATCCAGGCCGTTCCCATATCAGATACTCCCGAAGGAGCTTACGAGACCTACTAAGTAGCTCAATGACTGGGTGAGTCGATGGGGATCACTCCACGACTGTAGACCGCTAAAGAACCACCACGAACACTAAGCGTAACCCTTGTGGGGTTACCAAAGTGACCTGCTGTTAGGGTTGTTTGATGTTGACCCTGGCTGGAATTTCTGTTCAATCATTGAGAAATACTTATGTAATTCTCTCATAAACGTTCTCGGCAGATTGCTAAGATCTGCGAAGGACTCGATAATTTACAGCTGGTGTCCATTGATGTAGAACACAAGTTGTAGAAATACTAAGTGTTCCTAAGAGATCTTTGATGTATCTCATGGCTCTAGACTCAATAAGTGCACACTTAGTTTTCCTATGCGGAGACTAGGGAGGGGTCTCCTGCTTCAATATCAACCATCTCTAAGAGATGAGTCGATAGATTACACTGGTTCCCCGTGAGAATGAAACAAGTTCTTTTAAGAGAACTTGAGTGGTTAAGAAGGTTTAGTGCATTGCGTCACTGGGTCTATGACGACTTTATCTTCAATACCGGTGTTGCCTTAGCAACAACCAGTAGCATACGAATTGAACCCGGTGTCTGCCCTAAGGTTGAACATATGGAGGGCTATTTCTTTTCACCCTTTTCTTTACTTTTCTTTTTAATTCTTCAACTCCTTCTTTCCCTTTCATTCTTTTCTCCCTTTTTTTTCGTATCATACCTAAGGACTTCTAATTCTAACTATGGAAGATGTCCTTGGGTAGATCCCTCTGGCTCTGGCAGATCATAGGATGGTTTTTCCTATCTTAATCACCTTATAACTCCTTGATTAACCGACAGTAGCCAAGAAACCTTTGATAGAAAATCTCTCAATGTGTGTGTGATAATTAAATATTTCGGTAAACACTTTGAGAGTTTTGTGTACACTTTTGAAGGGCTCCCCCGTCACATGTGCTCATAAGTATTTGATAAATTTGCACATGCAGGAGGAGCAAGCATTTTTTGAATTGATCCACTTTCAATGAACAAGACCGATTCGAGACACGCTTACATCACTAGTGAGACTAGCTTGAAGTTATTACCCGGCCTGGTCAAGTCCACAGAAAGTTTCTAGAGATGGTACATTTCTACTAAGACAAATCCTTTTCGAGACACGCTTACGTGGTTAGTTAAAGAGATCCATTGTCAGCTTTTAGGTGACAACTAGCTCTAGTAACTAACTTGATATTATTACCCGTCGAGGATAAGTCTTTTTGAGATTACTAACTTTTATGGTTTTGTCAATTCCTGGGTCAATTCTGAGTCTAGCTCGCACAAGATACAACTTTTAGCTTTTTGACTACTTATATTTTAATCACTTTCCCATTTTCTCCCCCTCAAAAATAGCATATAAAATGATGTTTTTGATAATCTTTTAGATTAAAATATGCCTTTTTGAGTCTTAGGGGAGATTCACCAAGAACTTTTTGATTTTATAACAAAGTATTTTTGTTTAGACAAGTGCTCCCCCTCAACAAGTGATTAGGTCTTATTGAGGTGAAATACTTGACTTTTGAGCAGAGTTATGAAAATCAGAAAATGTTTGATTAACTCTACTCAAAAGTAAGAAGCCTTCGCTCCTTATATTAGGATTGAGGCACTGATGCGTACCTCAGGGTCCTTTCTTTACAAGTTCGGGTTGTACACTGTAATGTGTGCACAAGCCATTATGAATAATAGAAATGACAAATCAAATCAAATTCTTACAATACTTCTACCATTCTGGTCTCTGAAACGTCAACACGGGAAATCCAGGTCTGCCTCCTACATAGCTTTCCAATCTCCTTATCTGATCCCGATGCTTTAACCGATTCTCAATCCTTGTAATGAATCTACGAGCTTGTCTGGCCTCATCGGTATTCCACCTTTTGGATTTGTGCAGTGCAATATCATCTAATCTTCCTTTGATTCCATCTCTGACAAACTTCAAGGTTTCATCACAAAACTTGTGGATCTCGTCATAAGCCATGAAGCAGTTTCAACGGTTGACACTGCGGTATGTGAACCCAAAGGCCAGATGCTTGATCAAGGTGTATTGAGATTCGTGTTGAAGGTTGGGGATGTTGTAGAGATTAGGTTTTGTGAGATTTAGCTTCTTCTGATAACTTTTCACTCCCTGTTGAAGATCTTCTACTCTTTCTCTGATGACTATTTGTCTTATGAAAATTAGGAGGGCTGTGATAAAGGTAAGCTGCATTGGCTTGGGTAAGTTGCAAAGCTTTCCTTGAACTTTGAGCAGATACATATCTTCTATGTCGTTGAGGAGCAATCGTGGAAAGTCTGACTCAGAAATCTCGTACTCTTGTTCATCAAGTCTTTTGAGTACGATTTTGTTGAGAAAGGAGTACCCAAAGTGAGTGACTATCGAAATGAATTGGATCAAGACAATCCTCAACTCGCTTGTCACATTACCCATAGTCTAATTGAGTCTTCTGCTTCAATAATACTGTGCCCGGTTATCTGGCCAATGATGTATTCCATAGAGCGCGTTCCGGTCATAGTCAACAACTTTGTCGATGAATAAGTCAGAGGCTTCTTCTTCGATGGCGTTGTTAAGGTATCTGGCTGCAGGGATTGAGAAGCTAAGTGATGTGGCATACTTCTTTTCTATCTTGCTGCCGTGTTGTAGAAATTCCAAGTCGTTGTTGAAGAAGAACTTGTAAGGGATTTTCTCTTGTTTCGGCTTTCCTACCAAGGGTAGCGGTTTGGTCCAGTCAGTGTAGTAAGGCCCTTGTGTCTTTGAGTAGTAATCAATGTTGGACTCGGGATTTAGCCAGTCAATTTTGTTAGACATTGCACGGGCTATGTTTTCCAGGTGGTACTCGAGTTCAACAGAGTTGGCTGAGCGATCTTTCAATAGGTTGAACGCAACATTCTTTATTCTTCTCAGCTCTTTCTTGCTCATATTCTTAAGACCATAGTCTCTCTGCAGAAGTTGTGCATATTCCACTGTGTGACCATCTTGTGGTGATTGATCTTCTGCAAGAGGAGGTTGAGCTTTAACCATTTCATCAAACCAAGAGTATTCAGCTATTTTGTCTTCGTTCAGCCACTTAACAATCCTTTTCGGTTTCTTTGGTTTGGTGCTTTTCGAAGAGGTTTTAGGTTTATGCTGATGATGTTTTCTTTTCTTCTCTTTCTTATTTGGTGATGGCTCTGGTATGTCGTCTGGCTGAGGGAAGTCGTCTCCGCCGGTGTACTCAAAATGATCATGGGCTTTAGGACCGGAACCCGATGCCTTTGGTTGTTCAGTGGATGTAGTGGTAGTAGGAGTTATGACCGGTTGCCTGTGTTGAGATGAGGGTCCTTCGGCTTGTTTTTGTTTCTTAGCCTGTGAGTTCGGGTCTTTGTCTTCATCATCTCTTTGATGTTTCAGTTTGTCGGCCTCAGTGCTGCAGGTATCTTTAGACATCTTGGCTTTTAAAGCTTCCCACAAATTGGTTTCTTCAGGTGTCATGGTGGTTTTGCTTGCCAATATGTAAAAGAGCTGAGTTTCAATCTCATTTGGTGTCAACTCTTGTTGTGGAAGAGGAGTCTTGTCAGCTCGGAGAGTGAAAGAAGTAGTTCTAATCACTTTCTTAACAGCCTGTTCAGCAATCTTAGTAAGTTCGTCCTTCATTGGCTGCAGCAAATCTTTCAATTCTGCCACTAGGTGTTGTTCCATGAATTGAGTTTCTTGAGCAGTTAAAGTAGCTTCCATAGCTTCTTGTACATCATTGGCTAAGAAGGCGTCAACTTTTGTATTCATTTCTTGAACAGTCGTCATTTGTTTGATTAACTCTGCAACTTAGTTAGCTAGTGATTCAACTTGTGTTTCTAGCTTGTATTTCTTCTTATCTTGAACTCTCTTAACTACCTTCTTGATCAACTTAGATGTAGCTGAGGCTTCAACTTTGGAAGGTTTCTTGATAGATTCGTCATTTGTAGGTTGTGATGCAGGAGGTGATGATTGTGTTGATTCAATGATGGTAGTTGTGTCTTTATCATCTCCTTTGGGTGATTCGGGTTTATCCTTGGTCACTTCTTCTTCTTTTCTTTTCTTTGTTTCTTCTTGAACCTTTAATTCATCGGCAAGTTTAGCTGCCTCTTCAGCTTTCCTATTTTCCTTCATTCTAATGGCTTCTTCCAGTTTTGCTTGTTTGAAAGCCTCAAGTCTTGCCTCTTCAGCCTCTTCTTTTCTCTTGATCTCTTCCTCTTGAGCCTTTTCCCTGGCCTCCATCTCGTCCATAGACATAAGATCTGGAATATCTGTGTCCATATTGTCTTCCACATCATCGTCTCCTCTTTCTGAAGCATTCTGCGTTTCTACATCTTCAGGTGTGACAGTTGGAGATTCGTAGACTATCAAATCAGCAGTGGTTCCTGTTTCCTGGGTTGGATCAACTGGAGTGGATTCAGGGATACTGCTAGACTCCCCTGCTTCAGGAATGCTACTTGATCCTCCAGCCTTGGTTGTTTGAGTAAACAAAGGTGGCGGTGGTTGGTCAGCTTGAAAGGAGTCGATTCTGCTGTGGAGGAGACCTAACTTTAGTACTCGTTCATTTTTTTCTTCCATAGATAAACCAATGTTTGTGTCAGCCTCTTCTTGTTGTTCCTTTTCGGCGGTCATTGGTTCTTTCAACTTTTTACCCTTTAACAGTTCTTCCTCCAACTTAGCATCCTTTTCAGTTAACGGTCTTTGAATTGTTTCCCTTTCGATTTGGTCAACAAATTCATCGATGTTTTTGTCCCAATCTTCTAGAGACATGTCCAGATCATCAAGATTGTCATCTGGTTTGTTATGAGCTTCGCTGTAAATTGGACCTCTATCAGATTCGGTTTCTCAGTTGGGTGGTTTTGGAGAATGTGATGGTGAGGGTTCAGGAACAGGTTCAGGGATAGGTTTCTTTGCTGGTAATCTGATCTTGAGAGTTCTCTTGTGAGGCTTCTTTGAAGAACTTTCAGAGCTGCCAGACTTTCTTGCTTTCTTTCCCTTTTTCTGCATGAATGATGGTAGAGGGATTTCGTCCAAGAACCCAACTTTTTCTTCTTTGATAGCTTGGACATAGTACTTGTAATTCGGGCATTTCTTTACTTTATCATTCAGAAGGCACTCGGGAAGAATCATACCTTGCTTCCATGTACTAGTCTCAACTCTTTTAATTTGCTTAAGAGTATCCTCATTCCTGAATGTGTTTTCGTCTTCATCATCCAGTCTCTGAGGAATGTCGTCATACA
Organism: Artemisia argyi; assembly: GCA_030686995.1. Classification (NCBI taxonomy): domain Eukaryota; kingdom Viridiplantae; phylum Streptophyta; class Magnoliopsida; order Asterales; family Asteraceae; genus Artemisia; species Artemisia argyi. The sequence continues at coordinate 103,244,268 of CM060700.1, forward strand.
CACGAAGGAAGCTTTCGATGAGCAGCTTGGTGTAGCGAATGAATGGAATGTTAGCTGTTGGGTGTTGAATGTGCCACACTAAGTCTTCCCAGATGATGCTAGCAAAGTCCACCTTCTTGACATTTGCCGTAGCCAATAATAGCTTGAGATGCTAGAGTTTGGGGTGTTCGTGACCGGTGTCTCTGCCAGACATGGACATGGCTATAAGGATATACATGGTCCTCCATGGTTGTGGAAGATTCCTTGTATTGACCTTAGAGTGTCTAGTCACGACTACAGCAGACTCATCGTAACCAATATCTCTTAGCTACTCAATCAACTCTTCTTCACTAGGAACTTGGTCATACTCTTTATCTGGACCAAGTTCAGGCAAGCCAAGAACTCCACGAAGAATATCCTTGTCCACAGTGACTTGTCTTTTGTGAAGCATGCATGTAAAGAATTCTTCTCCAAGGTCCAGCTTAATAGTATGCCAGAACTGGTGGATATAGAAATAGGCAACTGATGCAGATTTGGTGAGCAGAATCTTGTAGGGGTGATAGACAAGAGCATCCACAACTACAATGCAAGAGGATTCATTACACGTGAATTTGTTGAAGTTGACCTATAAGTTGTTCTTTCCAATATTTCTAGAGTAATAATCAGGAAAGGTTTCTTCCCATGTGAGCTTAGGTTCAGGTGCAGGTGCTTGTGGGACATTAGCTGGTTGGGCCATCTGGATTATCATACACAAACATAGACATTGCAATATTGTTTGTTAGCACATTAGTTAATATACTTGTTTATGCATGAATGGATTGATCAGTGGGTGTTTTTGTTGTTCAAAGTGTTAATATGTGGTAAAATTTGTATATTTGATGTTAAAACTTAATTGAAACTGATAACAAACAAGTTACAATATAAGTTATCAAATACAAACGATTACACAATTGAAAGTTTACAACACTTAGACAAATTTCTAGGAAATATACAATGTTACGCGTAAGATTGAGGATCCTACGCATAACATTTCTTAAGCGTAAGAAGGTATTTTATGCATAAATGAAAAGTCTATGCATAACTTATGTATTATGCGTAAAGTTTAAACTTTTTCGTAGGATTCATCTTATGCGTAGAATAAATTCTTTAGCGTAAGATAAAAAAACTTTGGAAAATTTTTGAACCTTATGCGTAAACAATAACTCATGCGTAAGTTTCTGACTTATGTGTAAGATATATCTTATGCGTAAGAAATGAACTTAAGCGTAAGATTTAATATTCTGCGTAAACATTGTCTTATCCAAGACAAGTTTATCCAACTGTCGAATCTTACGTGTAAGATTTGATCTTACGCGTAAGATTTGATCTTATGCGTAAGATTTGATCTTACGCGTAAGATGAGTTCATCTTTATGCGTAGGATTGCCTTAATCGAAAAATCACCTTCGAAATTAAATAACCTTGATTCCTGAAAGTTTTAAACAACAAACACTGATCAATGTTTCATCCAAGTGCATCCCAAAGCACTTAAAACATGAATCTTATGTGTAAACATGCAAAAGCTAATTTTATGCGTAAATACGCAAGAACACTAAATCAGAAACCAAAACAAGCATGATTCTAGGTTGAAAAAGAAGTTAGGCGAGTGATTTAGGCATGCTAAGGAACACTTTGACCAAGTTATAACATTTTTCACCCACAAAATCCTATGTTCATACCTGCTAGGGTCGTATGAACCCTAGATCAACGAATCATAATACATACATGCTATAGAAACAATTAATCCATTCCATCATGTTCCTAACCACAAACGAGTACTATCCCTAGTGTTTAATTACAACAAAACATCATAAATCAAAAACGCCCAATTCATACGAAGAACCCTAATTAAGATTGACTTAGAAAGATGTTTCTGGGCATGATTGGATTATACTAACATGTTTAGTATCTTCTAGGGATCGTATCCCATCATTAAAATCAAACCTAAACACTTTCAATTCCTGGGAATAATTCAACGCAAACCCTAACTCTAAATTCATAGATTAAAACAAATTGAGCCGTTAGATCGTTATGATATTCAAAACCATTGTTTATAAACATGATTTAAACGTTTTAGCACTTACAGATTGGATGAAAAATGATTGGATTTGCAGAATGATTTTCGATCATTGATGAGGTAGGTTTAGAAAGTAAATATGTTTGGCAGGTGGAAGTAAATGCAAGGGTCAAACTATTTTGACTAAGGGTTAATACAATTTTAGCAAAATGTCACAAATGGTCCCTTAACCTCAATGTTTTTATCATACGTAATACCTATCAACTCAAAAGTACTTAACTCCATTAAGTGTAATAAAAGAACAACTAGGATAATTTTACTCCCCCTTGACCTTAGACCGATGTCTCGTAATTTTTGAAAAGTTTATTTCAATTAGTCAAAGAGAGTAACCCGAAAAACCTTTTTTAAGCATCAGTTATATTACATCAAATAAAAATGTTTATTGGTAAAATGCAAGTACGAAGTAAATATTTTGAGAAAGTTTAAAAAATACTTTACCTCCCCCTCAACACTTGTTTTTGCAATATTTTAAGACATTTTTATAAAAATAGTGTTGAAAAGAGTGGTTTGTACTTGCATTTTTTTTTTAAATATTTTAAAAAGATAGTGTTGATGTTTGACATTTTACTTTTGTTTTAGAAACTTTTCCAGATCTTCTGGTGTCAAACATCGCATACCAATTTGGTGAACTAAACTTGCAAACCTTCATGGAGCTAAGGGTTTTGTAAGTAAGTCCGCCAATTGGTACTCAGTACCCACAAAATATAATTCAACTGTACCCTTCTCGACATGCTCCTTGATGAAATGATATCGGAGAACGATGTGTTTGGATTTGCAGTGATGAACTGTGTTGCAGGAGATTGCAATGGCACTTTTGGAATCACAGTAGATCGGAATCTTATTGAATAGGTGGCCATAGTCTTTAAGTTGTGATCTCATCCAAATGACTTGAGCACAACAAGCAGACATAGCTACGTATTCAGATTCTGTAGATGACAGTGAAGTGCAGTCCTGCTTCTTTGATTGCCAAGACACAAGTTTATCTCCAAGAAACTGTAAGCCACCTGATGTACTTTTTCGCGAGTCTAAGCATCCTGCATGGTCAGCGTCTGATAAAGTTATTAGTTCAAAACCAGAATCCTTCGGATACCAGATCACCAAATCGATGGTTCCCTTTATGTACCGAAGGATTCTTTTAGCCTCATTGAGGTGTTTTTCAGTTGGATAAGACTGAAATCGAGAACACATAAAGACAGCAAATACAATGTCGGGTCTACTAGATGTGACGTATATGAGAGACCCTATAATACTTCAGTATTTGGTAGGGTCAACAGGAGTCTCATGTATATCAGCATCTAGTTTAGTGGAATTGGCCATCGGTGTATTCATTGTATCACAGCTTTGCATTCCATGTTTCTTTAAAATCTCAAGAGCATATTTGGACTGATTAAGAAAAATTCCACGGGGTGATTGATGAACTTGTAGTCCTAGAAAGAACGTAAGTTCACCCATCATGGACATTTCGAAATTATCTGTCATTAATTTTGCGAAATCCATTGAGTAATTGTTGTTGGTTGAAGCAAAAATAATGTCATTGACATAAATTTGAACAATTAATAAGTCCATCCCGTATGTTATTGTAAACAGTGTTGGATCCACCGAGCCTAGAGTAAAATCATTAGCCAACAGGAATTTAGAAAGCTTATCATACCATGCCCTGGGGGCTTGCTTGAGACCGTAGAGAGACTTCTTAATCTTGTAGACATGATTGGGACATTCTGGATCAACGAATCCTTCAGGTTTACTGACATAAACCACTTCTCGGAGTTGACCGTTCAGAAAATCCGTTTTCACGTCCATTTGGTAAACAATCATATTCTGATGAGCAGCAAATGCTAAGAATATCCGTACAGCTTCAAGTCTAGCGACTGGAGCAAATGATTCTTCAAAATCGATTCCTTCTTCTTGAGAGTATCCTTTTGCTACCAAGCGTGATTTGTTGCATATGACAGTGCCTTTTGCATCCAGTTTGTTTTTCCAGATCCATTTTAATCCAATGACAATGATTCCTTCTGGTTTTTCAACCATTTCCCAGACTTCTAATATTTGAAAGGATTCGAATTCTTCTTGCATAGATTCAATCCAATTTTCATAAGTCATTGCTTCTTTGACTTTTTTAGGCACGGTTTCACAAACTGTGTGTGCATAAATGCAAGTTTCACCGTCTGTGTGAAGGCGTTGTCTTGTCATAATTGGTGCATCTGGATGGCCAATAATTTGAACTAAGGGGTGATCTCTAGTCCATTTGTGAGTCGAGGGATGAAGTTGATAGGTATCTCGCAAGTGAGCAGGACCCAAATTGCGTGTAGATGACTCAGCAATATCGGGGACAGGTTGAGCATTTACAAATGGGTTAATGAATGGTTCTGGGTCATGCTCTGTGGGTTGTGGAACTGATAAAGGTATGGAATCTCCAGCTGATTGTCGTGAGTTGGACCCGATTTATTTAGTTGTTGTAGGTGATATGCCTGGAGGACCGTCTCTTCCAATAGTAGTTGTTGTTTGTTGAGGTGTATCAGGTACTTGATGTTGATCAAGATGTGCAGCGGAAGTAGGTGTGGCCTCATATGGACGGTTAACAAGTGTATCATCAAACAATGGAGCAAACAAGGTTTCCACTTCTTTACGAGAAAGTGACAGCAGTTCAGCCGAAGATACCGGAAAGTTTAGACGGTTGGTTGCGGGTCCTAAGCTGTTATGCTCAGAAGCCATTTGAGTGAGTTCATCGAAATTAGCATGAATAGTTTCTTGAATTTCCCGAGTACGACGATTCCATATCCGAAAGCCTTTAGAATTTTCACAGTATCCTATAAATATTCCAATGTCAGTCTTTGCTTTAAGTTTACCTAGATCATCACAATCATTGACTGGGTAACATAGAGCTCCAAATACATGAAAGTAATTGATTTTCGGTTTCCTTTTGTGAACAATCTGATATGGGGTTTTGTGATGGCGTTTTGTGATCACACAACTGTTTTGAGTGTAACAAGCGGTTGAAAGAGCTTCCGCCCATAAGTAATCTGGTAATTGAGCATTGATTAACATCGTTCGAGCAGCTTCCACTAACGTTCTGTTGCGTCTTTCGACAACTCCATTCTGTTCTGGTGTTCGTGGAATGGATGTTTGATGTTCAATTCCCACTTTCTCAAAATACGACCTTAGAGTCTGATTATTAAATTCTGTGCCATTGTCAGTTCTAACAATTCTGACTGTGTTGCGTAGCTGAACTTGTATTTTGGTGAGAAAGGTGATGATCATTTGAGGAGCTTGATCTTTACTTCGAAGAAAATAAACCCAAGTCCATCGAGAGTAATCATCAACAATTACTAAAATGTAGCATTTACCGTTGATCGTTTGAACACGCATCGGACCACACAAATCCATATGAAGCATTTGTAAAACATGATTAGTATTGTGTTCAGGTTTTGAGGGAAAATGAGCACGGGTACTTTTTCCTTGTTCACAGGCTGGACATAGGTGATCTTTGGCATAGCGGAATCTTGGAAAGCCTTCAACTAATTTGTGACGAGTGAGATCAGTCATCGTTTTGAAATTCAAGTGAGAAAGGCGTTTGTGCCATAACCAGGATTTAGTCGTTTCAGCTTTGGATAGAAGACAGATAGGAGATGAAGCGATCATGTCAGACATTGAAATTGTGTAAAGGTTAGTGCCACGTTTGCCTGACATTAAGTCATTTCCTTGTAGATCACGAACAAAACAGGTTTTCTCTCGAAATGCTACTTCTAAATCCCCATCACAAAATTGACCGACTGAAAAGAGGTTGTGACCCAAGCCTTCAACATAATAAACTCTGCTAATTTCAATATTCCCATTCACATAGTCTCCGTAACCCATGATTAAAGCGTATTGATCATTCCCGAATCTGACAGTTCCAATAAACTTTGAGACAAAGTTAGTTAACAGTTTGAGATTGCCTATCATATGTCGGGTGCAACCGCTATCAACAATCCAGAGAACGATCTGAACGACCTGCATTACAAGTAGACAACAGAGGTGGAACAGAAGTAAGGGTGGAACCCGAAGAAATAGTGGGTTCCTGTTTGTTAGAAACACAAGTATTCAACAGTTTAGGAATCCATTTCAAATTTGGTTTGTATTGTAACCAACGTTGCCAATTCCAACTAGTTTTTGCTTTGTTTTTAGTGAATGCACTAGCTTTTGGCGTGTTCCTAGATTTGTTGATTTTTGCTCTTGGGTTGACTACAACATCATTTGAAACGGTAGTTGGCGTTTTTCCTAAGGTAGACTTAGAGGCAGTAGTGGGCCTAGAAGGAAAGCCGAATCTACGTTTCTTTTTACGATGTAAGAGATTATTAGCTACACATTTAGTATGATCACCAGATAACACACTTTGATGATAAAACACACAAGATGCATTAATATTCAAAACATTTGAAGGTTCAGTATTCGTTACATTAAGATTTTGATTACAATTTGCCAGATTAGAATCTAAATCAGATGCAACATGAGTTTTATTCAAGTTCCTAAGGTGAGCTTCTACTTCTTGCACTTCTAGTGTTCCTCTTCTACGTTGCCAAAGCCTAGTCATTTTAGTCTTCTCAACGCTTTTTGGTTGTGGGCTGCTAACGCTCTTAGGGGAAACTAGTCCTGTAGAAGTGGAAGAACTAACATTAGAACTCTTAGCACGATTACCCTTATCTGTTCTGTCTATTTGAAACATTCCTGGTGCTATCACTATAGTGTCAACAAACTTTCCTTTTTGAAGTAGCTTAATTTTCTCTTTCAAATCAAATAGGATGTGATTTTTATCCTGAATATCAGACTCAACTAAACCATTACAATAACGAATGTCATCGCGTTTTTGGTGCCATTTGACGTTTTCAATTTGTAACTCCGTAATTTCTTTTTCATATTGAAGACATTTGTTTTTGAGAAAAGTATTTTTACTCCGTAGTTGCAATTCGGTTTCAATACTTTGAGCTTGACACCAATCAAGCTTTTGTTTGAGTTGACAAATTTTGTTTGAAAGTTTGTTTATCACATCATCACTATTTTGACGCAATGTTTCATATTTATGTTTCAATGTTCCATTTTTTGACTTCAGCATATCAATATCAGCACAATAATCTTCAAATACCGTAGCATTGCTGGAATAATAGAGATCATTCACGAGGAGAGTATGAATATCAGTTGTGAGGAGTTTTTCTAAGAGTCGATCAGAATCTGTTTTCAAAAATCGGTTTTTGCGATGTTGAACCAAAATTGCATTTTCATTTAAAGCGAAAATGTTTTTCATATCTGTAACTTCTTTTTGGAGTTCCTGTTCCCAACGAGTAGCACAATAACGCAAATTTTGAACTAAAGGCAGAATTTGTTTTTGAAAAATGTCTCGCTTTTCCCGCTCGTAAGCTGATTGAAAAGTAGCAATTTTAATTTCTGAATGATGTTCAATTACGTTTTCCAAGTTTTCGATGCCTTTCATAAATGTTTGAAAATAGTCTAACACTTTACAGCGTGTTGGTAATGGTGTCACATTACCAGAAGATGGTAATTGACCATTTACTTGTGCCACGGGTTTGACAGAAGCCCCATTGGAAGATGAAACATAAGACTCAGTTACATACCATGATTTCTCAGGTATTTCTTTTGATGGAACAAAAGATTTTGAAATGTGAGGAGCTTTTGAGTAATCATATGGTTTGCAATATTCAACTTGACTCATTTTGGATCGACTCTTTTCTTCAAGTTCATATTCTTCCTCAGTATTATATACAATAACACGCACAACATTATTATCCATCAATTGGTCCATACTGTAAAGCTTAGGAATTGTTTTGAATGCAGTGCGAAGAAAACTGGATCTGTAATCGCGAATGGAAAAACCTTTATCGTGTCTTGGTTTTAAAGTAAACTTTTGAATTGTCATTACAGATTCTCCATGTTTATAAATGATATTTTGAAAAGCTTTAATTTGACGTTCGAGAGCGATATTTTCTTCAATTAAAGTATTTTCTTTTTCTCGTTTTTGCACTTTATGTTCATAAAATTCCTGTTTGCAAGTTGTTACCTCTATTTGTGTTTTTGAAAGTTCCTTTTGAAGTTGTACAACTTGTTTTTGAAGATCATGTTTTTCATTTTCCAGTTTAGAAACCAATTTACCGTTTGACTCAATTATGTCATATATTTGCTTTAGAAGATTTTGTTCTTTGACATATGATTCCTGAAATGACTTTCAAAGCACTTTTCACGTTGAACTGCATTTTGAAAATGTGAAAGTTGTATTTTATAACATTCAATGTCCTTTTTCGAATCTGCATTAGTTTCTTTCAAAACTTTAGTTTGCTCGTTCATTATGTGAGTAGTGAGAAGTTGTTCTTTAAGTTGTTTGGCCATGACAGTACAGTCAGGATCTAGATCAGAAGAAGGTTCATGTTGTTCAATATTGTCATTTTTGTCTTGCTCAATAGGATTATCAAATGAAACAACAGTGTCATCATCAAATATCACCACTATGTCTAATTGTTCATCCTCTTGAGGAAATAAAAATGATTCAGATGGAACAACTTGCGCCTGATCTGATTCAGAAGCAGTGGGTGATGCATTAAATTCTATGGAGTATGTGGTTAGGTCATTTACCTGAGACAAACAATTAGTGGTGAACACTGGGCCTGAATCATTCAACTGATGTTCCTACATGTTGGCCATAAGCATCACAACTGCATTGGCTTCAAGATCTTCCATATCATCATCGTTGTAAGCATTAGCAAAGAAATTGTTCTCTTGTGAATTGAAAGTTCCTTCCTTTTTCATCTTTGAGAGCCATTAGTAATGCCTGTTTGTGAAACTGACTGCCGCTGCTTCTCGGTTTAGGACATGCTGTTGCAATATGACCTTTTTTGTTGCAGTTGTAGCACCATATTACATTCCCAGATACTGTAATGCTATTTGCCATATTGTCATTACTTCTCTGAGTAGCACCTAAATTGTTTCTGAATCCCCCATTGTTGTTGAATCTTTGTCCATTCCCAGAATTTCCAGTATACCCTCCTGAGCCTGAACGTCCAGGATTACGGTTCTGAATCTCAACTCGACCATCTTGAATGACAGCTTGATTTCTTGTATTTGATGAAGAACGAAGACGGTTGTTGGTTTTGTTAGAGAATTTGCTAAACGCACGAGCAATAAGAACAAGTCCTTGATTCAACGTATTGACGTCATCATCATCATCGTCAATCTGATTAGAATAATACATGCTATCATGGTTGTCATATGGAGGAGGTTGAGGAGAGACGTGTTGCGAGGATGATTCATATAGGACCATTTTGTGTGAAGTAGCAGGTTGTTGGTAACTGAGATAATTATGTTCCTGATCATAAGCATGATTAGACATCGAAGGATGTGCAGCATGAGATTGAGCCACGAGTGCTAGGGGATTAGAAGTAGGTGGTGGTGTATATCCTCCTCGTGCGGCTCTATCGTTTTCAACTTCAGACTCATAGTGTTTGAGATAGTCATACAACAAACCATATGGATCTCTATGAAGATTCTTAGCTTCTCTCACAAATGTCACATACTTTTGCCACTCAGAACCCGGACTACTAACAAACTTTGTATTGACAGCGATCCTTGGAAGGTGTACTTCATGTCTCTCTAAATCGTTGACGACATTGGTGAAACGATGAAAGTAAGATTCAAGTGATTCCCCTGGTTCGATCATGATGTTAGTGTATTCCAAGTAAAGTTTAGATTCCATGTCTTCCTTGTTCAGTTGTGTGCCTTGCATAAGAAGATGGACGTGTTCCCACATAGCTTTTGCAGTTGTCTGAGCATCAACACTTCTGAATATGATATTTGGTATTCCTTGAAGTATGTAAGACATAGCATACTCATCTGCTTCACGATGGTGATTTTGTTCAGCAGTAAGTGAAGACTCAGGAACTAGCACAGCAGTTGGAGCTACTGGAGGATCAGCAGATGGGTCACCGCCAACGTAGTTAACAGGCCACTGAAACGGTCCTTCAAGGATAACTTGTTTCATGTACTTACCATTGGGTTTCTTGAGTTCTATAAACCTTAAGAATCGACTTGCCCACTGAACATAATTACCTGATGTTAGCATTGGTGGGGTGTCAATGGATCCTGCTTCATGTCTTGATTGTTTAGTTGAAATGACTTCACACATCCTGTCAAACCAGTGAGTAGGTTTTGATGGGAGTTGGCTTTGTTGTGGTGACATGGGATAGGATTGTTGCATTGGAACCATCTGATGTTGTTGCATGAGAAGATTTTGTTGTGAGTAAACCGTTTGTTGATAATATTGTGGTGATTGTTGATACTGTTGTTGTTGCTGATACTGTGGATTCTGATTTTGCTGAGGATGGTTAAAGTTGTAGTACGGTGGTTGAGACATATTGAAACACTTGTGTGAAAAGATGGATCTTGTAGAAGATTGAAATGTACGTTCCTTTGGTGAAGTTCAAAATCCTTGGCCAAAGATGAAATCTTACGCGTAACAAAACTTATGCGTAAATTTAAAGTTAAGCGTAGAAAGATGATGTTATGCGTAAACATAAGGTTTATGCGTAAGATTACCCTTTTACACGTAAGTTTAAACCTTTTGCGTAAAGCAAGTTATGCGTAAGGTAAAAACCAAACAAATCTTTCAAACTTGTACAAGCTTGAAAGATATCCTTAGTCGAAGTATTCCACTAACTTGTCCAAGCTAGGGAAGTATTGAGTCACCTTTGCTAGAAGAGAGAACCTTAGAAGAAACTTATGCGTAGAAATCAGAAACTTACGCGTAAGAAGAATCTTATGCGTAAGAAATGTCTTCTGCCTAGAACTTAGGCGTAGACAGTAGCTTCTGCGTAGAACTTAGGCGTAGATTGCTCACTTACGCGTAGGAATGGGGTTTTAGACCAAAACTCACGCGTAACAAGTTCTCTTATGCGTAGGGAGACCAAAAGTAATGTTGGCAGCTTGCAAAATGTACTATTCCACTAATTCTTATGCGTAGAGTGACCAGAATCAATGAAAACTCACAACTTTTTGAAGAAAAATGCGTAGAAATGAGTAACTTTTGATCAAATAACTTCCCCAACACTTAGAAAACACAAAATATGAAAGTTTTAGTTACCAAAGACTAGTTTTCTAATATCAAAGAAGCTTTAATACTAAAGAAACAATGATAAAAAGTACTAAAAACTATGAAAGATCAAAATTTTATGCAAAATCTAAGCTTCTAATCACTATATCAACCTTGAAACTTGTCCAACCTTCAAGATTAAGTGATAGAAACAAAGAAAAAGCAAAAATAAAAAGAAAAATACACCTAAATCCCACATTAACCAAATAAACACCACTTCAATCTCTATTAGGCTCTGATACCACTTGTTAGGTGCCCATATTAATATCACACAAGTAAAGAATGAGATAGATATAAGGATTGGTTGATTATAAGATATGAGAGCATTATAAAAGCAAGAGTTTCATTAGAATATCAAAATAACCAACAAAGTTTGAGGCATCATAAGCCTTGTATTTATAGGAGGGAAGCTAGGGCAACATTCCCTAGTCCCTTTCATCATCTCAACGTGGGCTTGTAAGCCTTATGGGCTTCTACATGTTGCCCATTTACTAAAACAATAAACATAAATAATACTTAAGCAACCTATTACAAAATGTAATGACCGAGACTTGACTAAATACTAAAGTATGATGCCAACACATATGCATTATTAAAAATCCTGTGCAACACACTAAAACTAAACATATTGAAATTAGGCATCATTTTATTAGAGATTGTTTTGAGAAAAAGCTTATTAATGTTGTCAAAATCCATACTTATTACAATTATGCTGATTTATTAACAAAAGGGCTTGATGTGGGTAGGTTTCAATACTTGGTAACAGGTATTGGAATGCTAAATCCATAAATCTTTGATGTCCACTACTTTTCAGTGTTGCAGGATACTTTTAGGTACTAATATTGTTTGTATATGTTTGTATGGTTTTCTACTAACTTGTATGCAGAGAAATTAAAGCACAGTGGAAATAGTCATACAACAATGGAAAGATTGGTGATAAAAGCAAAAGGAAAGAGTACTTTTATTGATGCAAAAGGAAAGTACATTACAATCATTCAGAAAACATTGTCACCAGAAAAGAAAACATCACAAAAGAAAAACCAACAACCTAACATCTAAACCTTCAGCACATCTACTCCATGGGTTTCTTCCCCTTTCCCTCATAATCATGCTTGCCTTTGGAAGCTTTCTTTCTCTTGTCATCAAAAGAAATTTGCTTCATTGGACAAGCAAGGCCCAGAACTTGCTTGGGAGGCTTTGGTGCTTGTGCAGGCTTCTCAACAGCAGGCCACTTCATGTTGCTTATGGCAGTCTTTAATGCTGTGGTGAGGGCTTTTGGAAGTTCTTTGGAAAGATTGAAGGTTGGATCATCATCATCAGAGGAAGAACTGGAATAGAACTCCAGGGATGGAGCAGGAGAAGCTGCAGTCTTTTTGGATTTCATGTTGGATGATGTAGATGTGGCAGCACTTGGAGGAAAGTAATCACTCCACCCTGTAGAAGGTTCCTCTGAGTTTGTGCAATAGCTGATCTCTTCATCAGATGAATCATCTAAGGATATGTAGACAAGTGGAAACCAACTCATTGTGTTGATGTAGGGTTTGTGTTATTGAAGATGTGTGTTGATGAAAGATAAAGGTTTTTTATCCCCCTTTTATAAGCAAAGTCAAGGTCGAATTCTAATTAATGAAGGATATTTACTCTTACCTGTTTTGGTAGGTTGGAGGAGTAAATTTGGATATTATCGGGTTGACTTTTGAGAGATATTTTTGTGAATAGTAACTTGGTTAAAAAGTTACTTTGGGTTAATTTTTATGGGTTAAGTTGGGTGTTACTTAATTCTGCAGCATACAAACCCATATTGTTGGAGTCATTGGAGTTATAAGGTGTGTATCTCAGACACACAACAAATGGTTATTGATTCACCATGTCTAATCCACATAAGAATCAACTAGTCCAGAGCAAACGGCTCCTGGTAAAGACTTAACAAATCCGTTTATGGTTGATAGTTTACCAAAGACTATACAGTTATCAACTCACCATACTCCAAGTGATGAAGAGTTGGCTAGTCCATAGCAAACGGCTCATGGTAAAGACATATCAAATCCGTTGATAGCTGATAGTTTGCTAAAAACTATGAAAAGAGCAGCTAATTTACATGTTTTACTTACCACTGCTCATTTGATATTTTGTCAAGATTTTACCATTGCTAGTTCATTAGTTACCACTGCAAGAGTACTTTTTCCACTGGTGAACTAGCCATTACAACTGTTGTGTCAGTAATATATTTTTTACTATCCGTTGTAAATATAACCGTCTTTCCTTATTAATAGGGTAAATCTTTTGTGAATTATCTTCTTACCTATTATAATTTATTCTTTTCCAAAGATAAATCTTTCTAAAGATAATTCACATACCGCAATCTCCTCAAACCCTATTAGTATAAATTGATCATCATACGGCTTGCTTTTTATCTTGATTACTAACACTTTTATCTTCTTTTCACAAATATTATGGCAACTCTAAAATTTGTCGAGGAGCACAACCAAGTGGCCTACCTACAAAACTCAAATGAGAAGAGTGACCCTGTTTTTCATCAGATTGTGGATTTTCTTAATACAACCCATATAAGGTATGCTTTAACTATTAATCCCACAATCTATGTCTCTCATATCAAACAGTTCTGGAACACTGTGGAGTCCATAACTCTTGAACAGGGAGACACACATGAAACTGTGGAAGCCCTAAGAGCCATAGTGGATGGGGCAACTATTGATGTTACTGAGTCATCCTTAAGGAGAATTCTCCAATTGGATGATCTCAATGGTATCATCACATTACCCAATTCAGATATTTTTGAAAATATTGCTTCCATGGGGTATGATACATCTGATCAAAAAGTTACTTTCAGAAAAGGATGTTTTTGTCCCCATTGGAGATTTTTCATTCATACTCTTCTACATTGCCTAAGTCCTAAGAAAACATCTTATGAACAATTTGCATCAACCATGGCTTATCCTTTGGTTTGTTTGGCTACTGATAGGACATTCAATTTTTCAAAGTTTATTTTCAATAATATGAAAGGCAATGTAAAGAGTTCATATAAATTTTTGATGTATCCAAGGTTTGTGCAAGCAGTGTTAAATGAATTTTAACTGCAACCTCATAATAGAATTTATGAAACTCCATGTCTTAAGCCAAAAGTTTTTCAAAACATGTGTAAGGCTTCAGAACTTTGGAATGGGGAGTTTCATCAACTTTTTCCTCAAATGCTTGCTAAGATTTCACAGGTACAGGGTGAAGATGCAACTATCCCAGTTGTATCCCATCACACACCCAATATTGTTGTTCCACCAATTCACCATACTCCTGCAGTAACTCACACTTATGAGAGGAGCCATAAATAGCCAGCTTCTCTCATCTCAACATTGCATGTTGCTGAACCTTTTGGTTTAGGAACAAGCAGTGGTGGTTCAAGGCTTAATCCTAGTCCAACTAGAGAAGAGCCTGAATCAATGCCCCATGATTCACCTCTCCCAATAGGTAACACAGTTGGAAGTGTTGAGGGCAGTGTGCAACTAACTGCATTGATGGGACTATGTACAAAATTAGTCAAGCAGGTTCAAGCTCTGGAGAAAGATCTGGCACAGACTAAACTACAACATGCTACAGAGCTGAATCAGATGAAGGCATAGATTCAAAGATTACAGAATGAAGTTGAGAGTCTCAAGAAGAAAAGATCTGCCAAAGTTGTGTTTTCTTCTTCATCATCACCTCAGGATGAGTTCTCTGAAGGTTCTAGCAAAGATTTGGGAGATTCTTCCAAACAGGGGAGGAAAACAGATGCTGAGACTAAGGGGAGGAAGATAGATTTTGGAGAAGATTTTGGTTAGGATGCTGATGCTGATTTTGATTTTGATGATACAGCTGGAACTACTCAACCAATTTCCACTGCTGAAGAACAAGTTCCCATTAATCAAAATATTCCCATTGCAAGTGAAAATGTTCCCACTGCTAGTCAGGATGTTATCACTACAGAGGAAGAAGTTGCCAGAATAAGAACAGTCAAAGGTAAAGCAGTTGTGACTGGTTTAGAACAAGAGCAATCAAAGAAGATTTCAAAGAAAGAACAAGCTCAGATAAATTATGATGCAAGACTGGCAGTGCAATTAGCAGAAGCTGAGATTGAAAAGAAGAGAATGCAAGAGGAAGATGAAGTGGTTAGTTTTATGGAAGCAAAGAGGTTGGATAAATTGGAAGCAGTAATGGCAGAACCAATTTCAGTTGTTCCACCAACTGTATTACATGAGAAACCTCCTGTGTTCACCTATGTGCCTACAGAGGAAGAGATTGATTACATGATTAATAATGATCCAGTGATCAGAAAGAAGGCTATTGAGCTTATTGCAAATACAACCTTGAATGAAGAACAAAGGTCTGCTCAACTAAAAGATTTCATTCAGATGAAGAATCAGCAGGCTCTTGATGATATCATTGGAGATGTAAGAAAAGGTCAAAAGAAGCCAAGGCAACCTACAAAGGCACATATCATTGCTGAGATGAAGACTTTTTGCTGTCATGTTGGCAACATGAAGATGGCACAGTTCAAAGGAATATCACATGATCAAATTGAAGGTATTTACTACAGGATTAAAAGACAAGATAGTAATTTCATTCCTATGGATAAAGAACCTGTAGTGATGAAGTCAAAAAGGTCTGGAGTGAGTCTTGGATCCAAAGATGCAAAGAAATTGAAGACTCAGGAGTCATCTCAAGCAGAAGAGGGTCCTAGCAAGTTGACAGAAGAACAAGTTACAAATATGATGTTCATAGAGACTGATGTGCTTAATATTTGTCACACCCCCAAAATACCTGAATGGCAGCGAAATGGAATACTTGGGGGTGACTGTCATAACACCACAGTTACAGTTATATTGAACGACCTAAAGTGTCGTTTGGAAAAATACATCGTTTGATCATTAAAACATTCAGATTTTACAAAACATAGGTCCCAAAAAGGTGTTGCAAGTTTATGAAAAACAAGTTCAATCTAGATCAAACTTTTCATAAGTGCCGGAAATATATATATATATGTGAGACGCGTCGACTCCGCGACTCCATGAAGGTCCAAATGCATGCTAGCACGAGCTACCTTAATAACCTGAAAATACATTGCTAAAACGTCAACAAAAAAATGTTGGTGAATCCAATAGGTTTGTAAGTTAAATCGTATGTAGATTAGCCACAAGTATAAAGTAAACTGACAAAAATGTCAAAAATGCTACATTGTCTCTTAAGCTCACGACCCCGAAGCTAGACATAATATTGTATTGGCCCCAAAGGAGTGTTTACCAGGCACTCAAATAGTTTAGACATGAAATGCATCCGTAATTCTGTTGGAGCAACCCAAACACGGATGGAGCCGTCACCCTCAATAGATCTATTCACTCACTCTCGCTTGGCAATATACTTAACTTGGTAGTAAGGCAACTTAAGCAATGTATGGAATTAAATACTTGGGCATGTACAAAAATAATTGATGCAATGTATTCTCCCCCGTGGGATTTGAAATCAAAATATTCAATTGAAAATGGGGCTATGAAAACTCACCTGAAGTGATAGTACAATGTGGTGAAATGATCGGGACAACAAGGCGCGAACACTAGCCGCAACCTAAATGAATGAATATGATCTACTTTAGATTACGAAATGATGTAGTGAATATTCATGCACATGATACCTATACCACTCGTAACTTGAAAATACTAGTTATTGTCAATAGTAAGGTATTTTCCATATTTAGGAAAAATAAGTCCAACTAGACTTATAAAAACTTGTCGTAGTATATCGTATATAAAATGTTAGTGTTATATTTCTCGTTTTGAAAACCTTAAAATAACATTAAGTAGTCGTATAAATAAGCTTTGGGTCATACGTACTTCATTGGTTAAGAATATAGCTCTTTAACAATATTTCTAGAAAATATAGTATTTAGTACGTAGTTTATTATTTCCAATTGTAGCTGCCAAAATAATATAGTTTCGTCGATTTTGAAACGTGTATATCTTTGTCGTTTTAAGTTCATTTTCCTCGTTCTTTATATCCACGGATTCGTCTTAACATGTATTAATATATTTTTGATAGCTCGGCTCCTCTAGGTTACGTCTAACGCCTCTATTTGTCCGTCAAAAATCGCCAATCAGCACGTTAAATTTTCAGAAAATAGTTTTCGTCGTTAAACTTGCAAAAATCATATCTCCTTCGTTATAAACTCGTTTTAATCCGTTCTTTCGCCAAAAGTTTCGTTTTTGAAATTATTTTCTAAATCTTTGGTCAAAAATTACCCACAATCTACTGATTTTCCCACGTTTTCAAAATAGGGACAGTAGGTATATATATAGTTTCTAAATTCAATTATAGGGTTTCAAACTAGTTTCAACTTCAACCAAATCACTTTCAATCACCACAAATCTAGTCTAATCTTACTATACACCTTCTTAGGGTGTCATGGGTTCCTAAACATCATAAATCAAGTGGATCTAACAAGGATCTACCTATTATCCATTTCTAAGGCTTAAAAGATATAAAAGTAAAATAGAGTGGTATAAACTAACATATGCATGTATATCTTGTATAAAAAGTGTATGATTATTGTAGGAACTTGAATAAATTATAAAAATGAGTTTTGACAACTTACTTGAATATAATGGATTTGTTATAGGAACTAGAACAATATAACCCGGGTAGAACTCCAAAACTCCAACATACTAAATAATACGCCCGAAAAAGCACTAATAAGTACTTGAATAAGCAAAACCAAGTTTTCTTCTTGTTTTTCTTCCTATGGCCGAATATATAGAGAGAAAATGGAAGTGTTTTGTGTGTTTTCACTTTCTAAAAATAAGTAACTAGTTGATTTCTTATTTAAGAAAATATCTAGGACTTATATTATATAAAAATGAGTAAGTATAAGCATTAAATGGAAAGTTTGTCAAAGAAGAAAAGGGGAAGGAGGGGGATTCGGCTAAAAATGAGGAAATGATGGGGTAGTTGGATTTTGTAGGATTTGTGTCATAGATAATATGTAGGTATTTAGTGTTTTAAATGATACCGGGTACCGAGTTTGCTAGAAATAAAATTTAACGATTTTAACCGGGACATAATGAAGTCATAAAAATTGTGAAAATATGTTAGGTACAGGTATTGAGTGTTTGGATAATTATTGTTTAATTTATACGAAAACCGGCGTAATTATAGTAAACTTACGATACGTAATAAATAAATTTCCAAAATACCGGGTAAATTAATAATATAGTTTATATATTATTAAAATGAATATAAAAAATATATTGGGATCATAGTCGGGAGTGTCGGACATGTTAGTCACATTATTGGTCGCGTGTTAACGTTTATTTAAAAATAAACACACGTAAAAAGTCAAATATATCAAAAGTATTAATTTGAATATCCTACGAGTGGAATAATATTCAAATGTCATTATGATGATATGTAAGCTATTTCTAGACCGTATGAAGTGTCCCTACTGATGATTTCATGAATTCGCAGCTAAACCTGACTGGTTACGCGAATGTAAATATTGACGATGCATGAATTCGCAGCCTAACCTGACCGGTTACGCGAATTTAAATATCCGTAAACTAAATTTACGATGAAATGAATAAAGTACATGAATAGTGTTTTCCTCCGGGAATGAATAGTGTCATGTGAATAGTAAATTTTCTGAACGCTTCTCAGAGTCTCAAACTAACACCAAAAATGATAAATAGTAAAATGATGCATAGTGATCGGTGAATAGTAACTAATGAATAGTAACTTCCGAGATGAATAATGAAATTTTGACATCTGAACAAGGGATCTGAAATTACGAGTTGTGACAGTCTTCCCCTCTACAGGGAACTACATCCCGAAGTTCAGTTTTGGGTGGTCTCTGAAGTATATTCGGTAAAAAGACATGGATACTTGAGTTGCATTTGGTCTTCCTGTTCCCAAGTAAATTCGGGTACTCTTCAAGAATTCCAGCAAACTTTCACGATAGGAATTCGACTTTGCTTCAACCGTTCGACCTGACGGTCCATGATTTCTATTGGTTCTCCTACCAGGTTTAGGTTTGTCATTGGGTTGGATTCCTTTCAATGGAATCATGAGTCACTAATCTGAAAGTCGTTTCTCGGGATTTGAAATTGTGAAACATGTTTTCGTAATCCTACTACTTTCCAACAAGGCTCATGTCTAAGGGTTACTGGCCTACTATGTCTGAAATATTAAATGGTCAAGTGTACATCTAGTTTAACTTCCCGGATTTTTCTGAATGGTATCATACCTTCCCTAGGCAGAACTTTTAACGTGATCCTACCACCATCTAGAAATTCTAAGGGTTTACAACTTATCGACTTGTAACTGATTCTTGATTTGCAGGAAATTCCTGGTTATTTCATGAGTGCTTACAGGAATAGTGAGTTTGGCTTTTTCCTCGTTCGGTCCGTCAATAGATGATCAGCGCTTCTTGAGGTTTACAATGTAATATGAGTAATATATATTGTTGAACTCTGCCAGAACTCAAATTTTATATGTCAGTTGGTCGATTCTAAAATAAAACTTAAATGGTTCAATATACTAGAGGTTCAATCTCTCGTGTTACCAAAATTGTATCATGCCTCTCCAAGGCAAAGCTTTAAACTTAGTTCATTCTCCCACTTGAATCTAGATGGTTTGCTGTTCAGGGATACCCAATCCGCATGATGTGCGTCATGCACCAACCTAACTTCTACCGGTTTCTCGTTGTTTGTAACTGGTTCTTGACTTGTGAAATTTCCTTTGTTGTTCCATAGTTTAGTTCCAGACCAGTGAATTTAACTTTTCAATTTCGGTCTGTAAATGGGTAATTGGTACTTCGACCATAAAGTGCCTCAAATAGCGTAGTCTCTACGCTCGTGCGATAACTATCGTTGCAAATGAATCTGATTTATCATAAATGGTTAGTCCAACCATTTCTAGAGTCAATCGCTCACTCTCTGAGCATACCTTTCCTATGTTTGAATTGTCCTCTCGATCTGACCATTGGTCTGAGGATGATAGGCGGTGTTTACAACTAAATGGGGTTCCGAAGGAAATCTTAAAATGATTGCTAGAAGTCTGAGGTGATTCGATCACCTTGATCAGGAAGAGTTGAAACGGTTACAATGAATTTGGTGACTAATTATACAACGTTATACTTTTCGAAAATGGCGTTATACGAAGAAGATAGAATATGGGTAACAATTTTTGATTCCTTATGTTTTGGTCTAATGGGTGCTAAGACATGTGTCTTTCTTTGCCTATTGTGCTTGATCTCCATTACTGACTTTTGTAATCGATCTATGGTGTCCCTCCTAATTTTCTTCATCACATATTCTAATATTCCTTATTGTCAAATCACAAAGCCCTAAATGAATAAGCGATGTAGTATGGTGATTTGTTTTCAAATTTTTTCTCGCGATTTTGAGTTTTTGGTCGAAATCTTTTTCTGAATAAACGAATTTAGGAAATGGAACAAATGGTTTACTAAATAATATTTTTCTTGATGATTCAGAATTAAATAGTTACAAAATGTGACGCGATTTTTAAACATGTTGTGAGTAGGACTGTTTACCAAAGTTTGATGTTTAAATATTTCTCATTGTACAATGGTTCTGCTAAATATTGGCTAAAAAAGATCGTATTTGTTCAAAATATGCAATTCAAAATTATATTCTACGAGATATGTGATTTGTATAAATACAATTTTGAAATTAACTTCATTTAAAAGTAAAAATACTAACAAGGATAAAATAGTAGGATAGGAAATGTTCGCATAAATGCATAGATGTCTAACATTCGGTTCCTGATATTGGAAGATGCCTATTGGCGATTATCTGGCAAAACTACAAGCCTAGGTATTCAACCAACTTAAGTCCTGAAATGGTTTATCATTGAAATTGTCATCATGTTAGCAAAATGATGGTGTCCATTGATACTATGTCGTTGAATGTCTATTTTATTTCCACATAAAGCTGGGGAGATATGCTTGGGCCTGATGCCTCTCTTGATGTGTAGGTGAGGTTATCCAGAAGTTCTAGAGAACACAATGCCTTGAGGGAATCTATATCGATATCAAAAATTCGAATCAATTATTCTTTGCAAAAACTCACTGCAGGGAAATTTGCGTATAGATGAGGCCATGTTTAATTGGAATGCTTTACGGTATCGGTTAAGAGGCTTGGTTTATCTCTATAGTGTTGCTTAGCGCACCTTCACAGTGTGTTCGATCCTGCAACTCAATCTAGCTAGTACTTTTGAATGATAGAGCTGGACAACTAGGTCGGAGATGGTGGTTCGGATGGTCTCGTGGTATCTTGGAATTGTTGTTGAGTTATAAATTGTCTTACTGTATACTCCTAGTCTAGGTTAGTAGTTATATAATCCTTTCATTGTTTTTCTTGTATCGAGGAATCCTCCTAGTAATTGATATGGGAAGTCTCTCCTAGGGAAATCAATGGAAAAATCCAACTTAATGGCTGAGTAAGTGAGGTAAGTATCCAGGGAGGGTTTGTCAAAAAGAGATGTTTATGAAAAAGTTTATTTGTTTACAACGCTTTGGAATGAAGATTGTTATTAACAATCCCTAAAAAGTAATTATTTTCTTCATAGCATAATCCTTCCTGAATTATACATAGGTGATCAGGCTATGTATAATTGAGGACTAATGATGCAATGCTTGAGTTAGTCAAAATAGCATTATTATTATTATTATTATTATTATTATTATTATTATTATTATTATTATTATTATTATTATTATTATTATTTTAATAATAAAATTTCATTAATACATAAAAATTTCAATAATAAAATTTCATTATTATTATTATTATTATTATTATTATTATTATTATTATTATTATTCAAAAGTTTTAGATGGTGTTCAACGTTTTGTTTTGAAAAATGGTATTCTAGTCATTTCCTTTCAAGTAACATGAAAATTGTTTCGCGTAATAATAGAATATACTTGGTGCAATAACGGAAAAATCAATTCTGTAAAACAATTTCCCTATAGTGTAGTAAAATAGCTTGAAACAAATTTCGTTGAATGGTTTATTGGATACATGGGTAAATCCTATGGAATGGTAATAGTCTACTAATCCACTTATTTAAAGAATGTAAATATCTTAGTTCATAGCAGGGTAGTGGTTTATGATTATGAAGTGGTCGAGAATATGGTAGTGATATTGAGAGCGTGAAAGATGAACATGTCTTTAAGGCATCTACAGTCAACTGAAGGGGATAGTCTATGTGTGAAAGGATATAGGGCAGAAATTTGGTGCCAATGATTTGAAGTATTCGAGAATTTATACTAGGTAAAGTTCGCAGGTTCAAATGCTTAATCCATCTAGGCATGACTAAAATGTATAAAGAATTGATATTGTTGTACGGGTGATCTGAGTCAAGTAGGTACCACATCGAATGATGTTTGATTTACCATGAATGCAAGCTAAATGTCTTTTGGTCAGGTGAAACTTCTCGATATCCTTTCATGAAAATGAGGTCTTGTCCCAATGTGACTAAGCTATATCGATCTCCGAAAAGAATATAAATTTTGTTGAGTAATTGTACCTTGATCTTTTAATCCAACGAATTTATACTAGCGTGATGGTCTTATAATATGGAATGAGCGAAAAAGTTGTAATTTGAAGTAGTGGTGTTAAAGGATGGTGTATCAATATTAGCAATCTCTGGTAGAGGGTTTCTTTCGCATCTAAGGTCAAATAGTAAGTAGGTATAGTGGTTGCTTTCGAGATTCGTTCATGAGTTATGCGTGTTCCTTCTTGGATATATGGTTTCTAAAATTAACAACATTTATTTGAGTGAAACATTGTGAAATTTGGTCATAAATGTATTTTGGAGTGACTTTATGTCACACCCCCAAAATCAGGTCTAGCGGAAGCATACATGTACCTGGGGTGTAACTCAATTGGTATTACAACACAAGTTCAAAAATGGTTTTCACTTCAATCATTTAGAATAAAATAGTTAAGTCAAAAATATTGTATTTACATTGTTAAAAGTAGTGCCGAAGTAGGCCCTTAAAATAGTTTAAAACGGTCCCCAAATGAATAATCAGAGTCTTCTATGACCATGCCATGCCCTGCCAAAACCTCCTGTAGCGTGCCATGGGTTAAAACCTGAATATACATGCTAAAGTGTCAACACGAGGTTGGTGAGTTCATAGAGTTTGTTTAACAAATAATGCCTATAGAGAAAAGATCGCCCAGTAAAGGCATCGTAAATCCACTCAGTTCCAAGTCCCGCCATAAGAGACTTGTAACCTGTGTGTTCACAACCCACTGCCAAATATGTTATAGTCTACGGAAACAAAAGTAATATGTGGACCAATAATCAAAGATAAGTGTAGTTTGACCAATACATTTGGTTACGTGACCAATTCATTTGGTTATGTTACCCGTACATTCGGATATGTGACCTGTTCATTCGATTAAGTGACCCGTACATTCGGATATGTGACCCGTTCATTCGGTTAAGTGACCCGTACATTCGGATGTGTATGTATATAGTGGTGAAGCTGGTTCATTTGGTTAATTGTGCATCGTAATGGAAAAGACTTGGGTCTGAAGATAAAAGATTAGGTGTGATGCAAATGAATATACACTACATTCGAATGAGTAAGAAATTCATAAATGGAGCAAGTAAATGTTTGACTAAGCATGTAGCAAAAACCAATTAAATCAAGTATACATTTAGATGGAAACGAGCATGTATTCTCCCCCAAAACCGTTATAAAACAAGTTAAAATAGTAGGGGCTATGACTCACCTGGAGCGATAGCTACGATGACAAAAGTGGATACGCTAAAATGAGGCACGATCTCTAACCGCAACATAATATGAGTAATAACGATCTACTTTTAGATCATGACGTGATGTAATGAATGCACATGCACATGATACCTATACCACTCGTGACTTGGAAATACTTGTTATTGTCATAGTAAAATAGTTTCCATACTTAGGAAAAATAAGTCCAAATAAAGTTATAAAAACTTGTCGTATTATATTGTATGAAATGTTAGTTGTTATATTCCTCGTCTAGAAAACCTTAAAATAATGTCTAGTAGTCGCGTAATAAACCTTGAGTCGTACGTACTTCGTTAGTTAAAAATAAACTCCTTGAATAAGAAATCTAGAAAATATCTCATTTAGTACGTAGTTATATTATTTTCTAGTAGTGACTAAATATATATATATATAGTTTTGACGATTTTAAAACGTGTATAACTTGGTCGTTTTAAGCTCATTTTACTCGTTCTTTATATCCACGGATTCGTTTTAGTATATACTAATATATTTTTGATAGCTCGGCTCCTCTAGGTTACGTTTAACGCCTCTAATTGCCCGTCAAAAACTGTCAAACAGCATGCAGTTTTTCAGAAAATAGTTTTCGTCGTTAAATTTACAAAAATCATATCTCCTTCGTTATAAGCTCGTTTTAATCCGTTCTTTCGCCAAAAGTTTCGTTTTTGAAAATATTTTCTAAATCTTTGGTTGAAAATATCCCCTGAGTTACTGAGTTTCCCACGTTTTCAAAATAAGGACAGTAGGTATTTCTATAGTTTCAAAAATCATTTTTCTAGTTTCAAACTTGTTTCAACTTCAACCAAATGACTTTCAATCACCACCAAACTAATTTATTCCTACCATACACCTTCCTAGGGTGTCATGGGTTTCTAAACATCATCAATCTAGTGGATCTAACAAAGAAATCCAAAATAAACATTTCTAGGGTTTATAAGTTAATAGTTTATAAAATGAAGTGGTATAAGCTAACAAATGCATAAGATCTTGTATGAAAACCATATGATCAATATAAATACTTGAAGAAATAATGAAAATAAATTTTGTGAACTTACTTTAAATGGGTTAGTTGTTTGGATGAAGAAAACCTAAGGATCTTTGAGTTTATATTGCAAAACTCTAACAAGGATCAACAAATGATCTAGAATTAATCTTGATCTTGGAAAAATTGATGTTTCTTCTTGTTTTTGTTGTTTAGGTCGATCACCACAAAGAGAGAAAAGAGAAGAAAGTTTACTTGTTGTTTTGGATGAAATGAGATGAAATGTATAAGTCATATGCATTATAAGAAAATGGTACAAAGACAAGATCCACAAATTTAGGGAAATCAAAGGGGGGGGGGGGGGGGGGGCGGCATTTGGTGAGAAAGGAAGAAAAAAATGAGATTGTGTAATGTAGTTGGTATATTGTGTAGATATTTAGTGTTTAGGGGATACCGGGTACCGAGTTTGCTAGAAATAAAGTTTAACTGTACCAAATAAAATGTGATGACGTTGTAAAAATTATAAATTTACATTCCTAATGAGAATTGGGTGTTAAAATATTTATCGGGTTGAAATAACGCAAACCGACGGAGTTATAAGCTCCGACCGAAAAATGTAGCAATTGATTTGAAAACACCGGGTAAATTAATATTAAAATTTTTATATTATTAAAATGAATATAAAGATATATTTGGATCATAGTCGGGAGTGTCGGACGTGTTAGTCACATTATTGGTCGTTTGTTAACGTTAATTTAGAAATAATTATACGTAAAAGTTAATTATACCAAAAGTACTAATTTAAATATCCTACGAGTGGAATAGTATGCAAGTGACATAATGAAGATACGTAGACTATTTCTAGTCTGTATGAGATGTCCCAAATGATAATGCATGAATTCACTCTTGAACCAATACGGTTACGCGAATTTGAATATTCGTAAACTAAATTTACGATGACATGAGTAATGCACATGAATAGTGGTTTTCTATCGGAAATGAATAGTGTCAGGTGAATAGTAAAATTTCTGAATGCTTCTCAGAATATCAAATTGACCTCAAAAACGATGAATAGTAAAATGATGAATAGTGTTTTGATGAATAGTGTTTTGTCAAAGTTTAGAAAATGGCCTGAAATTACGAGTTGTGATACTTTATTTGAAGTTTTTAATGAATATAGTTATGTAAAAGATATGACTACGAAATTTTTTTGTATTTTGATAAAAACAATATCTCATATATATATGTCTTTGGAAAAAGGGAGTTCAAGAAGATTGTTGCTTAAAAAAATGAGTTTTAATCCAACCATTGAAAATGAATAACTTGTCGTACTTCGTAAGGTTTGCAAGAAATATTTTTGTTTGTACAAAAATTTAATTTGACTTTGACTTACTTGAATTGTTATTATCTCCAAAACACGAAAACTAGGGCAGTCACTTTTATCTTGGTCAACATGACCATTTAATCGTAAAGACATCTTCGTCTTTATTAATCCTATTGTCTTACTTGCATCTTTCCAAAGTTGTAATTATATGTCAAAACTACTAATGTGACAACATTGGTCGGTGAAGTGTTGATAGAGTGGCTAATGATGTAATTATCGACCTAAAATCAAACTTGATAATGAAGGGAGAGTTGTGATGAGTTCCATTATGATGGTATAATACCGTTCAAAACACCTGGTTGGTTCATTGTGTCATGGAGGTATGAGTTGATCATCTAAGATAATATAGAGTCCTTGTGGTAGATGCCACCCTTGGGCGATTTGTTGCAGTTCTTATTGTGTTCGTGAGGCTTGTGGTATTATTTAGAGTGTATCGTCCAAACACTCGTGGGTAATCTCAAATAATTAGAGACCATCGTCTAACGATGAAGAGTAGTAGGTTGTCAAGCAGTAGAGGCTCTCAAACTCTCACCAACCTCAAACCTATAAGGTGGTGTAACGTGTGGTAGATGGTAATGGTATGTCAAATAGTGGTTGCTTCTTAAGCGGCCTATCATATATGGGTGTAGGGTCTCTGAGATGTGATGGTGTTGGTGGTGCTTTAGATGATGAGAACAAAGTTGCTGACGATGAGATCCTAGTGGTGAGTTAGGAGTTGATGGTGATAATAGTGAATGAAATACTACCCTCTTTCGCGCTATCTCGCGACATCTAAGAGGTAAAACTGAAGTACGCACTATGGGACGATCAATAGTGTAATAAGTAGCTGATGGTGGTGGTAGTACCTGGGTAATGAGTGCCCTACTAGTGAAGGAAAGAAAACATACTATCTTCCATGCAATAAGCATCATAATAGGTCCGTTAAGATTAAGTCTGAATACTCTACCAAACGGCATTCTATTTATGGGCTGGATGATAGGAAAACCTTGTTCCTATAACAATTCAATGGTGCTAAGGGCGGCGTAAGTGTAACTAGTAGTACAATGGTAGTGGAAGATGACAAGGCATGTTCAATGTTGGAATCCGATGAAAGGATGACAGGGTGTGTATCTGAAGACATGTCACTTGTGAACTAGGTCAATGTAATTATATATGAGTATGGGTATAAATAACTCGCACAGTGTGTGCATGAAACAACATGTATAATGAATATGCACCTATGATGAAATGATGAGATGCTATGATGATGTGGTTATAGTCTAGGGTCCAAGATACATCCTAGTTCGCTATAACCTTAGCTCTGATGCCAATCTGTCACACCCCCAAAATACCTGAATGGCAGCGGAATGGAATACCTGGGGGTGACTGTCATAGCACCACAGTTACAGTTATATTGAACGACCTAAAGTGTCGTTTGGAAAAATACATTGTTTGATCATTAAAACATTCAGAGTTTACAAAACATAGGTCCCAAAAAGCTGTTGCAAGTTTATGAAAAACAAGTTCAATCAAGATCAAACGTTTCATAAGTGCAAGAAATATATATATGTGAGACGCGTCGACTCCGCGACTCCATGAAGGTCCAAATGCATGCTAGCAGGAGCTACCTTAATAACCTGAAAATACATTGCTAAAACGTCAACACGAATGTTGGTGAATCCCATAGGTTTGTAAGTTAAATCGTATGTACATTAGCCACAAGTATAAAGTAAACCGACAAAATGTCAAAAATGCTACATTGTCTCTTAAGCTCATGACCCCGAAGCTAGACATAATATTGTATTGGCCCCAAAGGAGTGTTTACCAGGCACTCAAATAGTTTAGACATGAAATGAATCCGTAATTCCGTTGGAGCAACCCAAACACGGATGGAGGCGTCACACTCTATAGATCTATTCACTCACTCTCGCTTGGCAATATAATTAACGGTCCATGATAATAAAGGGGACTTAACTTGGTAGTAAGGCAACTTAAGCAATGTATGGAATTAAATACTTGGGCATGTACAAAAATAATTGATGCAATGTATTCTCCCCCATGGGATTTGAAATCAAAATATTCAATTGAAAACGGGGCTATGAAAACTCACCTGAAGTGATAGTACAATGTGGTGAAATGATCGGGACAACATGGCGCGAACACTAGCCGCAACCTAAATGAAAGAATATGATCTACTTTAGATCATGAAATGATGTAGTGAATATTCATGCATATGATACCTATACCACTCGTAACTTAAAAATACTAGTTATTGTCAATAGTAAGGTATTTTCCATACATAGGAAAAATAAGTCCAACTAGACTTATAAAAACTTGTCGTAGTATATCGTATATAAAATGTTATTGTTATATTTCTCGTTTTGAAAACCTTAAAATAACGTAAAGTAGTCGTATAAATAAGCTTTGGGTCATACGTACTTCATTGGTTAAAAATATAGCTCTTTAACAATATTTCTAGAAAATATAGTACTTAGTACGTAGTTTATTATTTCCAATTGTAGCTGCCAAAATAATATAGTTTCGTCGATTTTGAAACGTGTATATCTTTGTTGTTTTAAGTTCATTTTCCTCGTTCTTTATATCCACGGATTCGTCTTAACATGTATTAATATATTTTTGATAGCTCGGCTCCTCTAGGTTACGTCTAATGCCTCTATTTGTCCGTCAAAAATCGCCAATCAGCACGTTAAATTTTCAGAAAATAGTTTTTGTCGTTAAACTTGCAAAAATCATATCTCCTTCGTTATAAACTCGTTTTAATCCGTTCTTTCGCCAAAAGTTTCGTTTTTGAAAGTATTTTCTAAATATTTTGTCAAAAATTACCCACAATATACTGATTTTCCCACGTTTTTTAAATAGGGACAGTAGGTATATATATAGTTTCAAAAATCAATTATAGGGTTTCAAACTAGTTTCAACTTCAACCAAATCACTTTCAATCACCACAAATCTAGTCTAATCTTACCATACACCTTCTTAGGGTGTCATGGGTTCCTAAACATCATAAATCAAGTGGATCTAACAAGGATCTACCTATTATCTATTTCTAAGGCTTAAAAGATATAAAAGTTTAAATAGAGTTGTATAAACTAATATATGCATGTATATCTTGTATAAAAAGTGTATGATTATTGTAGGAACTTGAATAAATTATAAAAATGAGTTTTGACAACTTACTTGAATATAATGGATTTGTTATAGGAACTAGAACAATATAACCCGGGTAGAACTCCAAAACTACAACATACTAAATAATAAGCCCGAAAAAGCACTAATAAGCACATGAATAAGCAAAACCAAGTTTTCTTCCTATGGCCGAATATATAGAGAGAAAATGGAAGTGTTTTGTGTGTTTTTACTTTCAAAAAATAAGTAACTAGTTGATTTCTTATTTAAGAAAATATCTAGGACTTATATTATATAAAAATGAGTAAGTATAAGCATTAAATGGAAAGTTTGTCAAAGAAGAAAAGGGGAAGGAGGGAGGTTCGGCTGAAAATGAGGAAATGATGGGGTAGTTGGATTTTGTAAGATTTGTGTCATAGATAATATGTAGATATTTAGCGTTTTAAATGATACCGGGTACCGAGTTTGTTAGAAATAAAATTTAACGATGTTAACCGGGACATAATGAAGTCATAAAAATTGTGAAAATATGTTGGGTACAAGTATTGAGTGTTTGGATAATTATTGTTTAATTTCTACGAAAACCGGAGTAATTATAGTAAACTTACGATACGAAATAAATAAATTTCCAAAATACCGGGTAAATTAATAATATAGTTTATATATTATTAAAATGAAAATATAAAAATATATTGGGATCATAGTCGGGTGTTTCGGACATGTTAGTCACATTATTGGTTGCGTGTTAACGTTTATTTAAAAATAAACATACGTAAAAAGTCAAATATATCAAAAGTATTAATTTGAATATCCTATGAGTGGAATAGTATGCGAATGTCATTATGATGATATGTAAGCTATTTATAGACCGTATGAAGTGTCCCTACTGATGATTTCATGAATTCGCAGCTAAACCTGACTGGTTACGCGAATGTAAATATTGACGATGCATGAATTCGCAGCTTAACCTAACCGGTTACGCGAATTTAAATATCCGTAAACTAAATTTACGATGAAATGAATAAAGTACATGAATAGTGTTTTCCTCCGGAATGAATAGTGTCATGTGAATAGTAAATTTTCTGAACGCTTCTCGGAATCTCAAACTGACACAAAAAATGATGAATAGTAAAATGATAAATAGTGATTGGTGAATAGTAATTGATGAATAGTAACTTTCCGAGATGAATAATGAAATTTCGACATCTGAACAAGGGATCTAAAATTACGAGTTGTGACAATATTTGTAACACCCCCAATTCATGGATGCAGCGGAATTCAAACTGGGTGTTACTGGACGGCACAATAGTCACAATAATAGAAAACGAACTCTAATTGAGTCGTTTTAAAAGATTTATCATTCAAATTATATAAATATCAGAGATTACAAAATGAGGTCCCAATTGGTTCCATGTTTACAAATCACATTAAGTGAGTTTTCGAATGATAATAAAATTTATAGCCCTCTTGAGTATCCGTGCCCTTCCGTGCCATCCTTGATCATCATGAACCTGAAATACATGCTTGAGAGGTCAACACAAAGGTTGAGTGATATTCATAGAGTTTGTTTAATGTTTGAACACAATATGTTGGTAGTGTGAGCTATAGACTCACACCAATGTTTGGAAAACAAAACAGGTAGGCTACGTTATTATACGCCCATAAAATGTATTATACACTAAGCTTATGACACCAAAACGTTGACGTGTACACATATCGATCGGCAGATTTATCCCGGTAGGTACTTTGCTAACATACCTAAATCTCAAATATTAGTGCATTTGTTTGAACTTAGTCAATACAAATGGGATTCGTCAATCCCAATAGGCCTATTCACAATATTTGCGCTCACTATTGCTAGTGATTAAATGGTTCATAATAAGGGATCTCGGTTTAGCAAGGCTGGTACTTAGTGATAATAAAACAATCAGGCAAGCATACAATTTAAAAACATTGTGCTCGGTTAAAATAGCATGTATTCCCCCCAAGGGTTTGTAAAACAATTAAGTAATCGAAAGTGGGGCTATGAACTCACCTTAAGTAAGATAGCAAGTAATGAATGTAACGGTTGGATCGTGAAGGTTTCTACGAGCAACCTATAATAGAATGTCGCGACTTAGGATTTGAGTAATGAATATAACGTAGTGCCTATATATATATCTTGCATTTATAGTCCATGATGTGGTATGATGTATATTGTAAGTCTTTGAAAGAAATGATTCATGAAACATGTATGTTTTCTATATCGTTTACTACCGTTCGGGCCAACATAATTCAGAAGTCATGTTAGTAAGCGTTCGAGGAGCCAGGACACTTTAACTCGTAAATCCACAACTCAACTCGACGGCTTACATAATGAACTCCTCACATGAGGCTCCCTACTATTGTAGTAGTTGATGAAATATATAGATATAAGTTTTGATCCGAAAAGTTACATGTCCGATACTTGAATAAACTTAGGAAAGTTTATTTGTACATGAAGACTGTTATTAGGGGTAGTTTCATAAGTCTTGTATGACCATTTTCTCTTTGTAATATCTCATGGTTCCTTTTTAAGTGAAGTAGATCCAAATTGCTTGTTCAAGTTCTCGCCAATTCTTTGTTTCATGTTTATGCCTAAGTAAGCTTACATGGTCATTTCGTCATGGCCTTGCCATGACCTTTGGTCATTGTTCCATGGTCTTGAGACTCAACCTTGGCTCTAGCCATGGTTGTGGTCTTGATTCTAGGTCATAAGACCCCTTTGGTCTTCATAAACCATAACTTATATGTAATGACTTTGGTCTAAAAATGGGCTGTTAAGAATTTGAAGAATTTATCACTCAAAAAGCGTTTTCAGGGCTCGAGCTTCTTTGTACCTGAACGAAAACGTCGTTCCGGACAACTTTTGTGTTTTAACTTTTTGATGAATCGGACCAGAAGTGGGACTTTCACAATCAAAATTTGATCAGAATGCTATTTAGGCAGTTTTGCCGGAAATCTTTGGTAACTTCAAATGGGCGTAACTTTTGACTCGTATACTCGTTTTGGGTGGTTTAAGTTGTTACGGTTTCCTTGTTAAGTCCTCTATTGTAATATGTAATGATCAAATATCATATTTTTACCATTTTGATCAGGTCTTACCTGGAAAGTCACTAGTTTGCTTGTTATAGTAACTTGTCTTATCAATCATGTACAATAACTTGTTTTACTCACTTTTATACATCATGGACATGAATACAAGACATAATATAGCATGAATAATATGTAAATAACATGAACATGATTATTTAACAAGAATCATGTTAGGGTTTGGCTTACAACTTTTGGCTTTCAAAGATGAAAGGAAGTTAACATGTAAGGATAGGACTTTGATAGACTTGCTTCAACCCTTTTTCACTTTCATGCAATCTTTCTACCCTTGTAATCTTAAAAGATGGATGATGAAGGTTGAGGTGAATTGAGTGGATTTAAACTCAAGAGAAATCAC
Source organism: Artemisia argyi (assembly GCA_030686995.1). Classification (NCBI taxonomy): domain Eukaryota; kingdom Viridiplantae; phylum Streptophyta; class Magnoliopsida; order Asterales; family Asteraceae; genus Artemisia; species Artemisia argyi. The sequence goes on from CM060700.1 coordinate 103,277,294, forward strand.
CAAAGTTCTAAAGATTTGAAGTAGTTTTGATGAATCAAAACTAAACTAGGGTTTATGTATGGATATTGCACTTGATTTCTTGGATGGAACTTGAAGTAAACTAGTAAAATGAAGTGTGTTGTGTGTGTGGGTCGTTCAAATGGCCAAGGAGGGGGAGGAGGGGTATTTATATGCTAATGAGGAGGTTACAATGTTGACTTGTCAACACTTGGAGGCCAAGGTTAGCACATGTTCACATCTTAAGGCTTAAAGCATGGGATTAAGCCACCTAGGGGCTGAATCCCCCCCCCTAAGTCGGTTCATATGCTTGGGGAACAAGGTGTGGACTTTTGATGATAATTATCCAAGATATCTAGTATGTTTTGACTCCGTAAAATGCAAACCGTAAGTTGTTACGTCACAAAACGTAAAACCGGGTATCGTAAAAATACGAAACTTGGAGGAATGATTAAAATTGTCAAAATACTCCATAATAAAATATAAAATGAGTGGTAGGTTCCATTTGGGTGGTAAAACCCTGCTAAAAACTGGAAACACGGGTCTAAAACGCGTAATACGTAAAACGTACGAATATTGCGTAAAATTGAGAAAAGTAAAATATTACTTTTCTAATAGGTTATAAATGGTTTAAAATGACTTATAATGTCTAGACTGGGCTCAGTCCAGTGTCGGTTGGTATTAAATGTCTTTTAGACATCAAACCGTAAGCCTAAAAATCAAGGAATGACTTATAAAATCAAGGGATGATTTTTGGTCAATGGAGGAGGGAAAAATATGTTGACTTTTTCTAAAAAGTTGAAAACTTAAATCGTCTTAGAAACGCGGTGCAGGTATAGGCTAAGATTATGGCTGAGTAAAAACGCTTAAAAACTGAAAATTCCAGTTTTTCACGGCCGAGGCTTATTCTGGTCACATTTTTCTCAGTCATGATTTATTCTCAAATAAATCATGAGTGTGTCAAACATTTTTCTGATGTGGGGACACCTGACGCGGTCGAGTTTCGTTGTGCGTAGAATTTCTGAATGACGTTTTACCCTAAAACGTGTAATTCCTTAATAACTTTCACGAGAATGATCTGACGAATGTCAAACATTTAATTTGCCATGGAAATGATTTATCACTCGAGAATATCAAATAAAAATCAACTTTCGGGAAAGTTTCGGGAAAAATGAATAGTAAAAGTGAATAGTGAAATTTTCCGGGAAAATTAATTAACCTGAAAATGCGAATTGTTACAGTCTCTACCCCTTACGGGAACTTCGTCCCGAAGTTTAGTTTATGTTATGGTTTGAAGCGATGTCGGTGAAAAGATAGGATTTCTTGTGGCGAATATAATGTAGGTATCATGCCATACCTGTGCAATGTAATGTAGGTATCATGCCATACCCGAGCAATGTAATGTAGGTATCAAGCCATACCCGAGCAATGTAATGTAGGTATCATGCCATACCCGAGCAATGTAATGTAATGTAAGTTGACTTCATACTTATGTTATTTTGGATACAAATAAGCCCACTTGTTTATAATTCTTTATTTACATAGAGAGGCATCCCAAACAATGTAAATAGAGGAATATAAACTTATGGTTCGGTGATTTACAATTTCTTTATTTAAATGAAAAGGCATCCCAATCCATTCAAATAATTACAAATCATCCTACTTAAGAATTCCCAACACAACATTCATACTTAGCCGGTGAGTTACAAGGTAGTGTATTATGAGATGATATTGGTGTTCCAAAAGTACAAGATAAATATTCAATCTTGTAAAGCTGATGAGCGTACTTGTGATGTAACTAAGGATGATTTGAGCTTTAAAAGTGCATCAAGATCTGTTAATGAGCTTGTGGTTCCAACGGTTGTGAAGATAATGTTGTGATATGTTGATGAACAAAAGTGTGTAGTGTATGCTTACCATTAATATTGGTAGAGATGTCAAGTTTGCTTTAAAATTTTAAGAAATTTCAAAGGTTTATGACGGGATGGTATCCTTAGGACCTAAACAGGATAGTACTTCTACAGGATGAAGAGAAGAATTGATAACTATCCCAAGTTAGTAGTTCGGATTATCTCATAAATGAAAAATTTCAAGAATGAATTTAGATCATACAAATAAGGTGTTAAGATCTTGCTGAGTGGTAAGGCACTATCGTGTCTCTAGATTGTTTTAATGTATTCTGGTGGTTTATCGTGTTCATGTAGGAAATCAATCTAAACATAACCCTAGTACAACTATTCTCAATATTTGATAATTTTAAGTCGAATATAGTTAGTCAGACTATATTCCACTGTCCCTAGGTTAAATATAGGTGACTAGTCTATATTTAGCCAAGGTTCGATAAGATTTTCAAATACCTAAATTAGGTATACTTTTGATATGTCCGTTGCTTTCGGGAAACTGTCCACTAAACAAAGGTGATGTCAAACCCTTCAATTGCAAGTCCCGGCAATACAAGATTTGTAACGTATGTTTTCATATTCCATTGCATAGAAGATAGTAAGGGTAGGTACGTGTGTAAAGGAAGTTTTAAGTAGTTCTAAAATAGAACATACTTGGCCAGGATCACGAACTTTTAATGTTGAAGGTTTCAGAAGAAAACTTTGATGAATGTAGAGCTGAACTTCAGCTTTTGTAGGTGATGGATTTGTTTGTCCTTTAGAAATCTCATATTTCTATATAGAAATCGATAGGTTGTGACAGGTTTTTGATATCATATGAAATGATATTGATGATGTGATGGAATAATTCTAGAGACCATTGCGCAAAACACAATGTCTCGGAAGTAGGTTAGACCATGGTGCAATTCACAATGTCTGGGAAGTAGGTTAGACCATTGTGTGACTCAAAACATTTGAGAAATGGTTAAGACCATTGTATAATACAATGTCTTGGAAAATGAATGAGACCATTGTATCTCACAATGTCTTGGAAAATGAATGAGACCATTGTATCTCACAATGTCTTGAAAAATTAATGAGACCATTGTATCTCACAATGTCTTGGAAAATGAATGAGACCATTGTATCTCACAATGTCTTGGAAAATGAATGAGACCATTGTAATTAGTTACAATGTCTTGGACATATAATGTTGGAGTAGGAACATGATTAGGAGAGTGTGGCTGTGCCGAAATGCCCTTGAATAGGCATACGCAGATATGTTTAGTCCATTGTTTAGATAAAATGATTGAAAATAAATAGAGTGTATATATCAATATACTTATATATGTTCGTGTAGTGTAAAATGCCTAGTGTGTATATATCAATACACTTATATGTTCATGTAGCATAAAATGCTTACGGGGAAATGCTCAATTATGTTAAGGGTACATATATCAATATGCAAATATGTTTGTGTAGCATAAAAATGTCTACGGGAAAATGCTCAATAATGTTAAGGGTACATATATCAATATGCAATTATGTTTGTGTAGCATAAAAATGCTTAATAAGTCCATAATCGTCTGGAGGATGGAAGACACGGAGAGCGGAAGGCTATAAAAATGTTTTTGCTTGTAAGTGTAGTTATAGTTTAGGTCTCCATTAGACCCGTTTCTCTATAACCATGGCTCTGGTACCAATCTGTAACACCCCCAATTCATGGATGCAGCGGAATTCAAACTGGGTGTTACTGGACGGCACAATAGTCACAATAATAGAAAACGAACTCTAATTGAGTCGTTTTAAAAGATTTATCATTCAAATTATATAAATATCAGAGATTACAAAATGAGGTCCCAATTGGTTTCATGTTTACAAATCACATTAAGTGAGTTTTCGAATGATAATAAAATTTATAGCCCTCTTGAGTATCCGTGCCCTTCCGTGCCATCCTTGATCGTCATGAACCTGAAATACATGCTTGAGAGGTCAACACAAAGGTTGAGTGATATTCATAGAGTTTGTTTAATGTTTGAACACAATATGTTGGTAGTGTGAGCTATAGACTCACACCAATGTTTGGAAAACAAAACAGGTAGGCTACGTTATTATACGCCCATAAAATGTATTATACACTAAGCTTATGACACCAAAACGTTGACGTGTACACATATCGATCGGCAGATTTATCCCGGTAGGTACTTTGCTAACATACCTAAATCTTAAATATTAGTGCATTTGTTTGAACTTAGTCAATACAAATGGGATTCGTCAATCCCAATAGGCCTATTCACAATATTTGCGCTCACTATTGCTAGTGATTAAATGGTTCATAATAAGGGATCTCGGTTTAGCAAGGCTGGTACTTAGTGATAATAAAACAATCAGGCAAGCATACAATTTAAAAACATTGTGCTCGGTTAAAATAGCATGTATTCCCCCCAAGGGTTTGTAAAACAATTAAGTAATCGAAAGTGGGGCTATGAACTCACCTTAAGTAAGATAGCAAGTAATGAATGTAACGGTTGGATCGTGAAGGTTTCTACGAGCAACCTATAATAGAATGTCGCGACTTAGGATTTGAGTAATGAATATAACGTAGTTCCTATATATATATCTTGCATTTATAGTCCATGATGTGGTATGATGTATATTGTAAGTCTTTGAAAGAAATGATTCATGAAACATGTATGTTTTCTATATCGTTTACTACCGTTCGGGCCGACATAATTCAGAAGTCATGTTAGTAAGCGTTCGAGGAGCCAGGACACTTTAACTCGTAAATCCACAACTCAACTCGACGGCTTACATAATGAACTCCTCACATGAGGCTCCCTATTATTGTAGTAGTTGATGAAATATATAGATATAAGTTTTGATCCGAAAAGTTACATGTCCGATACTTGAATAAACTTAGGAAAGTTTATTTGTACATGAAGACTGTTATTAGGGGTAGTTTCATAAGTCTTGTATGACCATTTTCTCTTTGTAATATCTCATGGTTCCTTTTTAAGTGAAGTAGATCCAAATTGCTTGTTCAAGTTCTCGCCAATTCTTTGTTTCATGTTTATGCCTAAGTAAGCTTACATGGTCATTTCGTCATGGCCTTGCCATGACCTTTGGTCATTGTTCCATGGTCTTGAGACTCAACCTTGGCTCTAGCCATGGTTGTGGTCTTGATTCTAGGTTATAAGACCTCTTTGGTCTTCATAAACCATAACTTATATGTAATGACTTTGGTCTAAAAATGGGCTGTTAAGAATTTGAAGAATTTATCACTCAAAAAGCGTTTTCAGGGCTTGAGCTTCTTTGTTCCTGAACGAAAACGTCGTTCCGGACAACTTTCGTGTTTTAACTTTTTGATGAATCGGAGCAGAAGTGGGACTTTCAAAATCAAAATTTGATCAGAATGCTATTTAGGCAGTTTTGCCGGAAATCTTTGGTAACTTCAAATGGGCGTAACTTTTGACTCGTATACTCGTTTTGGGTGGTTCAAGTTGCTACGGTTTCCTTGTTAAGTCCTCTACTGTAATATGTAATGATAAAATATCATATTTTTACCATTTTGATCAGGTATTACCAAGAAAGTCACTAGTTTGCTTGTTATAGTAACTTGTCTTATCAATCATGTACAATAACTTGTTTTACTCACTTTTATACATCATGGACATGAATACAAGACATAATATAGCATGAATAATATGTAAATAACATGAACATGATTATTTAACAAGAATCATGTTAGGGTTTGGCTTACAACTTTTGGCTTTCAAAGATGAAAGGAAGTTAACATGTAAGGATAGGACTTTGATAGACTTGCTTCAACCCTTTTTCACTTTCATGCAATCTTTCTACCCTTGTAATCTTGAAAGATGGATGATGAAGGTTGAGGTGAATTGAGTGGATTTAAACTCAAGAGAAATCACCAAAGTTCTAAAGATTTGAAGTAGTTTTGATGAATCAAAACTAAACTAGGGTTTATGTATGGATATTGCACTTGATTTCTTGGATGGAACTTGAAGTAAACTAGTAAAATGAAGTGTGTTGTGTGTGTGGGTCGTTCAAATGGCCAAGGAGGGGGAGGAGGGGTATTTATATGCTAATGAGGAGGTTACAATGTTGACTTGTCAACACTTGGAGGCCAAGGTTAGCACATGTTCACATCTTAAGGCTTAAAGCATGGGATTAAGCCACCTAGGGGCTGAATCCCCCCCCCCTAAGTCGGTTCATATGCTTGGGGAATAAGGTGTGGACTTTTGATGATAATTATCCAAGATATCTAGTATGTTTTGACTCCGTAAAATGCAAACCGTAAGTTGTTACGTCACAAAACGTAAAACCGGGTATCGTAAAAATACGAAACTTGGAGGAATGATTAAACTTGTCAAAATACTCCATAATAAAATAGAAAATGAGTGGTAGGTTCCATTTGGGTGGTAAAACCCTGCTAAAAACTGGAAACACGGGTCTAAAACGCGTAATACGTAAAACGTACGAATATTGCGTAAAATTGAGAAAAGTAAAATATTACTTTTCTAATAGGTTATAAATGATTTAAAATGACTTATAATGTCTAGACTGGGCTCAGTCCAGTGTCGGTTGGTATTAAATGTCTTTTAGACATCAAACCGTAAGCCTAAAAATCAAGGAATGACTTATAAAATCAAGGGATGATTTTTGGTCAATGGAGGAGGGAAAAATATGTTGACTTTTTCTAAAAAGTTGAAAACTTAAATCTTCTTAGAAACGCGGTGCAGGTATAGGCTAAGATTACGGCTGAGTAAAAACGCTTAAAAACTGAAAATTCCAGTTTTTCACAGCCGAGGCTTATTCTAGTCACATTTTTCTCAGTCATGATTTATTCTCAAATAAATCATGAGTGTGTCAAACATTTTTCTGATGTGGGGTCACCTGACGCGGTTGAGTTTCGTTGTGCGTAGAATTTCTGAATGACATTTTACCCTAAAACGTGTAATTCCTTAATAACTTTCACGAGAATGATCTGACGAATGTCAAACATTTAATTTGCCATGGAAATGATTTATCACTCGAGAATATCAAATAAAAATCAACTTTCGGGAAAGTTTCGGGAAAAATGAATAGTAAAAGTGAATAGTGAAATTTTCTGGGAAAATTAATTAACCTGAAAATGCGAATTGTTACAATATTGAACCCTTACAAACAAAATATCCAGTAGTTGGTTGGGAGATCTATTCTGATGATTTTGGAGTTTCTTGGAAGATTATCAAAACTGGAAGTGTCACAAGTATTTGCAGAGACTTTGAAGACATTGTTAGATCTTGTGATAGAGAAGAGTTGGATACTTTGTGGAGGATTGTTCAAGATCAGTTCAAGAAGGATGAACTTGTTGATGTTAAGGCTAAGGAATTATGGGTTCACTTTAGAAGATTATATGAACCTGACCCAAGTGACAGACATTGGAGATTTGAAGCTCACAACATGAATACTTTGTGGAAATTTTATGTCTCAAGTGATGTACATCATCTTTCTACTCAAGATGGAGTTGATGTGTTTATGCTTGCTGAGAAAGAATATCCATTGAGAGCTGGAGTCTTAACTGTGATGATGTTAGTAAAGCTTAGATGTTGGGAAAGAAGTGAAGTCATAGAAGATTTGCTGCAAAGGATCTATGATCAAAGTGTGAGAGCTGATAAGGAATTAAGAAGAAGAAGATAAGTGTTTGGAAGAATTCCCATATCCTCATGATTGCTGATTACTTGAAGAAACTTATTGATTTACATATTAATCATAAGTTTAGGGGAGGATTGTTGGGAATTATACTAACAGTTACCACGGCTAGTGAAGATATTACAACTGCTGAAGAATGCACTTGCAGTGGAAACTCATTACCACTGCAAGTACATATATTACCACTGCTGTTTAGATAATTGTTAGGAAACGTGTAAAGATAAATATAGAATAGATCTTGTGTATATCTTATTCTATTAGAGTTATACTTATCTTGTAGAAGAGGACTCCTTGTGCTATAAAAGGATGTCCTAGGTTAAAGGTTAGATATACGTTTTTCTAGAGCTTCAAGGTGTAACCCTAGTGATACAAAGATCACTCGTATTATTATCATTAATAATATTGGAGCTTACAGTTTGTTACATACATTAGTCTCATTAATAAACAACTGTTTCATTCACAATCAATCTTCTAAGTATTACTAAGTAGATTCCGCATACTTAGTGATACAACTCAAAGTATCAATCTAACACAGTTCAAGGTGTTTAGATCCATCAATCATTACTCAGCCGACACCATCCTCAACCTTCTCCGCAACCAGTCAATCAACCCGAGCATAAAGGCAGCTTTAGTGGCACACAACCTGATCCCCTTATACAATCCAATATAGCTGCTACGTCTGTTGATCACACTGGTAACGAAGGAGAAGATAAAGATGCAGAAGGGAACATTATTATGAAGGATGTTGCAGCCACTGAGGAGAATATTGCTTATCAAGAGAAAGAAACAGAACTTGACAAGGAAAATGAAGAAGATGAAGAGTTCAATAGATGGATAAATGTCACACCACCAAAATCGGGTCCAGCGGAAGCATACATGTAGTTGGGGTGTAACTCAATTAGTATTACAACACAAGTTCAAAAATAGTTTTCTCTTCAATCATTTAGAATAAAATCATTTAAGCAGAAGTGTTGAATTTACATTGTTAAAAGTAGTGCGGAAGTTGGCCCCTTAAAATAGTTAAAAACGGTCCCCATATGAATAATCAGAGTCTTCTATGACCATGTCATGCCCTGCCAAAACCTCCAGTAGCGTGCCATAGCTTAAAACCTGAAAATACATGCTAAAGTGTCAACACGAGGTTGGTGAGTTCATAGAGTCTTGTGAAAAAGAATGTAATGCATATGAATGAAGATTTCCCAACAAAGGCATCGTAAATCCACTCAGTTACAAGTCCCGCCATAAGAGACTTGTAACCTGTGTGTTTACGACCCACTGCCAAATATGATATAGTCATGTGAACAAAAGTAATACTTGTATCTAGATTCAAAGATAAATATAGCAAAACGGCTATATAAATAATTAAAAACAATGTGGTTTTATAAACAATTTTGGCAATGAGGCCATATAAGCAATTTTTGACAATGCTGACAATGTCGCCAGATAAACAACTATGACAATGAGGTCATGTAAATAAGTCTGAAAATGTCGCCAGATAAACAATTATGACAATGAGGTCATGTAAACAAGTCTGACAATGTCGCCAAGTAAACAATAATGACAATGAGGTCATATAAAATAAGTCTGACAATGTCGCCAGGTAAACAATGATGACAATGAGGTCATATAAGATAAGTAATAATGTTTAAGAAACAAGTCACATTACAAATAAAACAAGCATGGTGTTTGATTGTAAAACGAACAGTGAGTTTAAATGTAGAACGAGCATAAAGTTGAAATCATGTAATTGAGCATGTATCTCCCCCAAATAGTTTACAAAACAATTAAAAGAGTAGGGGCTATGACTCACCTGATGCGATAGCTACGATGACAGAAGTGGATACTCGAAATAAGGCACGATCTCTAACTGCAACCTAATATGAATGATATGATCTAATGTAAGCAATGAGATGATGCTACACATGCAAATACGTATGTTATCGATACCACTCGTAAATTTAAAAATAATGTTTATCGTTACAAAATACATTTTTGACGTCTCGTTAAGTTAATAACCACTTTTCATGTAAATCTGTTGAAATGGTACTCCACGATCCTTGTTTGGTGTTTTATCGGTAATTATAATGTTTACGTCGCAAAAATAACATTTTCATTACTTGAAAATATGACCCAAAATGGTCTAGCAAAACTAGTCGCGAATTAGTGAATATTGAGAGTTATGAAAGAAACTCAGTAGTTTTAAGAAGATTTTCACAATATCTAAAAAGTCATAGAACTGAAGTTTGTCTATACGGGTCTCGAACATAAAGAAAAATAGCCGCGAAGTGAGGTGTTTGGGCTGTTTTGACAGATTTTGGGCAGTTTTCGGGAAAGTTTGGAAGGCCATAAGTTATTCGTTATAAATCCTTTTGAAAAACGGTTGGATGTTTTGAAAACTAGGCTGGGTGATCTAACTTTTTGTCAATGATGTAAACTTTCCAGAAATGGGTTTATCAATGAGAAAAATGGCTCTCAACCTGGTCACTTGGCGAAATTCAAATGCTTGTATCTTGGTCGTTATAATCTCGTTTTCTACGTTCTTAATATCCCCGGAATCGTATTAATATAAACTAATATATTTTCAGTAGGTCGGCTCCTATAGATTACGTCTAACGCCTCTTTTGTCCGTCGAAATTCGTCCAACAGCAAGTACATTTTCAGAAAATAGTTTTCGTCGTTAAACTTGCAAAAATTATATCTCCTTCGTTATAAACTCGTTTTAATCCGTTCTTTCGCCCAAAGCTTCGTTTTTGAAAGTATTTTCTAAATCTTTAATCAAAATTTACCCAGGAACCCCTGGTCTTTCCACGTTTTTCAAAATAGGACAGCAACATTTATATAGTGTCAAAAATAGATTTTTCTAGTTAACTACTTGTCCAAATCTACTCCAATCAACTTCAAAACATCCCTTAATCTACCATACACCTTCTTAGGGTGTCATGGGGTCCTAAATATTACCAAGAATGATGGGGCTCAAAAGATTACTAGTAAAATTCCATAAACCCATTTTAGTGCCAAAATATAACTACAAGTGGTATATAACATAGGTTTACTTGCATACTTAATTACTAGGACATGAAAATATAGTGAATGGAAGTATAAAAAGTAGAGAAATTTATTTAGGTACTTACTTGAAGGTTTGATGAGTTTTTGGAAAAAATTATATATAAGTAACCTAGGGATTTTTATTTCAAAATCCTAGCTAGGAGTACAAATGATATTAGATGATCTTGATCTTGTAAAATTTTATGATGTCTTGCTTGTTCTTGTTTCTTGGCCGAACCATGAGATGGAAAAGAGAGAGTTTATGTTTTGTTTTTCTAAATTTAGATAATATGAAATGAAAGTAATGAGTTTACTTGAACTCTTGTGCAAATATCTTTTATGTTAGGTTAAAATGGTAATAAAGATCCAAGTAAAAATATCTAGTGTATATGGACTTTTGGGGGGCATTGTGGCATGAAACAAGGAGGAAAAAGAAGAAGAAAACTTTTGTGTGGGCTAATTAATGCTTATGTCCCCAAGTTGTAAGTATTAGTTAGTTCATGTATACATTAGGTGTTAGCGGGTACCGAGTTAACTAGAAATAAATCGTGGCGAGTTGAAATAAAATATGACGAACTTGTAAAAATCATGAAATTACATTCCTGATGAGAATCGGGTGTTAAAATAATTATCGGGTTGGAATATAGCAAACCGACGGAGTAATAAGCTCCGACCGTAAAATGTAGCAATTTATTTGAAAACAACGGGTAAACTAATAATTAAAATTTTATATTATTATAATAAGTGTGAAAATATGTTAGGATCATAGCCGGGAGTATTGGGTATACTTTAGTAGTAAAACTGAGTGGTAACGTTAATTACAAATTAAGCATACGTAAATGGAAATAATGCATATCCGTGCATGATCTAAAGTGCTGATGATGTTACTAATGATATGTAGACTACTCCAGTCTATATGACGTGTCCCTACTGATGATGCATAAATTCGCAGCTAAACCTAAGTGGTTACGCGAATTTAAATACCCGTAAACTAAATATACGAAATGGTGATCGACAATCATGAATAGTAATTTCCCTCCGGGAATGAATAGTGTCATATGAATAGTAAAATTTTGAAACACTTCTCGGAATCTCAAATAGACTCCGAAAATGATAAATAGTAAAATGATAAATAGTGATCGGTGAATAGTAAATGATGAATAGTAACTTCCTGAGATGAATATGAAATTTCGACGTTTGAAAAAGGACATGAAATTACAAGTTGTGACAATAAACGATGAAACACAATTTTGGCATCAACCTGAAAAAGAAGTCACTATTGAAGAACAACCATTTGATCCTGACAAGTTCATACAAACACCACAAAACTCGACTTCTATTCCTCCACTGGAAACTTCTAAAAAGGACCCTACAAGCCCTAAGGCTCCAACACCTCCTAAAGACTCACCACCTAAAGACTCCACTCCTCTAGTTTCTCCTTCGGGTTCTGACGACAAATCAACTTCTAAATCATCATCATCCTCACATCATTCATCTCCACCACCATCTGTGACAACATCAAAAAGCAAATCAATCAAGAAGCCTGATAATGCTGTAGATCTTCAAGAACAAATGCAACACTTAACCACCATGGTCACAAGTCTTGCTAAACAACTTGAAGACTTTCCGAGAACAAAGCAACAAATCGATAAGTTCATGAAAGTGGATTTGAACGGGATGATCAAAACATAAACCAAAGATTACCTCACGGAAAATCTTGTTGGAATCATCACTCCTCAAGTAACAAGTCTCGTTGAACCATTGAAAGACAACTTGGAGCACAAAATCAAGAGTGTTGTTAGAAAGATGTTGTCCACAACACCATTCATTCTTCAACCTGCCAAAGCTTCAAAAACAACTCCAACCACTTCAGAACCATCATTCGATGAATTGATTGTTCAAATCTATGACAAAATAGCCTACAAGACAACCATAACTCCTGAAGAAATAGCTCTTGTAGAGGCCATTGAAGCTAATTTGTCAAAAGAATCAAGCAAAGAAGTTGTTGGATCCCTTAAGAGGTCAAGGAAAGATGATGACCCTGATCCAAATTCAAAAATTAAGAAACACAAGTCTACAACCGATCCATCGTCTTCACAAAAACCACCAAAAGCTTCTACACCTCCTGAAACACAACGACACACTTCAGTTTCTGGATCAGGTCCTACTGAAGAGGAAGAACCATTCATGCACCATGTGGAAGATTATCAAGAACAACCCGAATCTAGACCTGGACCATCATCAACCGCTAAAGCTCAAGACAAGGGTAAAGTTACAAAGTCTAAGAAGCCTAGAAAAGGTAAACGTAACTCCTGGATTAACAATGATGACTCATAAGAGGGTGACTGGTTGACTGAAATGATAAAGGCATAACCTCCTCTTGAAGACGAAGAACCACTTCCTGGAAACACACTGCAATACACTCAAATTATAATGGCTGGTCTTTAGATTGAAAAATTAACTAAGGCTGAATTGAGGAGAATCAATAGGGATGCTTTTGATTTTCTCAAGTCAAGATCTAGAAACAAAGTTGAACTCGAATATCACATGGAGAACACTGCAAGTGCAATGTCTGGAAAGTTCGACTGGCTTAACCCAGAGGCAAATTTCGACATCCACTCTGTAAAACCCGATAAACCTTACTTCACCGACTGGACCAAACCATTACCATTGCAAGGATTTCCTAAAAATCCTAAGATACCTTACAGATTCTTCTTCAACAAAGGTCGTAAATACCTTCAACTTACGCTAGACAAATAAAAAGAAAGATATGCTTTTTAATTGACAATCCCAGTCCCTGCTACTAGGTATGAAATACCTGCAATTGAAGAGTCGACTCTTATCTTCAGCAACTCCGTTGTAGCCTACGACAGAGATGCTCTACTAGGAATTCAGCATTGGCCTGAACGTCGTCGAATTGGGTACACTCACAGATTAGATCTAAAGTCAATAGAGAATGTGAAGCAGAAATCAAGAATTATTGCCATCATGGAAATTCATGAGTCAAAAAGGTTCAAGTACACTTTCATGAGTGAGATCGTCGTCAAAAGACAAGATGAAAAGAAGTACAAATTCTCAGAAGCAGATTTTCCCGAACTTTATCTAAATGACATTGAAGATATGTATTTAGAATAGGTTCAAGGAAAGTTGCGGCGATTCTCAACCGAAACACAGTAGAACTTCATCTCATCTCTACCCCTTTACATCAGACGACTAATAGTTCAAGAAAAAGTGGAAGACCTTCAGCTAGGCGTTGAAAGCTATCAATAGAAGATCAATCTGACTAAACCACAACTCTCATTTCCTGGAATTAAACAGATGTCACAGTATATGCTCATCCAACAACCATCATTTGGTTTCACCTACCTCAATAAAAGGAAGCTGATCAGTTACATGAGGTTCGATAAGATTCATAAGTTTTGTGATGATACACTTAAAACCTTTCGAGAGGGATTGGTCAAAAGGTGCAAAATGATAAGAAAAAGATGAACAACGGTGAAACTCCTAGATGGAAGTCGAGCGCAAGAAGGCAAGTCCGCAACTTTGTACGTTCAATTGAAGAAAGGTTGTTTCGTCAGGAACAGATCAGACGATTGAAAGCTACATTGGTGTCAGACCATCATTTCTGGTCCAAACCTTCCGCAGACCTGATCCTAAATTCACTGACTTTGATGCACTGATTGAAGATGAACCTTAACTAGATTACTAGGGTACCAACATTTTCATTACAAATTTTTCATTGATTGATTTGTGATTATTATGGCTTGTGCACACATTACAGGGTACAACCCACTCGTGAAAAAAAGGACCCTGAGGTACTCATCAGTGCTTCAATCCTGACATAAGGAGCGAAGGCTTCTTACTTTTGAGTAGAATTCATCAAAAGTTTTCTGATTTTCATAATTCTGCTCAAAAGAAAAATATTTCACCTCAATAAGTGTTCATTTGTTGAGGGGGAGCACTTGAAAACTCATCATTCATAAAATCAAATTTCTTGTTGATTTCTCCCCATAAGACTCAAAAAGCATATTTTAATTAAAAGTTTATCAAAAACAACATTTTATATGCTATTTTTGAGGGGGAGAAGAGTATAAGTGATTACAATATGAACGCGTAATGTTGCTTAAAGTTGAATCTTGAGTAAGCTCGACTCAGAATTGACCCAGGAATTGATGAAACAAAATGTTATTAATCGAAAATATTTATCCTCGATGGGTAATGACATCAAGTTAGTTATTAGAGCTAGTTGTCACCTAAAAGCTGACAATGGATCTCTTTAACTAGCCACGTAATATTGTCTCGAAAAGGATTTGTCTAAGTAGAAATGTACCATTTCAAGAAACTTTCTGTGAACTCGACCAGGCCGGGTAATAACTTCAAGCTAGTTTAACTAGTGATGTAAGCGTGTCTCGAATCGGTCTTGTTCACTAATAGTGGATCAATTCAAAAGTGCTTGCTCCTCCCGCATGTGCAAAAGTAATACCACATGAGCACATGTGAAGGGGGAGCCCTTCAAAAGAAAACACAAAAACTGTCAAAGTGTTAAACAAAATAGTTTGATAATCATAAACACTTTGAGAGATATTCAAATGGTGTTTATGGCAATTATAGGATAGTCATGGAGTTATAAGGTGAGTAAGGTTAGGGAAAACCGTCCTATGATTCGCTAGATTTGGAGGGATATACCCAAGGACATCACCAATAGTTAGTATTAGAATTCCTTAGGTATGATATGAAAAAATGAGTAAAGAATGAAAGGAGAAAGAAGGGGTTGAATAATTAAAAAGAAAAGTAAAGAAAATGGGTGAAAAGAAATAGCCCTCCATATGTTCAACCTTAGGGTAGACACCGGGTTCAATTCGTATGCTACTAGCTGTTGCTAAGGCAACACCGATATTGAAGACAAAGACGTCATGGACCCAGTGAGGCAATGCACTAAACCTTCTTACCCACTCAAGTTCTCTTAAAAGAGCTTGTTTCATTCTCACGGGTAACCCTGAGTAATCTATCGACCGCTCATTACGAGCCATGTTGATATTGAAACAGGAGACACCTCCTCAGTCTCCGAAAACTAAAGGAAGCACTTATCAAGTCTAGAGCCTCGAGATACATCAAAGATCTCTTAGGAACACTTAATATTTCTACAACTGGTGTTCTACCCTTCGCAAATCCTAGCAATCTGCTGAGAACGTTTATGAGAGGATATACTTATGTATTTCTCAATGATTGAATGGAAACTCCTGCCAGGGTCTACATCAAACAGCCCTGACAGCAGGTCACTTCGGTATTCGCGGTGGTTCCAAAACGGTCTACTCTCGTGGAGTGATCCCCAGCGACTCACCCATTCATTGAGCTACTTAGTAGGTCTCGTAAGCTGCCTCGGGAGTATCCAAAATGGGAACGGCCTTGGTAAGGGTTAGAAGGAGTCTTCACACTATGTTGTTGATGATCTCTAATTCCTTACCTGTAAGTACCGGTTATTTATTCCTAACTGTTTACCTGCAGCTACACATCACCTCCATGGCGATAGATTCCTCGTGCTCATACATGCATCTTAAAGTCAAATTAAGCTCCCTCTAAGATCTAAGCAACACAAAGTTCAAAGAAAGATTCTACGCCAAAAGGAAGAATCTACAAATTAAAGAGACTAAAGATCAAAGTGTAAGAAAGAGAACTACGTGCATGTGAAAGACAAAGTCCTAAGATGTATGACCATGTTGGAATGGCGTACGACCACCACAGACGCAGAAGTGACGTATGGCAGACAACTTCATAAGATGATCACTATCACATCAACAAAGAACGAAGAACAAAGAATGATGAATGATTTTATCTAATGATTTTTTTGAAGACGTCTAAAGCTGTGAAAGTCAAAGATAAAGAAAAGACGAAGATGTCAAGCAACCGCAATGACCGGCCCTTAGGGGAGATTGTTGGGAACGTAGTTTTACTATTTAGTCAAGTCTCGGTCATATGTAATAAATATTAGGTTGCTAAGTTTAATATTTCATTATGTCAAGTTTACTAGGCTTATGCATCTAGTCCATGGGCTTTATGAAGTCCACATTTGGAAGAAAGAGGGAAGAGGGAGTTGCCCTACTTCTCCTCTACAAATACTAAGCTAATATCTCTTGTAAACTTGTTGTTATTTCATTATTCTAAGGAAACTCTTGAAATTCTATTTCTCATATTGAAGTAATCATCCATCACTTCTCCTCATCTCATTTCTATCATTACATAACTTGTGTATTCACTAAATGGTGACCTAACAGATATCAAGGATACAATGAATCTTTCCCTCGAATCAGCTAACCGACTGTATTTCATCGGAGAGGTCGATGAATTATCCGATATCATCGACAATTGTGTAGATGAACAAGTTGAAGCAGGTTGGTTGCAAGATAAGGCCTTCTTACCTATCTATGAGGAGGAAAAGATAAAGGACGTCAACGTTGTCTCCTTCTATCCCAGACAAGAAATCGTTGAACCAATCGAGCTTCATTAGCCTAAATACAAGCTCATACCCTCCATTGTTGAGCCACCCAAGCTAGAACTTAAGGAACTTCCAAATCACCTAGAATATACTTTTCTCCAAGGAGAGGATCAACTCTCAGTGATCACAAACTCTTCCTTAAGGGATGGACAAAAAGATAAAATCCTAGGAGTCTTAAAAAATATATGGGAGTTATCGCGTGGAGTGTAGCCGATATCAAGGGAATCAACTCAACCTTTTTTACACATAAAATCCTCATGGAGGAGGATTATAAACTAATCGTGCAACCCTAGAGGCGAGTAAACCCCAACATCAAGGAAGTTGTGAAGAAAGAAGTCATCAAACTCTTGGATGCAGGACTAATTTACCTAATTTCAGACAGTCCATGGGTTAGTCCTGTACAGGTTGTACCAAAGAAAGGAGGGATGACGGTAGTGAAAAATGAAAACGATGAGTTAGTAACCTAAAGAACAGTCACTTGTTGGCGGTTTGCATTGATTATAGGAAATTGAACGATGCAACCCAAAAAGATCATTTCCCCTCCCATTCATCGATCAAATGTTGGAAAGATTAGCTGGGCATGAATACTACTGTTTCTTAGATGGGTTCTCAGTGTACTTCCAAATCCCTATTGCTCTTGAGGATCAAGAAAAGACCACATTCACATGCCCATATGGGACATTCGCTTATTAGAGGATGCCTTTTAGACTATGTAATGCCCTGGCCACTTTTCAGCGATGTATGATGGCAATCTTTCACGAGTTAATGGAAGACAGCATGGATGACTTCTTAATCTTTGGAGACTCTTTCGATCATTGTCTCACTAACCTTGAGAGAATGCTCAAACATTGTAAGGAGACCAACTTGGTCCTAAACTGAGAAAAATGTCATTTTATGGTAAAAGAAGGGATCCTGCTTGGGCATAAAGTTTCGGGAAATGGAATTAAGGTGGATTGAGCAAAAATTGAAGCTATATTCAAGCTACCTTATCCGACCACAGTCAAAGCAATACATAGCTTTTTGGGTCATGCTGGTTTCTATAGGAGGTTCATCAACGACTTTTCAAAGATAGCTCTACCAATGACTCAGTTTCTGGTTAAGGATGCTCCTTTCTATTTCTCTCAAGAATGAAAAGATGCATTTGATCATCTAAAGCAGGATCTTAAGCAAGCTCTAATTATGGTTACACCTAATTGGAAACTGCCTTTTGAAATCATGTGCAATGTTAGTGATTATGTCGTTGGAGCAGTATTAGGCAAAAGGCATAGCAAATACTTCCAGCAGATATACTATGCTAGCAAAACATGAATCCGGCTTAAGAAAACTACACCACCACCGAAAAATAACTCATGGCCATGGTGTTCGCTTTTGATAAGTTTCGCCAATATCTTGTCCTTTAAAAAATTGTTGTTTTCACAGATCATTTAGCTCTTCGATACCCTTTCACGAAGTAGGACGCGAAACCACGACTAATTCATTGGATTTTATTATTACAAGAATTCGATGTTGAAATTCATAATTAGAAGGATGCGGAGAATCTAGCGGCTGATCACCTCTCTCGACTCGAAAACCCCAACCTTAGCGAATCTGACAAAAGTGAGATTCGGGATTCATTTCCTAAAGAACAACTAATGTCAATAAATGATTCTGAACCATGGTGCGTGCATTACGCTAACTACCTAGAAAGCAGTGATATTCCAGAACACATGAATAGACAAGAAAGAAAGAGGTTCTTCACTCCATTAAAGAACTATTTCTGGGACGAACCTTTCTTGTTTCGCAGGTGCCCTGACCAAGTGATTAGGTGTTGTGTTTCTGGAAATGAGGCAATTAAAATCATGAGAGAATGTAATGTTGGTCCGTCTGGAGGGCATCATTGAATGAACACTACTGCACGGAAAATTTTCGATTTAGGATTTTATTGGCCAACGTTATTTCGCAATGTAAAGGGAATGATATAGGCTTGTGACACATGTAAAAGAGCTGGGAATATCTCCAAGAGAGATGAAGCACCTGAGAGTTATATACAAGTCTGTGAGATTTTCGACGTTTTGGGGATAGATTTCATGGGACCTTTTCCATCATCTAGAGGAAATGAGTACATCCTAGTGGTCATTGATTATGTTTCAAAGTGGGTACAGGCACAAGCCCTTAGGACCAATGATGCTAGGGTAGTTATTCATTTCTTACGAAAAACTGTTTTCTATGTTTGGCATTCCTAAAGCTCTTATTAGTGATAGAGGAACCCATTTATGTAACACACAAATGGAAAAGGTCATGAAACGATATGGGGTCTCCCACTGATTCTCCACCGCTTACCATTCTCAGACCAACGGTCAAGTGGAAAACACCAATAGAGCAACAAAGAGAATATTGGAGAAAACGGTTAATCAAAATCGAAAGGATTGTCCTTTAAGCTTGACGAAGATTTGTGGGCATTCCGAACTGACACCTATTGGGACGACACCGTTCCGTATGGTTTACGACAAGGCATGTCACCTTCCAGTAGAACTGGAATACAAGGCATATTGGGCACTTAATGCTTGTAATTTATAATATAAGGTCGCATGGACGAATAGGTTCTTGCAACTCCAGGAGCCTGATGAATTGAGACTAGAAGCTTACGAATCCTCCATCATATACAAAGATAGGGCTAAAAGATGGCACGACCAACGAATTAAAAGCCCTAATGAGTTCTCAGAAGTAGATAAGGTTTTACTATATACTTCTCATTTGAGGCTATTTAAAGGTAAACTAAAATCTAGATGGTATGGACCTTTCACTGTAAAAAGTTCCTCAAAAACCGGAACTGTTGTGTTAATAGATGACTAGCGTAGGGAATTCACTGTAAACATACAATGCGTTAACCATTATCAGGAGAATGGTAACAAAATGATCAATGGGGAAGACATAGCCTTTGACAACGACGAGGTCAGATAATGGGGCGTGACTTTGAGTCTAGCTACAAGACTCGTTAATAAAAAAGCGCTTCTTAGGAGGCAACCTAAGCTTTATGTGTTTGTTTGTTTGATTTTATTTGCATCCATATGTATGTTTTGTTTTTATTGTTTATTCTTCATGTATCAAACATTTTGTGAAAATGCTTTATTTTATTTTTAACTTCGTCATGATTACATATAGAGGTACTTTGCAAAAGATAAGTGTAAGGGAAATCTAAATTTTTTTTTAAGAATCGATTGAACATGAACGATAACAATGGGATATAAATATGCATATTAGTATTTGCTTGAGTCAAATGCTTGTATCGAGTCATAATGAGTATTTTGCAGGATTCTAGGAATTAGAACATAGGTTCTTCTAGATATTTTTTGGAAATAAAGTAAAAGAATTTTGTCAGATCAATTCTGACGGCGTCAGGCACCACCTGACGACATCAGGTGTAATTTTCTGGAAATTTTGCACGTTTGTTTTTCTGCTAGAACTATAAAGTTTCGTAAATTTTGTATTTTATAAACTCCAGGAATCTGCAAATTTTACGAAACTTTACAGTTCTAGCAGAAAAACAAACCTGCAAAATTAGTGTATGCAACAATAAAAAAAATAAAAAATAAATAAAAAAAAGAAAGAGAAACGAAAAAAAAAATAGAAAAAAACATACGGACTACCATCCCGTTTCCTTTTATTTTTATTTAAATTTATGTTATTTTATGATTAGCCTAAGTTGAGTCAAGTCTTGGCTTAGCAACGCCGCATTATACATGTAATTAACTAAGATAATTAACTTACCACCATTAAAATATCCCTTTATCCAACAAACCGTGTTTTCCATATCCCTACACCTAACGTTATAACCCTTTAAAAAGACATCTTTGATAGTTTTCCTAGGTGCTTACGCCAAGTGGTGGAGGTTTTTGATCCTTTCCCAATCTGTGGTAATCTATTTGCTATGACAGGTAATGAGTGATATTTTTCCATTTCCATTAGTTAACCCGAGAGATGAGAGTATCCAAACACTATTTCTGAGGTGCTATTGTATAATCTCCATGCTTGTTTTGATTAAGGTGGAACGATCATTTGTTGTAATTACTTTTATAATAATGTTGAATGACCCCTAGCTTGTATTTTGATTAGAATAAAAGCTCATTTGCTTGAGGACAAGCAAATCCCAAGTGTAAGGGTATTTGATAAGGAGAAATTTGTTACGCTTTTAAGGGGTTATTTAAGCCCTAAGTTGTCATAATATGATCAATTATTACCTTAAATCGTATCTATTGTCATTTTAGGTACTTTTAAAGAGAATTCTGGAAATGGAAGCATTTTGGACGTTTTTGGAGCATCAAGTGAAGAAAACAACAAAGTTAAGAATCCATGCGGGAATTTGCACTAGAAAGCATTATGGAGTTCAAGGAGACGGCGTCAGCTTATGTGACAAGAGGTGGAAATTACATTTACACTTGACGCGCCAGAAGAGAAATCAGGACTTAACAAGTGATGGCGTCACGGTCTACCAGGAGTAGGCCATCATGTATCATGCTAAAGCGTAACTGCCCAGAAGACATAAAGAGAGACGACGTCAAAAAGTTGGATTGGACGACAAGAAACCCTAGCCGCGGCGGGATGACGGCTTCAGCCATCAAAGGGTGATGCCGTCACCCATGTAAATCTATATATAGTTTTCAAGTTTTCATTCATAAGGGAGGACTTTTGGTAGGGAACTTTAGGGTACGAACCCTAGTCGAATTTTACAGCTATTTTGGGGTTTCAATCACTCTTTTCTTCCATGTTCAATTGAAGATAAGTTATCCTTTAATCATTCAATATGTCTATGTGTTGTTTGATTATATCGTATGATTTTCTTTTCTTTAACATGTTAGCTTAGGTTTGTTTGTGTTTGTTTAGATCTAATGAAACCTAGTTATTGATTATTGGTTGTTGGTTTGTCATTGATAGTTGTGGGTGATTGATTTTAGCGTTAGGCTTAAGAAAACTGGCTAATCTCCTATACGGTAACTTGCTTGAACGCCTTAAGAAATGTTATCGGATGTGTACTACGGTTATATTGGTTGTATTTAATGCGTAAGTAACTATTAATGAGGCCATAGGATACTAAACGTGTGGTCATAGGAAGAGATAGAAGCTTATAGAGTTAGGGAAGATCGTACACGGCCCCACGAATGGTATTAAGGAATGCAACCCTTCACCTATGCAATTGTGACAAACCAATTAATCAACCCTTCACCTAGTTGTATTAATTTCAATCCTAGTGAACACTATTCCCTGTGGAGAATGATCAATCCCCCGGTACTTGCCACTTCACTTGTATTTTGACAACTTGTATTAAATTTTTCTCATAACAATCTCTTATAAAGTGATGTCTAATTTCAATATGTTTAGTCTTAGTGTGTTGCACATGATTTTTGATTATACAAATGGTACTGCTATTGTCAATATAGATAATGGTGTTCATGAAATTGTACCCATAGTCCAGTAACTAGTTTTGAAGCCATAAGACTTGAGCATAGCAACTTGAAGTAGCCACATACTCTGCTTCAGTTGATGAAGTTGCCACCATTGTATGCTTCTTGTATTAGCATGACACCAACCTGCATCCAAGAAATTGGCATCCTCCTGTGGTTGATATTCTATCCAAGCTTGCACCAGCATAATCACTATCTGTGTAAGTGACCAATTCCATAGGAGATTCCCTTATATACCATAATCCTAAATTAGGATATGCTTTAAGATATCTAATAATATTCTTCAAAGCAGTCAAATGTGAGGTCTTTGGAGTGACCTGAAACCTTGCACAAGCACATACTTCAAACATGATGTCTAGTCTTGATGAAGTGAGATACATCAAGGAACCAATCATTGATCTATAAGTACGTACATCAACTGCTTCTCCACTATTATCCTTCAAAAGTAGATGAGTATCCTTGTCAGCAGGTGTGGTTGAAGGCTTTGCATCAGTAAAATAGAACTTCTTAGTATTTCAGTCACATATTTGTCTTGACTGATAAAAATACCATCTGTTCTTTGTTGTACATGAAGTCACAAAAAGAAAGTGAGTTCACCCATTGAACTCATCTGAAACTCATCTTTCATCAGCTTCTCAAATTCTTTGAACATTTCTTGCTTTGTAGAACCAAAGATAATATCGTCAACATATACTTGAACCAGTAAGATATCACCTTTGTCTTTCTTGATGAACAAAGTCTGATCAAAACCTATTATTCAAAAGATAAGCAGCTAGGGTTTTATACCACTTCCTTTGAGCTTGATGTAAACCATAAAAAGCCTTGACCACCTTATAAACTTTATTTGGATGTTCAGGATCTTCAAAGCCTGAAGGTTGTGAAACATGTTCCTCCTCATCAATTTGCCCATAAAGAAAGGCACTCTTGACATCCATCTGATAGACTAAAACCCATAAAAGATGAATAGGCCAGAAAAAGTCTGATTGCCTCAATCCTTGCAACTAGGGAAAACACTTCTTTATAATCAATGCCCTCCTCCTGAGTGTATCCTTGAGCAACTAGCCTAGCCTTGTTCCTGATGACAATGCCTCTTTCATCTTTTTTATTCCTGAAAATCCAGTTTGTACCAATAACCTTCTGAATCACAAAGTACCCAAACCTTCTGAATCTTGCACTAGAGCATTTCCTCTTGCATTGTCTCAACCCAGCTTGACTCTTCTAATGCCTTATACACATTCTTATGTTCCATTTGTGACAAGAAACAGAAAAGCAGATGTTCATTCTTGTCTTCATGGTTCTTGGATTCATAAACTTCATTGATGAATCCATGATGATCAGCCATCTTTGTCTGTTTTCTGGTCTTCACACCAGATTGAATATCTCCAATCACATTATCAAGTGGATTCATCTTGTGAATGGTTACTTGGGGAGTATGAGGAATATCATATGCACTAGGCATATTTGTGATTTCTACATCATTAGCATCTGATTCCTGTGTAGCAGAAGTAGGAATTTCCACATTTGGTACACCAGTGGAAACTTATGGTATAACAGTGGGAACTTCATTAGCACTGCTTTGAAGAATTTCTTTGTTCTAAGCATTAAAATTCACAACATGTGCATCACCTTCCTTTTCAGCATCCTTGGAAGGTTATGGATCTCCATTCTATGAAGCAGGGGCATCATCTACAAAGTCCCAAAGTGGCATAACAATGTGATCTTGATCATCCTCAGGATCTTTACTTGGTTCATCTTCATCAACAAACTCTTCTGAACCTGCAAAATCATTAGTGCCTGTACCTGTAACAATAGGTACATAATTCATAGTATGGGTTAGAATCTCAAGATCAAACAGCCATTCTGGACCTGCACCTGCAGTATTGGTTTATTTTCAAGAAACTCAACATGCAGATTATCTTCAATCTTATTGGTTCTCAAATTATATAACCTAAAGGCTTTGCTAACCATAGAGTATCCAAAAAAGAAACTCTCGTCTCATTTTCCATCAAATTTACCTAGATGATCTATCGTATTGAGAATTGTGACATGACATCCAAACGGTCTCATGAAATCTAAGGTAGGAGGTCTACCTCTAAATAACTCATAAGGTGTCTTATTCTTTGCTTTCACCACAAAAACCCTATTTTAAACATAGCAAGCAGTGTTAACTGCTTCAGCCCAAAAAGTAATTGGCAACATGGAATCAGCTAACATGGTTCTAGCAGCCTCTATCAATGTCCTGTTTCTTCTTTCAGCCACTCCATTCTGCTGAGGAGTTCTAGCTACACTGAATTCTCTTTTAATACTCTTCTCTCTGCAAAAACCATCAAAAATAAGAAGTGTTGTGTTTTATGAAATGTAAAATGTAGCAAAAGTCTAGTTTATGCAAGTCTTTAAAACTAAGATTATGTTTTACTTAGAAACTAAAGTTTACATTTGTCATTAAAAAAACTTAGCGAAGATCGTAAAATATAAATAACGTTTTTAGGCGATATCTGTATTAACAATCTCCCCCTTTTTGTTGATGACAAAACATACACTTTGTTTTTAAGTAACTCACAAAATCTTGGTTTTTAAGACTTAAAAAAATTATATTAAACTTATTTTACTTAATTTATGAAAATCATATTAAGTTTTGAAAGTTCAATAACTCTATTTTTGAACTCTGTCCCATTGTCACACCTGATAACCTTGATTTTCGTATCAACTAGGTTTTCTACTTCTGTGATAAAGGTCTTAAGGATGCCAGTTGTTTCATCCTTGGTTCTAAGAAAGAAAACCCATGTAAACCTCCTAAAATCATTAGTCACAACAAGACAAAATTTCTTTAAATTTATGCTGCCCATAGATGTAGGACCAAACAAGTCTATATGCAACATATAGAGAGGGTGAGCAATAGAGTTATAGGCCTTGGTCTTACAAGAAGCTCTATGTTGCTTGCCTTTAAGATAGACAACACAGGTTTGTTCATTCTCAAATCTCTTCTCTTGCAACCCTCTAACTAAACCATCTTTAACAATCTTGTTAACGGTTTTAAAATTAATGTGACCAAGCCTTCTGTGCCACAACATGGACTCATCCAATGTGGCCTTTGCAAGCAAGCAAGTAAGATCATCTTTACCAACAATGTTCTTCATATCAATACTGTATAGATTGCCTTTTCTAGGAATTTTAAGTAAAACCTCACTTTCATCAGGCAACTTATAATCCTTAGAGAGAACAAAACATTCATTATCAGTAAAAATAACTCTGTTTTTCTTGTCACACATCTGTGACACACTAAAGAGATTGTACTTAAGCTCTTTCACATAGTACACATATTCAAAGTCCAAGTTTCTAGATTTAATTGTAACTTTGCCAAAAACTTTACCTCCAACTCCACCTCCAAAGCTGACAAATTGTCTATCAAAAGGTTTGAAATTTATGAGATAGGACTTATTTCCAGTCATGTACCTTGAACATCCACTGTCTGAATAGCCTTGATCTTCTTTTATTTTGGATTTTCCTACACATAAAACAAAGGAATTAGTTCGTTTTGGAGACCCAAGCCACAATTGAATTGGATATGCCTTGTGTGTCAATATAATTGTATCTATCAAAGGTCATTGATACACCATTGGGATTGTTATAGGTGCTTATTCCTTTAGATTTCCATTCCCAACGTGCTGAGGCCTTCACAGCATTTCCCAAGTTTACCCTATTCTTGTTTACATGACCAGCAGTGGTAACTTTTGGCCTAGCAGTGGGAACTGCTAGATTAGAAATTTTAGATTTTGGTGCCCACTTCTTATTGTAAACAACCTTTTTCTCATAGAAGGTCTTTTTGCATGTTTGTGCTGATTTAACAAAAGTTTTATTGGGTTGTGCACTTGAAACAGGTGATCCCAAAAACTTCCCTTCTTCCCTTATGGTAGTTACAATTATCATGTAAGTGATCAAAACTACCACAGATATGGCATGCTTTATTATTCATCACAAAATCACTACCAAATTGTTGAGACTTAAGATTATTCCAGTTCCTCTGGTTTCCCCTAGGAGCTGGTGACTTGTTCCTATACATCTCAGCATATTTTATAGTTGGCCTAGTTTGATGAACGTGTTTCCTAGGCACCTCATTATCAGCTTTAACAACTTTGGGAACACTGGTTTCTTCCTTATTCTTAACACTTTCATCCACTAGAGATGAATCACTGGCCTCTCAAAGGCATCAAACTCTACTTTCGCCTTTTCATCAATTGCATTCTTTACAAATTTAGGACCATAAGACATGATTGGTTCTTGAAACTCTTCTACCCCTGTATGTGCTAGGTCTATACCTGGAAGTGATGGAACACCTCTTAATGGTGGAGGAACAGACTTGCATCCTACACCTGACTTAGCCTTATTAACCACCTAAGCTTCCCAAATTTTATCTATACTCTTAGATTGATAAGCTAATGTATCACAAGTTATCTTAACATTTTCATTAGCTTTTTTGAGCTTTTCTAATTCTTCTCTAAGAGCCTCATTAACTGCAATCTTAAAAGTCTCCCTTTTTAACACAGCAATGTCATCATTAAATTTAGACTCATTTGCTCTAAAGTGCTCTATTTGTGTTTCTAAGACAGACAAACCTATTTTATAGTTAGACAAAGTATAGTTAGAGTCCATTAATTTAGTGGTTTGTTTTTCCAAAAGTTCCCTAAGTCTATCACACTCTTTTGAAGCTTTGCATGATTTAGAGCAACTATCATTAGAATGTACCTCAAAATCAGAGAAGCCATTAGAGCTATTTCAGTTTCCACCATTGTAGATTCTGAAGGTTCTTCATCCTCATCAGCCATGTAACTCCCGTTATAGCAGACACCATCAATGGTTAACATAGCTTTTGGTTCTTCCACAGTTGGCTCCTTCTTATTCTCTTGCTTGTACCAAGTGGATCTCTTGTCTGGCTTTCTTGGTTTTTTACATTCCCTAGTGATAACGCTCAAATTGTACAAGTTTTTAGGAGCGTTATTGTGGATTTTGTGCATATTATTTGGTTATAATCATATGCTTTTGTTGCTTAATCATACAAAAGTGTGTATGCTAGTTCATTTGTAGCCAAGTACAGGAAAATGGAGAAAAAGGCCAAGAAATAATCAATAAACAAAGATTTATTCATGTACGAAGAATTCCCGACAAAAGAAAGACTCTTGGAGTATATACAAGAAGATAAAAGTCATGAAGTTGTCACTCCAAAGACTCAAGAATAAAGTACAAGAAGGGAAACAAGGAAATAAATGAATAAAAGAAGCAAAAACGAAGAGATAAAGGAAGACTCGTTGTTCCCGACACACCTTCACCATTTTTTCCATAAGTTGAGCATACAGAATCTGTTTGACCCCCTGTTGAAGGCCATGGAAAGCTAATAGAAAGATCTACAACTTTCATGTTTATGAATTTTCGTCCAACCGATCGGATGGAGCCAAATGTCTCATCCATCCGATCGGCATGGTCCCGTATCCGATCGGATGGATGAACCTAACCTCGAAAAGTCAGTTTTAATGCTCAATTAAGGTGCCATTAAGCCCCAAATCCAATCATATGTCCCTAATAACTCCTAAATCTGGCATTTTGTGACACTTAGTGCCCAAGTTTCATGCTTGGAGGCTAAGGATAGATTTCTACTGTAAATAAGACCACTTAGCCTTGGTTTTTAGTGTGAAATTCTATCCTCCACACTTGAAGATGAATTTTCACCAACTTATCTCACCCAAAAGACCACAAACCTAGGCCATTTTCAGAAGAAGGCTCAAACACTTGGAAAAAGGTGTTGGGTATTATTTTCCGGCTTGGTTAGAAGTTGTAGTTTATTGGAGGCTTGAAGGTTGCTATAATCCTTTACCTTTACCTATTGTAATTAATACCTTGGCTAAACTCTTAATTTTAAGATGTTGAATTTTATATCTCATGTTTGGTTCTTTGTGTTTCATGTGATGTTTTTTGATAATGATAATCTCTTAATGCTTGTTTCGTAATTATGATAACTTGTGCTAAAAGGATGTTTGGATACAATCAGTGTTTGTTTGTTTTATGATGAAAGACATCATATTTGGTTAAATTAGAACTTGTCTTGTTTATTATTTTGATTAATCATTATTGAGTCTAGGACGAACGGATTCTATATAGTGGTTGATTTCAATTCATTAGTCGACAAATGGTTTAGTCTTGTTCTTTGTGACGATTGTATAAGGAACTTAAAAAAAATTGCTAGACCACCATCCAAATCGGTTAGACTCTCAACGGTCGGATGGAGCTCTTGGTAAAAATAAAATTTTTTAAAAGTTTTCTGTTTTTGTAAAAAAAAAAGAAAAAAGAAAGAAAAGAAAAAAAGGTCACCAGAGTGCCAACCGAATCGGATGGATTTCCATCCGATCGGATGGAACTCTCGTAATATATATTTTTTCATCCCAACCGAATCGGATGGATTTCCATCTGATCGGTTGGAGCTCTTTTAAAGAAAAATCATTTTTCGTATTTTGTTCTTTTGTGTTTGTGTTTAGATCGTATAAGTTAAATGTCCTTTTGTTTTTACAAGAGTATCATTTCTTTTATTCTACTTAATTTTTGGTTTTCATTTTAATTTTAATAATTAAGTACATTGTAAATAAATAAGCACGTGTTTTTTAAAAATAAAAATGTTTTGAACTTTGTGGGTATGTTCATTGGAAACCCTTACGAGACTTCACTCGTCCACTCGGGCCACCAAGGGGTTTAAAAGGCTTGTTGCATACGCTAAATGCAATCGTGATGCCTACGAAAGTGAGTTTTAGAATTTTACGCATTTTTGGTAGATTAGTTTATTTTTGCAGATTTAATAAGCTCTTGGAGATTGTATTATTGGTGACATTATATTTGGTGTGGACATGTTTTGTTGAATGAGAAATCGATTGATCTTACAAGATTATGCTAGCATTTGCTTAGCACCTTATCATATGGAGTTCGATCGCGATTTCTTGGCCCGGGAAGTTTTGTTTCTCTTGGACTATTTATTTACATATTTAATTTCCCTATTTTACATACTCTGAAGTTTATTTTTACATTAAGGATAGTGCACAACTTAAGTGTGGGGGGAAAGTAAAATAGGAAAAACGCAACTCATTTTTAAAATTCTGTATACTTGTTTGCCCTTGTGATCTAGTTGTTTTCACGTTTTTTGGATAATATATTAGAATAACTTGATAATCCACTGGTGAAATCAGTAATTTTGAAAAATTTGAGATGTGTCCTGATTAATATTGCAATCCATTCTGGGATCGATAACATTCGCTAGCACATATTATAGCCCTTTCCACTAACTGTGAGGATTTGTGCCTATTTTATATATAGCATGCATCTTTTATGCTTGGATCTTTCGTTATAAGTGTGCCGGTGATTTTATTTATTCTAGAACTTGTACATGTAAATCATTAGCAACCCACTGTAAGATCGCATTCGTGTGATATAATTGTATTCGTGTGATAAAGACCACCTTAGGAATAAAACCAAATGGCAAACCATTTACAAAATAATTTTTGCTAACCACATCGGTTAGTTAACCTTGTATTTAGAACCCATTTGTTAGCGTTCATCTTTAGCGCTAGATACCCTAGTTACACCCTCCGAGCCATCCTTTTCATTTTGTTAAATCCAGAAAAATACAAAAATATTTTACACTTTAAACCTTATCCTAACCCCTTGTCAAAGTCTAAATGGTAGGTGCTAGTTGCTTGGAATGTTAAATTATTTTTGATGGTTAGTAGTTAGCCACAGTAGGATGAGCATGGTTCTGGAATTGGTTGAAACCGGAACCGGTGGATCCGAGAACCGATTTCTTTGAAAAGTGGGAACCGAGAACTAAACCAAATATAGTTTTTGGTTCCGGTTCTGGTTCCGGTTCTTTTGGATCTACCCGTATAGGAACCGCTTTTCTATTAAGCTAATAAAAAACACAAAAAATTAAACTTTTTGAGAACTTGCAACCATTTACATTTAAGCAAATAATAATTAACAACTAAACCATAAACTCGAATAATCAACCATTCTATAGTTACATTCACTTGTTCATATTTTTAACAAAACAATAGTGCATAACAATCCGGAAAATAAAATAAAATTACTTAAAACTTTGCTCATATCTGTTAGGCAAAGTATTAATAAAACTGAAAGTGATACGTGATGATCATGTGCATACGTGATGATCATAGATAATAAACAATGTATTAATAAAAGTGCTAGCAAATTTTAGCATGATGAACATGTAAAAGCTAATCGAATGCTTAATAAAAATAAAATATAAACTTACTTCCATTATTTTGATAATGATGAATGATCTTTGAATGTTATTAGGTTTAGATTAATTATTTATTTTTAGATGTTTCAGTAAATTAACGATTAGGGTTAGAGTGTTTGGCTTGATGGCTAGTAGGGTTTTTTTTTAATTATATGTATGATTTGATTAATATTTTGATAAGAAGTAAAAAAGATACATATTTTTATAATTATTGGATCTTTGGTTCCGGAACCGAGAACCGGTGGAACCGATCCGAACCGACCCAAGAACCGAAAAATCTCAAAATCAAGAACTGGAACTGGAACCATTGGTTCTGGTTACGGTTCGGTTCTTGATGGTTCCGGTTCGGTTCTCGATCCGGTTCCGGTTCTTTGGTTCTTTTGCTCATCCTTAAGCCACACTTCACTATTCATGTGTGTGCCATTCTGATAAAGATGAAGATTGATCACCTTTATGTTTTGTATTTTTATGGTGTATGCTTATACGAAGTGTGGGGGTGATGTGATGTAAAAAAAAGTAGAATAAAAATGCGAAAAAAGAAGAGAATAGAAAAAAAAAATAGAATAAGTCATCGCAAGTATAAGGTGACAATTATAGCCAATGTGCTATATTATTATTATTAAGATGAAGGAAAATGAAGTATGTTTGATATATCTATTAGCCAATGTGTTACGACGTGATATATATGTATTTTGTGATTGGTATTTGAAGAAGAGAAGGTTTTAACTATAATCATTTACGGATTTGTGGTTTGTTCGGTAACTAGCAACAATGGGACTTAGACTTGAATTTATTTTTCCTTTAGAACCAATTTCATAAATGTCACACCCCCAAAATGCCTGAATGGCAGCGGAATTGAATACCTGAAGGTGTAACGGATCATTGCACACAACCAGGATATATTGAACGACCTAAAGTGTCGTTTAGAAAATACAGCGTTTGATCATTAAAACTTTCAGAGTTTACAAAGCTTAGGTCCCAAAAGAGTTTGCCAATATAGTTAAAATAAGTTCAACAAGATCAAACGTTTCATAAGTGCAGAAAATATAGTGAGACGCGTCGACTCCGCGACTCCATGAAGGTCCAAATGTATGCACATGAGCTACCTTAATAACCTGAGAAATACATTGCGAAAAACGGTCAACATAAAGTTGGTGAATAATCATAGGTTTATAAGTAAAATCTAGTGTACAAATGCCATAAGTAATGCCAAGAAATAGGATGTCCGGAAAGTATATACATTGGCTCTTAAGCTCATGACCCCGAAGCTAGACGTTACTTGGCCCCAATGAGTGTTTACCAGACACTCTAATAATAAAGACATGAAATGCATTCGTTCCATTTGGAGCAACCCAAACATGAATGGAGGCGTCACCCTCGATAGATCTATCCACTCACTCCCGCTTAGTACTAGAAATTAATGGTCCATGATAATAAAAGGGGACTTTTCAAGACGTGGTAATAAGGAAACTTAAGCAATGTATGAATTTTTATACTTAGGCATGTACACAAAAACAAGTAATGCAATGTATTCTCCCCCGTGGGATTTGAAATCAAAATATAGAATTAAAACGGGGCTATGAAACTCACCTCGAAATGCTGGTACAAAGATGGTGCAATGAGGTAAAAGTAGTCGGGACAATGAGGCGCGAGTACTAGCCGCAACCTAAATGAATAATCATGATCTAACTTAGATCAAGCCGTAATGAAATGAATGCACATGCACATGATACTCATACCACTCGTAATTTGGAAATACTAGTTATCGTCATAGTAAAATAGTTTCCATATATAGGAGTATATAACTTGTCATATTAACTCGTACAAAAAAGTTAGCGTTATAATCTTTGTATTGAAAACCTTGAAATACGTCGTTAAATCGTATAAGTATTCTCTTTGATCATACGTATTCGTTTGATAAGAAAATAGTCCTTAGTAATATTTTCTAGAAAATATACCGTTTAGTACGTACGTTATTATTTTTATTTGTGACTAAATATATATATATATATATATATATATATATATATATATATATATATATATATATATATATATATATATATATATATATATAGTTTGACGATGTTAGAATGGGTATAACTCGGTCGTTTTAGGCTCGTTTTCCTTGTTCTTTATGTCCACGGATTCGTCTTTGTATATACTAGTATATTTTTGATAACTCGGCTCCTCTAGGTTACGTTTAATGCCTCAAATCACCCGTCGTATTCTGCCAAACAGCAAGCAGTTTTTGTAAAAGTAGTTTTCGTCGTTAAATTTGCAAAAATCATATCTCCTTCGTTATAAGCTTGTTTTAGTCCATTCTTTCGCCTAAAGTTTCGTTTTTGAATGTATTTTCTAAATCTTTGGTCAAAACTTAGCCACCATCTACTGATTTTCCCACGAAATTAAAATAGGGACAGTAGGTATATCAAAAGTTTCAAAAACCATTTTCAAGTCTCCAAACTAGTTTCATCCTCCATCAAACCACTCTCAAATACCACAAAGCTAATCTAATCCTACCATAAACCTTCTTAGGGTGTCATGGGTCCTTAAACATCATCAATCCACTAGGTCTAACAAGGGTTTCATATGTGTCCATTTCTAGGGCTTCAAAGTTACATATGTACAAAAATGGAGTGGTACAAGTTGATGCATGTATGAGATCTTGTAAGAAAAATGTATAAACATAATAATAACTTGTAAAAATCATAAAAATGAGTTTGTTTACTTACTTGATGGTTTAGAGAGTTTTGGTGATGAAAAACCTACTAATCCTTGAGTTTTTATTTCAAAACTCTAACAAGGATGATTATATAAACTAGTTTATGACAAGATCTTGTAAAATTTATACTCCTTGCTCCTTTACCACCCTAATTCGAACCAACCTCAAGAGAAATGAGAGAAAAGAGTTTTGCTTGAACTTGTAAAAATGATTTTTAGTGATAAAATGAATGAAAAAGTTTCTTATATAGTTAGGGACAAAAGTTTGGTGAACCATTAAGAGTGTTGGTGAGGTTTTTAATGTTTTAGGACTAAAGGGGGGGGGGGGGGGGGGGTGGCCGGTCCTAAAAGGAGGGAAAAGGGGGAATTGGTCTAGGTTTAATTAGGAAAATTAGCATTAGTATTAAGTAGTTAAGTTAGGTTTAGGTTTAAGGTTTAATCGGGTACTGGGTTAGCTAAAAATAAATTTTATTGAAGTTATTCGGGTCATAATAAAGTTATAAAAATTGTAAAAATATGTCGGGTACAAGTACGGAGAGTTTGGGTGATTATTGTTTAATTTTGGTGAAAACCGTCGTTATTAAGTTAAACGTACGAGACGTAATAGTTAAATTTCCAAAATACCGGGTAAATTAATATTATAGTTTTTATATTATAAAAATGAGTATAAAAATGTATTGGGATCATAGTCGGGAGTGTCGGACATGTTAGACACATTTATAGTTCGCGTATTAGTGTTTATTTAAAAATAAACGTACGTAAATCGTTAATTGTACCAAAATTATAAAGTTAATTATCCTACGAGTGGAATAGCATGCAAGTGCCCTAATGATGATATGTCGACTATTTCAAGTCCGTATGAAATGTCCCTGACAATAATGCATGAATTCGCTCCTGAACCAATACGGTTACGCGAATTTGAACACTCGTAACTAAATTTACGATGACATGAATAATGCACGTGAATAGTGGAATTTCTTCCGGAAATGAATAGTGTCTAGTGAATAGTAAAAATTTCTGAACGCTTCTCAGAATATCAAATTGACCTCGAAAACGATGAATAGTGATCGATGAATAGTAAATGATGAATAGTAACTTGTGAATAGTAAATTGTCGAGGTTTAGAAAAATGACCGGAAATTACGAGTTGTGACAGTCTTCCCTTCTAACAGGAACTTCGTCCCGAAGTTCAGTTTTGGTTGGTCTCTGGAGTATATTTGGTAAAAAGACGTGGATACTTGAGTTGCATTCGGTCCTCTCGTTCCCAAGTAAATTCGGGTCCTTTTCAAGAATTCCAGCGAACTTTCACGATAGGAATTTGACTTGCTTCAACCGTTCGACCTCACGGTCCATGATTTTTATTGGTTATTACCAAGTCTACGTTTGTCTCAGGGTTGGATTCCCTTCCAAATGGGATTATGATTGACTAATCTGAAAGTCATTTCCTGGATTCAAATAGGTGAAACATAGTTGTGTAATCCAGCTGTTCTTTAACAAGGCTCAAGTCTGAAGGCTACTAGGCCAACTCTGTCTGAATTATTACATGGTCCAGTGTATATCGGTTTTAACTTTCCAAATCTTTCCGAATAATATCATGCCCTTCCTAGGCAGAACTTTCAACGTGATCTAGCTACCAACTTGAAGTTTTAATGGTTTACAACTTATAGAATTTGTAATTGATTCTCGACTTGTAGGAAATTTCTGGTTATTTCATGAATGCCTATTGGAATAGTGAGTTTGGCTTTTTCCGAGTTTGGTTCGTCAATAGATGATCAGTGTCTCTTCAGATTTATAATGTAATATGGGTAATATATGTTGCTGAACTTTGTCAGAACTCAAATCTTATACGTCAGTTGGTCGATTCTAAAATGAATCTGAAATGGTCCAATATACTAAAAAGTTCAATCTCTCGTGTTACCAAAATCGTATCATGCCTCTCCAAGGCAAAGCTTTTAACTTAGCTCATTCTTTCACGTGAATCTAGTTAGTTTGTTGTTCAAGGATACCCAATCCGTATGATGTGCGTCATGTACCAACATAACTCCTACCAGTTTCTCGTTGCTTGTAACCGATTCTTGACTTGTGAAATTTCCTTTGTTGTTCCATGGTTTAGTTCTAGACCAGTGAATTTTAACTTTCCGATTTCAGTTTGTAAACGGGTAATTGGTACTTCGACCATAAAGTGCCTCAAATGGTGTAGTCTCTATGCTCGCGCGATAACTATGGTTGTAAAAGAATCCAATTTATGGTAAATGGTTAGTCCAACCATTTCTAGAGTCAATCATTCATACTCTGAGTATAACTTTCCTATGTTTGAATCGTTCTCTCGTTATGACCATCGATCTGAGGATGATAGGCGGTGTTCACATCTTAATGAGGTTCCGAAGGAAATCTTAGAATGATTGTTAGAAGTCTAAGGTGATTCGATCACCTTCATCAGGAACAATTGAAATAGGTACAATAAATCTTGTGACTAATTCCTCCACGTTACGTCTTTCGAACTCAGCGTCATATAAAGGGGATAGGCTATGGGTAACAAACTTTGATTTCTTGTGTTTTGGTCTAATGGCTTGCTAAGACATGTGTCATTCTTTGCCTACTATGCTTGGTTTCCATTAATGACGTTTGTAATCGTTCTATGGTGTTCCTCCTAGTTTCCTTCATCACATATTCCAATATTCCTTATTGTCAAGTCACAAAGCCCTAAATGCATAAGCGACGTAGCATGGTGATTGGTTTTCAAAATTTATCTCGCGATTTTTGAGTTTTTGGTCGAAATCTTTTTCTGAATAAACGAATTTAGAAAATGGAGCAAATGGTTTACTAAATAATATCTTTCTTGATGATTCAAAATTCAATAGTTAGGAAATGTGACGCGGTTTTCAAATAGGTTGTGAATAGGACTGTTTATCAAAGTGTGAAGGTTATATATTTCCCATTGTACAATGGTTTTGCTAAATATTGACTAAAAAGGATCGTATTTATTCAAAATAGGCAATTTAAATATTATCTTCTACAGGATATGTGTTTTGTATAAACAAAATTTTTAAATCAACTTTATTTAAAAGTGAAGACATTAACAAGGATAAAATGGTAGGCTAGGAAATGCTCGCATAAATGCATAGATGTGTAACGTTCGGTTTCTGATATTGGATGGTACCTATTGGTGGTTATCTGGCAAAACTACAAGCCTAGGTATTCAACCAACTTAAGTCTTGAGATGGTTTATCGTTGAAATTGCCATCATGTTGGCAATATGAGGGTTTCAATTGATACCATGTCGATGAATTTCCGTATTGTCTTCACATGTAGCTGGGGAGATATTCTTGAGTCTGATGCCTTTCTCGATGTATAGATGAGGTTATCCAGAAGTTATAGAGAACATAATGCTTTAGAGGAATCTATATCGATATCCATAATTCGAATCAATTATTCTTGTCGTAAACTCACTGCAGAGAAGTTTGCGTATGGATGAGACCATGTTAACTCAAAACACTTTACAGTATCGGTTAGGAGGCTAAGTTTATTCCCATGGTGTTGCTTAGCGTACCTTCACAATGTGTTCGATCCTATAGCTCAGTCTAGCTAGTAACTTTGAATAATAAATTGGACAACTAGGTCAGAGATGGTGGGTCGGATGGTCCAGTGGCATTTTAGAATTGTTGTTGAGTCATAAATTGTCTTGGTGTATACTTCTAGTCTAGGTTAGTAGTTTCGTAACCCTTTTATTGTTTTTCTTGTATCGAGGAATCCTCCTAGTACTTAATATGGGAAGTCTCTCCTAAAGAAGTCAATGGAAAGTCTAACTTAATGACTAAGTGTGTGACAGGTGGGGTAAGTATCCAGAGAAAATTTGTCAGAAAGAAATATTCATAAAAGAGTTTATTTGTTTAAAACGTTTTTGGATGAAGATTGTTATTAACAATACTTTATAAAGTAACTATTTCCTTCATGGCATAATCTTTCCTGAAGTATACATAGGTGATCAGGCTATGTATAGTTGAGGACTAATGATGCGATGCTTGATTTAATCAAAATAATATTATTTTTCTCAAAAG
The DNA here is from genome assembly GCA_030686995.1 of Artemisia argyi. NCBI lineage: Eukaryota > Viridiplantae > Streptophyta > Magnoliopsida > Asterales > Asteraceae > Artemisia > Artemisia argyi. Next base: position 103,314,933 of record CM060700.1, read on the forward strand.
CTTTAGATGGTGTTCAACGTTTTGTTTCGAAGAATGGTATTCTAGTCATTTCCTTTCAAAGTAATATAAAAATTGTTTCGCGTAATAATAGTAAATATTTGGCGTAATATCGGAAAAATCAGTTTATAGCACGGTAACAAAACGGCTTATTTTAGAAATTTGGTAAAAACAATTTCCCCATAAGGTAGTAAAATAGTTTGAAATAAAACTCGTTGAATGGTTTATTGGATACATGGGTAAATACTATGGATTGGTAATAGTCTACTAATCCGTCAATTACGAAATCGGTCAAATCCTTAATAAGACAATGGTATTATGTTGCTAAATGTTTGAAAATTGCGCAATTGCAATAGAAAATGGAATAAACAAAGGCTACGGTTATCACAGAGGTAACAAAAGATAGTCATTACATTAGATAGGAAAGTGCTTAATACAACTAGGTTACACCAACGTACTTATGGAAAGTACCAAAAGAAAGTACAACCCTAGAGGGCTCAAACTATGGTTTACATAACTAAAACATAAACTTCTTCTTCCAATTCTGGCTTCCCAACTCTGGGCATTCACTCCCGAAGTGTCCCACTACTCCACACTCGCGGCAGGTTACCGAGAGTTTCCGATGCTTTGCGAGGGTGGGAGCCTTGCAATCCTTGGTTTCATGTCCAAGCTTTTGGCAGTTCTTACATTGAGAGGGGCAAGATCCTTTGTGATGAAACTGACACTTGTTGCACTCGGGTAATTTACCTACATATCCTTTCTTTTGGCTTGACCCAGCAGTAAAGGTCTCCACCACTTGCTATATCTTAAATGGTCATTGAGTAGCATTAGCATCCTGATTACCGACCTCTTTTCTCTTGTTGTTATTATTGTCTCCCGATGTCTTGTCGCGAACTATGAGTTCCTTTGTTTCGATTGCCATCTGGATAGCTTCAGACATGGTATTGGGTTCACATGCGATGACCATCCTACGAATTTCAGGAGGAAGTCCTCCGACGTACCTTTCAAGTCTCTTGCTTTCCGGTTCATCCATTGCAGAGCCTAGTCGATCAAAATCATAAAAATAAGCAGTATACTTGACAACATCATCTCCCTCCATGGTAAGGTTTAGTGTTTCTTGTTCAATTGCTTGTAATTCGCTTTTCACACAGAACTTCAAACTCATCATCCTTTTTAGTTTCTCCCAAGAGTGTGAGTAAGCAGCATCAACTCCTACTACCTGGACATACTTAGTCCACCATTTCTGGGCATGCTTCTGAAAAGTGCAAGTGGCGAACTTAACTTTGTCTTCCTTACGGCAGTCTCCACTTTGAAAGATTGTTTCTAATTCTTCGAACCATTTGAGAAATTCTTTTGTGTCTACATTTCCTCTAAAGAAGGAGGGATTACAACCCATAAATTCCACGTGAGTAAGTTCCTTGGTGAGGGCGGTAGTTGCGTTCCTGGCAATGAATTGTCCAACAGCGGCTTGCGTCATGCTTGGAGTGGTTTGCTTAAATCTATTTCCATCAAATCATGAGAGTCCATGAGAATCTATAGGTAATAAAAATCATCATATTCATAACACATGAATATAATACATGAAGGTTTCGGTCTATATGGGCCAATATCATAGATAGCACAACCATTCCCCTATAGTAGAGTCAATACTTGGTGATTCCGTTTGTACATCAATCAAAATACTACAAGTTTCTTCGAACTATGCCACACCTCTCGTGGCTAGGAAAATAGTAACAGCTAGTAAAGATATAAGTCTAGTCTAAAGACTTCCTGTAGTCCTTCTAGGTGAAATCAGGTTTATGGCATCATAAGGTCGAGATAGTCCTGAAGTAGTGTCTGAAGTTGTGCATCGATCAAGTCCTAGATAGTGTAGATTCTAAGCCATTCTTGAGGAACCTGCAGATGTTCCTGTTGAGTCCGTAATCTTGGTATTATCCACAAGGTGTTATCTAATTCGTGGCAAGTGGAAACGGAAAAGGGAAATGACAATAGTGGTATTCCAAAGGATGAGAATAACATTGATGACAATGAGATCCTAGTGATGAGTTAGGAGATAAAGGTGATAATAGTGAATGGGATACTACCCTCTTTCGCGCTATCTCGCGATATCCAAGAGGTAAAGTTGAAGTACGCACTATGGGACGACCAATAGTGAAATAAGTAACTGACGGTGGTGGTAGTACCTGAGTAGTAAGCGTCCTACTAGTGGAGGAAAGAAAACATGCTATCTCCCTTGTAATAAGCATCCTAATAAGTCCATTAGAATTAAGTCTGAATACTCTACCAAACGGCATTCTATGTATAGGCTGATTGATAGGAAAACCTTATTCCTATAACAATTCAATAGTGCTAACGGTGGTATACGTGCAACTGGTGGTATAATGGTAGTGGAAGATGACAAGGCATCTTCAATGTCGGAATCTGACGAAAGGATAACAGCGTGGGTATCTGAAGACATGTCACTAGTGAACCAGGTCAATATAATCATATATATATATATATATATATATATATATATATATTAGTATGGGTATGAATAACTCGTACAGTGTGTGCGTAAAGCAACATGTATAGTGAATATGCACCTATGATGAAATGATGAGATGCTATGATGATGTGGTTATAGTCTAGGGTCCAAGATACATCCTAGTTCGCTATAACCTTAGCTCTGGTACCAATCTGTCACACCCCCAAAATGCCTGAATGGCAGCGGAATTGAATACCTGAAGGTGTAACGGATCATAGCACACAACCAGGATATATTGAACGACCTAAAGTGTCGTTTAGAAAATACAGCGTTTCATCATTAAAACTTTCAGAGTTTACAAAGCTTAGGTCCCAAAAGAGTTTGCCAATATAGTTAAAATAAGTTCAACAAGATCAAACGTTTCATAAGTGCAGAAAATATAGTGAGACGCGTCGACTCCGCGACTCCATTAAGGTCCAAATGTATGCACATGAGCTACCTTAATAACCTGAGAAATACATTGCGAAAAACGGTCAACATAAAGTTGGTGAATAATTATAGGTTTATAAGTAAAATCTAGTGTACAAATGCCATAAGTAATGCCAAGAAATAGGATGTCCGGAAAGTATATACATTGGCTCTTAAGCTCATGACCCCGAAGCTAGACGTTACTTGGCCCCAATGAGTGTTTACCAGACACTCTAATAATAAAGACATGAAATGCATTCGTTCCATTTGGAGCAACCCAAACACGAATGGAGGCGTCACCCTCGATAGATCTATCCACTCACTCCCGCTTAGTACCAGAAATTAACGGTCCATGATAATAAAAGGGGACTTTTCAAGACGTGGTAATAAGGAAACTTAAGCAATGTATGAATTTTTATACTTAGGCATGTACACAAAAACAAGTAATGCAATGTATTCTCCCCCGTGGGATTTGAAATCAAAATATAGAATTAAAACGGGGCTATGAAACTCACCTCGAAATGATGGTACAAAGATGGTGCAATGAGGTAAAAGTAGTCGGGACAATGAGGCGCGAGTACTAGCCGCAACCTAAATGAATAATCATGATCTAACTTAGATCAAGCCGTAATGAAATGAATGCACATGCACATGATACTCATACCACTCGTAATTTGGAAATACTAGTTATCGTCATAGTAAAATAGTTTCCATATATAGGAGTATATAACTTGTCATATTAACTCGTACGAAAAAGTTAGCGTTATAATCTTTGTATTGAAAACCTTTAAATACGTCGTTAAATCGTATAAGTATTCTCTTGGATCATACGTATTCGTTTGATAAGAAAATAGTCCTTAGTAATATTTTCTAGAAAATATACCGTTTAGTACGTACGTTATTATTTTTATTTGTGACTACATATATATATATATATATAGTTTGACGATGTTAGAATGGGTATAACTCGGTCGTTTTAGGCTCGTTTTCCTTGTTCTTTATGTCCACGGATTCGTCTTTTTATATACTAGTATATTTTTGATAACTCGGCTCCTCTAGGTTACGTTTAATGCCTCAAATCACCCGTCGTATTCTGCCAAACAGCAAGCAGTTTTTGTAAAAGTAGTTTTCGTCGTTAAATTTGCAAAAATCATATCTCCTTCGTTATAAGCTTGTTTTAGTCCATTCTTTCGCCTAAAGTTTCGTTTTTGAATGTATTTTCTAAATCTTTGGTCAAAACTTAGCCACCATCTACTGATTTTCCCACGAAATTAAAATACGGACAGTAGGTATATCAAAAGTTTCAAAAACCATTTTCAAGTCTCCAAACTAGTTTCATCCTCCATCAAACCACTCTCAAACACCACAAAGCTAATCTAATCCTACCATACACCTTCTTAGGGTGTCATGGGTCCTTAAACATCATCAATCCACTAGGTCTAACAAGGGTTTCATATGTGTCCATTTCTAGGGCTTCAAAGTTACATATGTACAAAAATGGAGTGGTACAAGTTGATGCATGTATTAGATCTTGTAAGAAAAATGTATAAACATAATAATAACTTGTAAAAATCATAAAAATGAGTTTGTTTACTTACTTGATGGTTTAGAGAGTTTTGGTGATGAAAAACCTACTAATCCTTGAGTTTTTATTTCAAAACTCTAACAAGGATGATTATATAAACTAGTTTATGACAAGATCTTGTAAAATTTATACTCCTTGCTCCTTTACCACCCTAATTCGAACCAACCTCAAGAGAAATGAGAGAAAAGAGTTTTGCTTGAACTTGTAAAAATGATTTTTAGTGATAAAATGAATGAAAAAGTTTCTTATATAGTTAGGGACAAAAGTTTGGTGAACCATTAAGAGTGTTGGTGAGGTTTTTAATGTTTTAGGACTAAAGGGGGGGGGGGGGGGGGTGGCCGGTCCTAAAAGGAGGGAAAAGGGGGAATTGGTCTAGGTTTAATTAGGAAAATTAGCATTAGTATTAAGTAGTTAAGTTAGGTTTAGGTTTAAGGTTTAATCGGGTACCGGGTTAGCTAAAAATAAATTTTATTGAAGTTATTCGGGTCATAATAAAGTTATAAAAATTGTAAAAATATGTCGGGTACAAGTACGGAGAGTTTGGGTGATTATTGTTTAATTTTGGTGAAAACCGTCGTTATTAAGTTAAACGTACGAGACGTAATAGTTAAATTTCCAAAATACCGGGTAAATTAATATTATAGTTTTTATATTATAGAAATGAGTATAAAAATGTATTGGGATCATAGTCGGGAGTGTCGGACATGTTAGACACATTTATAGTTCGCGTATTAGTGTTTATTTAAAAATAAACGTACGTAAATCGTTAATTGTACCAAAATTATAAAGTTAATTATCCTACGAGTGGAATAGCATGCAAGTGCCCTAATGATGATATGTCAACTATTTCTAGTCCGTATGAAATGTCCCTGACAATAATGCATGAATTCGCTCCTGAACCAATACGGTTACGCGAATTTGAACACTCGTAACTAAATTTACGATGACATGAATAATGCACGTGAATAGTGGAATTTCTTCCGGAAATGAATAGTGTCTAGTGAATAGTAAAAATTTCTGAACGCTTCTCAGAATATCAAATTGACCTCGAAAACGATGAATAGTGATCGATGAATAGTAAATGATGAATAGTAACTTGTGAATAGTAAATTGTCGAGGTTTAGAAAAATGACCGGAAATTACGAGTTGTGACAATAAATATTCCCATGCCTTATCCTTACCCTTACCAAATTACTTTACCTCTCCGGATATAGTAATGGCTTTGTGAGAATATCTAGTACATTAATATTTTAGTGACCATCCGTTGTTCAAGTAAATCAAGAATTCACTCTAGCGATCTATTATGTTTTTGTATGAGATGTTTGAACGTAAGCCAGGTACAACCCTTTAGCCTAAACGTTACAACCCGAATAAAAGACCTCTTTAGATGTTTACACTTGGCGCTTACGCTATGTCAGTGGAGTTTTGTTTCTTGTACAAGCCTATGGTAATAAACGGATCATGACTGAGCAATGAGTGTGATTTCTTTTATATACTCCACCACCATAAATACATAAGTGTTGAGTGAATTATACTTCGTTCCTTTTTCGTGAGGTGTTTAGAAATGTTACTCATGCAAGAAAATCATTGGGTATTGTCAAACATCTCGGTTTTCCATTAAGATTTAAAACGATGAATCATATCTTGTACTTGTACCTGGTAGATTTGCATCACATTTTTCTAATCATTCTTATACACCATGTGGATTTATTTTTCTTTTTCTAGATTTGCTTGAGGGCAAGCAAAGTTCAAGTGTGGGGGATTTGATAACGCTAAATTTGTACATGTTTTTAGGAGCGTTATTGTGGATTTTGTGCATGTTATTTGGTTATAATCATATGATTTTGTTGCTTAATCGTACAAAAGTGTGTATGCTAGTTCATTTGAAGCCAAGTACAGGCAAATGGAGAAAAAGGCGAAGAAACGATCAATAAACGAAGATATATGCATGTACGAAGAATTCCCGACAAAAGAAAGACTCTTGGAGTATATTAGAGAAGATAGAAGTCATGAAGTTGTCACTCCAAAGACTAAATAATAAAGTACAAGAAGTGAAACGAGTAAAGAAATGAATAAAAGAAGCTAAAACAAAGAGATAAAGGAAGACTCGTTGTTCCCGACACACCTTCACCATTTTGGCCATAAGTTGAGCATACAGACTCCGTTTGACCCCCCGTTCACGGCCATGGAAAGCTAAGAGAAAGATCTACAACTTTCGTGTTTATGACTTTTTGCCTAACCAGGATCCCAACTGATCGGATGGAGCCAAATGTCTCATCCATCCGATCGGCATGGTCCGTATCCAATCAGATGGATGAATCTGACCTCCACAAGTCATTTTTAATGCTCAATTAAGGTGAAATTAACCCCCAAGTCCAATCATATGTCCCTAATAACTCCTAAACCTGGCATTTTATGACACTTAGTGCCCAAGTTTCATGCTTAGAGGCTACGGATTGATTTCTACTATAAATAAGACCACTTAGCCTTGGTTTTCAGTGTGAAATTCTATCCTCCACCATTAAGGATGAATTTTCACCAACTTATCTCACACAAAAGACCACAAACCTCTGCCATTTACTGAAGAAGGCTCAAACACTTGGAAAAAGGTGTTGAGTATTATTTTTCGGCTTGGTTAGAAGTTGTAGTTGATTGGAAGCTTAAAGGTTGCTATAATCCTTTACCTTTACCTATTGTAATTAATATCTTGGGTAAACTCTTGTTACTTTTAAGATGTTGAATTTTATATCTCATGTTTGGTTCTTTGTGTTTCATGTGATGTGTTTTGATAATGATAATCTCTTAATACTTGTTTGGTAAATATGAAAACTTGTGATAAAAAGATGTTTGGATACAATTAGTGTTTGTCTGTTTTATGATGAAAGACATCATATTTGGTTAAATTTGAACTTGTCTTGTTTATTATTTTGATTAATCATTATTGAGTCTAGGACGAAAGGATTCTCAATAGTGGTTGATTTCAATTCATTAGTCGACGAATGGTTTTGGTCTTGTACTTTGTGATGATTGTATAAGGAACTTAATAAACATAACAATTAAAGGTTTAATTTAGAATATAGGTTGAAAGGAAATCTTTTGAATATGTGTTCTAATCATTTTTTAAGTAAATGGAACTTCACGATTAATAACATCAAAGTCTATAGGAATTTCTTAATGACAGCGTCAAGAGGAAAAACAAGATGTGAAGAGGATGGAGTCCATGACGGTCCAGAATGTTTTTGCACTAGGGCATGACGGCGTCACCATAGGCCGTCATGACCCCTTAACACATGACGGCCCAGAGGAAAACTACTCTTGAAGGCGTCAGATTTGGATCTAGACATTCCGATTTTATTATGGGCGGCGGGTTGACGGCGTCAGAATTTCCTTCTTGACGCCGTCACCTTGGAAAATCTATATATAGTTTTGTAATTTTCATTCATAAGGGAGGACAATTTTAGGGACGACTTGAATAAACCCTAGCACGATTTTAACAATATTTTCAAGGGTTTTCACCCCTTGAATCCTTTCATTTTCAATTAAGATAAGTATCCTTTCAATTCATTCAATATGTCTATGTGTTGTTTAAATATATCTTACGCTTGTCTTGATTTCAACATGCTAGGATAGATCTCTTGTGTGTTTGCTTAGATGTAATGAAACCTAGATGTTGATTATGGGTTGATTGCTTGTTTATAGTTGTTACGGATGAATGATTTCGATTTTAGGCTTAAGAAAATTGGCAGACTTCCATAGTGTAACTTGCTTGAACGTCTTAAGAAACATGAACGAATGCGTACTAGGTTTTTATGGTTGTATTTAATGCATGAGCGAATTCTAGTGATCCCATGTTAGGAGCTTCTTGCAGGCTCGACATAGGAGTGAAGTAGGAGCTTATAGAGATGGGGAAGTACGTACGCCACCCCACGATTGGTATTAAAGAATATAACCCGTCATCCATGCAACTGTAACAAATTATCAACCTGTAAAAGATATCTAGGGAGTAATGAAATCTAAGTAAAAGTAATTTTCCCATTTATTGTTCACACCACTAGTTTAATTAGTTTAATTAAATTTTTGTTATTTTATTTTGATTGCATCTTTAGTTATTGGGTTAGTTGACTAGCAACTAATTCCGCCCACTCTTCCAAAACCCGAGATTTTATTTGCTTTTATAAAAATATAAAAATACAAAAAGAATCATCCCTCACCTCTAGACCTATTTTTTAGGCTTTCTAATCCTAGCGACACTATTCCTGAGTTGAACGATCAATCCCCCGGTACTTGTCACTATACTATACTACAACGATCAGGTACACTGCCTGGTGGGGGTTGTAAGCTTCTCGAGATCCCTCGAGAGGTAAAGCCTGGTGCAATTCCCATGCATCATTGTCTCATCCTCCTTATCTCCTAGCAGCTTCTTTTCCATCATAACTTTACAAACTCTAGGAAAGATTGGGTACTCTACCTCTGCAAGCATGTAGATATGTGCAGTCTCCAAGGTTAGACAATGAATTGCACAATTAGAGAAATATTTTCAATATCTCACTTCTTGTTAGTGAGGTAGTTTCCATACTTCATCAGTCTTGCATGGAGGATCAAACATGACCTTTAAGTCACCCCATAGAACTCTCTCAAAATCATCCTCTATATCACTGAATACCACCCCAGAAGGTTTCATTACATCTTCCATCTTCTGTACCCTTATGAGCAACTTGTCAATGGTAGTGCCCATGGTTTGCTTAGTCTCTTTCAACTCATTCTCGAATACATCTATCCTGTTTTGAAGTTGAGGAACAAGCTGTGTAAGAGCTACCATGTTGGCAGATGGTTGTTCCTCCTCATGTGTTGAGGTAGGAGTTTATGTTTGTGGATATAGGTGTGGTGGTGTAGAGGAACGTTGCATGTGTTCAGGGGAGCTAGAGGAACCAGGTTCAGGAACAGATTCTTCAGAGTCATCTCGTGGTTGGGATGAGGCTTCACTTTCAGAAGATGATGATGAGGTACCTGCATTGTTAGCACCACCAGGCATCATAGCAGGGAGCAAAGGCTTAAATGTCCCCTTAAAATTCCTTTTCATGTTTGCAAAAACTTTCTTTTTGAATGGGATGATCATGTAAGGAATTTGATTAACTGTTTCAACATCTAACACCATTTGCAAAAACCTTGGATACATTAAAAACTTTGTGGTACTTTTGGAATTAGTTACCATTGCATCAAAAATCATTTTTGAAAAATCATAAGTTTTATTTGTGGAGAGACAAATCAATGCAGAAGCAAGATTGCTACCAAATTGATCACATCCACCACTCTTAGAACATAGGCATTGAAGCAAATGGTGAATTAAGAATCACCAATTTGAAATGAATTGACCTTTCCAAAAAGTAAGAGTACCATCAGGAAGATATCTGATTTTCCTTAAACCCTTGAAAATATTTTTATTTGATAACATAGTAATACCTGAGGCATCATTTAGTTGAAGACTACTTCGAATTGAAGCCTCAGTAATAGAGTATTCAATATTATCTATAGTTACTCTTAACTCTTGTGTCCCATCAGCAAGAGTTTCGGCAGTAGTAGTCTGCCAAAACTATTTGACTAGGGAATCATAGATAGTAGGGTTACACGTCAAAGCATACCAGATGTAGGAACCCTTCATAAAGTCCACGATCTTATGGAAAGCATCGCTGCCCACTGTTTCTTCAAGAACCCCACTTAATTGTGTTTGCTACAGTACTTCATTCTTGCAATGTTTCGTTTTTGAAATGTACTGAGAGAAAAAGGTTTTGGTAGGGTTAAAATAGCAGAGGTGAAAACAGAGTATGCGATTTTCTTGCCGAAAATAGGTGATTTGTTTGTTACAATATTTTAGGAGATAAAATAAAAGATAAGTATGTAAATAAAATTAAAATATTATCTTTATCATTGGACCGATGACGAGTACTAACGGTAACAAAAAGTACACTGCCAGACTTAATGATGGTCAAACAGTATTAAAGATGAGTCATCAGACTTAACTGATGGTTAATGTTAACCCTTATATATATGTACCAAAAACCTTGACAGAGTTTCCATGTGTCTTCAACCCATAAATTTGCCTGGAAAGATTAGTCCAAAAACCAAAGGAAGACAACAATTTGTATAGATTTATTCGACTTAAGGCATATGAATCACCTGACTTAACTTAGAACGCACATTAACCTAAATTATCAGCAAACATGACTTTTAGTTTCAAATCATACATTTAACCTCCCCTTAAATGTAGCTATGTATTACTGTACCAAATGAATTTAAGAAACCAAAAGACTTTTGGAAATAATGAAAATATGTATTAAGTGACCAAACCAAATGAAAAACTTTGATGTTGCAAAAAACATAAGTCAAATATCAAGAAACAACATATCATAAATTATGACATAGTCAAACACAATGCAATGCAATAACCTTGAGAAGGAGTGAAGGATTTCTCAAAGCTTAATGCCTTTTTATTTTCTTGCTTGGGATTCAATGTCAAGCTCCTCACTGATTTTGCCTAGCAATTGACCACCAATGTTGAGAAGTAAGGTGTCAGCTGCATCAGTTTGTTCTTCACATTGAAGCTTGGGAGACATCATCCCAATGAGCACTTCAGTGCTTATAGGATATGCTACATCTGTAAGCATGAACAAATCAACCCCTCCTTTGGTTGATAGATGATGAACACTGCTTGTATCATATAACTGCAACAAGAGAGTTCTATCTAGATAAGGAAAGTTCCAATGCACATCTGCAGGATCTGGTGCATACATTCTCTGGAGCTCCACAAAGAGCTCTTGTGCCTTCACATCAACTTCCCATGCAGTCTTGAAGTCCAGCTGAACCAGTTTCCATAGTGTGTCTAAGTCTTCTCTATCACAAGAGTTCACCATTTCTTTCATGTTCGTGTAACACTCTAATGTACCATCAGCTCTTGTTAATTTCCAGACTTTTCCTCCTTTATCTCTTCGAATCTTCCACTCCTTAATCCTTGCTGGAAATAGATTGATGTACACCTCCTTTTCAACCATAGCCAAAGGTTCTTTAGAAACCAGCTTGTGCTCTGAACACCCACTATCAAATAGATCTATGCAACTGATGTTCTAAAGTGAATGATCCTGCACATGAAAATAAGAGATTAGTTTCTCTTAATGACCCAGGCCTGTGCAGGCTTGGGTCCATTTTGTGGATCTACATATTTGCATGTCTTGTAAGTACAAGATCCACTGATACTGCTTTGGAACTTATAGGTGAGTTCATTTTTGAATGTATCCCATTTCTAATAGTCCAAATCCTTAGTGGGAGACCCCCCCCCCCCCCTTTACCCTTTGTAGCATAAGCGTTTAAAGTCTTTGCTACATTTTGTACAATGGGTCTTCTCACAGGTGATTTTGCTTTTAGAAAGTTTCTTCTTTGATTAAATTGGTTCACCTGTGGAATAGATCTCCTCACAGGTGAATGAGATTTAGCAAAATGACTTCTGAAGTTAGCTTGATTCACCTGTGGATTTACTGGTTGTTTAGGTCTATAATACCAAGAAGTACCCATGGGTTAAACAGAATTAATCTTTTGCCCAACATTGTTTTTACCAGTATAAAAATTTGGTCTACCAGAATTACTTTGGAATGACCCGTATTAACCTTTAACCCAGCAGAATTAACATTTGTTTTACTAGCATTGAGTTGCACTTGTCTAGGTACAAACTGATTAGCATAGTTAACTCTATTCACAACATTCCACATAGGTTTTATCTCAACATTACTAGTATTTGCCATTCTTTGTTTCTTTAGTTCATTTTCTTTAGCCATCCTTTTTTCATGAAAATCACAATCTTTTATTAGATGATTAGGACTATGACAAACAAAACATCTCTTTTGAGTAAAAACATAACCTCCTCCTAACACTCTATCCTTTTTCACATTCTTTTCCTTTTTAGGTGTTTCTGGTTTGTTTTCTTGTTTCCTATGAGATTCTAAAGGAGATTCATAGCTAGGCTCAACAGGTTTAACTTCATATACAATAGACTTATCACTTTTAACTGATTTTGACTCTATACTAGAGTTACTTTCTAGTTCTGAATTAGAGTGTTTATAGATGTTAGCAATGGACCCTGCACTGTCAATAGATTAATAGGTAGAGTATTCACTGACTTTGTCATATGAAACACTTGTTTCAGGCACCTGTGGCCCTCATTTTCCATATAAAAATAAAGAGTCATCAATTTTAGGCCCTGGATTAGGAGTATAATCCCCACTTACAGGTCGTGGAACTCCTTTAAAGTTATCAGTCTTAGCAAGTCTATTATATATTGGTTTATCCATAAAGTCCTCTTCTTTACACATAAAAACAATGTAATTCATTTCCTCTTCATAACTTAAGACTTCACTGTTTGACTTTATTTCATACCCCAAATCTATTTTGATGTTTGAACTCATTCCAGAATCAATAGGTCTAAATAGGTTTTTATTAGAGTTCTCCCATTTATCAATTATACTGTGTAGATTTTCCTTATCTTTTATAGCTTTCAAACCAATTCTTCTATACCTTTTTAGTTTCTCATCCCTTTCATAAATCTTATTTGCTTGAAAAGTAAGTTTCTCAATCAAATTAGCTTGTTGTTTTTGATAGTTTTTAACCTGAGCCTCTAAGGTTTTAACTGCATTTTCATAAGCAAGTATTTTGACATCTAGCTCTTCTATGTGATTCATTTGTTAATCACACCTAGCTTTAACACTATTGTAAGAATCAATACATAACTTAGAACATAATAATACCTCAGAGTTGGAGCTTATGGCCATGAGAGCATGATTTGTAGAGTCCTCCTGATTTGTGTGCTCCACCCAGTTAACCACACCATCATCCATGGTTAGCAAGCCAACTTGACTTGTTTCCTTCTTTTGCCCTTCTACTGGATACATGGAGTTCCCCTTCTTCTATTCTTCAGATGTCACCTTTGTTGTACATTCCCTAGCAAAGTGACCAGTGTTGTTGCACTTGTAGCATTGAAGCTTTGATTTATCAAATCCAACAGGCTTGTTTCCATTGTATTTGATGTTTCTTCCACACTTCTTGAAAAATCTTTTCATTCTTAGTGCAATCATAGCTAGCTACCAACTGATGTCCATTTTTTCAATATCAACATCATTGATCTGATCAAGATCATCATGGATCAGATCTCTATCTTCAGACCTCTTTCCAAAGAGAGAATAGAGGACTTCATCAGAAAAACCACTAGGAACATCTCTTTCCCTTGAGTCCCTTGAAGAAGAAGCATAACTGCCAGAATTAAAACCACCAGAATTAACCTTGTTAGTACTGGTCTTGCCTTGTCCAACAAACGCAATATTGGCTGCACTATAAGATGTTTTTAACCCCTCTTTGTTGTCCTGTTCAAAAACCCTAGGGTTATTGAATAGGTCATCAATTGACCAAGTATCCACATCTTCTTTTAGTTTCATAAACATGGCCACAGTTGACCATTCAGCCGAAAAGGATCTAAGAATCTTGTGATTTGCATCTTCAGTAGATACAGGGGATCCATGTGCTTCCAACTGAGAGAGAAGATGTTGGAATCTGTCATAACCTTTCTCCAAACCTTCAAAACTAGAAATGGTGAATGCTTCAAATTGCTGCTTGAGAACAGCCTTCTACATCTTTTTAGAGTTTGCATTCCCTCCAAAGCGAGTCCTAATGGCTTCCCAGTTATCTTTAGCATCATCTATACCATGGAACCTTCGTAGGCGTTCCTTTAGAATGGCCATCAGAAGAATGGTCCTTGCTTTCCTCTCTTTCTCCACAACATGGATCTCTGCAGCAGAGGCTGCTGGAAGTACCCTGACAGTACCATCCTTGCCTACAGAGATCCTCTTCTTTGAGTTTCCATTCTGAATCACCTTCCATACATCATTATCAACAATTTGCAAATAGTGCTCCATCTCCATGGCCCAGATATCATACTCCTCCTTCTTGAGAATTGGGAGTTTGATATTGGATATGGTAGTAGATGTTGACACCAATTGTTGTTGCTACTTAGGTTTGCTATTCTCTGATGTAGCATCATTATGTTGTGATTCTTCATAATCACTATGTGAAGAGAATTCGTTAGCAGGAATAGACATCTTATGTGATTGATGAGTGTTTGAATGTTTATGGTTATGGTTTTCGTTTTTCTTCTTACTCAGAGTCCCTCTACAGTCTTTGATACCACTTGTAGGTCCAAAGTTCTGGATCTAAGTAGCCTTTGTAAGACAATAAATACCTTGAATAAATCCAAAGTATTTATATAAGAAACTCTTAAGAATAATGTATACTTAATGTTAACGCGGAATATTAACACAAGCAGTAAGAACAACACAGGGATTTACTAACTTTATATTCTATTAAACTTTTGAAAACTTGGCATAGAACACAATGCCGTAGGGTTCTTTTTATACTACCAGGAAACCCTAATTCTACAAAACGTGTGAAAGGATGTATGCATATCTTCTTCTAAGATATCTAACCATGTGCATATCATTTCCTATAATATCTCCTAAGATATTGATGCGGGGGAATTGCACCAGGCTTTACCTCTCAAGGGATCCTGAGAAGCTTACAACCCCCACCAGGCAGTGTACCTGATCGTTGTAGTATAGTATAGTGACAAGTACCGGGGGATTGATCGTTCAGCTTTGGAATAGTGTCGCTAGGATTAGAAAGCCTAAATACTAGTTCTAAAGGTGAGGGATGATTATTTTTGTATTTTTATATTTTTTAGAAAGCAAGTAAATATCTCGGGTTTGAAGGATTTGGGCGGAATTAGTTGCTAGTCAACTAACCCAATACTAAAGATGCAATCAAAATAAAATACTATAAATGAAAATAAACTAAATTATACTAAAGTTGTGAGCAATAAGTGGAGAAAATGTGTTTACTTAGATTTCACTACTCCCTAGACATCTTTTACACGTTAATTACTTGTTATAATTGCATGGATGACGGATCGTATTCCTTAATACCATTCATGGGGTGGCACACATAACTCCCCAATTCTATGAGCTCTTATCTCCTCCTACACCATGCCCAGCACAACTATAGGGATTGTAAACAGTGGCTCATGCATTAAATACAACCAATAAAGACCTAGTGCGCGTCGATTCATGTTTCTTAAGACGTTCAAGCATGTTACCAAATGGAGATCTGCCAGTTTTCTTAAGCCTAACATATAAATCATTCATCCAAGACAAGAATAAACAAGTAATCAACACATAATTAACATCTAGGTTTCATTAGAACTAAGCAAACACAAGATAGATCTAGCCTAGCATGATGGAATTAAGATAAGAACAAGATATAGACAACCAACACATAGACATATTGATTGAATTAAAAGAACACTTATCTCAATTACAATGAAAGGTATCAAGGGTTTGGAACCCCTGAAAAACCTGTAAAAGTTGCACCAAAATCGTACTTAGGGTTTCTCCAAAACTTCTCTTTTTTTTTTTTTAATGTGAAAACTAGAAAACTATATATAGGAAAAGGGGTCTGACGGCGTCAAGACAAACCATGTGACGCCGTCACCTCGCCGCCAAAACTATTCTCGGACTGCCTTGATCTACATTTGACGCCGTCAAGACTTAATCATTTCCAGGCCGTCATGACTTTTTACTCTTGACGCCCTACCTTCGTGACGCCGTCAAATCTGTACTGGGTCGTCATGGACTTCTGCTCTTGACGCCGTCAGAGAATTACTCTTGACGCCGTCACCAACTGTTCCCAGCATGGAAACCTAAGACTTTGGCGTTTTCTTCACTTTTATGCTCCAAAAACGTCCGAATTGCTTCCTTTTCCAGATTTCTCTCCCAAAGTACCTAAAATCACAAAAGGAACGATTTAGGGCAATATTTGATCAAATAAATTCGGATTCGGGCTTAAATGACCCCCTAAAAACGGATCATTTTTCGCCTCATCATATACCCTTACACTTGAGATTTGCTTGTCCTCAAGCAAATGCGCTTTTATTCTACTCAAAAGACAAGTTAGGGGTCATTTAACACTAATATAAATGTAATTACAACAAATAATCGTTCCACTAAAGACCAATAGACAAGCACGGAGGTCATATACTAGCACCTCACAAATAGTGTTTAGATACTCACATCTCTCGGGTGTAATAAAATGTAAATTACAATATGGAAACGGAAGATATCTCTCACTACCTGTCATAGCAAAATAGATTACCATAGGCTTGGGAAAGGATCAAACCTCCACCACATGGCGTAAGCACCTAGGATAAACTATCAAATAGGTCTTTGAAAGGGTTGTAACATTAGGTGTAGGGATATGAAATACACGGTTTTGTTGGATAAAGGAAGTTTTACTGGTGGCGAGTTAACAATCTTGGTTAATTACATGTACAATATGGCGTTGCTAAGCCAAGACTAGACTCGACTTAAGCTAATAAATGAAAAATAACAAAAACATAAAATGAACATAGAATAAAAAGGGGTGGTAGTCCGTATGTTTTTTCTCTTTTTCCTTTTCTATTTTTTTTTTCTTTTTCTTGATTTTTTCGTTTTTTTTTTTTTTTTTTTTTTTTTTTTTTTTTGCATACACTCTTACCCTACCATCCAAAATAATACATCATAGGGAATGAACATTTCCCTTACACTTGAATCTTCACATACTTTACATTTAACTAAACTAATGACTCGAATTAAGAAAATCAAAACACTTTGAGCACTTTTAAGATTAACGTACATATGGAGGTAATAAATGATGTTCTTCCCCATTACTCCATAAAACAAGTACTTACCCATGAGTCCCAATCGTCCCAAAACAATATGTACAAGGATATGACTCGACTTAGCAACCATGTAATCAATTAGATAGTTAACTTAGGGTTTAAACAAATAACAATAATGCACTAAAAATGAGCGCATACACGGAAGGCTAAGGCGATTTGGTTGTACATTTAAGTGGGGTGTAACAAATTCTTCCTTTAAGTAAAATGCTTAAAGTTAGAAACGAAAAGATAGGCTCGGAGGGGTGTACTAGGGGTTTCGTGTACTAAAAATGAGTACAACGCTAAGGGTGTGGGAAAAATTAGTTGACTTAACTAGCCAAGTAATATGACTTAAATGGTCAAGTAATTATGATACGGGTTTAACACAAGGTTGATCCTAATGCCTCTTATCATGTAGTAAATCCTACCACACGAATGTAGTCTCACTAGCGGTCTCGGGATGCATCACTAACGCAAGTTCTAGAATCTAAATGCTACCGGTACACTCATAAGCACTAATAGTAAATGCTTTTCCTATCAAATCTAAAGCGAACCTCACATATTTGGGTGGAAAATTTTTCTGAATATACGGTTATGTGCTAGACATACAATCTCCTATCCATGAGACGCTTGCTATGGCTAAAGTTTCACTCCTAAATGTTGTAAAAAAATTTAAATTTGGCGCTAAAATTGCACTAACAAGTATTTCTCATAGTATTATTACACATCTACCATTAAACAAAACAAACTCAAGCGAAAGTGCATATGTAAGGTATCATCTTTTTACCCTCCCCTTACACTTAAGATGAACATTGTCCCCAATGTTCAAGTAAAGAATGTAAAAGTGAAAAAGTAAAGAGAATGAAATCAAATACTCCCCTGATTCGCTCGGTATGGATAATAGGGTGGCTAGGTTAAATCTTCCTCCAAGAAAATGAACAATCAAAGCTTCCCTTCCAGAATATAAATCATCTTCTTGTCATACATAACCTGTAAACCTGATAAAATAGACAAGACAACCTCGCGTAAAATCGGCGGCATCCTATATAAGTTACTAAATCCTAGAAAACAAGATAAGATATAATGCTTGTGGAATGAAGTTTGCAGATTTCCTGGAGATTATAAAACTTAATAATTCACAAAAACCATAAGACTCCGTTAGAAAAACAAAACTGGTAAAATTTCCAAATTTTTACACTTGACGCCGTCAAGAGTTATCTCGTGACGCCGACAGAAGTGACCTGCAGAAATTCTTATGTAAAGTTTCCGGAAAATTTCTGGAAAAACTTGGTCCTACTTCTTGGAAAATCCTACAAAACTTCATTATGACTCGATACAAGCATTTGACTCTAACAAATACGAATATACATGTTCATTTAATATTGTGGAGAATCATGATCAGTTTGTTTCTTGAAAACATATTTGGGGTTTCCCCTTACACTTATCTTTTGCAAAAATACCTTTAAGTGGAGTTAAGACTAGGCCAATACAACAAAGTAAAGTATTTCCACTATTTAGTTTAGAAACATGATCAACCAACAATAAAAACTAAGCATGCATACGGAAGCAAATAACAAACAAACAAATAAAATCACACAAAACATGGGTTGCCTCCCAAGAAGCGCTTTTCTTTATTTACGAGTCTTGTAGCTAGACTCAAGGTCATGGGTTAACGTGTATCGCTTATGCTCACATAACCAAGTGTGAGCCATCTAATAGTCGCCTCATCTTTCTTATAATCATCTCCTAATTCTAAGCATCCGCTATAGTATCTTTTATTCTTTTCATGAGTATACTTAAGTCCTTTTCTCTTATCATTCTCACTTAGCACCTCTATGGGCGGATACCAACTACACTTTTCCATGGAAAAATCCTTGAACCTAGGGTGTGTGCGGGGATACCTACTACACCTCTATGGGCGGATACCTACTACACTTCCAATGAACCTATCTTCATCCCCATCCGAGAATGTAATTAGCCCTTCTATGAGTTTTTCATCAAGGTTGGTCAACTGTTTGAAAGGTTTTCCAAACACAACTTGGGTCAACTTATTATCAATAAACTCTCCAAGAATCTCCATAACCATGAACTCAACAAGATAAACCAAGCTTCCTACAAACACATGCAATGGTATTGCCCTAGCAATAATGTTTTCTCCTTTGTATTCTAACTCATCTACCATGATTTTATTGTATTCATTACGCGAGATTACGTTCATTGGAAGAGATGAGTTAAGATAGGCGTTAAAGCTCTTAAATCCGATCTTACAAGGAAATTGCATGTTAAATGAACTATCACACTCAATCCTAGTTCTAGGGTCGACATACCTTAGAGGGTTTATTTCCTCTTCCATTCTATCCTCATTGATTACATCACCATCATCAAGATCCTCGTCGGAGTCTGAATAGTAAAAGGGGCTAGCCCTACGGTCATCATCATGATCAGACTCCTCTAACTCAGAATTATTGTCAAAGTTGTGGTTAGGCGAGAGGTTAGGTGGGTTCTCATTTTCTGCTAAAGGAAGTGGGGTGGGCATTTGGAAGATCCTACGACGAAAAACACGAATAACAGGAATCAAACGATCAATGTTATTGTGATCCATCGAAATAGTTTACGAACAAAGGACACAAAGAAATAGATAGACTAAAGAAAACCTAAAAAATAAAAATAAAATCTTACTAGAACGGAATCTAGCAAGTAGACCTAATAAAAAGAAATTCTAACCTAGAAAATAACTATTCCCCGGGTTGCGGCGCCAAAAACTTGATGCGTGGGAATTGGACCAGGCTTTACCTCTCAAGGGATCCTGAGAAGCTTACAACCCCCACCAGGCAGTGTATCTGATCATTGTAGTATAGTATAGTGACAAGTACCGGGGGATTGATCGTTCAGCTTAGGAATAGTGTCGCTAGGATTAGAAATCCTAAATACTAGTTCTAAAGGTGAGGGATCATTATTTTTGTATTTTTATATTTTTTAGAAAGCAAGTAAATATCTCGGGTTTGAAGGATTTGGGCGGAATTAGTTGCTAATCAACTAACCCAATACTAAAGATGCAATCAAAATAAAATACTATAAATGAAAATAAACTAAATTATACTAAAGTTGTGAGCAATAAGTGGAGAAAATGTGTTTACTTAGATTTCACTACTCTCTAGACATCTTTTACACGTTAATTACTTGTTATAATTGCATGGATGACGGATCGTATTCCTTAATACCATTCATGGGGTGGCACACATAATTCCCCAATTCTATGAGCTCTTATCTCCTCCTACACCATGCCCAGACCTAGTGCGCGTCGGTTCATGTTTCTTAAGACGTTCAAGCATGTTACCAAGTGGAGATCTGCCAGTTTTCTTAAGCCTAACATATAAATCATTCATCCAAGACAAGTATAAACAAGTAATCAACACATAATTAACATCTAGGTTTCATTAGATCTAAGCAAACACAAGATAGATCTAGCCTAGCATGATGGAATTAAGATAAGAACAAGATATAGACAACCAACACATAGACATATTGATTGAATTAAAAGAACACTTATCTCAATTACAATGAAAGGTATCAAGGGTTTGGAACCCTTGAAAAACCTGTAAAAGTTGCACCAAAATCGTACTTAGGGTTTCTCCAAAACTTCTCTCTTTTTTTTTAATGTGAAAATTAGAAAACTATATATAGGAAAAGGGGTCTGACGGCGTCAAGACCAACCATGTGACGCCGTCACCTCGCCGCCAAAACTATTCTCGGACTGCCTTGATCTACATTTGACACCGTCAAGACTTAATCATTTCCAGGCCGTCATGACTTTTTACTCTTGACGCCCTACCTTCGTGACGCCGTCAAATCTGTACTGGGTCGTCATGGACTTCTGCTCTTGACGCCGTCAGAGAATTACTCTTGATGCCGTCACCTACTGTTCCCAGCATGGAAAATTAAGACTTTGGCGTTTTCTTCACTTTTATGCTCCAAAAACGTCCGAATTGCTTCCTTTTCCAGATTTCTCTCCCAAAGTACCTAAAATCACAAAAGGAACGATTTAGGGCAATATTTGATCAAATAAATTCGGATTCGGGCTTAAATGACCCCCTAAAAACGGATCATTTTTCGCCTAATCAGATATCTAACTTGTTAAGCAAAACAGACTTAACTAGTATCTGCTAAACTTAACTTAGTACTGGCAGACTTAACTATCTACCCAACTTAACTAACTATTTCAGACTTAAGTCTGGTTACAAATAATTCCCAATAGACTCTCGACGTAGATGAATATTCGAGATGTTATAGGTGTCCACACACAAATGTACCAAGTGTTACGGTTATAGGTTTTGTAAATATTGTAAATACTTCCGACTTGTGTGTGAGTCGAGGATGGAGATATATGTGTGTGAACTTGGAGAAGATGAAGATCCAAGAAGTCTTGTAACTAGATTAGTTCATGTATTTTTTGTGAGGAGAGTGATGTCCTAGTGGTTAGGTTAGGACTTAGTTGAGTCATTGTGTGAAGACTTGGATCGGGAAAGGATCCAAGTGTGTCGTGTGAGAATACTTGGATTGGGAGAAGATCCAAGTGTATCGTGTGTGAAGACTTGGATTGGGCGAAGATCCAAGTGTGTCTTAGTGTGAATAATCTAGTGAACAGGAGTGCTCATTCGCGTGAAGGCTTAGATCGTGTATTGATCTAAGTGGGACAAGAGTGCTTGTTTGTGTGGCCACGTGGGCCTTGGTATAGATTTGTTATAGCTAGGATTAGGACTCGACATTCCGCTTAGTGTCGTTAAACCTTATGTAAGCTTGTGTACGGATTGCTCCGCCTGAAGGAGTGTGTTGATATAGTGATTGCTAACTCTCTAGTGTGGTACTTGGGGAGTGGAGTAGGACGGAGGAGTGAGCTTTGTGCCGAACCACTATAAATCGCCGCATCTCTTTGGTTGTGTTCTTTCCCTACTCTTTATACTATAAATCACCGCGTCTCTTTGGTTGTGTTCTTTCCCTACTCTTTATATTACTTGTTTGTTTATATTTGCTAGTAGCTAAATAGATATCACATAACAAGTAGAATTCAACAAGCTTGGAAATGTAAATTAACCGGACCTAAAAATGGCAAAATGATACGTGGGAATCGCACCAGGCTTTACCTCTCGAGGGATCTCGAGAAGCTTATAACCCCCACGAGGCAGTGTACCTGATCCTTGTAGTATAGTATAGTGACAAGTACCGGGGGATTGATCGTTCAACTCAGGTATAGTGTTGCTAGGATTAGAAAG
Source organism: Artemisia argyi (assembly GCA_030686995.1). Lineage (NCBI taxonomy): Eukaryota > Viridiplantae > Streptophyta > Magnoliopsida > Asterales > Asteraceae > Artemisia > Artemisia argyi. The sequence continues at coordinate 103,337,501 of CM060700.1, forward strand.
CCTAAAAACTAGGTCTAGAGATGAGAGATGATTCTTTTTGTATTTTTATATTTTTATGAAAGCAATTAAAATCTCGGGTTTTTGGAAGAATGGGCGGAATTAGTTGCTACTCAACTAACCCAATAACTAAAGATGCAATCAAAATAAAATAACATAAATGAAAATAAATCTAATTACTAATGTGGTGTGAACAATAATAGGGAGAGTTGTGTTTACTTAGGTTTCATTACTCCCTAGATATCTTTTACAGGTTGATAGTTTGTTACAATTGCATGGATGATGGGTCGTATTCCTTAATACTAGTCATAGGGCCGTGTACAATATTCCCTAACTCTATAGTATCCTACTTCACTCCTATGTCGAGTCGTTAGAAGCTCCTAACATGGGATCATTAGAATTCAACTACGCATTAAATACAACAAAAAATCATAGTACACCTCTGATCATGTTTCTTAAGACGTTCAAGCATGTCACCAATGGAAGTCTGCCAGTTTTCTTAAGCCTAACATCGAATACAATCATCCGTAACAACTATAAACAAACAATCAACCCATAATTAACATCTAGGTTTCACTACATCTAAGCAAACACACGAGATCTAGCCAAGCATGTTAAATTCAAGACAAGTGTAAGATATATTCAAGCAACACATAGACATATTGATTGAATTGAAAGAGTACTTATCTCAATTGAACATGAAAGGTTTCAAAGGGTAAAAACCCTTGAAAAAGCTGTAACATTCATACTAGGGGGTCTCTCCAAAGTTACACCCTACTTGTTCATCCTTAATGAATGAAAATTGCAAAACTATATATAGATTTTACAGGATGACGGCTTCAAGAAGAAATTTCTGACGCCGTCAACTCGCCGCCCATAATGAGATCGGATTGTCTAGATCCAGTTATGATGACGTCATGTGCACTTCTACTCTGGGCCGTCACTAACATTTGGACCATGACGGCCTTGGGTGACGCCGTCATGCCCATAGTGTAAAACACTTCTGGATCGTCACGGACTTTATCCACTTCCACCTGCTGTATTACTCTTGACGCTGTCATTAAGGAGCATGTGACGCCGTCAGGTACTGTTCCCAGCAAGGAAAATTAAGACTTTGCCGTTTTCTTCACTTTTATGCTCCAAAAATGTCCAAAATGCTTCCTTTTCCAGATTTCTCTCCAAAAGTACCTAAAATGACAAAAGGAACGATTTAGGGCAATATTTGATCAAATAAATTCGAATTCAGGCTAAAATAACCCCTTAAAAACGGTTTATTTTTCGCCTCATCAAATACCCTTACACTTGAGATTTGCTTGTCCTCAAGAAAATGCACTTTTATTCTAATCAAAATACAAGTTAGGGGTCATTTAACACTAATATAAAATTAATTACAACAAATAATCGTTCCACGAAAGACCGAAGACAAGCACTGAGGTCATACACTAGCACCTCACAAATAGTGTTTAGATACTCACATCTCTCGGGTTTAATAAAGTATATATCATAATATGAAAATGGAAAACATCTCTCACTACCTGTCATAACAAAATAGATTACCATAGGCTTGGGAAAGGATCAAACCTCCACCACATGGCGTAAGCACCTAGGATAAACTATCAAAGAGGTCTTTTAAAGGGTTATAACGTTAGGTGTAGGGATATGGAAAACACAGTTTTGTTGGATATAGGCAATCTTTACTGGTGGCGAGTTAATCATCTTGGTTAATTACATGTACAATATGGCGTTGCAAAGCCAAGACTAGACTCGACTTTAGCTAATAAATCAAAAATAACAAAAACATAAAATAAACATAGAATGAAACGGGATGGTAGTCCGTATGTTTTTCTCTTTTCTTTTTCTATTTTTTTTTTCTTTTTTTTTCGATTTTTTTTTTTTTTTTTTTTTTTTTTTTTTTTTTGCATACACTCTTACCCTACCATCCAAAATAATACATCATAGGGAATGAACATTCCCCTTACACTTGAATTTTTACATACTTTACAATAAACTAATCTAATGACTCGAATTAAGATAATTAAAACACTTGGAGTACTTTTTAAGATTAACGCACATATGGGGGTAATATATGATGTTCTTCCCCATTACTCCATAACATAAGTACTTTACCCATGAGTCACAATCGTCACAAAACAATATGTAAAAGGATATGACTCGACTTAGCAACCATGAAATCAATTAGATAATTAACTAAAGGTTTAAACATGTAACAATAATGCACTAAAGATGAGTGCATACACGGAAGGCTAAGGCGATTTGGGTGTACATTTAAGTGGGTTGTAACAAATTCTTCCTTTATGTAAGATGCTTAAAGTTAGAAATGAAAAGATAGGCTCGGAGGGGTGTACTAGGGGTTTCGTGTACTAAAAATGAGTACAACGCTAAGGTATGGGAAAATTAATTGACTTTACTAGTCAAGTAATATGACTTAAATGGTCAAGTAATTATGATACGGGTTTAACACAAGGGTGATCCTAATTCCTCTTATCATGTAGTAAATCCTACTACAAGAATGTAGTCTCACTAGAGGTCTCGGGATGCATCACTAACGCAAGTTCTAGAATCTAAATGCTACCGGTACACTCATAAGCACTAATAGTAAATGCTTTTCATATCAAATCTAAAGGCGAACCTCATATATTTGGGTGGAAAATTTTTCTGAATGGTACGGTTTTGTGCTAGTCATACAATCTCCTATCCATGAGACGCTTGCTAAGGCTAAAGTTTCACTCCTAAATGTTGTAAAAAAATTTAGATTTGGTGCTAAAATTACACTAACAAGTATTTCTCTTAGTTTTATTACACACATACCATCAAACAAACAAACTCAAGTGCAATAGTATCCTATAAGGTATCATCATTTACCCTCCCCTTACACTTAGGTTGAACATTGTCCCCAATGTTCAATTAAAGAATGTAAAAGTAAAACAGGTAAAAGAATGAAATCAAATACTCCCCTGATTCGTTCGGTGTGGATAGTGTGGTAACAAGGTTAGATCCTCCTCCAAGAAAATGAACAACCAAAGCTTCCCTTCCAAAAAAATAAATCATCTTCTTGTCATATGTAACCTATTAAACCTGAGAAAACAAACAAGGCAACCTTGCGTAAAATCGGCGGCAATCTATATATACTAACAAGTCCTAGAAAACAAATTAAGATATAATGCTTGTGGAATGAATGTTTGCAGATCTCCTGGAGTTTATAAAACTAAAGAATTAACAAAAACTTTAAGAATCCGTTAGAGAAACAAAACAAGCAAAATTTCCAGAATGTTACACATGACGCCGTCAGGAGTTAACTCCTGACACCGTCAGAAGTGACCTGTAGAAATCTTTACGTTATGTTTCTGGAAAAACTTATGTCCTACTTCCTGGAAAATCCTACAAAACATCATTATGACTCGATACAAGCATTTGACTCTAACAAATACTAATACACATGTCCATTTAATATTGTGGAGAATCATGATCAATTTCGTTCTTAAAAACATATTTGGGGTTTCCCCTTACACTTATCTTTTGTGAAATACCTTTGTATGAAGTTAAGACGAAGTCAAACGACAAAATAAAGCATTTTCACAATTTAATTTAAAACATGATCTACCAACAATAAAAATAAAGCATGCATACGAAAACAAATAACAATCAAACAAATAAAAATCACACAAAACATGGGTTGCCTCCCAAGAAGCGCTTTTCTTTATTTACGAGTCTTGTAGCTAGACTCAAGGTCATGGGCAATTACGTGACCTCATCGTTGGTCTCATTCTCTAGGTCATCTCCTATCTCGGTATTGCTTTCATAGTGCAGGTATTTTGGGTCTTCAAACTCAAAGACATCTTCCCGATACTTGGATCCAAGTTTACTAACATCCTTAAAGAATCCACATGATAAATTAGAAGTGTTCTTACATCCTCTCTGAACATCTTCATCACATAAGATAAGTTGAGAACCTAGCTTATCAAGCCCATCACAATCAATTCCTTTGAGGTCCTTCCTCTTGTATGGCGTTTGGTATGACACCCTCCTAATTCCATCAGCGAAGGTCATGATTCCGTTTCGGTCGTCAACCATTAATTTAGTGATTTAACAAAAGGGCGCTCTGAAAACAACTTGTGACAACCTTGGGTCGACATAGTCCTCAATGTTGTCCACGATCGTAAAGTTCATTGTGAATGCCATATTTCCTACGAATACCTGGATTTCATGATCTCTACCAACAACATTTTCTCCTTTATAAATCATTCCCCATCTGCAGATATTGTTATAGTGGAATAGGGACATAAAATTCTTAGGTAGGAACACGTTAATGTAGACATTATCGAAATACTTGTGATCGATCACACAAGGTATTTTGAGGTTATTTGGATCACGCCGCTTTATCCTCTCCGATTTCCCATCCTTTGATCCACATATATTCCTTTCTAGTGACGGACGGTACTCATACACCTCCTCATTACCCTTCCGAAAAATCACCTTCATGACGCCATTGGTGAATAATGCACTACCCTCCTTCTCATACAGGATTACCCCCGATTCATTGACAAATGGTTTCTCGAGGACAAGGTTGGTTAATGTTGGATTAGTGACAGGGTCTATGTCATCGACCACGGTGAGGTCAATGTTATAAACGAATCCTCCAATCATAACTGATAAATTTTTTATTATCCCCGCGTTATTGATTCCTTCACACGAGGTATGTTCAGGGAAGGCATCATTGTAAAGGGATAGGGGGATTATGTTGATAGGGAGGTTGGGATCTATGTGAGTATCGGTTATGAGCTTCTTCTTAGTAGTGCAAGAAATCTTGAAAACTTTAGAGTCGCTTCCCTTAATCCTATCACTACTCCCTATAGTAATATCCACCAAATTCTCTCGGGTTCCCCTATAATAGATTTACCCAAAATTGTTGGATTCCTCGTATGCCCTTTTGGTCTCTCTTTCGCTTTATCCAATTTGCCTGACTCTTGTGTGATGGAGTCCTCGAATGAGTTGGCAGGGTTCTTGGCCAATTTGTGGTCTAGCTGTGAGGTTTCACCCTTATTTCCAGTTGGTTGTTGGCTCTGGTCAGGTTTAGGAGCAGATATTGTTGTGATAGTATTCACAAAATGGATTGGTCCTAGGGGGTTAATAGGGCCCTCACGTCCTTTACCTTTGGTGACTGATGTTTAAAGAGTTTACTAAGACTTTTTATTTTCACAGGAGAGGTTGGCTGATTCATGACGGTAACAGATTTGACCTCTTCAGCCTGAATCGCTTTATTAACAGCGTGCTCTTTAATAGCGGTTAACAGATTACAAATCTTGTCATTCATATCGGCTTGCTGTTGTCTAAATCTGGTCTAGAGCGTGGAGAGCTGTAATTCTTGAGAGAGAATGAACTTTCGCAAGGTATCTTCATAGCTTTGCCTAGGAGTGCTCTGTGATGGAAAATTCTCGGACCATTCGAGTGGAGGGGAATCATTGAAGGATACGCTCCGAGTTTGGTATCCTCTAAAATTAGGTTTATCCTTCCATGCCTCATAGGCCTCGTCAAAGTTTCGAGGACCTCAATCAACGTGTGACAATGTGAATTCCTTAAAAGCATGTTTTGGAAGCTCCATGCAGTTATGAGTTTCATGAGGGCCATTACATAATTTACACGAAGAAGTGATTTTGTTCACTTGGCTTAAAGGCTTAGGAGCTTCGTAAGATTTCATGAGAAACTTGACTCGGTCCTCAAGTTCCATGATCCTACGGTCGGGAGTGCTAGAATTGTTCGAAGGCAAAGATATTGCCTTGACCGTTTTGTTCAAATCACGGGGATCATTCCAACTTTCGTTGTCATAGAGAGCAAGATCTTCTATGAGTTCCCATGATTCTTCCGCACTTTGATCACGTAAAATGCCACCGGCCGATTGGTCAATGGTTCGCCTTGTGGAGAGATCGATGTGGTCATAGAAGATTTGGACTTGGAGCCAAAGATCTATGCCATGATGAAGGACTTTTTGGAGTAAGTCCTTGAAACGAGTCCATGCTTCATATAGAGTTTCACCTTGACGTTATTGGAACATCAATATATCATTTCTAAGCTTGGTAGTTCTCCCCGGTGGGAAAAATTGAGCAAGGAAACGAGTGGTGAGATCATCCCATGAGGTGATGGATCCCACGGGTAAAAGTTCAAGCCATTGACTAGCTTGATCACGTAGGGATAATTGGAATAGGTGTAATTGGTTCGACTCTCTAGTTGTAACATCAAGGTCTATAGAATCTACGATTTTAAGGAAATCCTTGAGATGTTGGTTAGGAACTTCGGAACGAAGTCCATGGAATGAACATCCGCATTGCACCAACTGGATGGTGTCGGATCGCAAGGGGGACACATTGGCTCCTTGGGTGAGCTCAATAGTGTTTCGATAGCCTTGGTGACTAGGACAGGAATACTCTCCTAGAGTTTGGGGCCTAAGAGGTTGGTTTGCTAGTGGTGGCTTTTTTTGGTGGTTTTGTTGTGGTGGGTTGATGGGTTCAAAGATGTTACCACCTTCCATGATGTCGGATGGTAAAGATTACGAACAAAGACACGAAGAAATAAGATAGACTAAAGAGAACCTAAAAATAAAAATAAAAATAAAACCTTACTAGAAAGGAATCTAACAAGTAGACCTAATAAAAAGAAATCCTAACCTAGACAATAACTATTCCCCGGGCTGTGGCACAAAAAAACTTGATATGTGGGAATCGCACCAGGATTTACCTCTCGAAGGATCTCGAGAAGCTTACAACCGCCACCAGGCAGTGCACCTGATCTTTGTAGTATAGTATAGTGACAAGTACCGGGGGATTGATCGTTCAACTCAGGAATAGTGTCGCTAGGATTAGAAAGCCTAAAAACTAGGTCTGGAGATGAAAGATGATTCTTTTGGTATTTCTATATTTTTATGAAAGCAATTAAAATCTCGGGTATTTGGAAGAATGGGCGGAATTAGTTGCTACTCAACTAACCCAATAACTAAAGATGCAATCAAAATAAAATAACAAAAATGAAAATAAATCTGATTACTAATGTACTATGAACAATAATAGGGAGAGTTGTGTTTACTTAGGTTTCATTACTCCCTAGATATCTTTTACAGGTTGATAGTTTGTTACAATTGCATGGATGAAGGGTCGTATTCCTTAATACTAGTCGTAGGGCCGTGTACAATATTCCCTAACTCTATAGGATCCTACTTTACTCCTATGTCGAGCCGTTAGAAGCTCCTAACATGGGATCATTAGAATTCTCCTACGCATTAAATACAACCAAAAATCATAGTACACCTCTGATCATGTTTCTTAAGACGTTCAAGCATGTCACCAATGGAAGTCTGCCAGTTTTCTTAAGCCTAACAGCGAATACAATCATCCGTAACAACTATAAAAAAACAATCAACCCATAATTAACATCTAGGTTTCACTACATCTAAGCAAACACACAAGAGATCTAGCCAAGCATGTTAAATTCAAGACAAGTGTAAGATATATTCAAGCAACACATAGACATATTGATTGAATTGAAAGAGTACTTATCTCAATTGAACATGAAACGTTTCAAAGGGTAAAAACCCTTGAAAAAGCTGTAATATTCGTACTAGGGTTTCTCTCCAAAGTTACACCCTACTTGTTCCTCCTTAATGAATGAAAATTGCAAAAATATATATAGATTTTACAGGGTAACGGCGTCAAGAAGGAATTTCTGACGCCGTCAACTCGCCGCCCATAATGAGATCGGATTGCCTAGATCCAGTTATGACGCCGTCATGTGCACTTCTACTCTGGGCCGTCACTAACATTTGGACCATGACGGCCTTGGGTGACGTCGTCATGCCCGTAGTGTAAAACTTTTCTGGATCGTCACGGACTTTATCCACTTCCACCTCTTGTATTACTCTTGACGCCGTCATTAAGGACATGTGACGCCGTCAGGTACTGTTCCCAGCAAGGAAAATTAAGACTTTGCCGTTTTATTCACTTTTATGCTCCAAAAACGTCCAAAATGCTTCCTTTTCCAGATTTCTCTCCAAAAGTACCTAAAATGACAAAAGGAACGATTTAGGGCAATATCTGATCAAATAAATACGAATTCGGGCTTAAATGACCCCTTATAAACGGTTCATTTTTCGCCTCATCACAAAACATTTTAGAAAGTTTAAAAGAAGCGGTGAAACTTAGGGCTGTAAACGAACTGAACGTTCAGTGAACATTTCATGAACCGCTCGGTAAAAAGTTCGTTTATGTTCGTTCATTTACTAAATGAACGAACATGAACAATATTTTACGTTCGTTTAGTTAAATGAATGAACATGAACAAAAGTCTCGTTCGTTCCTTTATGTTCGTGAACGTTCGATTAGACGTTAGTTAAAGTTCGTTTATGTTTATTTATCTATTTATGTTCATATATCATTTCTTTTAATTTTATAATTTTAAAAATTGGTTTGTTTAAACAAAGTAACACTTTTAAAACAATATATTGTGAAGAATTCAATAAAGTTTATGTTTGTTTGTCTATTTTCATTTATGTTCGATCATTTATGTTCATTTAGTGTCTTAATAAAGTTTATGTTTGTTTGTCTATTTTCGTTTATGTTCGATCATTTATGTTCGTTTAGTGTCTTAATGAATGAACATAAAAGAACAAGAACAATTAATTTTCTTAATAAACGGACATGAACAAGAAAATTCATCCGTGTCCGTTTAAATTAAATGAACGAACACGAACAGAGCTCCATTCATGTTCGTCCTGTTCGTTTACAGCTCTAGTGAAACTATTCAAAGCAAACCCCCCCCCCTTCTAGTTTCTACAGAGCGTACAGAGATAAGGATAATAAGAGCAAGAGAGATGCTAACGCAAAGGACGGTAATAATTCCAGCAAACGACAAGAGACTACTAAGGTGTATGCTATTGGGGATGGGGAAAGGAAAGGCCAAAATGGGGGAAACCCTAGGTGTAATCACTGTAACCGACATCATCTTGGACAATGCATCGTAATATGTAAGATGTGTAACAAGGTTGGCCACATGGCTAGAGATTGTAGGTCCCGTCCACTAGCTGTAGCTCAAACCACTCAAGGAGACGACTGGAAGGCGAATGTCACTTGCTTTGGTTGTGGAAAGAAGGGGCACAACAAGTTTGAGTGTCGTGAGCCATGGAACAGGGGAAGTAATGGGAATGGAGGAAATTAGGGGAACCAAAGTATGGGAGGTAATGGGCATAATTTGGGAAATCGAGGCATGGAAGGGAACCGAGGAAACCCGAGCACTGGGAGTCAGCAGGTAGATGTGGGAGCAGCTTAGGGAAGGGTGTACGTCCTTGGAAAAGAGATTAAGGAGGACCCAAACGTCGTCACAGGTACATTTGTCCTCAATAACCGCTATGCTTCTGTCCTGTTTGATACTAGTGCCGATAGGAGTTTTGTATCTACTACGTTTATGCCTTTACTTGAAGTTTCCCCGATGGGACTAGGAATCAGTTGCAATGTAGAATTAGCTAATGGGGACGTTGAAAGGATAAACACCAATGTTCGAGGTTGTACATTGAACTTCTTAAACCATCCTTTCAACAAAGACCTCCTACATGTCACTTTAGGAAGTTTCGATGTCATCATCGGTATGGATTGGTTGTCGAAGTACCGAGCGAACATTATCTGTGATAAAAAGATTGTTTGCGTGCCTTTTGGTAGAGAAGTCCTAAACATACAAGGAGATCGAGGCGACCGCGGAGATCTCTCTAGGTTGAATATCATCTCTTGTACCAAGGCACAGAAGCTAATAGAGAAAGGATGTTACCTTTTCTTAGCTCAAATCTCTAGGAAAAAAGGGGGATGAGAAGAAGGCGAAACAATTGGAGGATGTACCCATCGTTAGAGACTTCCCATATGTGTTCCCAGACCACTTACCGGGAATCCCACCAGTTAGACAAGATGAGTTTCAGATCAAGTTGACACCCAGCACTGCACCAGTAGCCCGAGCACCTTATCGACTCGCTCCGTCGGAACTAGAAGAGTTGTCGAAATAGTTGGCAGAATTGTTAGAGAAGGGATTCATACATCCGAGTTCGTCACCATGGGAAGCTCTGGTCTTGTTTATGAAGAAGAATGACGGATCTTTTCGCATGTACATCGACTATAGGGAGTTGAATAAGTTAACTATGAAGAATAGATATCCGTTGCCCAGGATCGACGATCTATTCGACCAGCTCCAAAGATCGAGCATCTACTCGAAAATTGATCTGAGATCGGGGTATCACTAGCTTAGGGTTCGAGAGGAGGATATACCAAAGATAGCCTTTAGGACTCGGTATGGGTACTATGAATTTAAAGTGATGCCGTTTGATTTAACCAACACTCCAGCAGTATTTATGGATCTTATGAACCGAGTGTGTAAACCGTACCTGGATAAGTTTTTGGTTGTATTCATAGACGACATCCTGATCTACTCTAAGAGTAAGGAGGAACACGAAGAGCATATGAGGCTCATCCTGGAGTTACTCAGACAGAAGAAACTGTATGCCAAGTTTTCTAAGTGTGAATTTTGGATCCCAGCCGTATAGATCTTAGGCCACGTGATTGATAGTCAGGGAATTCATATGGATCCTGCCAAGACTGAGTCCATCAAGGAATGGACCGCACCTAAAACCCCATCAGAAGTTTGTCAATTCTTAGATTTAGCAGGTTATTATCGGAGATTCATCACGGGATTCTCCAAAATACCCAAGTCACAAACTAAGTTAACTCAGAAGAACGTCATGTACGAATAGGGAGAAAAAGAAGAGGAAGTGTTTCAGCTGTTGAAGGAGAAGTTGTGTAGTGCACCCATTTTAGCCCTAACCGAAGGTAACGAGGACTTCGTCATGTACTGTAACGCTTTGCACAAAGGGTTGGAAGCAGTCTTGATGCAATGGGAGAAGGTGATAGTGTATGCCTCCCGACAGCTCAAGAAGCATGATAAAAACTACACCACTCATGATCTGGAATTAGGAGTCGTCTTGTTCGCACTCTGGATTTGGAGACATTATTTGTATGGCATGAGGTGTGTGGTATATACCGACCATAAGAGTTTACAACACATTTTGGACCAGAAGGAGCTGAACATGAGACAGCGACGCTGGTTGGAATTACTTAGTGATTACGACAGTGAGATTCGTTATCACCCATGTAAGGTAAATGTAGTTGCTGACGCTCTTAGTCGGAAGGAGAGAATACCACCACTGCAAGTTCAATCATTGGGAATGACGATTAGCTCACCATTGCCGACCGGCTGAGAAGATTTATGGAATGGATTTGTGAAGCGTTCAGATGGAAAGTTGTGTTTCGGAGAAAGAATTTGGATCACACTTTATAGAGGAATACATGATTTGAATATGCACGAATCGCATAAGTCAAAGTATTCTATTCATCCCCGTTCTGATAAGATGTACCTAGACTTGAAGAAGTTATACTGGTGGCCTAACATGAAAGCTGACATAGCCTTCTATGTCGGTAAATGCTTAACATGTTCCAAGGTAAAGGCCAAACACTAGAAACCATCAAGATTACTGGTTCAGCCTGAACTCCTAGTCTGGAAATGGGAGCACATCACGATGGACTTTGTCACCAAGTTACCAAGAACAGCTAGTGGGTGTGACACTATCTGGGTAATTGTGGATCGAATGACTAAGTCTACCCAATTTCTTGCTATCAACGAGAATGACAATGTCAGCAAACTTTCTCGGCTGTACGTGAAGGAGATTGTTTCTCATCACGAAGTACCTATATCGATTATCTTTGATCGTGACAGCTGTTTTATGTCAAACTTCTGGCAATCACTCCAGAATGCCCTGTGAACAAAGCTTGACATGAGCACTGCTTACCATCCGCAAATTGACATTGCGTTTTTTAGTGTGTATAAAAAATATAGAAAAAGTAGACGTGAGTGGAATTTACCGATCAACCTTTAGGAAAAGGAAGACTTGTAAAGACTCGTGAATACAATATACATATGTGATACCGGGTAAGTGAGAGATTATTTGGAATTGTTGAATTTACGAGAAATTACAAATAACGTACGAAAAATAAAATAAACGCAACCAAACTAGAAATACAAACAAGGAATGAGAATTAAAACTTAAAAACTACAGGAATGATAATAGGGAATAGGGGAAACCTAAAACGTAATCTAAATTTAAAAACACGAAAGTTAATTTAAGAAAAACGCGAGTGCGCAAATTAAAACGTGAATTTAAAGCTACGTTAATCCTACGAATGTGAAAATCATTTTCCTACGATTCTAATGATGAAAGAAAATTTTTGGAAAAGGAAAAATATATATATATATATATATATATATATATATATATATATATATATATATATATATATATATATATATATATATATATATATATATATATATATATAAACAATTTAAACTAAACACATGCTTAAAAATAGAAATACTTTTTGGAAAAATATAATTTTGTTTTTTGGAAAAATATATTATACTAAAAGGAAGCTAAGAAAAATGAAAAGCTAGAAAAAGAAGTTGGAATAAGCAGTTAATAAGCACAACAAAAGCTAATATGTTAAATAAGCAAAAGGCACTACAATTACTTTAAATTCTAAACTACAAAGAACAGTAGAAGAAAAACGAGTTAGCACAGATGGTAAGAGGATTTTGTGTGTTGCCTCTTGATACCAGGAGGTTAGGGGTTCAAGTCCAACTAGACCTCTTTGCAATTTTTTTTTTTATTTTTTTTTTTTTTTTGTTTTTATCTTAAAAACTGGAAGAACTTATGAAAATGAGCAACTTTTTATAAAGTCAAAATTTGTGAAAAGCTAATATGAGCTCAGCACAAACTCAATTTGGAAACAGGTTGGACAGAAAACTATGCAATGAAGATTTTGCAAACCAAAAGCTAATTCAAAAGAATCAATAAGCTACTCCAAGGGGAAAGTAAGTTCAAGCCTAACCTCTACTAATCTAACCTAACTGAAACAAGCAAGTCCTAAAAAGTACTCTAACTGAAAATCACAGAGAAGCTAAGTGCGTAACAAGAAGTAGTTAATAAACTTGAAACAAACAGCCCAACTAGCATACCTGATTAAAACAAGCTCACAAGTTCAAATAAGCTACAACTAGAATCAAATAAGCTGAACTAGAGAGGAACAAGCTGAAGGCAAAAAGGAAAATCCTAATAAGCACTAATGGGGACAAAATTAAGCACTAAAAAAAGGGAAAATGCATAAGTAGTTTTTAGGAGACCTTATACTAAGGCTAAACTTGAAATCTAATAAGCTAAATAAGGGCAGCAAAAGAGCTAACTATGGGAATAAAACTTAAAGGCATACTACGAGATACCTAAATAAGCTAAGGGAAGCAGAAATAAGCAGTACACATAAGCTAAAAATGCAAAAAACATCAAATCCTAAACTAGGCTGCTGTTTGGGAAATATGAACAGAAAAGCTACTAAAAAAATTTTAAAAAATTCAAAAAAAATATGAGTAACTAGATTACCATCCAATTAACTTGAAAACTAAATTTCAGGTAAAAAGGGCTTAAAATGAAGAAATTAAAAATCAAAAACCACTTCTGCTGTGCACATTTTAAAGATTTAGTTTTAAACGGGCTAGTTCGAGCTAATGAAAAGCTGTTAAGAAAAAATCTAAAAAATAAACAAAAAATAGCATTAACTACATAAGCTACCAAATGAGAACCATACCACTTTTTAGAGCAAATGGATAAAGAACAAAGAAATAAAAAATAAAAATCAAAATGGCTGTTTGGATACTTTTTCGACTAGTGCAGAATTTTGGGTAAAATGGGTCAAAAATGGGTTGTTTTCTATAAAAACTATGAACCAGAAGTTGAACATATGTTAAATAACTAATATAAGCTAATATTAAACAAACTAAAGCACCCTAATTCTAAAACTTAAACTATGAAAAGCAGTTTGAATTAAACTTAAACAGTAGGAATAAGCTAATAAGCAATATTAATTGAGCAGGTCTACATAAAAAAAACATAAACTTTCATTGAATTTTAAAGAAAAGAGAATACAAAAGACTTTAAATAAAACTAAAAATACAGAATTTAAAACTAAAACCTACTGCCTTATGTTTTCTATAAAAACTATGAACCAGAAGTTGAACATATGTTAAATAACTAATATAAGCTAATATTAAACAAACTAAAGCACCCTAATTCTAAAACTTAAACTATGAAAAGCAGTTTGAATTAAACTTAAACAGTAGGAATAAGCTAATAAGCAATATTAATTGAGCAGGTCTACATAAAAAAAACATAAACTTTCATTGAATTTTAAAGAAAAGAGAATACAAAAGACTTTAAATAAAACTAAAAATACAGAATTTAAAACTAAAACCTACTGCCTTATCAATGGCATACAAGTTATCTATTTATACTAAAAGCAATAACTAGGGTTCTTTCTCTTCCTGTCTTTGTGCTTTTTTTTTTAGATAAAACAGCTTGGGATGCTATTTGTGTTTCTTTAAACAAATCCCAACCATAGGATTGAAGTATGATTGATCACAGCCTTTGATTGAATTTTTGGCGCCAAAGTGGTTTCGGTGGATTTCCAGCGTGGCTTGGTAGGTAGATGGTATCTTGTGACTTCTTGGAGGAGGTGATATGGGGGAAGGTGAAGGGAGGTGGAGTGTGACAGAAAAAGCTATAGAGGTAGTGGAGGTGATGGTGTTGTATGGCGGGTAATGGGATGAAGGAGAAGGAGGGATTGACCTGGTAAAGTTTGACCAAACGTTTTATTAGTAAAAGGTGAGATGGGGTTGGATTGGGTTTGTAACTGGGAGTAGGCTGGGGTGAATGTAAGTGGTGTATGGGCTGGATTAAGGTTGTTGGACTTATAAGGAGTGGGGGGATTGGATTGTGTTTGGGTTGTATTAATACCAAATGTCCGTTTGGTTTTGTATCGAATAAACACAAGGACCAAAAATATATTTTCTGAATTTTTGAAGGGTACTTTCTGCCATATTTTCAAACTATTACCAAGGGCCATTTTTGTCAAGTTGTAATATCCAATGATCCTTAATGGTTATTTTCCAAAATGAATACCCGAGGACTAAAATTGCCAAATTTGCAAATTTAAGGGACCAAACATGTAAACTTATGAAACCTTTTACCCAAAGATCATTTTTGACAATATTTGACTTTTACAGGACTTGGGTTGACTTTTCTTTCAAAGCAAATGCTCAGGGACTAGTTTTGTCAAATTATGAAACTCCAGGGACTGATTTTGACAACTCTTCATATTTTGCTCGTTTTTTGTCTGTTTTCAATCCTTTGTGCCTGAAACACACAAAAACATACTCCAAGGATATTTGTGATGTTATTTGACCATTTTGAAGTGTTTTTGATTGTTTTGACTCGAAAATTAGACGAAAAGATATGTGCAAAAATGCACATATCAAATCCCCCACACTAAGCAATTGCTAGTCCTTAGCAATTTTTTAAAAATTTAATAGATTTGAAGTCTCTTTAGCAAAAGCCATTACTTCTGGAGTAACCAAGTGTTTCGGTTCAAGTAAGAACTATGGTCCACCTGATAATCATGTGATTTTGAGCAAACCACCAGCTGTCAACGAATTTTATTTGTCTTTACCTAAAGTCGTTTGCTTCTGGACTAGCCAACTCTTGATGGACATAGTCAACATCTTGGTGAGCTGATTACCAATTATGGTTTTCCACTGCCTTTACCACAAGCCATAATCTTGCGGGCTAGCCAACTCATTCACTTTTTAGGATATGGCGAGTTGAGATACCATACAGTTTTGGGCAAACTGTCAGCCATCAATGGATTTGGTATATGTTTACCAAGAGCCGTTTGCTCCTGGATTAGCCAATCCTTTTGTCGGTTAGACATGGCGGATTGATAACCACAAAAAATTTTGAAGCTCAAGTGAAAAAAATTTAAATTTTTGCCAAAAACGGGGGTACTAGATGGTAAAATGTGATAAAATTCGCTAGAATTCCCCCCCCCCCCCCACACTTAGAATTGAATATTGTCCTCAATATTCAAAGTCCCGGCTATTATGCCGACTCTTTGAACGTAAAAGGGAAATATTACAAGCTAAATGTGGAAACACTTTTTGTTTTTCACTTTATTGGTAACCACAGCAGGGGTAACTCCCCCACACTAAGGGTGAAAACCCTATAAGCATGCTACTGTTTTTGTTTACCGAGTCGCTAGCTTGACTCGACCCCGAATTCATTGGTTCTTGGGGAAGCAAGATGTGGAAGAGATAATCTCCATCGGACTTTCATTCCAGATGTTTGGACAACCATTTGAAGCACGTGAAAGTTCCACACCGATGAGATAAGTACCCGGCTCAAAAGAATGATACATGAAAATGTCGGGGACAAACATGGTATCCTCACTCCCGAAGGAGTGAAGAACAGGAGAAGCCACCCTGTAGGTGAAGAAAAGGAAGAAAACCATGATGAAAATCATGATTTGATCTTCTTCCTCGAGATCAGGCTCAGTTGCCTGAATTTGGATTTTATCGGTTAAGCTCTTTGGTTTGGATAACATATCGGGAGGGAGGGTGGAAAAATTTGCCATAGAAATACAAACTCTCATGATTGAGACTCTTTCCCCCCGATCATGGTTTTTCTTTGTATCGAAGTAATCATACTCCGGAGGAGTCATGATATGAGTGAGTTCACCGGAGAACTCCTCGTGAAGAGAATTAATCACATGATGTGAATCTGTGAACTCTTGTTCCCATGTGGACTCGTCACAATCCTCATTCTGAATATCAAAGAGTGGATTATCAGAAATCAAAGTGAATTCAGATTCGAATTCAAACAGAGGCTTAGTGAAAGTTGTTTTGAATACTTCGGGAACAAAGTGGTTAACATTCTCTATTGGACTGTTGGGATAAGAAATGAGTGACGGATCATGATATAAGAGATTTTCAATTTCTCCCAGATCCGCTTCGAAATCAAAGAGACCATCATCACTTCCTAATGGAAGTGGATTGATGTGAGTGAGTTCATCGGTGAACTCCTCAAGAAGAGGATCAACATTAGAATGCGGAAGTGATGCCTCAACATATTCAATGTCTCCATAAGATGTATAATTATCGCTAAGATCGGAAAAAGTCTCAAATTGATCTTTTGGACACACAAGAGGGGAAGTAAGATCACACATATGCTCAAGAATTCCCTGTGACTCACCTGGGATTGGGACAAGGTTCTCAGCACTAGACTTTATGAATTTGTCCGATTCCTTTTCAGGAACAGTGCTAAGATGCTCGTCCCCCATGATAAGAGAATGAGTGGGAACTTCGGGTGTGATAACAACAGACTAAGGGAGTTGAGAAGGACTAGCACACATGGGTTTTATAAATTTCATTTGTTCTTCTGCTAGTAATTCCATCATAGTCTTTTCTCCCTGTGATTTTTGGATTGGCGGGATTTCAACTAATGTACTCGATGAATCTTTTTGAATAATAATAACGTTATCTTCATCATCATCACTGTCATCATCGTCATCAAATAGAGCAGCATTGCGAAGATTGGCACGTATTTTAGCTGCTCGTTGCTCAGCCAGTAATTCTTCCATGCTTATATCGTTTCTAGCATCTCGTTTCTAGAATCTTGAAATGATGTAGTAGCCAACTCCTCCTTAAGTTCTTTCAATGCTTCAAGAACCTCATGACAAAGGTTTTTCGGGTATTGAGGAGTTGCTTGGATAATTGGGTACTGATGTGCGTTTTATTAGTACAAGTTTTAAAATTTATAAACACGAATTATCCGATTATTATCTAGCACATACGAGAAAGTATACTCATCCGGTGTAATAATGGTGGGTAAGTCGAGATCGTCCCAAGGGATTTGGTTGTTTTAGTAATAAGAAAAACGTTTCTTAAATAAGGGTTGTCAATCCAAATTTATGTAAAATCTTAATTTAAAAGAAACTCAATAAAAACTAAACATATACTTGTGTATAATTCCTTGATTGGTAATTAGGAGTATTGTAACAACTTGAGTACAAAGTTTGGTGTAAAACTTGTTATGATGCGCAACTAAAAATGAGTAGTTATACAATCTATGATGTATGTCATGTTTTCACTACCACTAAGAATTCTATCACCTAAATGACTCCTTTCGGACATATCAAATTAGTATGATAATCCTATAATCACATGGTTGTTTAGAAAATCAATTCTTTTCTTATGAATTCCTACGAATCCTTTAGGTCCTTTTTCGTGATGAAATCGTCTCAAATCTATTTTAACAAGTAAATAAGATGGTTGTCAAGCATCCTATTCCATACTAATTTGGTGCATTAATATTTTGGAATAAAAACAAGTTGAAATTCCTTTCGGACCTATTTTTCAAGAAATTGTTTTTACCGACAAATTAAGCAAGAAAAGATGTTATTTCAACAAACTCATAAAGTAGATATGTTTTCATAAATCACCTTTTTCATAAAATAATACTCCATTAACCAATCACATCATATACACAAGTATATAACAAATTACTCCATAGCAATCATATTAAAACACAAGTAAATAAGAAAACTTTCATAAAACTTAAAGTAACAATTGTTCATTATAAGTATCAAGGTGTACCTAGTCTTGAGAATTAAAATGAATATATTTGTGGAGCTGTAGCAACCACACTCCTCCAATTGCTCACTAACGTAAATAAACAACTCCACACTCGAACCAATGCTTGAGACTCTAACTCAACACATTCTGGACATTTTGACAACACTTAGTAAACTTTCAGGCAATATAAGATAAACTAACAAGATTTAGTGTAATACTAAGTTAGATAATGTTGGTACAAGTAACTCTAGACCCTAAGTACTCATTATATAGCATAATGACACTTATCCTTAAAGTAAAAACGTCCATCCTCAATTAATAAGCAAAAATGATCAGCCACACATGATTATGGGGAGTAAATTCGCCAATAAATGCAAAAATTGTAACTTCAGTCAACCTCATCCGATCGGTTTCTCACCATCCGGTCGGATGGTCAATCTTTGGCACGTTTCCAGCCGAATCGGTTGCAAGTTGCAACCGATCGGTTGGAATCTGTCTGAACCATATTTCTAAGTCTTTTCTTCGTCGTTTTACGTTGCATGCATTATTTTTCTTCGTGGCATGACTTTGTCCATTAGAACTTGATATTTCCTTGATAATTTCGTGTAGTAAACTTGTCTATATCAAATCCTTTTTGTCCATGCAACGTTTCTTTCTTCCTTGATCTTCTTGAAACACTCCAAAAATGCATGTCCACTTCATTTCTTCATCTTTTAATCATTTTTACCTGCTTTTGGCTATATTTGCATGCATAAACACTTTTCCACGATTAAGTAACAAATATACACAAATATGACCAATTTCCACTCATACAACAAACAATAACGCGACTAAAAACATGTTAAATTTGAGCGTTATCAAATCCCCCACACTTGAGCTTTGCTCGCCCTCGAGCAAGTCTTAATCAAAAGAAAATTGAATTCAATAGCAATAGTGCAAATCTTATTTGAACTCAGTCAAGTAAATAAAGAGCTTGATAAAAATTCTAAGCACCTCACGAAGATAATTTGAACTTCACTCATCACTCAATATGTGTAACGATTAATAGATCACTCATTGCACAGTCACGATTTATGTTTCTTACCATAGGCTTGTACAAGTATCAAAACAATAGAATAATTCATCAAAGAGGTCTTGTATTCGGGTTGTAATGTTTAGGCTAAGGGTTTTATAAACTTTCGTGCAAAATAATTACACTAAGTTAAAAAGGTAAGGATAAGGCATGGGAATATTTATGAAATTGGTTTTAAAGAAAAATAAAATCAAAGTCTAAGTCCCATAGTTGCTAATCTCAAATACTCCACAAACCCAAAAATGACAATAGTTACAATCTTTCTCCTCTTCGAACTTTCACATGTTGATACATCGATTCACCATAAAAATATTCTTCAAACTTAGCACATCGGCTAACAACATATCTCATGACTTTCTTTATTCATAATAATATAGCACATTGGCTATATTTGTCACCTTATTGTGGCGATGACTTATTTTTTTTTATTTTTTTTTATACACATCCCCCCACACTTCGCATAAGCATCACCACAAAAAAATACAAAACACGAAGTTGCGCACCTTCATCTTTGTTGGAATGGCACACACATGAATTGTGAAGTGTGGCTAACTAATAATCATCAAAAACAATCCAACATACCAAGCAACTAGCAACCCACCATTTAGACTTTGACAAGGGTTAGGCTAAGGTTTCAAGTGTAAAATATTTTTGAATTTTTCTGGATTTAACAAAATGAAAAGGATGGCTCAAAAGGTTTAACTAGGGGTATCTAGTGCTAAAGATAAACGCTAACAAATGGGTTCCAAATATGAGGGTAACTAACCAATGTGGTTAGCAAAAATTATTTTGTAAATAGATGGCCATTTGGTTTTATTCCTAAGTTTGCCTCTTATCATATGAATATATCCTTATCATTCGAAAATGATTTTAACCGTAATGCATAACAAGTACAAGTTCTAGAATTAACAAAATCACCGGCACACTCATCATGAAATATGTAAATAGTGTAAGAAACACTATTCTCATAAAAAAAACTAATCCTCGCAATTTAAAGTAATAAGGGTATAAAATTGTGCTAGCAAATGTTATCAATTCCGAGACGAATTGCTTTTTAAAACTTGAATTTATTCTCCAAAAATATCATTATTATTTACCATGAAATCAACCTTATTTTCACCAAAATATGAAGGGCGAACTACTACTAGTTACTAAAGTTCACGACTCTAAATACGAACAAATTAAAAATTTTAAAATTAAAAGAAATTAAAAATTATGCAATTTTCCTATTTGTTTCCTTCCCCCACACTTAAGTTTTGCATTGTCCTCAATGTAATAAAAATAACTTCAAAGTAAAGGAAATGGAAAAATTTAGAAAATACCGGAGTTAAATACGCAACATGCAAATTTAATCATAATAAGCAAATGAGTTTACCGACTCCAAACGTTGATCAACTATATGCTTCC
This sequence comes from Artemisia argyi, assembly GCA_030686995.1. NCBI lineage: Eukaryota > Viridiplantae > Streptophyta > Magnoliopsida > Asterales > Asteraceae > Artemisia > Artemisia argyi. The sequence goes on from CM060700.1 coordinate 103,358,586, forward strand.
GTAATAAAACTCCTGCAAGAAAACTGCAAAATATACGAAACAACCAAACAAACACAAACAAAAATCTAAACCAAATAAGTAGAAAATTAAGTTACGTTATAAATCCTACGAGAAATAGTTAAAGACAATAGAAATAGAAATTGTTCAACACATAATTGTTTTTAAAACCAACCATAATCCATGTGATCAAACGTCACCATCAATAACTCACATCGGAACGAATGAACTCGTCCTTGCTTTCCTCTTCATCCTCATCTTCATTTTCTTCATCGTCCTCGTCCACCACTCGTCTCTTCTTCTTTCCAGCTCTTGACGACGAACCTCCAACATCATAACTCGATCCTCCAGGATTAAAACTTGGTCCACCCACATTAACACCTGAACTACCATACTCGGGAAGTCTACCGTATGGAGGATATGGCTCGGGAAATGGTGTATAACCAGGATAAGGGTAGGGGTATGGTCCAGAATATGGAGAATATTGTATAGGGTATGGTGGAACATTTGGTGGGTTGTAGGGAGGTACCTCATAATTGGCATCTTGTGCCAAATGTTGGATCATATGCATGGAATAATCATAGTTGTAATTATTCCTCATTTGCATCGAATCTCTCCAAACTTCCCTACACTCAGTATCATTTAACTCTCGGTTCCAATCACCCCATCCTGAATCAAAACCACTTTGGGTATTACCCGGAAAACTCCCCATTTGAGGGTGTGATGGCGCTTCCGCATAAGCTACGGATTGTGCCCCCATACTTGGTTCGGTCCAAGGTCCCAAAGTCTTGTTAATCATATCCAATGCTTTTCCAAAACTAAAAGCATCCCATATCTCACTTTCCAACCTCACTCTACACTTCCTCAACTCATTATCATTAAAATACCCAAGATTTTTAGCCAACGCGGTCACATAATGACCTCCACAAACATCACTTTGTTTCTTAATCCCCGGTGCTCTCTTAGAAAGATACTCAGCAATAATCCATGCCACATTCCCATTCTTGTCTTCCTCCAACAACTTCATCACCCATAGGTCCAGTTGACTACATTTGTCTTGACCACCGCTCCTGTGTATCAATCCCCAAGAAATTAACTTTTGTAAAACCTTCAACAACGGATTCCTAATCCTAGAAGAACTTCTCCTAAGACAAGTTGGATCACCAATTCTATTCCAATAATCATCAATACCCGTGTATTGATCATTAGCTCTAGCTAAACTCACAAAATGTGGTCCAAACAATCTATGATTAACCTCACTCTCCTCATACAAACCAAGGGCAACTGCAAAATTTAGCAAAGATAAAGCATGTTCGCGACCACACAATCTAAACCAAACACAAACATCCCCAAGAACATCATTTACCTTTCTATCAAAGTAGAATGTAGAAAAGAACTCCAAACACCATTCCTTGTAAACATTCTCACGAATACTAAAAGCTCTTTCCCAAGAATAATCTTCAAACCTATCTCCATCTCCAGGATACACATAAATCATAGTCATCATGCTCCTCAATTGATCCTCACATTCATACTCCGCAAGCAATTCCCAATCAATCAACCTAGGCTTAACAATCTTCCTTTCTTGAAGTTTTGAAAGATGTTCCCTGTATGCATTCTTCTCATCTTTGTTTTGCACATTAGAAAACTTGACATTATCATTAGACTCCGGTTTCAAACTGAAAGTAATCCTCTTCCTCTCGTTTCTTTTCAAATACTTGTTAACAATCGGATTTCTTTGATTTCGTCCCATTCTTGCAACATTTCCCTGAAAGAAATCTCAAATTATGTTAGTATATATGTATAAGAACTAATACCAATCAATTTAGAAACTAAAAAACACATTTTCAAAAATGTCAAAAATTTTTCCGAGGCGTCCATCCGATCGGTTTGAGGTCCATCCGATCGGATGCAGCTTTTGCACATTCCAAACCGATCGGCTGCAACTCGCAACCGATTCGGTTGGAGTTTCTGTATACTACATTCATCCTCAATCCATCCTAAACATTTCCTAATCAATCCGAACTTCTTTCTAACTTGTAATCTCCCATTCTTGAGTACTTCTAACATCCAAACTCTCCTATCAATGATTCTTAACATTTCCAATCATCAACCTAATGATTCTATAAAAACCAAGAACATCATCTACTAAAATCTTCCAATTAGTGCTCTAATCAACAATGCAATAACCAAACATCACTAATTATCAATCATGTAACTTCTGGGATTCATCAATTGCAAATAAACTAAAATCTTAAGTTTTTGAAAATTTTGGTTTATATATTCAACTCCATCCGATCAGTTGTGAATACATCTGTTCGGTTTGGTATGAAACTGATTTTTCAAAGTTTTTTTCTCCACTACTAAACTTGACACAAGTGCTAGTAGTTCTTTCTTTTCTAAAACTTATTATCTTGTATGTATTCCAAACACACTTTATCTACCAAAAATTTGGTCTTCTACTTCTACTCTTAATCTTAAAAATAAAAATATAACTTAACCTCTAAAAATTAAAAACTTAAACTAAACAAAAAGATAAAAAGATAAATAAATAGATAGATAAATAGATAGTCTCATTCAAACATGAAATGCATAAAACCTAAAAACATAAAATAAAATGCATGAAAAATAAAAATACGAAACAAACAAACTAGCACAAGATGTGCTTTATTCTTGTGATCATTCTTCTTCATCCATTGAAATATTCATTCCTAAGAATGTCTTCTCCACGATACTTGTTTGCCAACTTCCTAGTAGTCTTTTGAGTTTTGAAAGTTCGTGCAAAGTTCCTTCCGCTAGGACATGTGATATCAAATTTGCAATGCCAATCACCATCTCCTTCTTCTCTTTTGTAAATGCTATGACCTTTGGAACTCCATTCCAAGTTCTTCAATTGGACCGGTAAAGATCCAAGAAAACCTGTCAACTTGTTAAACACAAAAATCTTTTTAAATGGATTAAAGAAAGCCTCCATTGCTAGAGCTCTTTCCATTTCATCTTCAATATCAAAGAAACTAGGTGTGCATGGGCCAAACTTAGGCCTACCATCTTCATCCCTTCCTACTTCAAAGCAACCAAGGTAATCCTCCTCTTGGTCCTCGTCATTATCATCTCCATTACTACCCCCTCTAGGCTTTGGATAGTAAGTATTCTTAAGAACTCCGTCATCAATTGTCATGGCACCTCTTCCCATATCTATTATAGCTCCACAAGTTCTTAAAAATGGTCTACCTAACAACAAAGGTAGTTCCTTATCAACCGCAACATCCAACACAAGAAAATCTGCCAAGAATGCTTGATAACCAATTTGAACTCTCACATTTCTTACTTCTCCCATTGCTTTTGCCTTAGAATTATCCGCCATAGTGAGTTTAGAATTGTTAGGTGTAGGGTCTCTTAATCCTAACTTATGATACAATGGATAAGGCATAATACTCACACTAGAACCCGTATCGGCTAATGCATATAAAGGAGTTGTCCCATTAATTTTAACTGGTAAAACAAAATTTCTGGGATCATTCATTTTCTTTGGGAGCCCATTCTTAATTATCCTTCTCTCCTCTACTTCATCAAAACTATTATCCTCCAACTTAGACTTTTCTAACATAACTCCATCTAATTTCTTTCTATACTCCATATAATTCCTCAACACCTCAATGCCCAGTTTATTTTCCATCAATTCACTAATTTTTGCTTCAAGATTCTCCATGATAGCTTGTTTTTGCTCTTTGGTTAAAGGTTTGGTACTTTTTGGTGAATTTGGTGGTGTTTTGGATGATGATGATGAAGATGATGATTTGTTTTCTTTTTAGGTGGAGGGTTGGGTTAATTTGTTCAATGGTGTTTTGTTTCGGTTAGCTTTCCCCATCTTACAAACTTCATCCCTTCCTTCCTTCATCAATTCCATTCCTTCGCAAACATCAACAAGCATATCCTTCACACTCTTTCCTTTTTCCAAATCACTTATGTTAATTTTTAACTCCCCAAGTGCAAAATCCAAAGTACACTTGGTACTCACTAAAAAATCTATACTAAAGATAACTTCCGGTTCATTTTCATTAGTATACTCCAAAACCACAAAATCAACTTTAAAGATGTGACCATGAATATTCACTCTAACTCCTTTCACTTCCTTCTTACCATAACTTCCATAATCAAGCCTAACAAAACCAAGTTTGTCAAGCATTTCTTCCGAAATATAATTGTCTCCATATTCCATATTCAATTCCGCATCCCACGCTTTAACTCCTTCCACCGCACAAGGTGTAGAATACCTCATGTGTGGAGCGTCATATTCCTTAGGTGGTGCTCTAGTGAAAACAACAACTTTTCTCTCCTTCTCCTTCTTTGGGTAACACATTTCATGTGGCAAATAAGAAACATTGTCACCAACAACCTCTTTTCCTTCTAAATCCAACTTAGCTTTTTCCAACATGCTCTCCAACTTTTCCAAGGAATCACCGGAATCCTTGAACATATCTTCCAAGTCTTTCAAATACGCAGAAATCTGACTCAAACTCTCCATTTCAACTTAAGCACTTACTAACTATAACATAACCATAAAAAAAAAATCCAAATCATTAGCATGAGGGTTAGTTATAATCAAATAACTCTTAATATGAAATAAAAACAAGTAAATTAACTAAATAAAACACTAAGAATTGAAAATAAACTAAAAATAAAAAATGTTTAAAATTTTTACCGAGACGCCCAAGTGATCGGTTTGAAATCCATCCGATCGGATGGCACAATATTACCTCCTCCAACCGATCGGTTGGAATCCGCAACCGGATCGGTTGGAGTTTTCTGCACTAATATATATATATATATATATATATATATATATATATATATATATATATATATATATATAAAACTAATATTTAATAAAACAATAATTAGAAAATTAAAAACATTGAAAGCATTAACTAAGGTGTCTTTAAAACTACTAAATCATTAATTAAAATTAAAACTACTAAAAACATTAAAATGACTTATAATTGCAACTTATCACTATTAAAAACTAACATTGATTATATAATTATTAAAACTAATTAACTAAAAACAGAAAAATAAAAATTAATTACTAAAAACAGAATCCTATAAAATTTACCGAGACCACCAACTGATCGGATGGACATCCATCCGAATCGGTTGGTCAAAAACTAACTTTTTTTTTTTACTTTTTACTCTAAAAACTTTAAAATTTCACAAACTACAAACAATTTTATTACTAAAAACTAAGAAAATTAATCAAATCCCCGGCAACGGCACCAAAAATTTGATGTGCGTTTTATTAGTACAAGTTTTAAAATTTATAAACACGAATTATCCGATTATTATCTAGCACATACGAGCAAGTATACTCGTTCGGTGTAACAAAGGTGGGTAAGTCGAGATCGTCCCAAGGGATTTGGTTGTTTTAGTAATAAGAAAAACGTTTTTTAAATAAGGGTTGTCAATCCAAATTTATGTAAAATCTTAATTTAAAAGAAACTCAATAAAAACTAAACATATACTTGTGTATAATTCCTTGATTGGTAATTAGGAGTATTGTAACAATTTGAGTACAAAGTTTGGTGTAAAACTTGTTATGATGCGCAACTAAAAATGAGTAGTTATACAATCTATGATGTATGTCATGTTTTCACTACCACTAAGAATTCTATCACATAAATGACTCCTTTCGGACATATCAAATTAGTATGACAATCCTATAATCACATGGTTGTTTAGAAAATCAATTCTTTTCTTATGAATTCCTACGAATCCTTTCTGTCCTTTTTCGTGATGAAATCGTCTCAAATCTATTTTAACAAGTAAATAAGATGGTTGTCAAGCATCCTATTCCATACTAATTTGGTGCATTAATATTTTGGAATAAAAACAAGTTGAAATTCCTTTCGGACCTATTTTTCAAGAAATTGTTTTTACCGACAAATTAAGCAAGAAAAGATGTTATTTCAACAAACTCATAAAATAGATATGTTTTCATGCATCACCTTTTTCATAAAATAATACTCCATTAACCAATCACATCATATACACAAGTATATCACAAATTACCCCATAGCAATCATATTAAAACACAAGTAAATAAGAAAATTTCATAAAACTTAAAGTAACAATTGTTCATTATAAGTATCAAGGTGTACCTAGTCTTGAGAATTACAATGAATAAATTTGTGGAATTCTAGCAACCAGACTCCTCCAATTGCTCACTAACGTAAGTAAACAACTCCACACTCGAACCAATGCTTGAGACTCTAACTCAACACGTTCTGGACATTTTTACAACACTTAGTAAACTTTCAGGCAATATAAGATAAACTAACAAGATTTGGTGTAATACTAAGTTAGATAATGTTGGTACAAATAACTCTAGCCCCTAAGTACTCATTACATAGCATAATGACACTTATCCTTCAAGTAAAAACGTCCATCCTCAGTTAATAAGCAGAAATGATCAGCCACACATGATTATGGGGAGTAAATTCGCCAATAAATGCAAAACTTGTAACTTCAGTCAACCCCATCCGATCGGTTTCTCACCATCCGATCGAATGGTCAATCTTTGGCACGTTTCTAGCCGAATCGGTTGCGAGTGGCAACCGATCGGTTGGAATTTGTCTGAACCATATTTCTAAGTCTTTTCTTCGTCGTTTTACGTTGCATGCATTATTTTTCTTCGTGGCATGAATTTGTCCATTAGAACTTGATATTTCCTTGATAATTTCGTGTAGTAAACTTGTCTTTATCAAATCCTTTTTGTCCATGCAATGTTTCTTTCTTCCTTGATCTTCTTGAAACTCTCCAAAAATGCATGTCCACTTCATTTCTTCATCTTTTAATCATTTTTACCTGCTTTTGGCTATATTTGCATGCATAAACACTTTTCCATGATTAAGTAACAAATATATATAAATATGACCAATTTCCACTCATAAAACAAACAATAACGCGACTAACAACATGTTAAATTTGAGCGTTATCAGGTACTGTGAAGGTGGGTTTTGAAACGAATAGTCGTAATTATTACAAGGAAAGGAATTCCCGGTTTGACAATCCGAGCTAAAGTGAGTACCTCCACAGTACTCACAACAGAAAAACTGATGTGGCTGTGAGTCGTATGTGCTAGAGTCATAATTGTTATCAGGAAACTGCTCATAGACAAGCGTGTTTCCCGATTGACAATCAGAACTGTAGTGTGGGCCACCACAGTACTCACAACAGAAAAACTCATGAGTCTGGCTTGGTGTATTTTGATACGAAGCATCATTGAGATTTGGATAATATGATTCTTGCTCGTATGAATGTGATGGGAAGTTGGAAAAATTTGAGGAGTCGTTGAATGAGTTATGATTAGGATCATAAGCAAATGAATTCCTCGAACCACAAAACAAACAACTTCCGTATCGAATATCATTACCACATTGTTCACATGTACACCAACGACATGGCAACCCAAAAAGCGGCTCACCACAACCGACACAAGGAATAAAAATCAGAGGTGGGACAAGTGGTGTGCTCTGAGAGCTAGGAATTTCCACCACTTCCGTTATGGTCTCTGGTTTTTGTTCTTGATAAACGTGAAGATTAGGCAAGTCGTTCTTTTCAGTCACTGCTCTATGCTCTGTACGTTTGCTTGACAAACCTTTAACCGTAAATCCTGAAAGGTTAGGATCAATTCTTGATGGTTTGTCATTAATAGCGCGTATCTCAGGCAGTGATGGGTAGTTGAAAGAATTTGGTGAATCATTTAGAGAATTTGGATTTATGAACAAATTGCACGTAGTGCAAAAGCTGTTACTACAATTTTTTCCACACTTCTCACAAATACACCGGAAACAACGATAGCCATTCTCAATCGGGCTTTCACAGTGAAAACACGTGTAGCCGGGAGACGCCATAAGAATTATACATGAGAGGGGTATAAGAAGGTAGAATCAAACGGATAGAGGGTAAGGAAAAATATTTTTGGGTTTTTCGAAAAACACATCAATTAAAACGAGACCAACTCAAAAAGACAATGGTGAACTTAAACCAATAATCACAATGGAAATGGCTTATTTGAAAAAGGTACACCAATTCACAAGGATACAATGACAAGTTTTAATCTTTTATTTGGGAACTTATTAATGTTCACACCCCCAGTTGGTAGGTGTTCTGCCTTGGTTCTCGGCGGTTGTTTTTTTATGTTTCTTTTATTTAATAAGAAAAACGGAAAATATTTTTGTATTTTTTTTATATGATAAATATATATACAAAAGAAAAGGAAAATATTTTTGTGTTTTATAAGTTTTTGAAAACGATAACTTCTTGACGAAGGTTCTACAAGTCACTAATCGTTAAAATCGTAACGATATTGTCGCAACACAACCTCCCCGGCAGCGGCGCCATTTTGACATTGCGTTTTTTAGTGCGTATAAAAAATATACACAAAGTAGACGTGAGTGGAATTTACCGATCAACCTTTAGGAAAAGGAGGACTCGTGAATACAATATATATATGTGATACCGGGTAAGTGATTACCCGGGTCGTGTCCCAACGAGGTGTGAATGGGCAATATCGTGCGAGATTCGTTATTAAAATGCTTGTAAGGATGTTGAGAGATTATTTGGAATTGTTGAATTTACGAGAAATTACAAATAACGTACGAAAAATAAAATAAACGCAACCAAACTAGAAATACAAACAAGGAATGAGAATTAAAACTTAAAAACTACAGGAATGATAATAGGGAATATGGGAAACCTAAAACGTAATCTAAATTTAAAAACACGAAAGTTAATTTAAGAAAAACGCGAGTGCGCAAATTAAAACGTGAATTTAAAGCTACGCTAATCCTACGAATGTGAAAATCATTTTCCTACGATTCTAATGATGAAAGAAAATCTTTGGAAAAGGAAAAAAAATATATTTTTTTTTATTTTTTTTTATTTATTAATATGCATTAAAAACAATTTAAACTAAACACATGCTTAAAAATAGAAATACTTTTTGGAAAAAAATAATTTTTTTTTTTTTTGGAAAAATCTATTATACTAAAAGGAAGCTAAGAAAAATGAAAAGCTAGAAAAAGAAGTTGGAATAAGCAGTTAATAAGCACAACAAAAGCTAATATGTTAAATAAGCAAAAGGCACTACAATTACTTTAAATTCTAAATTACAAAGAAAAGTAGAAGAAAAACGAGTTAGCACAGATGGTAAGAGGATTTTGTGTGTTGCCTCTTGATACCAGGAGGTTTGGGGTTCAAGTCCAACTAGACCTCTTTGCAATTTTTTTTAAATTTTTTTTTTTTTTTTTTTTTTTTTTTTTTTTTTTTTTTTTTTTTTTTTTGTTTTTATCTTAAAAACTGGAAGAACTTATGAAAATGAGCAACTTTTTATAAAGTCAAAATTTGTCAAAAGCTAATATGAGCTGAGCACAAACTCAATTTGGAAACAGGTTGGACAAAAAACTATGCAATGAAGATTTTGCAAACCAAAATATATTCAAAAGAATCAATAAGCTACTCCAAGGGGAAAGTAAGTTCAAGCCTAACCTCTACTAATCTAACCTAACTGAAACAAGCAAGTCCTAAAAAGTACTCTAACCGAAAATCACAGAGAAGCTAAGTGAGTAACAAGAAGTAGTTAATAAACTTGAAACAAACAGCCCAACTAGCAGACCTGATTAAAACAAGCTCACAAGTTCAAATAAGCTACAACTAGAATCAAATAAGCTGAACTAGTGAGGAACAAGCTGAAGGCAAAAAGGAAAATCCTAATAAGCACTAATGGGGACAGAATTAAGCACTGAAAAAAAGGGAAAATGCATAAGCAGTTTTTAGGAGACCTTATACTAAGGCTAAACTTGAAATCTAATAAGCTAAATAAGGGCGGCAAAAGAGCTAACTATGGGAATAAAACTTAAAGGCATACTATGGGATACCTAAATAAGCTAAGGGAAGCAGAAATAAGCAGTACACATAAGCTGAAAATGCAAAAATCAGCAAATCCTAAACTAGGCTGCAGTTTGGGAAAAATGAACAGAAAAGCTGCTAAAAAATTTTTTTAAAATTCAAAAAAAAATATGAGTAACTAGATTACCATACAATTAACTTGCAAACCAAATTTCAGGTAAAAAGGGCTTAAAATGAAGAAATTAAAAATCAAAAACAACTTCTGCTGTGCACATTTTAAAGATTTAGTTTTAAACAGGCTAGTTCGAGCTAATGAAAAGCTGTTAAGAAAAAATCTAAAAAATAAACAAAAAATAGCATCAACTACATAAGCTACCAAATGAGAACCATACCGATTTTTAGAGCAAATGGATAAAGAACAAAGAAATTAAAAATCAAAATCAAAATGGCTGTTTTGATACTTTTTCGACTAGTGCAGAATTTTGGGTAAAATGGGTCAAAAATGGGTTGTTTTCTATAAAAACTATGAACCAGAAGTTGAACATATGTTAAATAACTAATATAAGCTAATATTAAACAAACTAAAGCACCCTAATTCTATAACTTAAACCTAAGCTATGAAAACTAACTTCAAAACAAGATATGTGAAAAATCCTTGACAAGACTAGGGAGTTTATGGAACCATTGAAACTAACTACTAAACTACTTACTAATCTAAACTAGAGCTAAGCAAAAGAAGATTTTGAAATTACTTTGGGTTTTGACCAAAGTTTTGGTCTGTGCCAAACACTCCCTATAGGAGGTCTGGGGAATTTATAAAACTAAAAGACCTTGTTTAAGACCAAAATTCTTAAAAGCAAATGTTGAAACAACTTAAAGCAGTATGAAAAGCAGTTTGAATTAAACTTAAACAGTAGGAATAAGCTAATAAGAAATATAAATTGAGCAGGTCTACATAAAAAAAACTTAAACTTTCATTGAATTTTAAAGAAAAGAGAATACAAAAGACTTTAAATAAAACTAAAAATACAGAATTTAAAACTAAAACCTACTGCCTTATCAATGGCATACAAGTTATCTATTTATACTAAAAACAATAACTAGGGTTCTTTCTCTTCCTGTCTTTGTGCTTTTTTTTTGAGATAAAATAGCTTGGGATGCTATTTGTGTTTCTTTGAACAAATCCCAACCATAGGATTGAAGTATGATTGATCATAGCCTTTGATTGAATTATTGGCGCCAAAGTGGTTTTGGTGGATTTCCAGCGTGGCTTGGTAGGTAGATGGTATCTTGTGACTTCTTGGAGGAGGTGATATAGGGGAAGGTGAAGGGAGGTGGAGTGTGACCGAAAAAGCTATAGAGGTAGTGGAGGTGATGGTGTTGTATGGCGGGTAATTTGATGAAGGAGAAGGAGGGATTGACTTGGTAAAGTTTGACCAAACGTTTTATTAGTAAAAGGTGAGATGGGGTTGGATTGGGTTTGTAACTGGGAGTAGGCTGGGGTGAATGTAAGTGGTGTATGGGCTGGATTAAGGTTGTTGGAGTTATAAGGAGTGGGGGGATTGGATTGTGTTTGGGGTGTATTAATACCAAGAGTCCGTTTGGTTTTGTATGGAATAAACACATGAACCAAAAATATATTTTCTGAATTTTTGAAGGGTACTTTCTGCCATATTTTCAAACTATTACCAAGGGCCATTCTTGTCAAGTTGTAATATCCAATGATCCTTAATGGTTATTCTCCAAAATGAATACCCGAGGACTAAAATTGCCAAATTTGCAAATTTGAGGGACCAAACATGTAAACTTATGAAACCTTTTACCCAAAGATCATTTTTGACAATATTTGACTTGTACAGGACTTGGGTTGACTTTTCTTTCAAAGCAAATGCTCAGGGACTAGTTTTGTCAAATTATGAAACTCCATGGACTGATTTTGACAACTCTTCATATTTTGCTCGTTTTTCGTCTGTTTTCAATCCTTTGTGCCTGAAACACACAAAAACATACTCCAAGGATATTTGTGATGTTATTTGACCATTTTGAAGTGTTTTTTATTGTTTTGACTCGAAAATTGGATGAAAAGATATGTGCAAAAAGGCACATATCACAAACCGATGGTCAAAGTGAGATGACCATCCAAACTCTGGAAGATATGCTTCGAGCCTGTGTGATCGATTTCGACAAAGGCTGGGAGAAGTATTTTCCTTTGGCCGATTTCTCCTACAAAAATAGCTATGATGCTAGCATTAAGGCCGCACCTTTTTAGGCGCTTTATGGTCGAAATTGCCGTTCTCCTATCTGTTGGGCTGAGGTTGGAGAGAGCCAACTCACAGGTCCCGACATCATTCAAGAGACTACTTAGAAGGTGGTCCAAATTCGAGATCATTTGCAAGCTGCACGTGATAGACAAAAGAGTTACGCCGATAAGACACGTAAGCCTTTCGAGTTCCAAGTAGGAGACCGTGTCATGTTGAAGGTTTCTCCTTGGAAAGAAGTGATACATTTTGGCAAACGTGGTAAGCTTAACCCTCGCTACCTTGGGCTATTTCCAATCATGGATAGAATCGAACCGGTAGCATACATGCTTGAGTTACCACAGGAGTTGAGTAATGTGCACAACGTCTTTCATGTATGTAATCTGAAGAAATGTCTTTCTGATGAAACTTCGGCCATACCTGTGAAAGAGATTCGGGTTGACGAGAGTCTAAGTTTTGTTGAGAAACCAATTGAGATAATGGATCATGAGATTAAACGACTAAAGTGCAGTCGCATTCCTATCATCAAGGTTCATTGGAATTCAAGACATGGACCGGAATTCACGTGGGAGCGAGAAGATGAGTTCCAGAGGAAGTACCCTCAGTTCTTTTCATCATCGGGTAATTCGAAGTGAAACCCGGGATGGGTTTCTTCTTAGGATGGGAGGCTGTGACAACTAGCAACTTAAGGAGTCGTTTTAAATACCGCATCGCTTTAAAATTTAACAATTGAAAATATTTGGAAACTATCTTTTCAAATTGTATTGAATTTGATTCTAGTTATAGATTTTTTATTTGGTATACTATGTTATTGGATCATTTTCTATGGCATTAATTAGACACTACTTTGACTCTGGCACTAGGAAACCTAATAAGTCGGGATTTATTGAGAATGGTTACATTTTATTTTTATAAACGTATTTATTATAAAAGTTATCGGAAAAATGTATTTAAACTGAACGGTGACGAATATAACTTATGTAGTCGACGTTATTAATTGTCGTGAATTAATACTTGGGTTTTCGGGAAAGATTACTTATTATTGCACCAATGGTCCTTATTTTGGGCCCTTGGGGGAAAATAGAAACTTGAGGGACCTATGTGTAAAATTCGGATTATATACCTAACCTTACACCCTCCGTCCTCATTTCCATCTTCTCCAAATTATTCACCCCACCTCCCAAACCCCAGCCGCCCACGTCCACCGCCGGCACCGCCTCACCGCCGCTCCTCCATCTACACCGCCACCACCAAAACAACCCCCGTCACCTCCTCTTTCATTATTCGAACACCACATGCCGAAAAAGAGAACCACGACCTCTTTTTGTTGTTCATCGCCGCCTACGCAAGCCACCATCGCCATTTTTATTGTCGAATCGTGTTTGTGAAGGTGAGATACGCGTTTTCACGCGTAGGGTTTGAGTAAACAAAGTAAAACTCAGTTGTATCTTGATTTTTAGGCCGAAAAATGAAATGGTTTAAAGGTTTTAATAAAAGAAAAAGATGGGTATCCGTGTTAATGTCGAACCGAGCTCGATGAGCTCAGATTTGTGATGGATTTATGTTGGTTTTGATTTTTGGTTATGTTTGTAGTTCATTACGGCTCGGTCCGAACGAGTCGTGACCCTTGGGTCCGTTTGGTTGAGATATTGGCTCGTTGAGAGCTAAGCCGAGAATTCCTGGTCCTTGGACTCATGTTGTGGCTCGAATGGGAGCAAGTCGAGACCCTTTGGTCATCGTGCTCGTATTGTGTGAATCGAATGGTTGAGCCTAGACCCTTTGGGTTTGGCGACAACCTTGGTGTTATTTCTTGATGTTGTTATTGTTGTTGTGTTGTTTGTTTCAGCCGATTGGGTATGAGCCGAGACTCTCGTGGTCTCGGCAAGGTATTATTGATATCATTGGTTCATGGCGAAGTATTTGGTGGAAGTTGATAAAATGGGAACCTATTGTGAGACGGTTTAGATTGACGGATATAGGTTAGTCGAACGCCGTAGTCGGCCTCGAATTTTTGAAGTTGTGATAAAGAGATTTGGTCTTGGACATGGTCGACGTGAGGATGATTGTTTGTTATGACATATTGATACATTATGACCTTGTGCGAAGTCGAGGTCGTCTTGACTTACTACTCAACGATCAGCTTCGACAAATGTCGTGACATTGGACTTAGTTTGATAAGCCGAGACGTGATTACTCAGACTCGTGACTCGAATAAATAATAACTCGCTACATATGAATAAAAACCGCAAACTAACTTACATCTGGATATATATATATATATATATATATATATATATATATATATATATATATATATATATATATATATATATAACTAGATGGACATGTCAGTATTATCTAGTCATTGTCCAGTCATTGATGACTACTCGATGACTGGGCAGTAAGCAATAATTTCGGATAGCGTTTTTGCATAATAATTTCAGATTTTTTATTTAAAAAAAAATTCATGCATGAAGCTTGATTCGAACCTGGGTCTGTTAGTCCACAAAGAAACATGATTACCACTAGACCAACACGTTTTTTGGATTATATCTTGCAAAACCAAATCTATCTACAAAACAGATTATTATCTTCTAAAATTATATAGCACATATCCATTCCTTAATTATAGCACAGAAAATTATATCTTAACCGAATCCCATCATTCAATTACATATTTATTTTTTTTACATAAAAAACCCCTAATATCAAAACTCTCTACATGAAGTCACGATTTTAGAATTCTAATGGTTTTTATTGTGTTTTTTTGCAGGTTGTAAACTCTCTACAATGTATGTTTAACTATGATGGATGTTTTGGTGATCTATGTTGCTATTGAATCATATCAAATTCCTCACGTTTGGCATTCTAAATTATTTTGGTTTTGTTTTTTAATCAATTTTGTAGTTTCTAAAGGAGGATTGTTATGTTGGACGTGACAAAACCCTAATATCATTCTTTTTTCTTATAGCTTGTCATACATGACGTTCAGCAGGCTATATCAATTACATCTCTTCAACCTAATCTAATTTCATCTTCTTCATCTACTAATAAGGTAATAATAATCTCCTTCACAATTAATTTATACTCACTCGTATTGAATAGCTCTTTTTTTTAATTCTTATTTTATTTTATGAAAATATATTGTTACTGTCTTTTTTTTTTTTTTTTTTTTTTTTTTTTTATTTTTTTTATTTATTTTTTTTTTTTTTGTAGTCTTAATGCTGTTTATGATTTGTATAAGAAGAGTTTATAAATATATGTGTTGGATCAGCTCCTTGATAGATCTTTGAGCCATCTCTTCTGCGGATAATATTGATGTGTCCTTGCCTCATTGCAGACTCAGTGAGTTCCCATTTGACCAAAGGAGACTACACAACAGGATCCTTACCCTCTTCCTCAGCAAACTCAATGAAGGAACTATCTTCTACAGGCAAATCAACAACCCTAGAAACCCTTTTTCTCCCTATGCTCTTTTGTCTGGTACTAGGAGTATAAGAAAGAGAAGGTATGTCAGAACCATGAGTGGCATTGTGATCAGCAGAAGGATCAGTAGATGGATGAGTGGAATAATCAGGAGTAACAGACTATGTCTCATTAGTAGGAATGGATTGTAGTTCACCAACTGGAATTGATTTATCTGAATCAGCAGCATTAGGTTGTGAAACCTCAGCAGGAATAGATTCCTCAATAGCTGGAGGTTTAGAAAACTCCTCAACATTTATAGATGGCTGTGGAGGAATAGTATCAGAAGTGGATCCTCCAAGTTGATCAGAAGGTTATGCATCAGAAGAATCCTTATCAGGTTTTGAAGTATCTGAAGCAACAATATCAGTAGGAATATCAGAAGTATCATCCACCTAATTTAGGACTGAGGGTGAATGAACTTTACCCCCATCATCACCAAAAAGATCAGCAGTATCCTCAGGAGCATCAGCAGCATCAGCAGGCTTCAACCTTTTTGCAACTGGTTCATCCAAAAGATTACATGTATCTTTAGAGGTTGATTAACCTTAATCCCAGCCCTTCTAAGACGTGTATGAAGCTTTTCATATTCTGTAATTAGTTGAGGGTCTGAAAAGCTCCACACTTGCTTCTTGGTCAAACCTCAGGGATAGATAGTAGAACTTTGATTTTTGATAAAATTTCTCATATAGTTCTTCATTTGTGCTTGAGTCAAAGACTTATCTCTCTTTTCTCTAGCTTTCCTCTCTGCCTCAGCTTTCCTTCTTTGTTTGCCTAATTCAACCATCTTTTGAGCATAATCTTCCATATCAAATTCATCACTTAACACTATTTGAGCTAGATTAGGATTGGAAGTGACTTGTGCAACAAGATGATCCCAATTCTTAGCAGTAAATTGTTTGGATAGCTCATCCAATTCTCTTTGTCTGTCAGTAGTTATGTTAGTTGGTACAGGAAAACCTAGCTTATCCAAGTCATCTTGGATTTTCCTTGCCATTGCCTCAGATTGTGTTAACTCTACAATCCTCTTGGCCTCATTAGCCAAGTCTTTAGCTTCTAACTGCTTAGCTAATTTTTCACTAAGCCTTTCCTGCTCTAATTCTTTCTTTGATTTAGGTCTAGCAGGAAGAGTTTGTTCAGTCATGACAGATTTACCTTTATCTGATGAAGTAGTGGAAACAGTAGCAGGAATGGTTGTCTTATCAACTGAAATAACTGGATCAGAAGTATTAGAAGTAGAAGAAATCCAAAAACCAGTAGAAACTGGATCAGCAGCTTTATCAGCAGAAATGGCATCAGCATTTTGTTCATCAGCGGAAACGTTAGCAGAAGCATCCTCCATAACAACATTAGCAGGGAATGAAGTGGCTTCAGCGGGAATAGATGTACTTGTTGCTGCAACTCCTGAGTCTCTTCTAAGCCTTTGTAACTGTCTCCTTCTTTCATAGGACAACTGAGTAGGAGGAGGTGCTTTATCTGCAGCATGTTTTCCCTGGGCATTCATGTCAACAGCAGTATCATCCTTTGCACTTTCCAGGGAAGTGGTAGCTAGTAGATAAAGACCATCTAAATCAATCCCTGCCTTCTCAGCTACATCTTTTTCCTCATCTTATTCATGAACCATCCCCTTTTTCCTTTTAGATTTCAGCTTCTTTTCTAGCTTCCTAACCTTTTCAACCAATGTAAGAACAGCCTCTCCAAGTGTTTTCTTGCTAGTCTTTAGATCTTTGTCCAAATCATCAATCTTTTTCAAACACCTATTCAATAAAATAGACATAGAGGTGAGAGTATCAGGACCCTCAGCTCCACCAGCAGGAATACCTGTGGCATCAGGAGCATCATTGGTCCTGAGAGGAGAATCATGAAACCCTGCATCCATATCATCATAATCTTCAAAGGCAGGTCTAATTGGACTAGGTGTGGCCAGTCTTGTAATCTGTTGTGAGGCAAAAGGTTTTTCAATATTAGAAGTCTCTGGTTCAACAGGATTTTCTACATTTGGAGACCTAATTATCTCTTCAAAACTACTAACATGATCATCAGGAGCAACAAAGTCAGGAGATGGTGGTGGTGTGGTAGGTCTAGGTGTTGAGGGTCTAGGAGAGGGTGGTGGCTGGGCATCAATAGCAACTGATGCACTGGCATTAAGAGCAACTGAAGGACCTTCATCAGCATCAACTGGTGCATTGGCACCAGCAGCATCAGGAATAAGTGGTTCTTGACCACCACCAGCATTTCCCTCATCAGCAGCTGCATTCCCACCAGGCAACATGGCAGGTAACAAAGGCATTTAGACCCTGAAGAATATCCTCTTTTGTAACCTCATAATCACCATCTTCATCATCCAGTTGAAGTTGAGCCCTAACTAATGACTCTGTCACCACATATTCTTCATCATCTATTGTAGCCACTATCTCTTTTGGTTGGCCTTCAACTTAACGTTCCTGAGCAGTCCTACAAAATTATGTAATCAACGATTCGTACACAACATTAGGATAATGAGTGAGAGCATATTGAAGCTTGGACCTCTATAAAAACTCCACCATTTGTTCATAATGTTCATCCCCTTTCGCTTTTCCTAAGAAGGCTATTTTATTGTGATATCCGTTGAAGCAAAGTTCCGCCATTTTAGATAAGAGAGAATGAGTTGTGGAATTGAGATTTTTTTTTTGAAATGGGTTTGAGGTTTTAATGAGAGGGAATCAGTTATTTTGGGCGTGGGATACACACGATAGGTTATAAATGGTAATTTCCTAATCGTGTAAGTTAATTGGAAAGAATCGTGGAACGAATCATTGACCAATTTTAACTTTAATATTTACCCCAAATAAAACTGAAAACTGACTCCTTCAGCAGCAACCAAAGTCAAACAGCAGGAACTGATGGTCAATCAGCAGCAACGTACTTAGGTTTGACTATGGTCAATAATTCAACTCATCAGAAGGAAAAACAAACTATCAGCAGAAACGATAGTCAATTACCAGTAACAACCCATCAGTAGAAATCACTTCTCAGTAGAATATCTTCTTTTGGTCAAACTTTCCTTTAGTAAATATCTTCAGCAATTACTTTTCAACTGCCTACCATTAATTCGTATTAACTTTTCTAAAAACGAGTTTGACCTGAGTTATAAATAGAGTCAAAGATCCCCAAAACACACCAATTAGATTATTAAACCCTAATTATCCATCAAAACTCTCAATCAGCAGCAACAATATGAACCCCAATAATGAGATCATTGAGGTTTCCTCTGATACTTCATCTAAGTTCTCCGACTCACCCGTTGTTCTTCCA
Source organism: Artemisia argyi (assembly GCA_030686995.1). Classification (NCBI taxonomy): domain Eukaryota; kingdom Viridiplantae; phylum Streptophyta; class Magnoliopsida; order Asterales; family Asteraceae; genus Artemisia; species Artemisia argyi. The sequence continues at coordinate 103,377,506 of CM060700.1, forward strand.
CCCCGTGTTTTCAAACCACGAAAAGGATGTAGGACCAAAGAACAAGCTCGCAAGAAGAAGCACGATGTGAATACTTCTGCCAATCCTCCACCAGCTTTTCTTCCAGAAGATCTTGCTTACATTAAGCAAGAAAAAGTGACAAGGGCATTTCAGAAAGCACTGGAGGATGCTGCATCAAAGTTTGGCCCAATACCTGTGCCTCAAACTACTCAGCCTTCTCAATCTAGTCATGACAAGCCTCCCAAGCAAATTCTAGGCTTGGTTTGTCCAAGATTGTGGGAAGATGTTCAGAAGAAAGGTGTGCCACAGAGCATTCCTGGTCTTATGGATAAGGGTAAAAGGCCCATGTAGTAGTTGTTTAGGGCTTTTGATGTAATGAAACTCCCTCTTTTGTAATTCTGCAATTCATAATCATTAAAACTAAAACTTTTCTCTAATGGTTGAGTTCTTATTTTCTGATTGTGCTTTGTTTGACATGAATACCTACAAAATTGTTAGTGCAAACAGAATACAAACTATACTAACTATTATACAAAGTAATACAACAATAATCCTCCCCTTAAGCAACAAGCCTCCCCTTAGGCTTATTCCTCCCCTCAAATAGAACAATCAGGGGTTAACCATCCTAATGTGGACCACTAAGTAATTAAACCTAGGGCAATCAAAAGCTTTGGTTAAAAGATCAACCACATTCTCATCAGTATGGATTTTGAACACTTGAATCAGATGTTTTTCATTTGCATCTTTTATAAAATGGTGCCTTATTTCAATGTGCTTAGTTCTTTGATGAAAAACAAGGTTTTTGATAATGCAAATGGTACTTTGGTTATCAATAAAAATTTTAGTGTTCATGAAATTGAATCCATAATCAAGAAGTTGATTTTGGATCCAGAGTACCTGACCACAACAACTGGTAGCAGCAACATACTCTGCTTCAGTAGAAGATGTAGCCACAATGGTTTGTTTCTTGCATTGCTAGGAGATTAATCTCCTAACCAGAAATTGACACCCACTAGTAGTAGACTTCCTATCCAAATTAGCACCAGCATAATCACTATCACTGTATGCCTCCAACACAAATGGAGAGTCCCTTGGGTACCAAAGACCCAACTTAGGTTGTCCCTTGAGATACTTAAAGATTTTCTTCACTGCATTTAGGTGTGAAGTCAATGGTGTAACCTGGTGCCTAGAACAAGCACTGACTGCAAACATGATGTCAGGCCTTGAAGCTATCAAATACATGAGTGAACCAATTATAGACCTGTAAAGATGAACATTAACAGCAGGATCTGGTTCATTATTGGATTTAGGCTTTGGAGCTTCATAAGGTGTGGTTGCAGTTCTAATTTCTCCATATCAAACTTCTTAAGCATGTCATGAACATACTTCTCTTGACTGATAAAAATACTATCAGACTATCGCTTGACCTGCCGTCCCAAAAAGAATGTGAGTTCACCCATAGCACTCATTTCAAATTCACTTTTCATAAGTTCTTCAAAATCCCTGCACCAGGCCTCCTTAGTGGAGCCAAAAATGATGTCATCCACATAAACTTGAATAAGAATGATATCCCTGGAATTCTTTTTGATGAAAAGTTTCTTGTCAATAGCACCTATTCTGTAACCATGCTTCAGCAGGAATGAGGAAAGCCTAGCATACCAGGCTCTAGGTGCTCGATGAAGACCATAAAGTGCTTTCTTGACCCTGTATACCAAATCAGGATTCTGTGGGTCCACAAAACCCTTTGGTTGTGTCACATAAACTTCCTCTTGAATTTCACCATAGAGAAATGAACTTTTGACATCCATCTAATAAACCATGATCCCTATATATGAGGCAAAGGCTAAGAAAAGTATAATTGCCTCCACTCTAGCAACTGGAGCAAAGACTTCATCATAGTCAATACCTTCTTCTTGTCTGTGTCCTTGAGCTACTAATCTTGTCTTATTTCTTACTACAATTCCCCTGGCATCCCTTTTACACTTCAGAATCCATTTGGTCCCAATAGCAAACTTACCTTCAGGCAATAACACCAACTCCCACACATCTTATTTCAGAAATTGTTGCATTTCTTCTTGCATAGCAGCAACCCAATCAGAATTACCAAGAGCTTGAGCTAAGCTAGTTGGTTCAATTTGAGACAGAAAGCAAGCAAATAGACAGTGTTGAAAGTCCACATGATTATTCCTATGTTGATTATGAATGTAAGAAACAAAAGCAGATTCCCCAAACTTGGATTGCTTGACCTTGCTTCTTGTCAAAACTCCTGTAGTGGGATCACCAAGAATCAAAGATTGTGGATGCACATTGTTAATACTCTTAGTGGCTTGAGGGCTAACATTAACTGAGGTTGGAAGGTTGGCGAAAGTAGGTGCAAAGTCATCATCATATGAGGAGGAAGTGAATATGCCTGTTTTTGGTTGATGATGAATACCTTCCAACTCAGGACTAGAGGATTGTTGATCAGCAAGATCAGATGGACTTAGAAATCTTGTGAGATCATCATTAAGTAACATTAAGTCAACAAGTGGGTAAACAATAGGAACAGAGGTACCAACAGCAGGAACACAACCAGCAGACTGGGTAGTATCAGTAGAAACAACAGTAGCAGGGATTGGAACACCATCAACAGAAACAGAACCACTAGCAATAGCATCCATGTTCTTACGGGCTTCAATAGCTGCTTGTCTCAAAAGTTCCTTTGTTTCTTTGGAGAATTCAAAACCAAGCCTTTCAGCAGCATCAATAGCCTCATGCTCTTGGATTTGGAGCTTGGTAAGTTCATCTGCATAACTTACATCGGCTTCATTCATACCAGAAGAATCCTTAGGCTTAGTACCTGAAAAGTGATTAGTGGGATAAGAAGGACCAACAATAATTTCTTCATCACAGTCTGAATCTGAATCATCATTTGAGGCACCTACAGTGTTAGCTTGTGTGTCTGAAGTACCTGCAGATTTGTTAGCTTTGAACCTATTGTAACCTAAATGATCAGTCAAATAATCAAGGTCAAAATACCACTCATGACCTGCTCCCTGAACATTAGGTTTAGCTTCAAGAAATCTTAGATTCAGTGTTTCTTCTATCCTTTTGGCAGATAAGTTATACACCCTGTAAGCTTTACTATGAGCAGAATAACCAACAATGTACCCCTCATCAGCTTGTCCTTCAAACTTCCCCAAATGATCACTGGTATTCAGAATTGTCACATGACATCTAAAAGTTTTAAAGTAAGTAATGGTTGGAACTTTCCCAGTCAAAAGTTCATAAGGTGATTTGTTGTTAGGTCTAGTAATCAGTACCCTATTCAAAACATAGCAATCAGTGCCAACTGCCTCAGTCCGAAACATAGTGGGTAACTTAGAGTCAGTAAGCATAGATCTTGTAGCCTCTATAAGGGTTCTATCTTTCTACAACCCCATTTTGTTGTGGAGTCCTTGGATTGCTATAGTCCCTTTTTATTCCTTTAGACCCACAGAGTTAAATCAACCTAGTATTTTTTAACTCTATGCCATTGTCACACCTTATAGCTTTAACCTTCTTATTCAGCTGGTTCTCAATAAGGGCAATAAAATCTTTAAGAGTCTGAAAGGTTTCATCATTAGTCCCCAAAAATAATACCCAACAAAACCTGCTAAAATCATCAGTGACCACCAGGCAATAGTATTTATGATCAATACTTCTGATAGAAGTAGGAACAAAAAGATCCATATGAAGTAGTTGAAGAGAAACTGTGATTGTGCTGACAGCAGTAATGGTCTTGCAAGAAGGTTTATGCTATTTCCCTTTGTTACAGGCAACACAATTGTGCTCATTAGTAAAAACTTTGGTAGGAAGCCCTTGAACCAATCCATGTTTAGCCAGCTTGTTGATGGTTTTAAAGTTCACGTGTTCCATCCTTGTATGTCATTTAGTAGATTCATCCAAGGATGCTTTTGCCACCCAACAAGCTAGATCTCCTTCAGGTTGGACATCATTCAGGTTGAATGTGCATAGATTATGACTTCTTGGAACTTTAAGCAAAACCTGAGTATCATCACGTAATTTGAAGTCTTTAGACAACACAAGACAATCCTTTTCTGTGAATAGAACATTGTTCTTCTTGTCACATATTTGTGATACAGAGAACAAATTGAAGTTTTGAAGCTCTTTCACATAGTAGACATCTTCAAAATCCAGCTTAGGAGTTCTAATGGTCCCTTTCCCTGTTATCATGCCATCTCCACTTCCAAAGGTCATAGTGCCACCTCTAATGGGCACAAAATCATCCAATCTTTCTCTGTTCCCTGACATACTCCTTGAACATCCACTATCAACAATACCTACATCTTTATTCTTAAGAGGATGATCCTATAATAACAAAAACATACAACAACATTAGTATCAACGGGAGACCCAAGTCATGACTGACTTGGGCCTGCCTTGTGGATCAATGTGAGTTATACCAGGTAGATTGATGAGATCCACCATTGCTCTTGGACCCCTTGCTAAATGAAGGTCAAGTCTGTCTCCAAGAACAACCTGCTGAGGACTTAACAGCAGAATCCCATCTTCCCTTCCCATGTACATTGGGTCATAATGAAAAGGCCAAAAAGCATTCTGAAAGTAAGGACTAGAAGGTCTGTAATATGAACTTTTCTCTTCTAACCAGCAGAAAAAGGTCTACCAGCAGAATCCGGCTTATCAGCAGGAACTAGGTTACCAGTAGGAACTGGCTTATCAGTAGAAGCTAGTTTGCCAAGAGGTTTACTTCTGCTAGTTATCATATGTGGAACAAAAGGTGGAATGTCATTGACATTATTCCACACAAGTCTAGGTCTCTGTTTGTTAGTACACACACTCATCCTTTTCTCATGAAAATCATAATCGTTTATAAGATGATAAGCACTACCACAAACAAAATATGTTTTCTTCTTAAATGATTTTTTCAAACCAGAAGAATTTTTATTATAAGCAAACTTATCACAACCAAAACTAGAAACAGAATTGTTTTTAACATGACTAAAAGAATTGTCTTTGACTGAATGAAAAGAAATCAACAAAAGAAGTTGTCTTTGAATTTGACTCAATAGCAGCAACTCTTGGGTAGAAATCAGCAGACTTGTGTGTGGACTTGGGTGAGGTCTTGGGTGTATCAGACTTGTCACTTGAATCACAACTTCCAAAGTCATTAGTCTATGAGGTCTTGTCACTAAAAGAACAAGAGACAAAGTCATTAGTGTCACTATCAGGGACAGGAAAGTCATTAGACTTTTTACCATATGTCATGTTGGATTCATCAAAGTCTGTAAAGGGGGAGGGAGGCTTAAATGTTCCTGTTATGGGTGGAGAAACAACATTCATTCCTCCTTTTTTTATAAATTTGACAGGAATTTAAAAAATTTCCTCAGGAGTAAGGTGAAAAATACTTTGTTGATTAGGTTCATAAAATTTATTTGGCCCAATAAAATCTCCATACCCCAACCCTCTCCTAGACTTAACAGACTAACAACTATCAACCAATCTATCCAAATGCTTAGTTGCTTTTTGCCATTCCATATGCCTAGCCACTTCCTTATCTAACCTAGTTTTCGAATCCTATTTTTCTAGGTTAACTTTATCTTTTTCCTTCTCAGAAAACTTTAACAGATTAATGGTGTTTTGTAAATCTCTCTCTAAGACCCTAATCTTCTCCTCATAGGCTAACTGATTCTGGGGAAACCAAACCTTTTGTTATTCTAAAGTTTTAACTGCACCTTTATATGCTTGAACTTGAATATAAGAATTTTTAAATTGAGTTTCTAGGTCGTCAAATTCTTTCTTAAGGTTGGCATACTTATTATCACAACCAAATATACAAGTTTGTACCTAATTAGAGATGCCCATTAGGGCAAATTCTTCACTCTCATCAACTGACTCATAGCTAGCGCATGCTATAGAGCTTAGCAGCACCTCCTTCCACATCCGTAGTCCCATGCTTAATCCAATCAATCATAGAGTCCACAGATACCATGGCCTTTGATTGTCCAGCTTCCAGCTCCTTAATCTTGAATGCAGAGTACCAAGTCTTGTCATCAGCTTTCTTCTAAGTGCATTCCCTTGAGAAGTGACCCATTTGACCACATGAGTAGCACTTAACCTTTCTCTTATCAAATCTAGCTGAATCTCTTTCCTTGAACTGGAGCTTTTTATAGGTGATGTAAGAATATAAAATATATAAGAATCAAATAAACGCAGCGGAACAACATCACCATACAAGGATCCATATAGCCAATATGATTAATCAAAATTATACACAACATGTTTATACCTTTGTAGTGTGCACCAGGAGTCACCAACAAACACCAAACCCACGTTTGGAATAAGAAACCCAAGAGATCAATGAAGTTGATCTCCTCTATGAATGAAACACACTACACGTCACCGATCACCACCTGATGCTAGTCTAAACCTTGTAACCATTATTCTTGCAACAATCTACAATAGATTAAGCTAAGAAGAGATCAAAAATACAAACCCTAGAAGGGATGTATTTTGTTTGTTGTATATTTTGAGAGAGAGAGGGGGAGATAAACTTGGAAAGTGGTTAATGTGTTATGTGATTATTGAAGACTAAATCAATATTTATCTTCCCATGATCTAAGTTACACATAGCCCCCTTCCAAGGCTTTCATTCTCACTCTACACTCCCTATAGGGGCCGGCCATATGTAGGGCCCACAATGGGCTTGCCCATTGTTGGTCCAGTCCAAAAACACTATGTTTAACATAGTATTTAATGGCCCGTTATGGATCCCGAGTTACGTAGTCGTTTATATATTGTAAATACGATAAATACAATCTATAAAATGGTGTCTCTGTGTATAAGTGTGTGACCCCATAGGCTCACATATGTCTAGCCATATAATTATTTATTATGACACGAGCATACTCCAACAGCTCCCACTTGCGAAGTCATAATAATCAAGTAATTATACAAGCAAAGGTTAGCGTCTAGCAACACGCCAATGCCCCTAGAAGTATGTGAGGGAAGTTTCTTAAACGTCTCATTTAAATGGTTTATATGTCATCCATCCTTTTATTACTGATACTAAGTTGAACACTAGACATGGATCAAAGTCATTCTATTTGTTCAACTATTATGTTTCTCGATCTAGAAATTGAACAAGATTACCAATTGAATCAAGATTCATCTTAATCTCATTTGGGTACGGCCATACAAACATCCGTTCAATTCATCGAGGGGCCCAATAGTATCTAACTCCATGACATGTGGAGGAACAAATCCTATTTTGACTGCATGTGTCATTCATGTGTTTCAAATCACTCCTGAAAATGGTTTTTATAACTACCTTATTCAGGACAGCGTTTAATCATACCAAAGAAATAAATTGCACACATGCAAGACCTACTTGCATCTCAAGTCTGAGGATAACAGACATAACCATTTGCGAGATTCACTATTGACGCCGATCCATGCAGTGAAATCTCGAAGGTTGGGTCAGTCCAATGTTCATCACAATGAACAACATATGAGTTTGGTAAATAAATCACCAACACGCTCACATTTGCCTTAATTCGATGATACTCCCGTATCGTCAACTGGCAATGGACAATTTTAGAATAAATAAATTATTCATGGATTAAACATGCAAATATAGAACACAGTAGTATAAATGAAGACGATAATACCCGGTATATCAATTAATTATATAATACGACTGCTTACAGTTCCATTATCCAAATGCTAAAAATAGATATGCACAAGACTACATATAGATCGGAATCCGATGTTTCCACCATGATCAATTTTGTTGTACAAGACAACAAGTAGTCATCTGAGTAAACTTAGAGAATACTTGTTTCAAAATTCAAAAATGTTTTGAATGATGATTGTCCTTTTGTATGTGTGCAATCAAGTACAATACGAGTATTGCAACAATGAGTTGAGATCCATGAAGAACTCATACATGTCGTAGAACCTATCAACCAATCACAGCCACCCATTTATATTTTCCACTTTTTTTTTTCAAAACAACATATCTTGCAAACAGTAAATCTTCAAGCTACAAAATAAATACCAACGCGACGAGAATTAAATGATCTTTCTATAGATATGCATTGTCATATACTTTTGACGAACTTTTTTTTTTAATTTCCGCCTAGAAAGAATCATATATGATTCGTCAAAATCATATATGATTCAATTCTTACGAATCATATATGATTCTTACAAATCATATATGATTTTTCTGAGCGAAAAAAAATAAATTCATCGAAAAAAATGTTCGTCGAAAGTATATAACAATGCATGTCTATAGAAAGATAATTTAATTCTCGTCGCGATTGTATTTTTTTTGTAACTTGACGATTTACGGTTTGCGAAATATTTAAGTTTTAAAAAAAGGGTGGAAGTTTATTTTTTTATTTTGATAAAAAAAAAAATGAGTGGCTAATATTGCTTGATGGGTTCTATGGTAAAAGTTGGACCTATAAAGAACTTTTGGCTTGCAACAATACATTCCGTAGTGTGTTTGAAGCTAGCAGAACATCTACTTTAGACAGTCATAATAACAGTTTTCCAAATTGTAAAGTATTCTTATTCTTTTAATGTATAATGCATCAATGCTCTCAATCGAGCACATCTAGTTAGAGGTGTCATCATTCATGATGTCATCCTACTACGACTAGGGTTGAAGATCATCTCAGTTATATAAGCATTAATGAATGAAAACATAACAAAGCTCCTCAAATATCCGTAAACATTTGAACAAATATTTGGTCCTTTGCAGGTCCATTAGATTGTTCGTTTAACAATTATTTAATGACATTGACTTAGATATTTGTCGTTATCAACTCATCTTGCATTCATGCAAATGATATAAATAATCCAACACATAATACGACTTACATAATGAATCCTTTAGTTGAACTTAAGGTTTCCATTCATGCATTCAATCTCATCATGTAAGATTGATCATTAATACTCCGCTCAATGACTTGTCATATTGTGTTTAGATTATTTACCGCTTATGTTTATTCTAATAAACATGTGCAACAAGGTTGTATGTTTTATTTTCTAAATTTCTTAAGAGAAACTTCATTCCAGGCTAAGGATTAAAGTCTAGCTTAGATGGAATATTGTTTCTTATATGTTAACAACATATGAGATTTAAGAAAATAAATTCATTTATCCTACTTGCACTCTGAGTTCTCAGGAATAATCTTATTTAATCAAAATCAAATTAATGATTAGATTAAGATCTCTGCTCCTAGATGCATGATCTAATCCACACCTGGATTCTTATGTCTTGTATACATAATAAAGATTATATAGATTCATAAACCCTTTTGATTACTCATCGTCCTCGCAAAAGTAATCAAAGGTGTTTTGAAATCCTATTGTCATATTTCATTTACATGATAACAAGTATGACAATTAATCATCTTTATACATTTAATGTTTGTAGGTATGAAGATTTAATCACAATCAATTTCTTGAGTACGAGTAAACTCCTTCTACTACGCATGCGTTAAATGTGTGTACAAGTTTTGTCCTTTTGAGTATTCTTATCAAGAAACTTATTTTAAACCTCACAGTCTAACTGATTTGGTAAGAGATTAATCAAGCTCCATGAGTGATTATCTTTTAAGGACTGCATCTTATCATTCATAGTTTTGAGCTATTCATCAGATTCAAGATCTGATAATGCATCTTTTTAGTTAGCAGGTTCACTATGATCCTCCAACTTATCTCCCTTAACATTGATATAAAAAATATATCATTCAGGTGTTAGGGGTATCCTTGCGGATTTATGAATGAGAGATATCAATCTATGGTTTAACATATGCATGTTCAACCTTAGTATGACGTTAGCAAGTGTATTTAGCTCTTGAATAACTTCAAGATCTAAAGGTGCTCCCTCTTGCTTTTGTAAGTGGAGACTAATCTCCAAGTACTCAGCATCTTGATAATAATAAATTGTTTTCAAGTGGGACATCCAAAATACATCGTTAGTTCTTGATTCTAGTTTGTTAATTACTTACTCTCAGGTATTTAACAAATTCAGAACTTCAATCAAGACATAATGGGATTCATCCCATTCCATAATACAATGGTGTCCTAAATTCCTTCTGGGTTGGAACCATATTCGGTGTACGCATGGCACATCCAATTTTCTAACCTTGATTGCTTTTGAGGTAAAAGAGTTTAAGTCACCAAAGATCAAATGATATCCATGATGGACATACCATAAAGTTGTGGTATTCCACGTGGATAGATGTTGTGAGACTATCACACAACTCATTAGATGAACTTCTACTCATTGGCTTACGTATCTGCCAACCAAGTCATACCAGATGACATCAATAGTATTTTTAGCCTACTGCATACTTTATATTTAAAGTCTTTGACCAAGTCAATGACTTCATGTGTATGTTTTAACTAGAAAACATAAACATTAAATATTTTATTATATGTCGTAAGTGTACATGTCTTTAACAAGAAGACATAACAAATTAACGTCTTTACTTTACGTTATAAGTCTTTCAACAACCCACGTTTAGAATAAGAAACCCAAGAGATCAATGAAGTTGATCTCCTCTATGAATGAAACACACTACACATCACCGATCACCACCCAATGCTAGTCTAAACCTTGTAACCATTATTCTTGCAACAATCTACAATAGAATAAGCCAATAAGAGATCAAAAATACAAACCCTAGAAGGGATGTATTTTGTTTGCCATATATTTTGAAAGAGAGAGGGGGAGATAAACTTGGAAAGTGGTTAATGTGTTATGGGATTATAGAAGACTAAATCAATATATATCTTCCCATGATCTAAGTTACACATAGCCCCCTTCAAAGGCTTTCATTCTCACTCTACACTCCCTATAGGGGCCGGCCATATGTAGGGCCCACAATGAGCTTGCCCATTGTTGGTCCAGTCCAAAAACACTAAGTCTAACATAGTATTTAATGGCCCGTTATGGATCCCGAGTTACGTAGTCGTTTATATATTTTAAATACGATAAATACAATCTATAAAATGGTGTCTCTGTGTATAATTGTGTGACCCCATAGGCTCACATATGTCTAGCCATATAATTATTTATTATGACACGAGCATACTCCAACACTTTTTACCAGCCTTCCTTTCAAATCTTTTGATTTTAACAGAAAGCATTGCCATCTGCCATTTGAGATCCATCTCTTCTAAGTTAAGCTTATCAATCTGTTCCAGATCTTCATAGGCTAACTGTTTGTAGAACCGTAGAAGGGGTGAATACGGTTTCTTAGGCTTTTAGAACGTTTAAAAACTTTAAGCCTAGAAGAACACCAAGTGGTCTAGAAGAGAACTACCACTATCACAATCACAATCTAAAGTATATAAAGCGAGTAAAAGACACCACGATAGATACTGGTTCCGGATGGGGGGTTTAGACCATCCGTAGGTCCAGTTGTGAATCTACGACACGATACTATTCAACTAGTATAATCCTTTCGGTGGACTATAAACCATTACAATTCACTCCACCAATATTCAACAATATTGATGCTCATAAAGAAGGAGTTACACACACGGTATTCCACCCTCAGAAACCACCCAAAAGAATCTCGTGATTCCACTTCACCTAAGGGTCACCAAGACCACTACCAAGACTTCCCACCAGAAGTATCAAACCCCAACTACATCCCCAATGATGTAGGCTTGGTCACCAAGACACAACACTTCCCTTACAAACAATTGAATGAATGAATAAGTGTTTGTTCAATCAAGCCCTAACCTAACCCAGAGACTCGATTGTAATAGAAAGGGTATAAGGAAGAAGACCCTCGACAAAATCACAAGAGTGGATTAGGTTCTTGTAATTCTTCCCTTGCAAGGAGATGTGTTCTTTCAAAGATATTAGAGTGAGAATCAAGAACACAAGATTAGAGATAGAAAGATTTGAGAGTGTTTAGAGAGAAAGAATGTAGAGAGAAAGAGTAATGGCAAGGGGTGAGGATTACAAGAGGCAAGGGAGGTATTTATAGGCCAAGACCCAAACTTGGGATTAATTTACCGAGGCCGACACGTCACCCACGCATCGACGCGTGGGTAGCACGCCAGGCGTCTGTGAAAAAATCCCAAGTGTTGGGTGTTAGATCTTATAAATATCTAACCTTGCTAAACCCCCAATTGTACTTCACATTAAACCTTAACATTAATCAATCTAAAGTTTACCAACTCAAATAGCCAACTTGGAAAATGTTTTGTGAAATGTTTATAAGAAAACCAAATACCAAGAGTAGAAGAGTAGAAAAGGTAATTTGGAAGGGGTAGAAATGGTATTCCTCACGTGGCATAATAGAGAAGAGAATATGCCATGGGATATTCCAAAGGTATATTCCTTTGCTTGGGGGGGGGGGGGGAAGAATGAGATGGAGGGTTGAGATGAGATGGTTTGAATTGGATGGGGGAGATCAAAGGGAGCCTCCTTTCGTTTTCAAATTATTTGGAATGTGGGAAATATGGAGGGTCGAGATGTTTTTATTTGGAATGGATGGCTAGGATCAAAGGGAGCCTATGTTTGGATTTCAAATTTATTCCCATGTGATGAAATAGAGGGGAGGTGACTTGTTTGTGAGTTGATGTGTGTAAGGAATAAGGATTGTGTAAGAGATTTGGATATGATAGGATATGGTGAATCTTGGTGAGTTGGCAAGTGTGTGTAGAGAAGAGATCGTTGTGAGAGTAGTGTGTGTATTTTGAAATCAAGTGTATGTACACAAGGTGTATAAGTGTGTAGGACCGTAGAACAACCTAAATCACTATTGAATGAAGCCTAAATCTTAGAGAGAGAAAGTAAGTAGAGAGAGAGAGAGAGAGAGAGAGAGAGAGAGAGAGAGAGAGAGTGGGAACTCTAGTGTGTGAAATAATGACCTTGATATAACTAAGAGAACCAACCTCAAAATGAGGTATTACAAGAGTATTTATACTAGTAGTCTAAGGCATCACTTGTCTTTTACCTTATTACATTAATGGCCCTTAGACTTTTACAAAATATGAATACTAAGCATAAACTTCATCATAATGATATTCTAAAGCAACCTATTACTACACATTAATGACCGACACTTTTTATAAATAAAAATACGATTCTAACAATCTCCCCTAAGCGTTGGTCATTGAAGGTTGCGCGACGTCATCATCTTTGTCTTTAAACTTTAACATTCATAGCTCTTGACGTCTTTAAGAACCATTAGATGAATCATAATTCCAGTTCATCGTGCTTCATTGTTGTTGAAGTTATCCAATGATGTCATCTGCCTTTCGTCACTTCTGTGTTTGTGGTGGTTGTCTGCCATTCCAACATGCTCATACGTCTTAAGTCTTTGTGATACATGCATTTGTTATTCCCGTTCTTTCACTTTGATCTTTGTCACTTTACTTTGTAGATTCTTCTTTTTGGCATAGAATCTTTCTTTGACCGTTGCTATCCTTTGATCTTTGTGAAAAATTTCCTTTGACTTTGTGATGCATGTATGAGCATGTGGAATCTTTTGCCATGGAGATGATGTATAGCTGCAGGAAAATAGTTAGCAATAAATAACCGGTACTTACAGATAAGGAATTAGAGATCGTCAACAGCATAGTGTGAAGACTCCTTCTAACCCTTACCATGGCCATTCCCATGTCAGATACTCCCGAAAGAGCTTACGAGACCTACTAAGTAGCTCAATGACTGGGTGAGTCACTGGGGATCACTCCATGACTGTAGACCGTTTGAAACCACAACGAACACTAAGCGTAACCCATAAAGAATTACCGAAGTGACCTACTGTCAGGGCCGCTTGATGTTGACCCTGGCAGGAATTTCTGTTCAATCATTGAGAAATACATACGTAAATCCTCTCATAAACGTTCTAGGCAGATTGCTAAGATCTGCGTAGGACTCTTAAGTTTACATCTGGCGGTTCTTAATGATGAACAACTAGTGTAGAAATATCATGTGTTCCTATGAGATCTTTTGATGAATCTCAGGGCTCTAGACTCGATAAGTGCACATTTGGTTTCCTATGCGGAGATTAGGGAGAGGTCTCCTGCTTCAATATCAACCATCTCTAAGAGACAGGTCGATAGATTACGCTGGTTCCCCGTGAGAATGAAACAAGCTCTTTTAAGAGAACTTGAGTGGCTAGAAGGTTTAGTGCAGTGCGTCACTGGGTCCATGACGTCTTTATCATCAATACCGGTGTCACCTTAGCAACAACCAGTAGCATATAAATTGAACCCGGTGTCTGCCCTAAGGTTGAACATATGGAGGGCTATTACTTTTCACCCTTTTTCATTACTTTTCTTTTTAATTCTTCAACCCCTTCTTTCTCCTTTCTCATTTTCTCCTTATTTTTCAATCATACCTAAGGACTTCTAATTCTAATCTATTGGAATTGTCCTTGGGTAGATCCCTCCGGCTCTGGCGGATCATAGGATGGTTTTTCCTAACCTTAATCACCTTATAACTCCATGATTATCCGACAATAGCCAAGAAACCTTTGAAAATCTCTCAAAGTGTTTTGTTATTATCAGACGTTTTCTTTTAACACTTTGAGAGTTTTGTGTTAACTTATGAAGGGCTTCCCCTTGACATGTGCTCATGGATTTTTAAGAAATTTGCACATGCATGAGGAGTTTGCACTTTTTGAATTGATCCACTTTTAGTGAACATGACCGATTCGAGACACGCTTACATCACTAGTTATACTAGCTTGAAGTTATTACCCATCCTGGTCAAGTCCAAAGAAAGTCTCTCGATACGGTACATTTTACTCAGACAAGTCCTATTCGAGAGACGCTTACATCACTAGTTAGACTAGCTTGAAATTATTACCCGTCCAGGACAAGTCTTTTCGATTACTGACATTTAAAGCTTCGTCAATTCAATGGTACATCTGAGTCGAGCTCTTCAGAGATTCATTCACAAACTTAAAACATCTTTGATCACATTTTAATCACGTCTTCTCCCCCTCAAAAATAGCATATCGTGATATTTTTGATATCAACAGATTAAGAAAAAGCTTTTGGAGAGATAGACATATTTGATTTTTCATGAAATCGGAACATTTTTGTTTTTGAAATACTTCCCCTCAAAACTCGCATATGTTTTTGATAAATGTTAAACTTTTTAAAGTTTAGAGGGAAGGGTCTTCTTGAAGCAAAATTCTGAAAGAGAAAGAAGTTTCAGATTTGTTGAATTTTGCATCAAGGTTTTTTGAAAAACAAAGACTTCTCTTTCTTTGAATAGGAATGTCGCACTGAGGCGTACAACAATGTCCATTTTTAGGATAAGTGCACTTTGTTGATGAAAATCATTTTTTCTTAGCACTTTCCTTTCTTTGAAAACTTGAGTTGTGCACTGTAAGGTATACACAAGTCATTTTGATGATGAGCACCGATTTTGATAGATTTAGAAAATCATTATGAAAAAACTTGAAAAAGTGGTGCTCAGAATATAAGAGAATTTTGTAAATCTAATTTATCATTAGATCAACAATCATGGTCTTGAGCTTAAAGATTTTGAAAGTTTTTCTAAAGAAAACTCAAGCCAGATAAGTGTTAGGTTCTTGTTTTAGGATAATTGCTCAAAAAATATTTGAAATCTTTGTTTGATTAAGCACTTTCCTTTCTTTGAAGCACGGGTCCTGAATTGATGTGTCCAGAAGCCATTCAATTAAGTCCTTATTTGAAATATTTTCGATTTGTTATACCCAGAATTAAGTTTTGAAAAGATTTCACTTTGAAGCACGGGTTGTAAACTGAAGTACTTACAAGCCATCGTAAAGAAACTTTTGAGAAACGACATGCTTTAGAAAACATTTTCGAAAACTCTCGCTCAAGCATCTGTACATGTCCGTATCATTGTTGAATGACATTTCTAGATACGTACAGAATATCGATTATACAAGAGACATGTCTTGAGAAGAATATTTTTGGATTTTTTTAATTTTAAAATGTTTTTGGATTTTTGAAAATTTTATATTTTTGTATTTTGTTTTTCAAAAATATATACAAAGAAGGATTGAAGAAAGAAAAAAAATTAAGCTTGGACAAGTAAAAGTGGAGTTAAAAGTGGAATAAGAAAAGGATTTCCACATGCGATGTTGGCGTAAAGTTCTTTACCACATTGGGTGTATGAACTCTCATCACTTTCACAAGTACCTGCATCCACAGAAGAAGACTTTGCACAAATAAGAGTGTTAGAAGTATATGTTTCCTCACATTGAGGGTGTTCACTTTCAATGGTTGTAGGGGTTGCTACTTCCTTATCCTGATGATTTTCACTATTATTTGTCTTGGTGCAACAATCAAGAATCTTTCCTGTGGGAATCCATCTAAGACCAAGTGTATTAAAAACTTTTCCCGTGGGAATCCACCTAAGGTAAGATCTAGACATAGTTTTCTTATCAGATGCAGCGGAAGTCTCAGTTTTTGAAAAACTACATCCTTTAGATATCCACCTATTAGGTTTCTTAACTTCTTGCTTCTTATCAACGGGTTTGTTTCGATTTGGTGTCTTAGTGGATTGTGTCTTGACACATGACTTTCCTTTCTTGATAAATTGTGCAATACATGCATCGTGATTAGCTAAAAAAACACATTTTTGACATGGACAGACAAATTCAACATTTTTGTTTAAAACTGCAACCGTAACGTTGTCACTACAGTCATTTGGCGATTGATTTTTATTCGAAGAAGGCTTTGAATTCATGGTGTTTTGATCTACGTGCCTAACATTCTATTTTGCTCAACTACTCTTAGATGCAATCCACTCCCTAGTGTTTTGTTGATTGTACCTAGGTAATGGTTTACTACCACTAGCAGTGCTTTGGAATCTTGTAGAATTCATCACACTAGGTTTTGTGCCTAAAATTCAGTCTTGTCGAAGTTGTGTCTTTTTCCTAGCTTCTTCTAGATGGTGATTGTGGACCATGTCGTTAGAACC
The DNA here is from genome assembly GCA_030686995.1 of Artemisia argyi. Lineage (NCBI taxonomy): Eukaryota > Viridiplantae > Streptophyta > Magnoliopsida > Asterales > Asteraceae > Artemisia > Artemisia argyi. The sequence continues at coordinate 103,394,475 of CM060700.1, forward strand.
AACAGATTCTTTAACAGTTTTTGTAGTTCCATTTGGTGTACTATTCCTAGAAGGGCCAGGTGCACTCACATTTGTGTTACTTGCAACAACCAATTTTTGTTTATCAACAATCTTTTCATTTTTACTTTGCTGGGGCAAGGGTGTTGGAGTGACTGGTTTTGTCAAATCCTTATTCTCATCGACTTTTGGAGCAAACCGTGAAATTGACATTTTTGGTTTTTGAACCGTGTTTAAAACATTTGGTTTCTCCGAAGTCGATGGTTTTGAAAACTTAGTTTCCTCACCCTTACTTTTTTGACTTTCAAGCTGAGCCCTCAAAAGATCATTTTGCTCTTTCATGCTCCTGAAGGCACGCTCATACGACAGTTTGTCATACTTGCATTCTTCCCTTTTTCGATCAAGTTGTTTAAAACATGACACATTTTCTTTTTCAAGCTTTATAAGAGCATTTTCATATTTGGAAACAATTTCGGAGGTCTCAGCTCATCGTCTTGAACCGAATATGTTTGTATGATGATAAACATTATATCAGTAGTCATATCGGCTTCGAAGAGAGAATCATTTAGGTTTTCCAAAACATTGATTTGCTCAAAAGATTCATTAGCCTTCTTTATCAGGGATTTGTGATCCGTGACGAAGTCAGCTGTTTCTTTCAAAAAAGCTTGTTCAAAATGAATTACTCAAGCATGTATGTTATTTATTTGAGGAGCAAATTCATTTTCTAGAATCTTTTTAAGCTATAAATGAACCGTGGAATTCCAGTTGATCTCATTAAGTCTCGTTTTAGATTCTAAAGTCGTTTTAAGTTGCCCAACTCTTGTTTTAAGATCATCAAGATATCCCCTTGCAGCACTTGTGTTAAAAGTGTTGTTTGAGGAAATCTGTTCCATGTTAGAAATTGATTTGGAAGCAACTACTTTCTTAGAAAACATTTTTGAGAATGGTCGTTTTATGGAAAACACTGATGGTTCTTTTTGTGGAACAAAATTAATTCCCAAAAGTTTGTTCAATTTGTTGTAATCAATCGGTTTCAAATCCTTTTGTTTCATTTTAGTAATGCTCTCTTCTACAAGTTCCATCGTTTCCACAGAATCCCGAACGACGGGAGGATCATGTTTGGTGTAAATCACATTACCATTATACAAAACATTCTGTTCTTGCTGAGCTTTCTTGAGATTACAAGGATTTGTGTTACCAAGAGCCATTTTATTTTTGGTATGGTAAATCGGAATAGTTTGATTTGAAATCATTTTCATTGTTTGACTTGACTGACCCGACTTAACCTCTAATTCTTCTAGATGTGCAATCATGTGTTCTGACTCTATGATTTTGTCCAAAAGTTTATCTTCTTTCTTTGCAAAGTCCTTTTTCAACTCATCCCTTTCTTTTTCAAGATTGGTATACGCTGTTTTTTGTTTTGAAAGTTGGTTTGTTAACTCAGAAATTTCTTGTTTTAAAGAGTTAATGGTTTTAGTTGAACTTATTTCAAGATTAGCAAACTTGTTTTTCCATTCCCTATCTTTAACAAGTAACTTCTTATAACCAATTTCAAGTTCTGACTCGCGTTCTTTGTGAATTTGAAAACTTTTTGCATTTTCCTTGTATCTCTCAAGCTCAGTGGTCAATTTCTCATTCGCGGCATTAACATCGCGATTGACCTTTTTCACTTTCTCGATTTCAATGCCACAATTATTTAATAATGATTCAAATAAAGCACGTGTTTCCTCATCATTCTCAGCATGCGGTGAAATGAAGCCTCCATTATGATTCACATCTGGAGTTGCTGAAGGAGTATTGCTACTACTTGGCGTGTCCAGGGATGTATCATAAGTGGGTGCTTGCTTCTCAGAATGTTGTTCCTCATGAGGAGACATATCAAATATATCATTATTATGACCTGTGTTAAAATTTGATACCTCAGATGGTGCATTGGTGTCATAAACAGGAAGTGTGTCAGAATCCGTGTCATACTTAGCTTCCTGAAGATTCGCCATGAATATGCAGTTCGCATCGATATCCTCTCTGTCTTCCATTTCATCCATAAGAGCCATAAAATCATGTTCCTTTGCATTCAACTGAAACCCTACCTTTTCTTTTTGTGCCAACAGTACTGCTTTCTGCAAATACTCTAGATCTTTCTTGTTCTGCTTAGTAGGACAGTTTCTTGCCATATGACCTACTCCTTGACAGTTGAAACATTTTACCAGATTACTCTGATTCACATTTCCATAATTCCCAACAACTGGAGCTACCACATTCCTATTCTGATTACCCATTGCCTGATTGCCAACATTCTGACCCCTCTGATTTCCAACAAACTGACCCATCTGATTCCCTGCATACTGACCGTACTGATTCCCTGCATACTGACCCAATTGATTCTGCATATTCTGATTACCCATGTGAAATCCAGTAGCATATCCCTGTTGATTCCCTATAACTCCAACCATTTGGCCTTCATTGCCCATATTAAAACTCGGCTGAGCAATTTGCTTGTTGCGAGTGTTCGATGAAATCCTTTGGTTGTTGTTAGTTGTTGTAGAATAACTTCCTTGGAATGCCTTTGTCAGAAAAGCAAACGCTTGTGTCAAGGCTGCAGTAGCTTCATCATTGTCAGTGAATTCTGGTTCTTGGAACTGTGGGTATTGTTGTTGTTGAATAACATGTTGTTATTGTTGTGGGTAGAACTGTTGTTGGTAGACAGGTGTTGGTTGTTGAATGTAGGATGGTTGCATGTAGTTGTGAGTGGAAGATGATGATGGTGGTTGTGCGTTCACTGGTAAAGGTGCTGGTGTATTAGCCATTAATGCTAGAGGATCATGCTTTTTAGCAAGCAATTCAGCCCTTACTTCATTAGCTTCAGCTTGATTTTGCTTCAAGAAGTCCTACAGCTGATCATAAGTCACTTCATGCAAATTCTTTGTCTAATAAACAATAGTGATGTATCTTCCCCATTCTGGTTGCAACTCATTCAGAAAATTGGTGTTGTTAGCAATATTTGTCTGACTGAGGTTGTGTCTTGATAAATCTTTCATGATCTTATAGAACCTGTGGTAGTACGAGTCTATTGATTCACCAGGAATTGAAGTAAACTGGCAAAGTTCCTTAAGCAATTGTGTTTCCATTTCCTGTTTCCCGATGTCTGTCCCATACATTAATCTCTTGACTCTTTCCCAGACTGCATGAGCACTTACTTCACTATCAACAGTAGTATAAATGGTTTCAGGTAAACCAAGAACGATGTAATGAAATGCCGGATCATCAGCTTCAACCTGTTTTTTGTCTTCCACAGTATATTCAGTCTCATTCTGATCTCTGTAGTATGGTTGTACTGGGGGGGTTCCATTTGGATCTCCAGGGTCTAGGACTTGTATTGGTTTGAAGGGTCCATCCACAATAGATTTGACAAGAAGTGTTCCATTTGTTTTGCTCTTAAGATACCTGATACGTGGGAATCGCACCAGGCTTTACCTCTCAAGGGATCTTGAGAAGCTTACAACCCCCACCAGGAAGTGTACCTGATCGTTTTAGTATAGTATAGTGACAAGTACCGGGGGATTGATCGTTCAGCTTAGGAATAGTGTCGCTAGGATTAGAAAGCCTAAATACTAGTTCTAAAGGTGAGGGATGATTATTTTTGTATTTTTATATTTTTATGAAAGCAATTAAAATCTCGGGGTTTGAAGGATTTGGGCGGAATGAGTTGCTAATCAACTAACCCAATACTAAAGATGCAATCAAAATAAAATACTAGAAAAGAAAATAAACTAATTATACTAAGGTTGTGAGCAGTAAATGGAGAAAATGTGTTTACTTAGATTTCACTACTCCCAAGACATCTTTTACACGTTAATTACTTGTTATAATTGCATAGATGACGGATCGTATTCCTAATACCATTCATGGGGTGGCACACATAACTCCCCAATTCTATGAGCTCTTATCTCCTCCTACACCATGCCCGGCACAACTATAGGGATTGTAAACAGTGGCTCATGCATTAAATACAACCAATAAAGACCTAGTGCGCCTCGGTTCATGTTTCTTAAGACGTTCAAGCATGTTACCAATTGGAGATCTGCCAGTTTTCTTAAGCCTAACATATAAATCATTCATCCAAGACAAGAATAAACAAGTAATCAACACATAATTAACATCAAGGTTTCATTAGATCTAAGCAAACACAAGATAGATCTAGCCTAGCATGATGGAATTAAGATAAGAACAAGATATAGACAACCAACACATAGACATATTGATTGAATTAAAGGAACACTTATCTCAATTACAATGCAAGGTATCAAGGGTTTGGAACCCTTGAAAACCTGTAATAGTTGCACCAAAATCGTACTTAGGGTTTCTCCAAAACTTCTCTCTTTTTAATGTGAAAATTAGAAAACTATATATAGAAAAATAGGTCTGACGGCGTCAAGACAAACATTGTGACGCCGTCACCTCGCCTCCAAAACTATTCTCGGACTGCCTTGATCTATATTTGACGCCGTCAAGACTTAATCATTTCCAGGCCGTCATGACTTTTAACTCTTGACGCCCTACCTTCGTGACGCCGTCAAATCTGTACTGGGTCGTCATGGACTTCTGCTCTTGACGCCGTCAGAGAATTGCTCTTGACACCGTCACCTACTGTTCCCAGCATGGAAAATTAAGACTTTGGCGTTTTCTTCACTTTTATGCTCCAAAAACGTCTGAATTGCTTCCTTTTCCAGATTTCTCTCCCAAAGTACCTAAAATCACAAAAGGAACGATTTAGGGCAATATTTGATCAAATAAATTCGAATTCGGGCTTAAATGACACCCTAAAAACGGATCATTTTTCGCCTCATCATATACCCTTACACTTGAGATTTGCTTGTCCTCAAGCAAATGCGCTTTTATTCTACTCAAAAGACAAGTTAGGGGTCATTTAACACTAATATAAAAGTAATTACAACAAATAATCGTTCCACTAAAGACCAATAGACAAGCACGGAGGTCATATACTAGCACCTCACAAATAGTGTTTAGATACTCACATCTCTCGGGTGTAATAAAGTGTAAATTACAATATGGAAACGGAAGATATCTCTCACTATCTGTCATAGCAAAATAGATTACCATAGTCTTGGGAAAGGATCAAACTTTCACCACATGGCGTAAGCACCTAGGATAAACTATCAAAGAGGTCTTTTAAAGGGTTGTAACGTTAGGTGTAGGGATATGAAATACCCGGTTTTGTTGGATAAAGGAGGTTTTACTGGTGGCGAGTTAACAATCTTGGTTAATTACATGTACAATGTGGCGTTGCTAAGCCAAGACTAGACTCGACTTAAGCTAATAAATGAAAAATAAGAAAAACATAAAATGAACATAGAATAAAAAGGGATGGTAGTCCGTATGTTTTTTCTCTTTTTCCCTTTTCTATTTTTTTTTTCTTTTTCTTGATTTTTTTTTTTTTTTTTTTAGACATACACTCTTACCCTACCATCCAAAATAATACATCATAGGGAATGAACATTTCCCTTACACTTGAATCTTTACATACTTTACATTTAACTAAACTAATGACTCGAATTAAGAAAATCAAAACACTTGGAGCACTTTTAAAATTAACGTACATATGGGGTAATAAATGATGTTCTTCCCCATTACTCCATAAAATAAGTACTTACCCATGAGTCCCAATCGTCCCAAAACAATATGTACAAGGATATGACTCGACTTAGCAACCATGTAATCAATTAGATAGTTAACTTAGGGTTTAACAAATAACAATAATGCACTAAAAATGAGCGCATACACGGAAGGCTAAGGCGATTTGGTTGTACATTTAAGTGGGGTGTAACAAATTCTTCCTTTAAGTAAAATGCTTAAAGTTAGAAACGAAAAGATAGGCTCGGAGGGGTGTACTAGGGGTTTCGTGTACTAAAAATGAGTACAACGCTAAAGGTGTGGGAAAAATTAGTTGACTTAACTAGCCAAGTAATATGACTTAAATGGTCAAGTAATTGTAATACGGGTTTAACACAAGGGTGATCCTAATGCCTCTTATCATGTAGTAAATCCTACTACACGAATGTAGTCTCACTAGCGGTCTCGGGATGCATCACTAACGCAAGTTCTAGAATCTAAATGCTACCGGTACACTCATAAGCACTAATAATAAATGCTTTTCCTATCAAATCTAAAGGCGAACCTCACATATTTGGGTGGAAAATTTTTCTGAATATACGGTTATGTGCTAGTCATACAATCTCCAACCCATGAGATGCTTGCTATGGCTAAAGTTTCACTCCTAAATGTTGTAAAAAAATTTAAATTTGGCGATAAAATTACACTAACAAGTATTTCTCATAGTTTTATTACACATCTACCATTAAACAAAAGAAACTCAAGCGAAAGTGCATATGTAAGGTATCATCTTTTTACCCTCCCCTTACACTTAAGATGAACATTGTCCCCAATGTTCAAGTAAAGAATGTAAAAGTGAAAAAGTAAAGAGAATGAAATCAAATACTCCCCTGATTCGCTCGGTATGGATAATAGAGTGGCCAGGTTAAATCTTCCTCCAAGAAAATGAACAATCAAAGCTTCCCTTCCAGAATGTAAATCATCTTCTTGTCATACATAACCTGTAAATCCTGATAAAATAGACAAGACAACCTCGCGTAAAATCGGCGGCATCCTATATAAGTTACTAAATCCTAGAAAACAAGATAAGATATAATGCTTGTGGAATGAAGTTTGCAGATCTCCTGGAGATTATAAAACTTAATAATTCACAAAAACCATAAGACTCCGTTAGAAAAACAAAACCGGTAAAATTTCCAGATTTTTACACCTGACGCCGTCAAGAGTAAACTCCTGACGCCGTCAGAATTGACCTACAGAAATCCTTATGTTAAGTTTCCGGAAAATTTCTGGAAAAACTTGGTCCTACTTCCTGGAAAATCCTGCAAAACTTCATTATGACTCAATACGAGCATTTGACTCTAACAAATACGAATACACATGTTCATTTAATATTGTGGAGAATCATGATCGGTTTGTTTCTTAAAAACATATTTGGGGTTTCCCCTTACACTTATATTTTGCAAAAATACCTTTAGGTGGAGTTAGGACTAGGCCAAAACAACAAAGTAAAGTATTTCCACTAGTTAGTTTAGAAACATGATCTACCAACAATAAAAATTAAGCATGCATACGGAAGCAAATAACAAACAAAAAAATAAGATCACACAAAACATGGGTTGCCTCCCAAGAAGCACTTTTTTTTATTTACGAGTCTTGTAGCTAGACTCAAGGTCATGGGTTACGTTTTCCTTTCCCACTTTTGTGCTAACTCAAAACATCTAACCCAATTCTCATCACGCTTGTATTCTGGGCCTAGATTCATGCAACCCGAATAATATGTTCTCCTCCTCTCATAATGGGCTTCATCGGTAATTCCATCTTCCTTAACCTCATAGGGTCGAATTTCATCAATTTGTAGATTTTTTATGCCCTTTAATTCTTCCTTCATGTGAGGCATCATGAAAGTGACCTTCTCTACCCCATCAGTAAACTGCGCTATCCCCTTCTCATGGTCGTGATACATCCTAGTGTTCTCAACAAAAGGTTGTCCTAAAACTACTTCTCGAAGGTGTGGATCAATAATGCCCCTAACATCTTCTAGGATTACAAAGTCTCATTAATAAGTAAAATTTCCTATAAAGATGTGTACCCCTTTAACTCTCCTGACAAAGTTACATAGCCTATTAGAATTGTAAGGGTCTTTTCTAGGGCTTAACCTTTCGTTCATTATCCAATTGTAATAGAGCCTAGACATGATGTTCATGGGTGCTTTTAAGTCAATGTATGTATGCTCTCTAGACATGTACCTAATCATGCAAGGAATTTTTATGTTCCTGAAGTTATACCTCTTAATCCATGGTGTCTTTCTGTATTTTAAGGGACAAGGATGTTGTAAAAGGAACCTATGGTAACTCAACTCATCCGGGGTTGGAGCGAAGTCTGTAAACTCAATTTTCATTTGGAGAGGCTTAATGAATTTCTTAAATGTGTTAGCTTCTCTCTTTCTTTTTTTATGCGCAATAAGCCTCATGCTAATTTCGAAACGGCGATTCTCAAATTCCATAATGACCACACTAGTACAAACAAAAACACGAAGAAATAAGATAGACTAAAGAGAATCTAAAAATAAAAATAAAATCTTACTAGAAAGGAATCTAGCAAGTAGACCTAATAAAAAGAAATTCTAACCTAGACAATAACTATTCCCCGGCAGCGGCGCCAAAAACTTGATACGTGGGAATCGCACCAGGCTTTACCTCTCAAGGGATCTTGAGAAGCTTACAACCCCCACCAGGCAGTGTACCTGATCGTTGTAGTATAGTATAGTGACAAGTACCGGGGGATTGATCGTTCAGCTTAGGAATAGTGTCGCTAGGATTAGAAAGCCTAAATACTAGTTCTAAAGGTGAGAGATGATTATTTTTGTATTTTTATATTTTTATGAAAGCAATTAAAATCTCGGGGTTTGAAGGATTTGGGCGGAATTAGTTGCTAATCAACTAACCCAATACTAAAGATGCAATCAAAATAAAATGCTAGAAAAGAAAATAAACTAATTATACTAAGGTTGTGAGCAGTAAATGGAGAAAATGTGTTTACTTAGATTTCACTACTCCCTAGACATCTTTTACACGTTAATTACTTGTTATAGTTGCATGGATGACGGATCGTATTCCTAATACCATTCATCGGGTGGCACACATAACTCCCCAATTCTATGAGCTCTTATCTCCTCCTACACCATGCCCGGCACAACTATAGGGATTGTAAACAGTGGCTCATGCATTAAATACAAATAAAGACCTAGTGCGCCTCGGTTCATGTTTCTTAAGACGTTCAAGCATGTTACCAATTGGAGATCTGCCAGTTTTCTTAAGCCTAACATATAAATCATTCATCCAAGACAAGAATAAACAAGTAATCAACACATAATTAACATCAAGGTTTCATTAGATCTAAGCAAACACAAGATAGATCTAGCCTAGCATGATGGAATTAAGATAAGAACAAGATATAGACAACCAACACATAGACATATTGATTGAATTAAAGGAACACTTATCTCAATTACAATGCAAGGTATCAAGGGTTTGGAACCCTTGAAAAACCTATAAAAGTTGCACCAAAATCGTACTTAGGGTTTCTCCAAAACTTCTCTATTTTTAATGTGAAAATTAGAAAACTATATATAGAAAAATAGGTCTGACGGCGTCAAGACAAACATTGTGACGCCGTCACCTCGCCGCCAAAACTATTCTCGGACTGCCTTGATCTACATTTGACGCCGTCAAGACTTAATCATTTCCAGGCCGTCCTGACTTTTAACTCTTGACGCCCTACCTTCGTGACGCCGTCAAATTTGTACTGGGTCATCATGGACTTCTGCTCTTGACGCCGTCACCTACTGTTCCCAGCATGGAAAATTAAGACTTTGGCGTTTTCTCCACTTTTATGTTCCAAAAGCGTCCAAATTGCTTCATTTTCCAGATTTCTCTCCCGAAGTACCTAAAATCACAAAAGGAACGATTTAGGGCAATATTTGATCAAATAAATTCGAATTCGGGCTTAAATGACCCCCTAAAAATGGATCATTTTTCGCCTCATCAATAGCGCATCATACGACTCGCCCATTGTGAGTATCCACCCTTTAACAGCATGGGAGGTCGATTTTCGGCACCGGCAACATGAATATCTTGTTGTGTTGCCATGGATTGACTTCTAAGTAAAAAGTTGTTCTTAGGATCTTTTGAAAGATAACAAAGGTTGTTGTTATAGATAAGATGGTTTTGGTGAAGTTGAAAATTCGTTCTTGGTAATTATTTTAGTGATTTCGTATTTTCCCTCCAAAAATAAAATTTTGAAAATTTTTCTCGCCTAAATTTGAAAATCACTATTAAATGCAATTCTAAGGTTACTAGAAAAATTTGAGTTCTAAAAATTTTGACGCCAAATTTTACCGAAAAAATTTGAATTTTGGCCTAAAAATTTGAATTTTCGGCCGAAATTTTTAACGTTATACCAAACTTTGAATCTCGCATAAAAATTGAACGGTTAGTCTCCTGTAAAAAATATATTTTACTTAAATTTTCCCGCTAAAAAACTCGGTAAGATTCTTGATGTGTAACTCGGTATGTTATGATGTTTGTCTAACTCGATAAGTCCATACCTCAACTTAACTCGGTAAGTATTATAGAAAGTGAAACTCGGTATGTATTCTCTAACTCGGTATGTCTTAATGTTCTGTCTTAACTCGGTAGGTTTTAGAATATCTGTCTAAACTCGATAAGTTCTGAAATAAATCGTAACTCGGTAAGAAGACACAATTTGAGCAGAGTTTCCCCTTGATATGAGCCATAAAGAACCTTACTCGATGTACGATAAGGTAAAGGCTAACTCGCCAATTTATACTAAACTCGCTAGTTTCACAATCAGTCCTAACTCGCTAACTCGACAGAAATTTATCCAAACTCCCTAAAACCTAAGTCGACAGAAATTAATCCAAACTCGCTAAGAATTAATCCAAACTTGCTAAGAATTAATCCAAACTCGGTAGCACCTAGATCCTAACTCGCTGAAATGACATTCTAACTTGCTACAAGACACCCTAACTCGAAAAAAAATTTCCTAACTCGAAAACTTTTTTCTAACTCTATAAAATCATGATGAACAGTAACGAGATTAATAAAAAACCAATTTTTCACCCAAAAAACGATCTAAAACAACATAAAATTATCCCTAGGCAATTGATACCACTTGTAGGACCGTAGAACAACCTAAATCACTATTGAATGAAGCCTAAATCTTAGAGAGAGAAAGTAAGTAGAGAGAGTGTGGGAACTCTAGTGTGTGAAATAATGACCTTGATATAACTAAGAGAACCAACCTCAAAATGAGGTATTACAAGAGTATTTATACTAGTAGTCTAGGGAATCACTTATCTTTTACCTTATTACATTAATGGCCCTTAGACTTTTACAAAACATGAATACTAAGCATAAACTTCATCATAATGATATTCTAAAGCAACCTATTACTACACATTAATGACCGACACTTTTTATAAATAAAAATACGATTCTAACAAAGTGTGTGTATAAAGATTGTATGGGAAGTTGGTAGATTGGGAGAATATTGTGTGGGAGTATGTGAAGATTGTGTGTGAGTATAGGGAGACACAAGGTACACATTGTAAGATGGGTGTAAAAGAATATTGTAAGAGAATGTTGGGAATGATTTTGGGAAGGATTGTGGGAGATTTGGTTTTGTTGTCTTTTGTAAAATGAGATTAAGAAGAAGATTAAGAAATAATCTAATTATCATTAAAAAGAAAAAGTTTAGACAATTAAGATTATGAGTTGAGAAAATCATAGGTTACTTATAAGTTCAAGTAATACAACGTCGAGAATCCATAGTTTCATATCTCGTGACTTTCCATGACTCGACGTTCTCAACTAATACCTTGGTTCAAACAAGTTAAGTGCTTTGCATTTATGTAAAGCATAACCCAAGTGGGAAAGGATGCGTTTACGCAAAGTGACCTTTGACTTAGTTTGACCAATAAGGGAGTAAACCCATTACGTAATTAGAGAAGACGTAAGCATGGGGTATGAGAATATGGAAGCTCTCACATGATGTTACGTGAAATATATAAGCTTCCTAAGTTTAGAAAAGCCTTGGCTAGAGGCGATAGTTAGAAAACATGAGTTGGCGTTTTCCCGTAGGTGGGTGCTTTAAAAGTTGGATCTCTCTAATCCCAAAACTCGTTTCGAGTGTTCTCAATTAAGCACGTAACATATTCATTCCTGTATTGAAAGATCCACATTTGTCGGGTAAGGGGAAAGCCGACTTTGAAAATTCGCCCGGAGTAATACAGACTCCTGGCGCATCATCCGCGCGTTGACGCGCGAGAAGCACGCCAGCAGCAGCTATTGGCTCCGGCAATTTTAGGCTACCGTTTGTTATTTTATGTGTTTCGATGGTTTATTTGTCATCATTAAAACATAAAGAGATCTTGATCATGTTGCCTCAACAATCTCCCCCTTTTTGATGATGACAAATAAAGTCCAAAAGCAAATAAAATTACCAAACGTAGCGAAGACAAAGCGCGCCTTTGGTGTAGCTTGCGTCTTGGCCTTTGCCTTGTAATTTGGTGAAGCCGTTAACATTTCTTGAATGGTCTTCATGCTCTTGCTTTCTTTCTCCCCTTTTGTCAAATCAAAAAGGTGGGACTTCCATTGAATGGGAAAGTAGCTTGTTCCAAAAGCACCAGAACGTGCTCCCCCTTGAACATAGCTCCCCCTAGATCGTTGATCCTGCTTGTTTCAAGGCGGGGTTCCATGGGTCAAGAGCCTCACCTTTGCGGTGGCCTAGCTACACAACATGCAACAAACGAGAAATCCTCACATGTGAAAGTTCCAAAAATGGGTTAGGTTACCATTTGGATACTTGCAACATGGATTAGTCCACAAGAATATATAGATCATATGTAAGACAAAGCATAGGTTAATCCATAAACATTAGACATAGAACACAACAAAGTTTCAAGCATGATATGACATGCAACACAAATACAACGATTATTCAACAATTATAGAGATCCTAGATGCAATACACATAGAACAATGTCTCAAGAGATCATAACCAACCAAGCACAAGTTACACAAACACATCAAAGATCCTTGCAAGAGATGTAGGTGGCCCAATAGGTGATGAAATTCTTTAGAACCCCGAACTTCGACCGGCTTTCAGGACATTGACGTTTGGTGGCTTGGTAGGTTTTGTAAGCAAGCCGTTTGTGGGTTGGTAAGGAGGCCACATCATCAACCACTTCATTCTCACTAATGACATCTTTTGAAGCATTCCATGCATGCTCATCAAACATCTCATTAACAATATATTCCATTCGTCCAATTGGATCCATAAAAGCTTGTTAAGATGTGGAAGCTATGTTTGCAGGAAGCTCAAGGTCAACATCGGCTCGATCAAGACTGTTTGCGTTGAAATTGGAAAATGATGGTTCCACCACCTCACAATCAGGCCAATTCTCAGCATGCTCGGGATGTTCATCTTTGATGTGCTCAAACAATGTGGTGAGAAGGCGAGCATAGGGGATCAATCTCTTGTTTCCACCAAGCTTATCCATTCTTTTTGCCATGAAATAGGCAAAGTTGAATGGTGTTTGGGTCTCAATGCAATAAAGCATATACCCAACAACAATAGAGACGTTTCCTCTTGCTCCCAGTTTCACAAACACGTTTGATGTCAAAACATATTCCCATGCATGGAGCTTGTCACGCAAGTTTGATTGAGCCCAATGAAGATCGGCCCCGTCATGACATTGATATTGAGGCTTGAATATGGTGTTTTGTACTTCTTCCGCATTGATCCTACCTTCCTCAGAAGAGTGATAGATATGGTACTTCTTGAATTCTCTCGTCTATGTTGAATCGGTGTAGAGCAGGATCCCGTTTGAGTTGATTCCAAGGACATTTGCAAGCTTTTCCAAAGACCATGTGTAGTTATGCCCATACATTTGGAAGTTGAGAGTGAGTTCGGCGGCGTTGAATTGATAGCGAGCATAGAACTCTTGAATGTGAAGAGGATAGATCGCGGGAGGTAGAATAGCAAATGGCAAGCAACCCGCATTAATAAAGGGTTGTCTAAGCCCCGTTATTCGAATGAAGTCTTGGTCACAATAACGTCCTTCATGATAGGCACGGTTTTCAAATGGTTTGTAGACATTGACACTACGAGCACATCGGACCTTTTCCATGAATTGCTTAGTATCACATCGTTTACCCATTGTTCCTATCAAAATAACACATAGTGTGTTTACATATATGTAAAATCAAGGATGGAAACGAAAATAACAACATCATGTCTGGCGCGTTGCCCGCGCGTCAACGCATTGGCAGCGCGCCAGCCTCGCAAAAATATTTGGGTTTCCCTCGAAAATTCAAGATTTTGAAAATTTTTGAAAAGAAAGAGTGAATTAGTTACATATAGACTCTTAATAAATCGAAAAACACAAAACCCCTTTGATTAACTCACCAGAAAAATCACAATTCAATTTTGTTGTAAAATTCTTAGAAAATTTTGCCATAGTTTCCCTTGTAACTTGCACTTTTCCCATATGTGATAAATCAATTTTAAGATCAAACAAAAATTTTCAATGATACCCTATATATATATATATATATATATATATATATATATATATATATATATATATATATATATATATATATATATATATATATATATGTCTCAAAATAATAAGCAAAATCAAGAATAAACATAACAATGGAACAATGGAGATCAAGACTTATCAAGATCTTCAAGGAAAGAAGAATGTAGGATTGAGGAAGGATTGAAGATGAAAATGAGTATGTGTGTGTGTGTGGGTGGTCGGCAGCAACAAAAGGAGAGGAGATGGAAATGTTTGTTTGGTGTGTGAATTTAAGATATTGAAGTAGGGACCCATGAAATCTTATGTGGTCCAATGAGAGTGACCTATTGAAGTTTTTTTTTTAGGATAAGATGAGATGCGATGGAAGGATGTGTTAGAGTATGTTATTTATTTATATTGGACCATCATGAGTTATCAAAGAACAATTATTTGTTTCTTGGTTCGGGTGTTACAAAGTATATTTTTAATATTGAGTACAACTCAATTTTGAAACCAACTTGACGGAATAAACAACTTTATTCCCGATGTTCTATCATTCCGAGACCTAATCTAAGATAATTAAAGGTTTCGTGTTTTAAAGGTTTTGTTAAGATATCTGCAACGTTGTCTTCGGAGGTAACCTTTTTTAAAAGAATATTTCCCTTTTGAACGTTATCACGTAGAATGTGGTGACGGATTTCGATGTGTTTCATTTGAGAGTGATGGACGGGATTTTTATTAAGGTCAATAGCAACTTTGTTGTCACACAATACAAGAACATCTTGTAAATAGATGTTGTAGTCACTAACCACTTGCTTCATCCACAAAGTTTGTTGACAAGCCCTTCCGGCTGCAACATATTCGGCTTCGGTAGTGGATATAGCTAAAGCAGTTTGTTTCTAACAAGATCATTGTGTTAGACATTCTCCTACATAGGTGCATACGCTACTAGTACTTTTTCTATCAATGTAGTCGCCGGCATGATCGGAGTTAGTGTAAATACTAATTTCAATCCTTGAAGCTTTTGGGTACCAAACACCTAGATAAGGTGTGCTTTTTAAGTATCTAAATATCCGTACTACGGCATTCATGTGAGATTCCTTGGGGTTTTCTTGAAATCGTGCACATAAGGATACACTAAACATGATGTCGGGTCTACTAGCGGTTATGTGTAGTAGATTTCCTATCATACATCGATATTTAGAGCTATCAACCGAAATCCTTCCTTGTCCAAGGTGAGTTTTAGATCTGTTGCCATTGGCGTTTTGATGGATTTAACATTTTCAAAATCAAATTTTCTAAGAGACTCTTTTAAATATTTTGATTCTGAGATGAATGTGCCATTGTTACTTTGTATGACTTGTAAGTTAAGTATGGACTTAAGATCTCCTAAGACATTCATGTTAAATTTCTCATGCATACGCTTAATGAACTCGTCATGCAATGCTTGGCATGTAGATCCAAAGACAATATCATCTTCAAAGATTTGAATGACTATTTGATGCTTGTTTTTATCTTGAAGAATAACGACTTATTCTTCATGCCTCTTGCATATTTATTTTCAACAAGGAAAGATATTACACTATTATGCCATGAATGATTTTCTAGTTCAAGTCCATGCAAGACTTTCTTCATTTTAAAAACATGATTAGGTTTTTGAAAGTTAATAAATCCCGGTGGTTGGGTAACATATATTTCACTATGGATGACTCTAATAAAAGCATTTTTGACATCCATTTGTTTAAGTTTAATCATGCTACTACATGCATACGCAAGAAGAATGCGTAAAGACTCTATTTGTGCAACCGGGGCAAAAATGTGATTAACGGGTTTTTCAACTTGATCAAAATCATTTATTACTAATTTAGCTTGATTTTCACAAATTGTTTCATTTTCATGCAAGGTGCTACTGAAAGACCATTTTAATTCTAGAGGGGTGCAAGCATTAGGTAATGGAACTAATTCCCAAACATCGTTGTGTGTGAGTTGATCTATCTCAATATGCATTGCCATAAACCAATTTTCGTTACTAATAGCTTCCTCAAAACATTTTGGCTCTAAAGTTGATATGAATGCAAATGTATTGTTTTGAGCTTGTGCTATAAAATCATTTTCATTGTTATGATCTATTATTTCAACTAGATTAGTGCGATTAAAATTTTGACTTTCATCATTATTCTCTCCTAGTTTATCTTCTTATGGCAAGCATGTTTCTTCGTCAAAACTTACATCAAGTGTCTCAATGATTTTAGAGGTCTCCTTATTATAAACTTTATACGCCTTTGATGTATGTGAATATCCTAGGAAAATTCCATTATGTGTTTTAGATATTATGCATTTACAACCAAAGATTTTAAAATATCCTAATGATGGCCTTTTCCTCCTAAGAATCTCATAAGGTGTTTTATTACTTGTTTTAGTAATTGATGTTCTATTCATAATGAAGGATGCGGTTTCTATAGCGTGACACCAAAACTTTTTTGAGATAGATTGTTCGTTAAGCATAATACAACACATTTCTTGCAAGCGCCGAATCTTTATTTCAACAATCCCATTAGTTTGAGGAGAGTCAGAAGATCGGAAATTATGTAAGATTCCATTTTTATCGCAAATATCTCCAAATTGTACTTTTTTATAAAAGTTTCCACCGAGACTCGTTTGAATAGATGTAATACAACAACCATGTAGATTTTGTAGGCTTTTTCCTAAGTTTTTGAACTTTTCGAAAACTTCATTTTTAGATTTCAGAAATTTTATCCGTGTATACCTTGAGAAGTCATCAATAACAACCAAAGTATAGAAGTTTCCTTCATAGCTTTAAGTGGTTGATGGACCGAATATGCCTAAGTGAACTAATTCCAAGACCCTTATACTTGAGATGTTATCATTATTAAATTTTTGACTTGCATGGACTTGATTTCCTAATTTACATACATTGCAAGAATGATAAGCATAATCTAGCTTAGGCAAATTTCTAACTAATGCTTTAGAAATTAACTTAAGAATTACCTTCATGCTAGCATGTCCTAATCTTTTATGCCAAAGTGTATAATCATCTCCAAAAACGCTAATGGAGGATTTAAATGTCTTTTCAGTGTGTAGTTCACAAGCATTGTTTGTCATACACATGTCTTCTTGACATACCTATAAAACAAACATGAAACTCAAACACTCGGTCCCTATTTTCTTATGGGTCCACTGAGGTTAGCATAGAACACTTCCATGTTATACATTCTCGGATCTTGGAGTAAGTTACAAAGTATCTTAAGTCCAAATTCGGAGAATATTTTCCAAGGAGTGTCTTGAGAAGAGGGCTTAGAATTATTTGGTCTTAGAGGCCTTTTGTTTGGGTAATTTTTTTTTTATTAAACCCCCTTTTATTTTGAGGAGAGTGTTGACTATGATACTTGTTTTTTGAATGAGTCTTATGTGTTTTGAATGTATCACACTTACTATGAGTGATGGGTTTGTAAAATTGTTTCATCTCATTAACACTTAAGATTGGTACTTGAATACCATATGGACTAGAAACATGTGTTTGAGGTATTCTAGGTATAGAATTAGGACAAGGCAAATTTTCATTTACTTTAGTGTCTATTTTTTGTTTCGCTAAGCTTTCAAATTTTTCAAGATCTTCCTTACCTTGACATGAAACTTTATTTTCTATGTTTATGCTACTTTTCTTAAACTTTGAAAAACTCATAGCTTCATCTTGAAGTTTAGACACATTATTTTTCAAAGAGTCAACCACATGTGTATTTTTTCACAACTTAAGCATGGTTCAACCACCTCTTTGGCTTTGATCTTCTTAATTTCAAGTTAAAGCTCATTTGCTCTACTAGCTAATTTATTCGTCTCTTGTTGTAAAATGCTTTTCTCTTGAAGTAGAGCTTTTATTTCTTTAATCCAATCATTATTAATTCTTACTAATTCAAGATTATCTTTTTCTAATTCATTAGCATCTAATGTTTTGTTTGAACTAAAGGGATCTAGATGTACCTTTGGAGACCCTAAACCAATGAAGCATGATTCATTCCTTTCTTTGTTATCTTCGTCATTGCTATAACTCCAAGTGTCTTCAAATCCAATCACTGGATTCTTCATGCATAGATCTTCATAATCAAATGTATTCACCCCAAAGAGCACATGTTCTCTTGAGCCATGGATCTATACTCAACTTTACCAAAAATCTTTGTTAGGATTTTAGATTTTTGGAAAAGAAGTTTTTGACTTAAAACGACTTCTCGGGAAGGTATTAACACTCAAAAACTTGAATATTCCGCTCTGATACCAATTGTAGAACTGTAGAGGGGGGGGTGAATACGGTTTCTTTGGCTTTTAGAACGTTTAAAAACTTTAAGCCTAGAAGAACACCAAGTGGTCTAGAAGAGAACTACCACTATCACAAGCACAATACAAAGTATATAAAGCGCGTAAAAGACACCACGATATATACTGGTTCCGGATGGGGGGTTTAGACCATCCGTACACGATACTATTCAACTAGTATAATCCTTTCGGTGGACTATAAACCTTTACAATTCACTCTACCAATATTCAACAATATTGATGCTCACAAAGAAGGAGTTACTCCCACGGTATTCTGCCCTCGGAAAGCACCCAAAAGAATCTCATGATTCAACTTCACCTAAGGGTCACCAAGACCACTACCAAGACTTCCCACCGGAAGTATCAAACCCCAACTAGATCCCCAATGATCTAGGCTTGGTCACTAAGACACAAGACATCCCTTACAAACAATTGAATGAATGAATAAGTGTTTGTTCAATCAAGCCCTAACCTAACCTAGAGACTCGATTGTAATAGAAAGGGTATAAGGAAGAAGACCCTGGACACAATCACAAGAGTGGATTAGGTTCTTGTGATTCTTCCCTTGCAAGGAGATGTGTTCTTTCAAAGATGTTAGAGTCAGAATCAACACCACAAGCTAGATAGAAAGATTTGAGAGTGTTTGGAGAGAAAGAATGCAGAGAGAAAGAGTAATGGCAAGGGGTGAGGAATACAAGAGGCAAGGGAGGTATTTATAGGCCAAGACCCAAACTTGGGATTAATTTACCTAGGCCGGCGCATCACCCACGTGTTGACGCGTGGGCAGCGCGCCAGGCGTCTGTGAAAAAATCCCAAGTGTTGGGTGTTGTATCTTATAAATATCTAACCTTGCTAAACCCCAATTGTACTTCACACTAAACCTTAACATTAATCAATCTAAAGTTTACCAATTCAAATAGCCAATTTGGAAAATGTTTTGTGAAGTGTTTATAAGAAAACCAAATACCAAGGGTAGAAGAGTAGAAAGGGTAATTTGGTAGGGGTAGAAATGGTATTCCTCACATGTCATAATAGAGAAGAGAATATGCCATGGGATATTCCAAAGGTGTATTCCTTTGCTTGGGGGGAAAGAATGAGATGGAGGGTTGAGATGAGATGGTTTGAATTGGATGGTAGAGATCAAAGGGAGCCTCCTTTGGTTTTCAAATTATTTGGCATGTGGGAAATATGGAGGGTTGAGATGTGTTTATTTGAAATGGATGGCTAGGATCAAAGGGAGCCTATGTTTGGATTTCAAATTTATTCCCATGTGATGAAATAGAGGGGAGGTAAGTTGTATGTGAGTTGATATGTGTAAGGAATAAGGATTGTGTAAGAGATTTGGATATGATAGGATATGGTGAATCTTGGTGAGTTGGCAAGTGTGTGTAGAGAAGAGATGGTTGTGAGATTAGTGTGTGTATTTTGAAATCAAGTGTGTGTACATAAGGTGTATAAGTGTGTGTATAAAAATTGTGTGGGAAGTTGGTAGATTGGTAGATTATTGTGTGGGAGTATGTGAAGATTGTGTGTGAGTATGGGGAGACACAAGGTACACATTATAAGATGGGTGTAAGAGAATATTGTAAGAGAATGTTGGGAATGATTTTGGGAAGGATTGTGGGAGATTTGGTTTTGTTGTCTTTTGTAAAATGATATTAACAAGAAGATTAAGAAATATTCTAATTGTCATTAAGAAGAAAAAGTTTAGACAATTAAGATTATGAGTTGAGAAAATCGTAGGTTACTTATAAGTTCAAGTAACACAACGTCGAGAATCCATAGTTTCATATCTCGTGACTTTCCACGACTCGACGTTCTCAACTAATACCTTGGTTCAAACAAGATAAGTATTTTGCCTTGATGTAAAGCATAACCCAAGTGGGAAAGGATGCGCTTACGCAAAGTGACCTTTGACTTAGTTTGACCAATAAGGGAGTAAACCCGTTACGTAATTAGAGAAGACGTAAGCATGGGATATGAGCATATGGATGCTTTCACATGATGTTACGTGAAATATATAAGCTCCCTAAGTTTAGAAAAGCCTTGGCTAGAGGCGATAGTTAGAAAACATGAGTTGGCATTTTCCCATAAGTGGGTGCTTTAAAAGTTTGATCTCTTTTTTTTTTGGTAAAAGGTCAACGACCCGGTAAATATATTACTCCAAAAAACGTTTTAAGTACAACGGATATGGGTGAATCCCATATCTCAGCCCGTTACATAGGCGAAAAGCTTACATAACAAGATACTTCCTATTTTCAAAACAAGAAAACAAACCATAATCACATGATAGTAGTGACTCTGACAAAAGATAAACTACTTCCTACGACCTTGGAGATTAAAACCATAAGTGGCATTAAGAGCATCCAATTCCCCTGGAAGATCATAAATTTGCTTCGAATAATCATCATAGTCATACTCATCTTCACGCTCATGACCACCACCAAAAAGATTTGCTGATTCGTCGAACGTGTTAAGAACCTCATCCTCATCACTATCAAAGACCACAACCTCACCCACCTTTGAAAATGGGTTGGCCCTCTTAGTGTCAGAGGTAGAAGGAATAGGATAACCAGCATCATCCACAAGAGTAGCTTTCCCATCGATCAGTAGCTTTTCAAGCTTACTAATTTTCTCAACAATAGGAGTAGAACCAACTTCCATTGTTCCCATTGAATCACTTACAAGTGGTTCTTGCATATCACTCACAAGAGGGACTTGTGATGTAGTACCAGTCTTAACCGACTCATCCTTATTAACTTCCATTGTACTACCAGCATCCATATCCATGTTAGTAACAACCTTAGGAATACCAAAACCATCTGTATCATCCATATTAAGAGCATCAAACTGATTAGAAGTAGTGAGCTTGGTTCCACTCATACTACCCACATCAGAAGCCTTCTTCTTACTGACATTAGTTTTCTTAAGTTCAGGAAGAGTCTTTTTGGGCTGATATTCAAAATACTTACCCACCACAGGTTTGGTAAAACCTCCTCGACCCGGATTCGAACCAACTTGCTTTCCCTTCTTCTTATTGTTAACAGGCTGGAACCCATCACAAGCGTTCTTAGTAGGTTGAGAATTCGGTATGACAACCTTAGGGCAGTCAACAAAAGTATGTCCAAAAACCTTACATTTATCACAGCGAGGCGGTTTCCACTCATATTCAACCCGGATCTTCTCAATAGTCGAACCCGTACCATCAAGTAGAGGAATCTCAACAGTGAGACTGTCCTTTAGTACCTCATCCGACTTTACTTCAATCATACACCTAGCAAAGCTACTCCGGCCCCAAGATTCCTTGCACATTTGACTAGTAAAGGCATCTAACCTTTTGGGCATCCCAATCACTGTAGCAAGAAGGCTAAGCCCGTCATCAGAAAACATAGCTAAGGGAACATCATGGAATTTAACCCACACCGGAATGTTAGTCAAATCCTCTTTAAGAAAGTTGGTGTTCAATGTCCATTGTTTAAGGATAATAGGGACATTACGAATCAACCAAGGACCATTATCAAGGACATCATCGACACCTTTCTTCGAAGTAAAATTGAAGAAAAAGAAACCCTTAGCATTCATCATAACCTTTTGTAAACCATACATAGCCCACGCATTGCGAACATAATAATCAACAACAGGAAAAGCAAGGCGTTGACCAAGGAAGTATCCATAGAGAGTATTCTCAAACCTCATGTTAACCTCTTGCACTACATTCATAGGAACTGACAGATCAACATCATCCTGCTTATTGTTGCATTCTAACCTCCTAAAATTCGACACGTGTTTCTGGGATTCATTAGAAGCAACACCCGCGTAAGAAACCGACTTCACTCCATTACCACTAGTAGTATCAACCATGGCATTAGGAGGAGTACTAGTTGTAATAACATTAGTAACATTCAAATTAGGTTGATGGCCACTACCGCTTGGGTTATGCAAATCAGAAGAGGAAGCCATAGTAGCACGAATATCACTTTGAATTAAATTCATGGCTTCATCAAAATTCTGATGCGCATTAGCAATCAATTGCTCCACATTTAGTTGTTGTGAACCATTATAGGCCGAATCAATACCATTAGTCACATTAGGTTGAACAGGAGTAGTACTAACCTCTTGATGAGTTGTAGGAGCAGCCAACTCATCAACTTCAACCCTCAAACCACTAACATCCACATCCACTTCCACGTTAATCTTCCTACTAGCCGTAGAACCAGTATTAGCATCCTTATTATTCAAAAAACCTTTATTAATCATCTCTCTCTAACCCCACACACTTCCAACACACAATAAAAAGTTAACCAGCAAGTAGCATGAACACCAAATCGAACAAAGAAGATGAAAACCCTAACTGAAAAGTTAGGGTTCAAGCGTGTACGCACAAAAGATCAACCAGGGCCCATAATAAAAACCGACTAGAAAAAGTGATTCAATGAAGATACTATAGGGACAAAACCGACTTAGGATCAAAGAAAATAAAGGAAATTGAATCAAGAATCCCTAAATTCGGTTAAACCCAGCAACGATTTTTACAAACCCTAAAAAACAGATTTTCAAAAATCCACTGAATCTAATGAAACACAGCTCAAAACCAATCAGGAAACAAATAACAATGGCTGTTAATTCATAACCAAATCAGATTGAAACAAGGAATCAAGAGAATAGGCAGATTTGAGAAAAAAAACCGATTAAGATAGGAGGGAGAGGAAAAAAATCGCCAAGAGAGAAAAAAAAAAGTTTGATCTCTCTAATCCCAAAACTCGTTTCGAGTGTTCTCAATTAAGCACATAACATATTCATACCTGTATTGAAAGATCCACATTTGTCGAGTAAGGGGAAAGCCGACTTTGAAAATTCACCCAGAGCAATACAGACTCCTGGCGCGTCACCTGCGCGTTGACGCGCGGGAAGCGCGCCAGCAGCAGTTATTGGCTCCGGCAATTTTAGGCTACCGTTTGTTATTTTATGTGTTGCGATGGTTTATTTGTCATCATTAAAACACAAAGAGATCTTGATCATGTTGCCTCAACACTGTTGTTGGGGCTCATAGTCTGCAACAAAAGAGTGGATCACGTCTTCCAACACATTACTAGAAGTGGAGAGTGTCTTTGTTCCAGTGGGGGTGTAGGAAGATGCTATTGATGAAGAGGTTGGACTATCAGCGTATGAGACCTTGTTATTACAAGTGGTTGTATTAACAAATGTTGAATGTGGTGATGCTGCTGATGAAGGAGTGTATGTTGAATGACCCTTGATGTCTATCTCCAGAGTTCTAAGCTTGTTGTAAAGATCATCAAAGGTTAAGTACTCAAGACCACCTCTGGTCTTCAAAGTAATGCAGACCTGTGACCAAGAGTGGGGCAAAGCTCTTAAGAACTTGATATTGCAATCCTCATTATCAAGCTTTGCTTGTAACTGGTTCAACTGACTCAAGATCTTTTGAAACATGTCATATCCCTTGTGTAGGCCTTCTTCCTCTGAAATCTTGAATTCTTAGAACTCTTGCTTGAGCATTGACTTCCTCATCTTTCTAGATTCAGCATTCCCTCCGAATCTAGCCTTGATATACCTCCAGATCTCCTTAACATCATCCAGATGGTGAAAGACTCCCATGTGATCATCTGGGAGAGCCTGAAGCAAGATATTTCTTGCCTTGGTCTCTCTCTGGACAGCTATTTGTTCATTAGCTGTAGTAGGAGGAAGTATGATAATATTACCTTGATTGTCTCTTCCTAACCTCTTCTTGCTGTTTCCATTCTTTATTACATTCCAGAGATTGAAATCAGTATTAATGATCTAATTCTCCATATCTTTCTTAAGATAAGGGAACTTTCCATTACCAGCAGATACAGTTATTGAGATTACTTGTTGTATTGGTTGTGCTGTTGTTGTTGATTTTTCTGGTTGAGTGACATCAGAATCGTCTTCTGCATACATGATTGAGGAGTGTGAGGGTTTTAAAAAGATATAAGTGAAACTTCTTTATCAGAGATTCTCTCGAGGCTCTGATACCACTTGTTGGATCAGCTCCTTGATAGATCTTTGAGCCTTAAGGATCGATAGGATGCCAATGTAATCAAGAGCAAACTATATAGAGAATCTCTTGTAAACTTGTATTTACGCGAAATATAAACACAAGAACAAAGAACACAATTAACTAAAACTCTTTGATCCTCTATGGATCTTTTATTAATTACTATAGATTAAATTCTAAGTCGTATCCATCATGCATGACAATGAGTTTCTTTTATACTATAAGAAACCCTAACCTCTCTTACAAGAAAACGTGTAAACCAAAACTATAAAAGATATTACACATCTTGTCCGAAAATAAACTAAATATAATCTTCTAAGAACTTCCAATGCCACAGATTAATTATATCCGCAGAACTTCTATCTTCAGCAGGAACCAGGCATCAACAGGAACCACTATAAGTACCAGCAAAAACCTGTCAGCAGGAAGTCATCAGCAGAAACTATCTTCTGTCTTCAATAATTCCTAACAATATGTTTGTTTTGTAGTCGATTGAAGAAACCCATGTGATCACGATTGACGAAAAAACAAGGAGGGTTCTTTATTGATTTATTTAAGATAGTTATTTGGAATAAATGGATCTTTATCTTTTGTGTAATTTAGGTGTTGTGACTTTTCATAGCAAGTATTGATGGCAATGATGCATTTCGTGATTCGAGATTCAAATTGATCCCAATCAGGTACCATTATTTTCATCCTATCTGGATATGAATATTGTATGGTGATATTGAGTATTACTTATTAGCAGTCTTATTAAACAATCGCCAATCTCTATTCTAAAAACTGCAATAACAAAGTTTTAACATTTTGAGGTCTATTAAACTAAAAAAATGTATATCTAACAGATCACCAACTATATGATTGATTACGAAGTCTATTAAAGATATGTATATCTAACTATGAATCTCATAGTTCAGGTTGCAAACTACGTAGTACTCACATTCATATTGCTTTGCAATAGAATTAGAACCTCTAATGGTGAGTTAGGGTGGTGTTGAAAATGGTCCTAATGATAATGATAGTTGTCAAGAAATGTGGATAAAAGCATATGTTAATTTTCTTTTTCCTTTTTTATTTTTTGGTACGAGGGAAACTCCACCCAAGCCACCTTTGTTGATTTGACAGGTAAACGAAGGGTTCCTGGTAGGAATAGTAGCAATAATAATGGAGTAACAACCCCATTCTTCCTACCCTCGAAGGTCATCCACCTGCAAAAACTATGTTCGATTTTTGTTCTTCTTGATATATTCATATAAGTAGAATGTAATCTGATTTCGGTAATTTTCTGCAGGAACTGAAGCAGCAAGCTTATGATGCCTTAGATTCTGGTCAAGAACTTTGTAATCCATATCCACTGAGTGTCGCAAACAAATGTAGTCAAACTAAATGTTCTTGGGAAGCTCAATCCTACAATATGTTCAAGTTAAATGCTTCAACTTCAAGGCCGTTGTTGCTTCTGATCCAGGCCTATAAGCAGGTTAGAATAACTCACAATTGGTCCAGTTTTGAATTTCCCTTATAAGTTCACTTTTAGTGGAAAATATATTGAGTTGCTTATGGCTTCTGATCTAATAAGGACTCATATTTCCATGCGTACTCTTGTCGCTGCATGATGTAGAGGATTTACAAATGTGGTGGATACCCTCTCGAAGGTAATTTATATCATAATATAAAATTTCTTTTTATGTTGAATGCTTAATCTCTATCTAATATTAAACAATGCATATGCCTTCATTAGTAACGTTATTTTGATACGCATGACAGTGTAGGGTAGATGTAAATCCAGCTGCTAGGATGCTCCTCAATTCGTCTAATCCATCTCTGCATACAAACATTTGAGTAATTTGACTTGAAACCCTTATGATAAATTGATCAACAACGTGTCATTATCTGGCCTCTTGATGCATTGACTATTTGGATTGTGCAGGAGTAGATACAAATGAAGAAATATAGATGTAAAGATATGGTGTTGTAAACAACAAAAGAGCTTTAATGCAGAACATGATGACATGTAATACATTGGTCAATGGTGTCATTGAATTCAGTATGAGAGACGAAATGGTGAGGAAATTTGGTGAAGCAAACCTTGAAAGCATGCAACAACCAGTAATAATCGCAGTTAGCTCATGTCGGGTCACAAAATACAGAGGTATTAAATTAACATAAACTTCGTATATAACACAGGATAAATTATCACAACTACAATACCTGTCGTTGCAGATTACCAGTTATCAACGACTCCTGCAACATACTTTTACCTTAACCCGAACATAACAGAAGCTGAGAATGGATGAAAGTTCTCTTCACTAGGATCTGATTCGCTTGAAACGGCACTCCAAAAATCTATTGAAAGTTTTATTTCTGGTCTTGTCAAATAATATTACTCTATTTCATTCAATATTGTATTGATTCGTTTGCATAATACTTGTGATTCTTGGGAAGAGTTAATTGTCAAATTAGTCAAAGCATAACTAATTCAAATTCCTTCATATAATAATTTATGTCATAAGGAATCGGATCAAACTGAACGCGTTTGATGGAGACGAGAATTCTAAAAAAGGAGTATATTTAGAAATTAAACTGCTGAAGACTTTGAGGAATGAAAGCCATGTAGTTCTTTATGGTTTCTGGAGGAACACTTAGAATAACCACTAGAGATTTATTACCGAGGCATGCTTATTAAGAAGAAACACAAGTGTAACTCATTAAAAGTATTAAAGAAGTGGTCAAGACAAGTTCTGAAAGGCTTGGATTATTTGTACACCCACAAGCCATCCGTCATTCATAGAGATCTCAATTGTAGCAACATCTGCATCAATGGGAATACTGGAAAGGTAAATATGCTCACCGATTTCAAGTTTTGTGTTTGTTTGTGCGTTTTATTATATGTCTGATTGGTTTGAATATGGAATATGGAATCGGGAGTGTTTGGTAAGACAATTACTGACTTCTAATGTACATGAACAGGTTAAGATTGGTTACTTCGGTTTAGCATCGGCAGTAGGGAAGAGCCACATGGTTCATTCCATGAAGTAATATGTTATAAATTAATTAAAGCTAATTAGCAGGGAGCATGTGGGAACTCTCTCCACCAGTGAGCCTGGTTGTACGTAATATACAATTTTGTTTCAGATATTTAATGTTTCGATATGCATAACGATGAGAGTAAATTGTTGTGCTCATAGCTGGTTTAGTTGCTGTGGAGGAGATTAGCCGCGCATCGGTATCAGCTAGTGTGATGAACGTTGTTGATTCCGAAGCAAGTCAAGGTGGTGACGTGTTACCTTCAGTTGGTGTTGTTGTAGAGTCATTATCTGAAAAGAACACTAGCAATGCTCAAGATATTGGTCAAACAGGTCAATCAGATGAAACTGGTGCTACTAACGCAGAAGTAAATGCCAATGGTATTGATCCAACCTTCTTGGAAGCACTACCTGCTGATCTTAAGGCTGAAATTCTAGCTTCACAACAAGCTCAATCGACCCCAGCTCCAGTTTCTGCTCCTGCCCCTACCCCTACCCCTTCAACAGCTGAAGAAATTGATCGATAGTTTATAGTTGCTCTTCCTCCAGACATCCAAGCAGAAGTTTTGGCCCAACAACGTGCTCAAAGGGTTGCACATGAAGCTGAAGGTCAACCCGTTGATATGGATAATGCTTCAATTATAGCTACTTTTCCAGCTGGTTTGTGTGAAGAGGTTTGCATTTTCAACTTCCTGACTCATTAGTTATGATTGATAGTTATTCAAGTATGCTTAGTTTTGGTTTTTTTAATGGTTGATTTAGGTTCTATTGACATCCTCATAGGTACTTCTTTCAGCATTGCCATCTCCTTTACTTGCTGAAGCACAAATGCTCAGAAATAGAGCGAAAATAAATTGCAAAACAATATTAATCATTTAATATGTTAATACCAATATAAAAACCTGCTGACATTTTTATTGATACAAGAGACGCATTGGCAAAATTTAATAGATCACTTGAGGGGGATAAAGAACATACCACAGGGTCTATAAGCACCTTAGACATGTATGGCTTTGAGTCAGTCCAGGTATACAACTATTTAAACGTAATGTTTTTTTATATAAATGTACATGTGATGGATGTCATATGTCATCTCATTTCTGAATTGTTTTTTACAAAAAAATAGCTTTGACAATTGCTGATAAACTATGCTAATGAGAGGGTGCACCAGCACTTTGTTCGACATATATTTAAGCTTGAACAAGAAGTGAGTGTCACATGTGTCTTTTTCCTTTGTTGAAGTAACACAGAAAGATCACATGGATGTATTCTCTAGGGACGTGTAACGTGAACGGTAAATTTAAACAGAAAACCATTGAGCTCACTCTGGGAACTAACAGGCAGCAACTCTTCTGCTATTCAATGCTTCAGAAAAATTAAGCTATACCGAGATCAAGACGCATTTAAATCTTCCTGAAGATGATGTTGTGAGATTACTCCAATCCCTATCATGTGCTAAGTATAATATTCTCACCAAGGTGCCAAGCTAAAGAACTGTTTCTGAAACGGATGTTTTCCAGTTCAACTCAAAGTTTACTAATAGGATGAGGAGGATCAGGGTATGAATATCTATCTATCTTCTCATTTCTCCCTTATATATTTTCAATGTATTGTGTGACTATATTTTATATGCCTATCAGATTCCTTTGCCACCTATGGACGAGAGAAACAAGGTTGTGGAAGATGTTGAAAAGGACAAACGATATGCTATCGATGCTTTAATTGTTCGTATAATGAAGTCTAGGAAAGTCCTTAATCATTAATAGCTGTCTCAGAGTGTGTGGAGCAGCTTGGTCGCATGCTCAAGGTTTCCCATTACTTTTTAATGCATTTACCATTTCATTGTATTTGCTCTGTGGTTGCGGGTGCGTGGGGTCACGTGTCAAACTGGTCCTGCAATTTCTATCATGTAGCTTCCTATATAAAGTATATATAAGTTTCAGTAATATCTAACTTGCTTTTGTTAACCGAGATCAGTGGTGTTAAATTTTTTAGTGATAATTTATCAGCACTAGCGTCCCATTAAATTGGTAAAATGTTACGGCTCCTTTTGTCAGCTACTCCTCCCTTTGCAGATATGTGTTACTAAAGGTCTTTGTGTTTGACTACAGCCTGATTTAAAGACAACCAAGAAGAGGATCGAAGATCTGATCACATGTGAGTACTTGGAAAAGGACAAGGATAACCCACAACAATTCAGATACTAAGCTTAATCTGTAGTATTTTGACGATCATATTTTGTTGCAAAGGCATAGGCACGTGTCAAGTATGATTGATGATTTTCATTAGAAACGATCAGGCATCACAGTTGTATGAACAAGAAAACGATATGTAAATTTAAAAGTTTCTCATGAATTTATTTGTGAAAAGACGTTGACTTCAAGTAATTCACTATAATAAAATATGGCAACGATGATTATAAGTCATGCCCGCCCAACCGGCAGGCTTATATGCCCGGGAGGGCTTACAAAGCATGCCCGCCCAACGGGCATATTCATAAAACATGCCATCCCAATAGTTAAAAACTAATATTTTCCTATTATAAATATAATTGATTAGTAGAACATATTAATAAATTACAAAATTACCCGTAAAGTAATACAAACAACAAAACAAAAGAAAACAACCCTGTCTTTAAGAACCAAAAATAAGTTAAGTAACACCATCAAAACAAAAATACAAGTAAACATAAACTAATACATTTTAAACAATACTAAAAAACATCGTACTTGAAAAAGAAATTTCCGTTAAGAAACACCATCGGAATTGAAATCGTAAAACATGCCCACCCATCGGGCGGGCTTAGACTGCCAGTATATATGTATGTATGGATATATATATATATATATATATATATATATATATATATATATATATGTGTGTGTGTGTGTGTGTGTGTGTGTGTGTGTGTGTGTGTGTATATAATAAATAAGTGGTGTAACAATTAATAAAGATAACGATAAATGTTAACTATTAAATTAGAGTAATATTTGTCGGGACTTTATTAATTATGGAAACGGAACGGTTTTCAAAATAAACGAGATATTTTAGTAATAAAACATAAAAAAGGTTTTCAAAAGCGAATAATAAATTAAATGAGTTATTAAATGTTCGAGGGCACGCAAAACTAGGATTTCCATTAATGCCAATCATTGTGTAATTATTTGTTAGTCACAAATAACGAACATAAATACGTCCAACTTATTTATCTAACGAACTTGTTTAGTTGACGAACCAAATAAGATCTCGTTAGATAATTCGGAAGGATTTATTAATGGGTAACTATCCTACGACGGCTTTCGTGGTATAGTTTTTGAATAATAAGTACGGCTTTCGTGGTAATTTATTTGGGATGACTTATTAATTATGAAACTTGGCACGTAGATTATGTGGTTGGTTTGATTAAGTTTACTTGGTCATGTGAGTTCACTTGAGTCTTGTTAAGTCGACACTATGCACGAACACGGATACCAAACATTAAAACGGACACGAGAATGAATTTTTTAAAGTAAAAATGGGATAAGTGTGGGAATTGGGAATTATATAATTGAGAATATGTTTTGAGGCGTAATGATATTATTAGGTAGTGTCGAGTCAGTAGTCGTCGTTGCCAGATAGTTGATACTTTGTTTGCTTCTGTTGATCCTTGTGCTTTTTGTTGGACTTGAGGTGAGTTTATAGCCCCACTTTTACAGCTATTTTTACTGTTTTAAGCATTGGGGGTGAGAAAACATGCAAAACTATTTTGTGTGGACCATATATTGTGTTTTGATTGAAAACTTGCTTTATATTTTCTTGGATATGTTATGTGTAAATTTTGTCACCATCGGGTATGTTATTATTTGAGTATGTCACAATTGTGTGAACTCCTATTTGATTTTGTGGTCGCAATTGTGCGAAGCTATAGTGTGCACCTATAAGATTATATGTGGTATGACGTCTGACTTAGTCCAGGTTAGCAAGAGTTTTATGCTTCGGTCCACTAGTATATTTTGTGTACAAACCTATTGACTTACCAGCGTTAGCTGACTTTAGCGTGTTTTCTCAGGTGACTAAAGTTTTGGTTTGGATTGATTCTGCTGAGAGGCTTGGTATCGAGGCATGGTTAAAGGATTGATCGGAACTCTCATAATAACTATGGGACCTATCTTTTATTTTCTTATTGGGTCGTACTTTTAAATATTTGGGAAAGTCTAAACTTAATTGACTTGATAACTTTCCGGTTTTTATATTGATTTATGTTTATCTTGTTCTTTATGCTTGTGATGATTACCAATCCCCGTAGCACCCCGAAAGCTTGATAAGTCTTCCTGATGCGTGGGATTGCGCCCTCACAAAAGTTTTTACCTCTCAAGGGATCTTGAGAAGCTTATAACCCCCACCAGGCAGTGTACCTGATCGTTGTAGTATAGTATATTGACAAGTATCGGGGGATTGATCGTTCAACTCAAGAATAGTGGAGGATTAGAAAGCCTATAAAACTAGGTATAGAGTTGAGGGATGATTCTTTTTGTATTTTTATATTTTTATGAAAGCAAGTAAAATCTCGGGTTTTGAAGGAGTTGGCGGAATTAGTTGCTAGCCAACTAACCCAATTTATCTAAAGATGCAATCAAAATAAAATAAAAGAAATGAAAGTGCAACTATTATACTAATGTGGCGTAAACAATGATGAGGAAAGTTGTGTTTACTTAGATTTCATTACTCCCTAGATATCTTTTACAGGTTAATTACTTGTTACAATTGCATGGATGAGGGGTCATATTCCTTAATACTAGTCATAGGGCCGTTTACAATATTCCCTAACTCTATAGGATCCTACTTCACTCCTATGTCGAGCCGTTAGAAGCTCCTAACATGGGATCATTAGAATTCTCCTACGCATTAAATACAACCAAAAATCGTAGTACACCTCCGATCATGTTTCTTAAGACGTTCAAGCAAGTTACCAATGGAATTCTGCCAGTTTTCCTAAGCCTAATATCGAATACAATCATCCGTAACAATTATAAACAAACAATCAACCCATAATCAACATCTAGGTTTCACTACATCTAAAAAAACACAAAAGAAATCTAGCCTAGCATGTTAAATAGAAGTCAAGCGTAAGATATAATCAAACAACACATAGACATATTGAATGATTTGAAAGAGTACTTATTGTTGGATTGATATACTCTGATCAAACTACTTTGTAGCTTGTAAGGGTTTAACAATATTGAGTAAACTCAACACTATTAATATTGAAACACTATTTTACCTTGTAAAGTATGCAAAATCTACTAACACAAAGCTTAAGAAGAACTTTTATATTAACCAAACTTTGAACCTGCTTTGTTACACAGATTCACTAACAATCCCTAACTATTTATCAACTTTGATCGACTCTAAAACTTATGAGAACTTCTCTAAAACTTGTATCGACTAATACCCCTTAAGGCTCTTTATATAGATAACCTTAAGTCGGTTTACAACATATAATCCATGAACGACAAGTCATTATCCCTAACTAATTCTAGAATATTCGTTCAATGTTACACATTAATCCTTATCTAATATTGCACATCAGTCCTTGTTTCCTTCGAAGTACTTTAAACATTCTTCAATAACAGTAGTACTTTGACTTTTTCCTTCAGCAACTCTGATGAAGAAGACAAACCTTTAAACCTCTAAACCGATTTCACTACAAACCCTTCATGATGTCGACTAAAGCTGCACCTGCTCCGTCAATCACTGTTGTTAGAATCCCTATTGTTAAGAAGGGAGAATACAATCTATGGGCCATGAAGATGAGACAGTACATTGCCATCACAGACCATGCACTATGGGATGTGTTTGTCAATGGTAACGTGCAAATTGATGAACCAGTAGAGGTACCTGGACAACCAATACCACCTAAACTTACTGTACCTGCTGCTACCAAAAGAAATCAAGACAAAGCTCTCAACATACCGCTTTCTGCTATTCCTGATGGTCACCTATTAAAGTTTCATGATGCCAAGGATGCCAAACAACTATGGGCTGCAATAAAGAAGAAGTTTGGAGGTAATGATGCTTCTAAGAAGATGCATAGGAATTTTCTGAAGCAACAATTTGAAACTTTCACTGTTGGTGAAACAGAAGGTCTTGATTCTGCTTATGAAAGATTTCAACATCTTCTAAGTATGCTAGAACTATATGATGCTGAGGCATTAGTTGAAGATGCTAATTTAAAGTTCCTAAGAAGTTTGCCATCAGCATGGCATGTAGTTGCTACTATGATCAGAGGACAACCATGGCTGGATACTATGGACTTTGATGATCTTTACAACAATCTGAAGGTGTTTGAGCATGAGATGAATGGTACTACAGGTTCAAGCACACATCAGCAACCCCAAAACATTGCTTTTGTCTCTTCTGAAAAAAGAAGCAATACTTCTAACAAAGGTACTGCTTATCCTGTTCAAAGTACTGTGACTGAAACACAAGTTCCATGTACAACAATGGTCACCACTAATGCATCACAATCACTTACCCCCACCTCAAATGAAGTTCTATGTTCATTCTTTGCTCAACAAGCATCACTACCTGTCACCTATCAAGAAGATGTATTGTAAATAGATGATGATGCTTTGGAAGAAATTGATATCAGATGGCAAGTTGCCATGCTCACTGCAAGGATCAAGAAGTATGTGAATAAGACAGGAAAAGGCATCAATTTCAGAGCCAAACAAGGAATAACATTTGACAAGTCCAAAATTGAGTGTTTCAACTGTCAAAGGACTGGTCACTTTGCAAGGGAGTGCAAATTTGCAAAGTATCAAGCAAACAAGATGATTGAGCCACCCAAGCCTGAGAGAAAAGAGATTCCAATTACTGAACCAAAACCAAAAGCTTTGGTTGCTCAAGAGAATCTGTCAGAGATTGATTGGTCCAATGAGTTTGATGATGAACCTGTAACATATTCAATGGTTGCATTGGAAGACTAGAGCACAGCATTTGATGAAGAGCCTGGATATGCTGCTTTGGAGTCAAGAGATGGTCTAGGAAGCTTTGATTGGAGCATGGAGTTTGAAGAAGCACCTGTTTAGCTTGCTATGGTAGTTGTTTCACCAAGTTCATCCACTAACTCTGAGGTATGCTCTAAGTGTAATGATATGTATCAAAAGTTACTTAGTGAATATGTAGCTGAAAGAGATAAATTTCAAAAGGCTAGGGCTGAGATAACTGGTTATCAATTGACTTTAGAGTCACTGGAAGCCAAAATCATTACACATGAAAACAATGAAGTAGCATGGCTTGAAACATATAAACAATAGGAGTACCTAGTTAAGTTAACTGAATGGAAACTAGGATGTAAGGTGTCTGAACTAGAAAAAGTGACTGCTGAAAGGGATAAGTTGTTAGAAAAACTTACTGTATGGAATGAGGCTGGTGTGTCACATGTTCAATTTGTTGAAAAGTAAAGAACATCTAATATCAAAACAGGCCTAGGTTATGATAATGATAGCAATGAAGGCATTCCATTTAAGAGCAAGGAACTAAATCTTACAGTAGATACCTCCACTAGTGATGAAGAGTTCGTAAGTTTAGATGAAAACACTTCTAGTGATGAGGAATCCCCTAGTCCAACACCTCCTGAATTTAAGAAAGAAAAGGGATATAATGTAGTTCCTCACCCCCCAGGTAGCTTTCAACCACCTAGAAAAGATGTTGACTGTTATGGTGTAGATAATCTAGAGTTTAGGAAAAAGCTTAAAAGTAAATTTCACCCTGAAACTTTAGAAAAGTCTGTTGAAGCACCTAAGGTTGAAGAGACCAAGTTTTCAAAACAAGCAGTACCTCCAAACACTTTTTGTAGTACTGCTGATCCCTCAGCAATACCTCAAAGAAAATTCTTTCAAAATACTACTAATTTTAGAAACACTTATGGAAGGGGATTTGGGGATATTGGTCCAAAGGTCTGTTATGTTTGTTATAGTCCTCATCATTTGATTAAAGACTGTGATTATCATTCAGAATACCTAAGTAAATATCCAAAGACCAGAACTGCACAACCAAGTCATAGGGAGAATAAGCCAAGGGACAACAAACCAGTTCAGAACTATACAAATAGGGTTAACCATAGTAATTTCTCAAAAGACTATAGGTACCCTCATCAGAAAAGGTCATACTCCAAACCCTCAGTACTTTCACAAAGTACTGATAGAAAGTTCCCTAATATTTCTAGCAAACACTCAAGTATAAGACCTGGGAGGTACAATCACTACAACCCTAGAAGGCCTTACAACACAAGAAAAGATGCTAGAACACAGAACCCAACTCCTAAAGTTACAATCAAATGGGTTAAGAAAGAAAGTACTGCTGGGGTAGAACCAGTACGTTCAGAGGTTAAGGGTGAAAAAGGGAAAATTGATCATGAAAAACCAACAGTTTTGGAAACAAAAACCTTAATTCTTGATCATGCTTTCAAAGACAGTGGTGATTACATACTCAAAATTTTTGAGTATGTCACTCCACAAGGGGAACACAAGTAAGTAATGGCTTGGGTTCCTAATAATAACTAACCTTTTTCATGTGATTGCAGGGCAACCCAGAGGAGGAGCTTAAAGATCATCTTATTGTAGATAGTGGTTGCTCTGGCAATATGACAGGAGAAAAGGAGCTCTTGTCTGTCACAACTCGTAATTTCCGGTCATTTTCTAAACCTCGACAATTTACTATTCATCAGTTACTATTCACCGATTACTATTCATCATTGTACTATTCATCGTTTTTGAGGTCAATTTGATATTTTGGGAAGCGTTCAAAAAATTTTACTATTCACTTGACACTATTCATTTCCGGAAGAAATTTCACTATTCATGTGCATTACTCATTTCATCGTAAATTTAGTTTACGAGTGTTCAAATTCGCGTAACCGTATTGGTTCAAGAGTGAATTCATGCATTATCCTTTGGGACATCTCATACAGACTAGAAATAGTCTACGTATCATCATTGTGTCACTTGCATACTATTCCACTCGTAGGATAATTAAATTTATACTTTTGGTATAATTAACGATTTACGTATGTTTACTTTAAATAAACACTAATACGCGAACTATAAATGTGACTAACATGTCCGACACTCCCGACTATTATCCCAATATATTTTTATATTCATTTTAATAATATAAAAATTATAATATTAATTTAACCGGTGTTTTCAAACCAATGGCTACATTCTACGGTCGGAGCTTATCACTCCGTCGGTTTGCGTTATTTCAACACAATAATTATTTTAACACCTAATTCTTTCAAAGAATAATATTTTACAACTTTTACAACTTCGTCGTATTTTATTTCACCTCGGTAACATTTATTTTTTTAGTTAACTCGGTACCCGATAACACCTAATACACAAAAGATCTAACTAATGCATACTAGGGAGACATAAGCTTTAATTAGCCAAAAACTTTTCCCCATTTCTCTCCTAAAAACCGGCCACATGCCCCCTAGGACCAAGACTTCAAGATTTTTTTTAGACCAAATATATCTATTTCAATCTTTCATTTTTCTTACATTTCATACATTTCAAAACAAACTAGAAAACATTTTCTCTCTTCTCTCTTGGTGGGTGGATCGGCTCAAACAAAAACAACAAGAAGAAACATCAATTTTTCCAAGATCAAGTGATAATCAAGGTTATTTAGTACTTCTTGTTAGGGTTTGGAAGTTTAAACACAAGGTTTTGCAAGTTTTTCATCTCCACTAATCCACTAATCCTTCAAGTAAGTTGTCAAACTCATTTTCATAATTTCCTCAAGTATTTTTCAATGATCATACACTTTTATTCAAGATATATATGCATATGTTGATTTATACCACTCTATATACACTTTTTATAACTTACAAGCCTTAGGTATTTTATATAGGTGAATCCTTGGTAGATTGTTGTGATGGATGATATTTAGGAACCCATGACACCCTAAGAAGGTGTATGGTAGGATTAGACTAGTTTTGTGGTGATTGAAAGTGGTTTGGATGAAGTTTGAAACTAGGAAAATGATTTTGGAAAATATACATATACCTACTGTTACTATTTTGAAAACGTGGGAGACTCAGGAACTCAAGGTTAACTTTTGACCAAAGATTTAGAAAATACTCTCCGATACGAAACTATAGCCGAAAACGGGGATAAAAACGAGTTAATAACGAAGGAGATATGATTTTCCGAATATTATGAACGAAAAATACTTTCAAATATAGGTTCTGTCCCAAATCGCCAATTTCAGAAAAACTCAGGGGTTTCCGGGTAACATTGGGTTAGATATTCAGAAAGTACTTTCAAAAACGAAACCGTGGCCGCTTGAATCACTAAAATCCGAGTTACAACGAAAAAGTTATGATATTTCCAATATTAATGACGAAACTATTTTCTGAAAAATTACTTGCTGTCCCACGATTTTTATGGACTGTTTCGAGGCCTAAAACTTGATCTAGCCGTCCCGACTTATCAAAAATATATTAGTATGTTGTCCCATGATTCCGGGGATATAAAGAACGTAGAAAACGAGCTTATAACGAAAAAGATACAAGCGTTTGAACTTAGCCGATTTTTACAAATTTCCATCAGCTTTTCTATTATTATTTTGCCGTAACACTGTCTTGGCGAAACACCATTTTCTCGACTGTTTTTCTTTATGATCGGATCAGTTTGAGTCCGAGCCGTAGTTTTATGAAATCAAGATCTTTCAACAAGCTTTTTAAATCAATTGGCCGTTCGTCGAATAGACTTATAACGAATAAACTACGACCTCATCTATATACCCGATAAACTAGATATATTTTGACAGCTTTTACTATAATGAAATTTTCTAAGTGTTGAACATAATACTTTCAAGTAACAACAATAAGAGTCGATTTTCTCATCGATCGAGACCCGTATCGCCAAAGGTTAAATGACGCGACTTCTAGATATTGTTACAAGGTTTTCAAAAACGAGGAATATAACACTAACATTTTTATACGATATACTACGACAAGTTATATACTTCTATATTTGGACTTATTTTTCCTAAGTATGGAAACTATTTTACTATGACGATAACGAGTATTTCCAAGTTACGAGTGGTATAGGCATCATGTGCATGTGCATTCATTTCATTATGTCATGATCTAAAGTAGATCGTTATTACTCATATTAGGTTGCGGTTAGAGATCGTGCCTCAATTCAGTATATTCAATTTTGTCATCGTAGCTATCGCTCCAGGTGAGTCATAGCCCCTGCTATTTTGATTGTTTTGCAAACTCTTTGGGGGAGAATACATGCTCGTTTTACTTAAAACGCATTACTTGTTTTACCTGGTTGATTTCTCAAATATTCCCAGCTTTATCTAAATATATATTTGATCACCTGCACTTCATTAGTATACTTGACTACCGGTATTTCTTTGGTATATTTAACCACCTGCATTCATTGGTATGTTTGATTTTCTTGTATTTCATGGGATTGATTATCCTTGTTTACATGACCACATTGTCATAATTATTTATCTGGCGACATTGTCAGTATTGTTTTACCTGGCGACATTGTCAGTATTGTTTTACCTGGCGACATTGTCAGTATTATTTATCTGGCGACATTGTCAGTATTATTTTATCTGGCGACATTGTCAGCGTTATTTATCTGGCGACATTGTCAGTATTGTTTGGAAAACCTCATTGACTGAATCATTTTATTTATATAGCCGTTTTGCTATATTTATCTGGGAATTTGGATACCATTATTACTTTTGTTCACGTAGACTTTAATACTTTTGGCAGTGGGTTGTAAACACACAGGTTACAAGTCTCTTATGGCGGGACTTGCAACTGAGTGGATTTACGATGCCTTTGCTGGGCGATCTTTTCTCTATAGGCTTTACTTGTTAAACAAACTCTATGAACTCACCAACCTTGTGTTGACACTTTAGCATGTATTTTCAGGTTTTAAGCAATGGCACACTACTGGAGGTTTTGGCAGGGCATGGCATGGTCATAGAAGACTCTGATTATTTATATGGGGACCGTTTTTAAACTATTTTAAGGGCCTACTTCCGCACTACTTTTAACAATGTAAATACAATATTTTTGACTTAACTATTTTATTCTAAATGATTGAAGTGAAAACCATTTTTGAACTTGTGTTGTAATACCAATTGAGTTACACCCCAGCTACACGTATGCTTCCGCTGGACCCGATTTTGGGGGTGTGACAGATTGGTATCAGAGCTTTGGCTATAGCGAACTAAGTGTTTTTAAAACCTAGACTATAGCTACTTTTACGAAAAACTTAACCCTATGACCGTCACGTGCCTGCCTGCCAAGATGATGCCTCACTTGTGGTTTGTTGCTGACTTAGGTGATGAGATTTGTGTCTCATTATCTGGTATATTATGTTCATTTATTCTAGTTGATTTCTATCATTGTCTTTCATATAAGCATGTTCACGTATCATATATGTCACCGCGTTATGTTTCTCCTTGCATAGCTTCATCATTTGACGTCGAGTTTGGTCACCTGCCTTAGTCTTTCTGAACGTCTTGGTCTTGTGAAGGACATAGTATTAGTA
Organism: Artemisia argyi; assembly: GCA_030686995.1. NCBI lineage: Eukaryota > Viridiplantae > Streptophyta > Magnoliopsida > Asterales > Asteraceae > Artemisia > Artemisia argyi. The sequence continues at coordinate 103,434,675 of CM060700.1, forward strand.
TAACTGAGCTGAGTATTTCAAAATTCATGGAACCTCGGTGGAATATAGACTAGTCACCTATATTCAACCCGGGATAGTGGGACATAGGCTGACTACCTATGTCTGACTCAGAGATGAATTTTGCAACACTAAGAATGGTTATAATAAAATTTTGTCTGGATTGAATTCTCTACTCAATTTCGAAATGCTTCATTTATGTGTGTGTATACTCACGTTGTCATAACGTTCATATCCTTCATCACTTCGTGAACCACCGATTGGAAGCGGGTTAACTGGCCATTTCATCTCATAAATCTTCATATTTATACACAATGCACTTACATTTTCTTTTATCATAATCTCGTTTTGTCGCGTTTGTCACAGTCTTTTCCCTTCTCACCATCACTATCATTTCCTTTTCCCCACCCCCATATATATATATGGAATTAGCTAACACTCTATAGATTTCGATGTCACTCATCCCTCACTACTCCCTATATTGATAAGTGGATATTATCAATGACCTCCCTAGGAAAGAATTTCCATACCTTCTATGAGGATGATCCCTCGGTACAGTAAGACCATTCAAAACTCAATAGAAATCCCAAGATATCACAAAACCATTCGAACCACTATCACTGGCCTGATCACCAAAAATTCCATCATCTGGAAAGTATTTGGCTTAACTAAATTATAAGGATTAGTTTCGATACGAGTGCTCACTAAGCAACGCCATAGAGATAAATCCAACCTTTTAACCGAGACTATAAATTGAACATGTCCTCACCAATAGACTTTATTCGAACGTGTTAGACACCTATGCCTTTGTGCAGACATACATACCTGACTATTTTATCCTCTTAATATTTTCACTTTTAAATGGATTTTTCTTCAAACTATAGTTATGCAAAACATATATCTTGTAAGAAATACTTTTCTAAGGCACTTATTTTGACAAGCTAATTTCTTTTAGTTAATCTTTTACAAAACTACTAGATGCTAAGAAATTTTAAACATCGATTTTTGGTAAATCATATTATCCATCTTATGTTGAAAATAGTTCTATCTTGCATAACTATTAAATTTTGAAACATTAAGAAAAATGTTACTTAAAAAGCCGTTTGCTTAAAAGTTTTAAATTCATTTACTCAGGGAAGGGTTATGAACAAAACACACAATCTCAAAACAAACTTTGAAAATCAATCACTATAATACATCACTTATACCTTTAGGAGTTTGTAATTTGATGACCTATAACTTGGGGAAAATCTTAGTAATGGAGACTAAGCACCGTAGGTGGAGAAAGACTCAATTCCTGACATCCTGCGGAGGATCCCAACCTTATCCTAATCTATTATTTTCAACAACACCCTTTTACGGATTTAACCCTGTAAGTCTTTCAAAACAAGATTCATGATACCCATTTCAATTATTCCTAATAAGGGAATTTAATTCACCTCAACTCCTAGCGATTTCATTAAGATCTCTTTGGAACCACACCACCTATCATTTGTAGACCAATGGTCAGAATTAGAGAACGATTCAAACTGTTAGGTCACCATTTTGTAAACACAAGTATGATTATGTAAGAAATGAGATGAGAATGAGAGTGGGAAGATTATGAGAAATTTGAGAAAATGAAATGCAAGAGTTTCCTTAATGTTTTTCAAATAACCAACCAAGTATTACATAGACCTAAGCATACTATATATAGGGAAGGAGCTAGGGCAACACTCCCTCTCCTTCCTTTCTCCAAATCGTGTGGGCTTTGAGGCCCATGGATCATTAAACTTAAGCCTAGTAAACTTGAGACATTACATTAGTGTAAGTAATAAATAACTAAAGCAACCTATTATTACAAATGACCGAGACTTGATAAAATAGTAAAACTTTGGTTCCAACAATCTCCCCCTAAGGGTCGGTCATCAAGGTTGCTTGACGTCTTCGTCTTAATCTTTGACTTTCATAGCTTTAGACGTCTTCAGAAATGATAAGAATAATGATGGATATACTTTGCTCTTTGACTTTGTTCTTTGATGATGTTGTAGTGATAATGTTATGAAGTAATCTGCCATTCGTCACTCCTGCGTCTGTGGTGGTTGTCCGCCATTCCAACATACTCATACATCTTTGGACTTAGACTTTCACGTACAAGAAGTTCCTTTTCATACTTTGAGATCTTTGTCTTTATACTTTGTAGATTCTTCTTTTTGGCGTAGAATCTTTCTTTGAACTTTGTGTTGCTTTGATCTTTGGGGGAGCTTTCTTTGACTTCAAGATGTATGTATGAGCATGTTGGAATCTACCATCATGGAAGTGATGTACCTGCGAGTAAACAGTTAGCAATAAAACAACCGGTACTTACAGATAAGGAGTTAGAGCTCGTCAACAGCATAGTGTGAAGACTCCTTCTAATCCTTATCCAGGCCGTTCCCATATCAGATACTCCCGAAGGAGCTTACGAGACCTACTAGGTAGCTCAATGACTGGGTGAGTCGCTGGGGATCACTCCACGACTGTAGACCGTAATGGAACCACCGCAAACACTAAGCGTAACTCACGAGGAGTTACCGAAGTGACCTGTCAAGGCTGTTTGATGTTGACCCTGACAGGAGTTTCCGTTCAATCATTGAGAAATACTTACGTAATTCTCTCATAAACGTTCTCGGCAGATTGCTAGGATCTGCGAAGGACTCGATAGTTTTCAACTGATGCCCATTGATGTAGAACACCAGTCGTAGAAATACTAAGTGTTCCTAGGAGATCTTTGATGTATCTCAAGGCTCTAGACTCTATAAGTGCACACCTAGGTTTCCTATGCGGAGACTGGGGATGTCCTTCTTCAATATCAACCGTCTCTAAGAGATAGGTCGATAGGTTACGCGGGTTCCCCTGTGAGAATGAAACAAGTCCTTTTAAGAGAACTTGAGTGGTTAAGAAGGTTTAGTGCATTGCGTCACTGGGTCCATGACGACTTTGTCTTCAATACCGGTGTTGTCTTTTGCAACAACCAGTAGCATACGTATTGAACCCGGTGTCTGCCCTAAGGTTGAATCATCTGGAGGGCTATTTCTTTTCACCCTTTACTTTACTTTTCTTTTTAATTCTTCAACTCCTTCTTTCCCTTTCATTCATTTCTCCTTTTTTCGTATCATACCTAAGGACTTCTAATTCTAACTATGGGAGATGTCCTTGGGTAGATCCCTCCGGCTCTGGCGGATCATAGGACGGATATTCCTATCTTAATCACCTTATAACTCCGACAATAGCCAAGAAACCTTTGATTGAAAATCTCTCAAAGTGTTTGTGATAATCAAATATTTTGGTTAACACTTTGAGAGTTTTGCGTACACTTTTGAAGGGCTCCCCCTGCACATGTGCTCATAGGTGTTTAAATAAATTTGCACATGCGGGAGGAGCAATCACTTTTGAATTGATCCACCTTCTGTGAACACGACCGATTCGAGACACGCTTACATCACTAGTTAAACTAGCTTGAAATTATTACCCGGCCTGATCAAGTCCACAGAAAGTTTCTCGAGACGGTACTTTTCTACTAAGACATATCCTTTTCGAGACACGCTTACGTGGTTAGTTAAAGAGATGCATTGTCAGCTTTTAGGTGACAACTAGCTCTAGTAACTAACTTGAAGTTATTACCCGTCGAGGATAAGTCCTTTCGATGTTACTAACTTGTATTATCTCGTCAATTCCTGGGTTAATACTGAGTCTAGCTCGCACATGATACAACTTAAAGCTTTGACTTCGTATATTTTAATCACTTTTACATTTTCTCCCCCTCAAAAATAGCATATAAGATGGTGTTTTTGACAAATTTTTTGGATTAAAATATGCCTTTTGAGTCTTATGGGGAGATACATCAAGAACTTTTGATTTTGAGCAAAGTATTTTGTTTTGACAAGTGCTCCCCCTCAACAAGTGATTAGGTCTTATTGAGGTGAAATACTTGTCCTTTTGAGCAGAATTATGAAAAAATCATAAATGTTTGATTAATTCTACTCAAAAGTAAGAAGCCTTCGCTCCTTATGTTTAGGATTGAGGCACTGAAGCGTACCTCAGGGTCCTTTAATTACAAGCACGGGTTGTACACTGTTATGTGTGCACAAACCATAATAGAAAAAATGATTCAATCAATGAAACAATTGATATTGAAAAAATATGATCAAATGTACCAAGTTATTCTTCGTCTGGAAGTGGAGCATTGAAGTTAGTGAACTGAGGTTCAGGTCTTTCGAAGTTTCTGACAGGAAACGATGGTCTGGCACCAATGTAGCTTTCCAGTCGTCTGATCTGTTCCCGTCGAAATAACCGTTCTTCAATCTTTAAGACAAAGTTACGAACTTGTCTTCTGGAGCTGGATTTCCATCTAGGTTGTTCCCCCTTAGCTAACTTACGTCGATCATCATTCAACCTTTTGACAAGCCCATCACGAACAAACTTGAGTGTAACATCACAGAATTTATGTACCTCATCGAACCTCATGAAGCTTTGTAGCTTTTTGCTGTTGATGTAAGTGAAACCAAACGGTTCTTGGATGAGAGTAAACTGTGGTGTGTCATAGAGACCATCAAAGTAGAACTGTGGCTTTGTCAAATTGATCTTTTGTTGGTAACTTTCCACTCCAAGCTGAAGATCTTCCACTCTTTCTTGAACAATCAGTCGTCGGATGTAAAGAAGTAGTGATGCCATGAAGTTGTACTGAACGTCTCTATCGAATCCGCGCATTCTACTCTGAACCTTTTCAAGATACATATCTTCTATGTCATTGAGATAAAGGTTGGGAAAGTCTGCTTCGGAGAACTTGTACTTCTTTTCATCTTGTCGTTTAACAACAATTTCACGCATGAATAAGTAGTTAAACCGTTTCGACTGCTGAATCTCCAAGATAGCGATGATCTTTGATTTCTGCTTCACATTTTCCAATGATGTCTCTCCTAATCTGCTTGTATAACCGAGACGACGACGATCAGGCCAATGTTGAATTCCGTGTAGAGCATCTCTGTCGTAAGCAACGATGGAGTTGCTGAAAATACGGGTGGTTTCTTCAATGGCTGGTATTTCGTATCTAGCGGCTGGTACTGAGATTGTGAGTGAGGAAGCATATTTCTTCTTGGATATCTCTTGAGTGAGCTGGATGTTACGAAGATCTTTGTTGAAGAAAAAGCTGTAAGGTATCTTTGGTTTGTCAGGAAATCCTTTCAACGGTAATGGTTTGGTCCAGTCGGTGAAGTAAGGTTTTTCATGATTCTTGGAACTTAGATCAATATTCACTTCAGGATTTAACCAGTCAAAGTCGGCAGACATTGCACTAGCTATATTCTGCATGTGATATTCGTATTCGACTTTGTTTCCAGATCTTTTCTTGAGGAATTCTTGTGCATCCCTATTGATTCTCCTAAGCTCCGCCTTTGTGAGTTTGTTGATGTGAAGATCCTTCATAATTACCTGGGTGAACTGAAGAGTGTTACCAGGAAGAGGTTCTTCTTCTTCCAGAGGAGGTTGAGCTTGGACCATTTCTGTAAGCCAATCATTCTGAGGATTGTCATCATTGTCGAGCCATGAATGACGTGTTTTCTTCTTTGATTTCTTAGACTTGGATGTAGCATCTTTGTCTTTGGCTTTGGACGGTGATGATGGACCAGCATGAGAATCATGAGTAGGTGGAGCACGGTAATCGGTGTCAAGTTGATCTTGGAAGTCATCAGTTTGTTCCATGAACATTTCTTCATCTTCGGTTTGACCTTCACCAGTAGCTGAGGGTTGTTGTTGAGTTCCAGGAGGAGTGGAGTCCTTCTGTGGTTGGAGAGAGGATGAGGGACCTGTTCCAGACTTTGGTTTCTTGCCTTTGGAGTTTGGGTCAGGATCGTCATCTTTTCTTGTCCGTTTTCGGGATCCAGCAGCATCTTTGCATGACTCAGTTGACATATAAGCTACCATAGCATCATACAGGCCTTTTTCTTCAGCTGTCTGTGTGGTTTTGGTGGCAAGGTTGTCGAAGATTTTGACAAGCATGTCATTGAGAGACAATTCTTGGACGGTTGGAGCCACAGTAGAGGATTTTGCGGTGTGAAGCGTGAAGGGTGTAGTAGACAACATTTTCTTCGTAACACTTCTAATTCTGTGATCCAAGTTGTCATTGATTGGTTTGAGAAGGTTTGCAACTTCAGGAGTAATCATCTCAACGAGATTATCAGTGAGAAAATCATGTGTTGCAGTTCTGATAAAACCTTCGTAATCAGATTTCAAGAACTTGTCAATCAGCTGCGTAGAATCCTGGAATTCCTCAACTTGTTTAGTCAGTTTGGTAACCATGTCGGTGAGTTTGTTCACTTGCTCCTGAAGATCAACTTGTTGTTTTGGTTCATTGATCGAATGCTGTTAAGATGCGGTTTCAGAAGGTGTGGGTGATGAGTGCTCTTGTGATGATTCGGACGAAGACTCGTTGTGAGAGTCTGAAGAAGAAGCAGGAGGAGTTGGATCCTTTGGCGGAGAGTCTTGAGGAGGTGGAGGTTGTGCTGAGGAAGTCTGCTGAGAAGATGACTTAAGAAACATGTTGGTGTCGAACGCGTTCTTCTCTTCGTTTTCCTTTCGACGACGTTCCTCTGCTTCCTCTGCTTCTCGTGCAAGAAACTCTGGAGTAATAAGATATTCATGTTCCTGATCCGTAGCTAAGTTCTCTTGACCGCCAACATTCTCCTCTAAAGTAGCAGTCTCAGTCATGTGGACATCTTCAGTCTTGTCTGAATCCTTAACGTTGTCATCAGGTTGTGGAGCTGATTCTGACGTTGTTGGAGGAACCATACTGCTTGTAGCCCCTACATGTTCTGACTGATCAATAGGTGGTGGTGTTGGAGGGTGTGATAGAAGTCGGCTTTCAAGGCTTGCTTTCCTCTGTTCTTTCCTAAGCTGCTTTTCTTCATCTCTAGTGTCGACAACTATACTCTTAAGTTTACGTTTATCGACCAATGGTTCAGCGATTGGTTCGACTTCATCATCATTCGGCTCATTAATGGTGACACCTTTTCTTCTCCTTGTCTCTTCTTCATAAGTTTCCAGACTTTGTTGTACTGCAATCTCTATTGATGGAAATCCTTCATCAGGTGCTCTGTATCTCAGTTCATAGTCTGGTTCTTCTTCGTCAGATTCTGTATCGAACTCAGACTCGGTGTCAGAAGGTGGAGGAGTAGGTTCATCCCGAATAAAGTACTCAGGAGTTGCCTTCTTCTTTGGTTTGGAAGCAGGTTTAGGTTTGGATGTAGGTTTAGGTGTGGTAGTAGTCTTGGGTTTTGCCATTGAAGCAGACTTAGATCTTGTATGCGGTGATCCAGTGGTGCTCGTGGTACTCCCAGACTTTACACTTCCTTTGCTACGAGTCTTTGTAGTTGCTTCTTCCAGTTCCCCTTTGTAAGCCAGATCATACAACTTGAAGTTTGCCCTATTCTTAATGTTGTCATTCAAAAGGTATTCGGGAATCCTCATACCTTTGTTCTTGGTAGCGGAAGTGGTTGATTTGATGAATAATGTGGGGAAGTCGTCCTCGACGAGGTGCTTCGGCTCATTAGGATCAGCCATCCTCTTGATGTATTCTGGAGAACTTTTGCAGAGATGTTCAATGATAAGCTTGGTGAATCTGGTGAATGGTATCATAGTCTTCACACGGTCGGTCTGAATACTGTAGATGATATCATTCATGATAGGAACTGCAAAGTCAATTGGTGTCAGAGTCACCATTCCCCAGAATGTTTGCAGGTGTTCGAGCCTTGGATGTTCATGACCACTTTTCCTTCCAGATATAGATCTAACAACCAACAAACAGAATGTTCTCCAAGGCTGAGGTATATACTTGACATTGAATTTGGAAAGCTTGATTAGAGGTTCATCATCATCAACCTCATATCCTAATTCAATGAAGAAGTCAAGAAGTTCCAGGTCAGGTAGTATCGGAGCAAATTCGTTGTCAGTTTGTGGCATGAGAAGAGCGGTTCGAAGAACGTCATGATCTACAGAGTAATCTTGGCTATCTAAGGTAACAGTGAAAGACTCATTATCCAAGTTGGTCTGAGCAGTAAGCCAGAACTGATGAAGATAGAACAGTGGAACTGAAGCAGAGCAGGTGAGAAGTGGTTTGCATGGATGTGCCAGTAGGATATCTTTCACAATCTTGCATGATTTCTCTGTGATATTCAACTTGTTGAAATCGACTCTGGGATTGTTGTTGCCAATTGTGACATTGTAGTTCTCGGGAGTGATGTCATCCAAGGTGAGTAATGGAAGAGGTTGTTCTGCGACGTTCTCAGTGTGTTCAGCCATGTTTTTCTGAAAAGTATCACCATAAATCAAACATCTAAATGTGTTAGGAGTTAGCACAGTTTAGATATTGGATACAGATATCTACTTAAACAATTAAGCACAAATGCGTCATTTAAGACTGAGTCAAATAATGCATATGGCAAATAAGCATAACATGACAAGTACAAATCACATTACATCACATTACTCAACACTAATGAACCATACTTATCGAGAAACAACTTATCAATCAATACTATAAACAACCTATCGAGAAACTGATGTTATCGAGAAAGTTTAAGTTTTGAAAGATTTCGATAACTGACATTTCATCGAGAAAGTGACATCTCGAGAAACATTATCGAGAAAGTTTATCGAGAAAAACATTGATAATTATCGAAAAATCATTATCGAAAACATTTTGTAAAAAAAAACTTTATCGAAAAACTTTATCGAGAAAAAATTATCATTTATCGAAAACATTATCGAGAAATTAAAGATTTCGAAAAATGGGGTTACCCGAACGATTTCGATAAATGAAAAGTTTATCGAGAAAATTTTCTCAAAATATCGAGAAACATCAGTATATCGAGAACTTTGAGTTTCTCGATAATTTTCAAAGATTTCGATAACACTCAATTTTCTCGAAAATATTCTTATACAAGAATATAGTCGAATTCTCGTGAGATTACACCTTCATATACTTCACAAATCACGTAACCACTGAAATTGGCCTGTCACCAAGTTAGATTAAGCGTATCTTAGGCAAACACAAAGATTTCGATATTAACTCATGAACAAGCATTTCGAGATACATGAAAGAACAATGAGAAACATCCTAGCTAGATAGAATATGCACATTAGAGACCAAAGACACAAATCCCACCAATAAACACAACCAAATAATCACAGATTCACAATCAACCCACTTCGACCCAATCCTTTGAGATCGAGAACCACACAAACATGATGGATTGAGGTAACAACTGATGAGTAATTAATGGAAACAAGTAAACTAACAAAACCCCATCAAGAATTAACTCATACCACAGGTTACCCATGATTTCGAAAACCTAAACCTAGTTTTCGAATTCATGATAACTTAAGATCTAACCATTGAAAACCCAATTAATCAAGATCCTATGTATAAAATACCCTAGTGAATCCATAGGAACTTACAATTCAAAGATCAAGGTCGTGGTATGCTTGTATGATTATGGACCGTAGGTTAAAGAGAGGGTTTTAGGGGTTTTAGAAATTGTGATGGTTTGTTTGTACGGTTTGTTTGTTTTTATTATTTTGAAACTTTGAATTTTGTCCCTTTTAGTCCTTGGACTTTATAACAAGCAAAACAAGTGTACTAAAGTTTTTGAACCTTAAAGACTTTGACAATTTTGGTCCCTTAACTATAAAGTACTTAAACTAGAACCCTAAAGTACCTAGCAAGTCTATAGATATTGAGATGTGCATTCGTTAAAGTAACTAATGAAGATTTAAACCATATGAGACAAGGTGTTGTGAAATAAATCATCCGCACACACATCGAACCGAAAGCTTATGAGAAATATGCAAGTATACCTATTTAAAAAATGGTGAAAGAAATTTACGCGTGACTCCCCCTCAACACTTGTAAAGTAAGAACAAGGTGTTGAAAGGAAGCGATATACTTGCATTTTTTTTTTTTTTTTTTTTTTTGAGAAAAATAAAATTGTGAAAAATCTTTTTTTTTTTTTTTTTTTTTTTTTTTTTTTTTTTTTTTTTTTTTTTTTAGTTAAGAAAGAAAGATAAATATTATACAATGATAGTTGTGATGTTTGACGATCAGTGGTATTTTAAAAACTTTTCCAGATCCTCTGGTGTCAAACATCTCATACCAATCTGGTGAACTAGACTAGCAAACCTGGATGGTGCCAAGGATTTGGTAAGTAAGTCCGCCAATTGGTATTCAGTTCCAACGAAATAAAGTTCAACTGTACCCCTTTCCACATGCTCTTTGATGAAATGATAACGGAGATCAATGTGTTTGGATTTGCAATGATGCACAGTGTTGCAGGAGATAGCAATTGCACTCTTTGAATCACAGTAGATAGGAATCTTGTTGAATAGGTAGCCATAGTCTTTAAGTTGTGATCTCATCCAGATGACTTGAGCACAACAAGCCGACATGGCTACGTATTCAGATTCTGTAGATGATAAAGACGTGCAGTCCTGCTTCTTAGATTGCCATGACACAAGTTTGTCTCTAAGAAACTGTAATCCACCAGATGTGCTTTTGCGTGTGTCTAAACATCCTGCATGATCAGCGTCTGAAAAAGTAATTAGTTCAAAACCAGAATCCTTCGGATACCAGATCCCCAAGTTAATGGTTCCCTTTATGTATCGAAGGATTCTCTTGACCTCACTGAGGTGTTTTTCCGTTGGTCTAGACTGATAGCGAGAGCACATATAGACAGCAAAAACTATATCAGGTCTACTAGCTGTGAGATACATGAGGGACCCAATCATACTTCGGTATTTGGTAGGGTCAACGGGAGTCCCATGTAAATCAGCATCTAGTTTTGTGGTATTGCCCATTGGCGTATTATAAGTATCACAAGTTATCATTCCATGTTTCTTTAAGATTTCAAGAGCATATTTGGACTGATTTATAAAAATTCCACGGGGTGATTGATGAACTTGTAGTCCTAAAAAGAACGAAAGCTCACCCATCATGGACATTTCATTAATAACTTCTTTCATTAATTTTGCAAAATCATTAGAATAACTTCTTTTTGTTGAGGCAAAAATGATGTCGTCGACATATATTTGAACAACAAGTAAGTCCTCCCCGTAGGTTTTTGTAAATAGTGTGGGATCCACCGATCCTTTAAAGAATTTATTGGCCAATAAGAAAGTGGACAGTTTGTCATACCACGCCCGTGGGGCTTGCTTGAGTCCGTAGAGAGCCTTTTTGAGTCGGTAGACATGATTAGGACGCTCAGGATCAACGAAGCCTTCAGGTTGACTGACATAAACTTCTTCACGGAGTTCTCCATTCAGAAATGCTGTTTTCACATCCATCTGGTAAACCACCATATTCCTATGAGCAGCATAAGCTAGAAAGATCCGAACAGCTTCATGTCGTGCCACTGGAGCAAAGGATTCAGCAAAGTCTAGACCTTCAAGTTGAGAGTATCCTTTCGCTACCAGACGTGATTTGTTGCGGATGACTGTTCCTTCTGCATCAAGTTTATTCTTCCAGATCCATTTTAACCCGATGACAAAGACTCCGTCAGGTCTTTCAACTAATTCCCAGACTTCTAATCTTATGAATTGCTGAAATTCCTCTTGCATAGATTCAATCCAGTTGTCATAAGTCATTGCATCTTTAATGTTCTTGGGTTCTTCATGACAAACTGTGAGTGCGTAGATGCAAGTTTCACCATCGGTGTGAAGTCGTTGTCTTGTCATGACAGGTGCATCTGGATGGCCAATAATATGGACTAGTGGATGGTCACGAGTCCATTTGTGTGTTGATGGGTGTAGTTGATATGTATCTCGCATGTTGGCAGGATCCAAGTTGCGTGTTGACGACTCAGCTATATCAGGAACAATAGTAGCTGGTGCAAACGGATTAATGAACGCATCAGGATCATGCTCTGCGGGTTGTGGAACTGATTGTGGTGTTGGATCTTCAGCTGGATGACAGGGAGTAGAACCAGTTTGATCTGCTGTAGATGGTGATTCAATTGAAGGACCGTCTCTCTCAACACTTGTAGAAGTTTGGTGAGGTGAGTCTGGTACTGGAATGTGTTCAGGTTGAGCAGCGGAATTAGATGAGACCTCAGTAGGACGGTATTCAATCGTGTCATCAAATAGTGGAGCAAACAAGGTTTCTAATTCTTTGCGGTTAAGTGGTAAAGGTTCAGCTGAAGATGCCGGAGAGTTGAGACGGTTAAATTCGGGTCCTAAGCTGTGTTGCTCAGAAGCCATTTGGGTGAGTTCATCGAAATTAGCGTGAATGGTTTCTTGAATTTCTTTTGTACGACGATTCCATATCCGAAAACCTTTGGAATTTTCACAATATCCAACGAACACTCCGATGTCAGCCTTAGCTTTGAGTTTACCTAAATCATCACGATCATTTTTCGGATAGCAAAGTGCTCCAAATACATGAAAGTAATCGATGTTCGGTTTTCTTTTGTGAACAATTTGATATGGTGTTTTGCGATGACGTTTAGTAATCATGCAACGGTTTTGAGTATAACATGCGGTTGAAACAGCTTCTGCCCATAAGTAATCTGGTAATTGAGCATTAATCAACATAGTTCTAGCAGCTTCCACTAACGTCCTGTTGCGTCTTTCAACCACACCATTCTGTTCTGGGCTTCTAGGTATAGACGTTTGATGTTCAATTCCCACTTTCTCATAGTAAGACCGAAGTGTCTGATTCTTGAATTCAGTACCGTTGTCAGTTCTGACGATTCGTACTGTGTTTCGAAGCTGAACTTGAATTTTTGTGAGAAAGGTGATGATCATCGAAGGAGCTTGATCTTTACTTCGTAGAAAATAAACCCAAGTCCATCTGGAGAAGTCATCCACAATTACGAGTATGTACCGTTTACCGTTGATACTTTGAACACGCATTGGTCCACACAAATCCATATGAAGCAGTTGTAAAACATGATTCGTACTTTGCTCAGGTTTAGACGGAAAATGAGCACGAGTACTTTTTCCTTGTTCACAGGCTGGACATAAGTGATCTTTGGTGAAACGGAATCTTGGAAATCCATCGACAAGTTTATAACGAGCAAGGTCAGTCATGGTTCTGAAATTCAAGTGAGAAAGACGTTTGTGCCATAACCAAGATTTAGTTGACTCTGCTTTGGAGAGAAGACATATCGGAGATGTTGCAATCATATCTGACATTGATATTGTATAAAGATTGGAGCCGCGTGAGCCAGACATTAGATCGTTTCCTTGTAGGTCGCGAACAAAGCAAGTTTTCTCACGAAATGCAACTTCTAGATCCCCATCACAGAATTGACCAACAGAGAAAAGGTTGTGTCCAAGGCCTTCCACATAGTAAACACGACTAATTTCAATGTTACCGCTGATGTAGTCACCATATCCCATTATAAGAGCGTAATGATCATTCCCGAATCTGACAGTTCCTATAAACTTTGAGACAAAGTTATGTAGCAGTTTGAGATTGCCTGTCATATGTCGGGTGCATCCGCTATCAACAATCCAGAGAACAATCTGTACCACCTGCATCACCAGAAGAAAACACGGGTGGAACAGAAGTAAGGGTGGAACCCAAAGACAATGCGGGTTCCTGTTGGTTAGTAACACATGTAATTAATACTTTAGGAATCCATTTAAAATCTGGTTTGTATTGTAACCAACGTTGCCAGTTCCAACTAGTTTTTGCTTTCTTAATGTTAAATGCACTAGTAGTTGGCTCAGTCCTAGATTTGTTCTCGGCACCTATGGGGTTAACTGGGACATCATTAGAAACCGTAGAAGACGGCTTTCCTAAGTTAGACTTAGAGGCATGAGTGGGCCTAAAAGGAATGCGTGTCCTACGTTTCTTATGACGATTGAGAAGAGAATTAGCTAAACATTTTGTATGATCACCAGATGATACGCTTTTACGACAAAATACACAAGATGCATTAATATTCAAAACATTCAAAGGTTCATCATTCGTTACATTTAGATTTTGATTACAATTTGCCAGATTAGAATCTAAATCGGATGCAACATGAGTTTTATTCAAAGTCCTAAGTTGGTCTTCTACTTCCTGAGCTTCTAGGTGTCCTCTCTTACGTTGCAAGATCCTATTCTTCTTTTTACTTTTTCGCTTGGGTCTGCTAACGCTAGAAGTGGAGACTAGTCCTGTAGAAGTGGAGGTATCAACATTAGTGTTTTGAACAACGTTTCCTTTATCAGTTTTGTTTATTTGATACATTCCTGGTGCTATCACCGTGGTGTCAACCATTTTTCCTTTTTGAAGTAGCTTAACTTTCTCTTTCAAATCAATGATGATGTGATTTTTGTCCTGAATTTCAGACTCAAGTAAACCATTGCAATATTTGATGTCGTCGCGGTTTTGTTGCCATTCGGCGTTTTCAATTTTTAAATCCGCAATTTCTTTTTCGTATTTGAAACATCGACCTTTTAAAGACTCGTTGTTTTTGCAAATCTGACAAGAGTTTGAAACATTTTGACTTTGAAACTTCAATTCCTTTTCAAGACTTTTAGCTTGACACCATTCAAGCCGTTGATTGAGTTGACAAATTTCTTTTGAAAATTGTTTTGTCACATCATCATTTTTAATTCTCAACTTTTCATTTTCCAGTTTAAGTGTCTCAATTTCCTCATTCAACAAGATATTATCAACACAATGATCATGCTTAAGCAAAGAAGTACCAGAATTATAAAGATCATTCATGATAACAGACAAAATATCAGCACAGAGAACTTGTTCCAAGAGTCGATCGGCATCATTTTTGAAAACTTTAGTTTGTAGCTTTTGGACCAAAATCTCATTTTCAGCAGTATCAAAAACGTTTATCATATTTTTGACCTCCTTTTGAAGTTCCTGATCCCAACGTGTAGCACATAGACGAAGGTGTTGAACAATTGGTTTCATTTGTTTTTGAAAAATATCTCTCTTTTCTCGCTCGTAAGCGGATTGAAAAGTTTCAATTTTTATTTCTGAATTGCGTTCAATTGTTTCCTCCAAAATATCAATGTCTTCCATAAAGGTTTTAAAATAATTTAAGACACGACATTTTGGTAAACGTGTAAGTTCACCGGATGATGGTAAAGGACCATTTATTTGTGCTACAGGTGGGACTGGAGCTGCATTGTGAGATGAAACATATGACTCTTCGATAAACCATGATTTCTCAGGTAATTCCTTTTGAGTGACAAAAGATTTTGAAAGTGGAGGAGCTTTTGAATAGTCATATGGTGTCCAATATTGAACTTGACTCATTTTAGATCGACTCTCGTCTTCAAGTTCTTCTTCCTCCTCAGTATCAAAAACAACAGCACGCACAACCGTATTATCAAGAAAATAATCCATACTGTAAATCTTTGGAATTTCTTTGAATGCCGTGTGTAGAAACATTGAATTGTAATCACCAAGTGCATAACCGCAATTGGGTTTCGGTTTTAAAGTAAATTTCTGAATTGTTGTGACAGAGTTCCCGTGTTTGTAAACAATGTGACGAAATTCTTTGAGTTGTTTTTCAAGATCAACAATATCACCGAGTAAGTTGTCTATGTACTTCCTTTTCCGTATTTTATGTTCATGAAAATCTTTTTGACAACTTGACAATTTTGTTTCTGTTTTTGAAAGTTCAGTTTGAAGGCATTCAACTTGTTTTTGCAATTCACCCTTCTCACTTTCAAGTTTCGAAATCAACTTTCCATGTGACTCAATTAAATCTTGTATTTTGCGTTGAAGATCTTGTTCTTTGTTGTAAGAATCTTGAAAAGCTTTTTCAAAACTTTTAGTGTGTTTAATCTTTTCATCTTGATTTGAAAGCTGAATTTTATAACACTCAATGTCTCTTGCAAATGACGCATTTTGTTCTTTTAAAACTTTGTTTTTCTCGTTGCATTTGAGTATTTGCAATTGTTGAGCATCCAGTTGTTTAGATAACAATATGAGGTCAGGGTCTGGATCAAATGATGGTTCATGTTGTTCTAAATTATCATGTTCATCATTCTCAATTGGATCATCAAATGAAACAACTGTGTCATCATCAAATATGACAACTGTGCTTATTTGTTCATCTTTTTGAGAGGATGAAGATGATATAGATGGAACAACTTGCGCCGTATCTGATTCAGAAGCAGAAGGTGAGACTATTTCATTAATAAAGCATGCATTAAGGTCATGTACCTGAGACAAGCCGTCAGTGTCATACACTGGACCTGAATCATTGAGCTTAAATTCCTGCATGTTGGCCATAAGCATCACAGCTGCATTAGCTTCCAGATCTTCCATGTCATCATCATTGTGTACATTTGCCATGAAGTTGTTGTCTTGTTCAGGGAAATGTCCATCCTTTTCATCTTGAAGTGCCATGAGTAATGCCTGCTTGTGAAACTTACTACCCCGAGTTCTCGGTTTGGGACATGCTGTAGCTATATGACCTTGTTCATTGCAATTGTAACACCAAACTGCATTCCCTGAGCTGGAGTTCCTTGTAGCAACTGAATCAGACCTTTGTTGAGGAGATGCTGAGTTGTTTCTGAACCCGGTATTGTTACTAAACCTCTGACCATTCCCATAGTTTCCAGAAGAGCTTCCTGAACCAGATCGACCATAGCTACGATTCTGAATTTCCACTCTTCCATCATTAACAACAGCTTGATTTCTTGTGTTTGAGGATGAACGTTGACGGTTGTTTGTTTTGTTGGAGAATTTGCTGAATGCACGAGCAATAAGAGCAAGTCCCTGATTCAACGTATTAAAGTCATCATCGTCATCATCATTGGAGTTGGAGTAGTACACAGCATCATTGTTGTTTGATGAAACAAGTAGAGTAGAAGAATCTTGTGGAGATGAATCATAAGGGACCATTTGGTTCGAGGTGGAAGATTGTGGATAACTGAAGTAGTTCTGCTCTTGAACATATGCATGATTAGACATTGGTGGTGGAGCATAGGGAGATTGAGCTACGAGAGCCAATGAATTTGGTGTTGTAGTAGGTGTGTATCCTCCTCGTAGAGCTCGATCTTTTTCCACTTCAGGTTCATGGTGTTTCAGAAAATCATACAACAACCCATATGGAGCATCATGAAGATTCTTCGTTTGACGAACAAATGTCACATATTTATGCCAATCAGGGCCAAGACTACCCACAAATTTGGAGTTCACAGCGATCCTTGGTACAGTGATTTTGTGACGTTCCAGATCATTAACCACATTTGTGAAACGATGATAGTATGATTCAAGTGACTCTCCAGGTTCAATAGCGATGTCAGTGTATTCCATGTAAAGCTTGGATTCCATGTCATCTTTGTTCAATTGAGTGCCTTCCATGAGGAGATGAACGTGTTCCCACATTGCTTTGGCCGTTTTCTGAGCATCGACACTGCGATAGATCGGATTGGGTATACCTTGAAGTATATAAGCCATTGCATACTGATCAGCTTCACGATGTAGTTTCTGTTCTTCAGTGAGTGCAGTTTCTGGAAGGGGTCTATCACCAGGAGGACGTGGAGGATCTGCATTTGGATCACCAGCTTCAAATCGTGTTGGCCACTCAAATGGTCCTTCAAGTATCACTTGTTTCAAGAATGGCCCATGAGGTTTCTTGAGTTCAAGAAATCGTAGGAATCGACTTGACCATTGCACATAATTACCAGGTGTAAGCATTGGAGGTGTTTCAAGTGATCCTGCCTCATGTCGGGATTGTTGAGTTGTAATAACTTCACACATTCTGTCAAACCAGTGAGGTTGTTTGGAGGAAAACTGAGTGGTTTGTTGTGGCACTTGATATGGTAGTTGTTGAGGAATGAGCTGTTGTTGCATCATAAGGTATTGTTGTTGTGGATTGTATTTAGGAGGTTGTTGATTCATTGTGTGCGGAAGGTAATATTGTTGTTGATACTGCTGAGGTTGTTGTTGCTGAGATGTTTGTTGTTGAACATGAGGAAAGTAGTGATTCGGTGGCTGAGACATCTTCGAACACTTGTGTAGAAATGGATCTTGTGGAAAGTGTAGATTTAACCAATTATCGAGAAACTTGGCAGCTTATCGAGAACTTGGCAGATTATCGAGAACTTGCAGATTATCGAGAACTTGGCAGTTTATCGAGAACCTTTGTAGTTTATCGAGAACCTTGGCAAAAGATTATCGAGAAATTTGGCAAAAGATTATCGAGAACTTTGGCAATAAATTTTGAGAAAAGATTTCGAAAATTTTCAAGTGTTATCGAGAAATATTATTTCGATACTAAAGCAAGTTTATCGAAAAATAGATTTCGATACTTAACAATTTTCTCGATAATTTTCGAAAAAATTTGCGAAACTTAGTTTTCAAAATTATACAATTTCGAAAACTTTCCCAAAAGTCGAAGTACTTAACTTTCTTATACAAGAAAGAAAATACCGAGTTCACACAAACGAAGACGAGGGAGTGTACTTGATGAAGATCTCGATAATATGTAGGTTTTGTTTTTCAAAGAAAGCAATCCTTAAATTCGTTTTTCTTTCAAGATACTTGTACTTTTGTGTATAAAAAGTGTAAATCTTAAGGAAAGTAGAAAACTTTATGAAAAATTTTATACTTGAAAAGATCTCGATAAAGGTACAAGTATTAAGAAATCGATTTTTGTTGTAAAAGTTTAGAACTTTATGGTTTGTTTTGATGTTAAACACAAGTTTGTAAGCAAAGATGTGAGAAAAACCAAGAAACAAAGCAAAAGTTTTAAAATTTCACAAAAAAAACACGATATATAATCAAAAAAAACGAATTTGAGAAAGAACAAATCAATGAAAACAAGAACTACACCTTCCTCTAGCGAATGATACCACTTGTTAGGTCACCATTTTGTAAACACAAGTATGATTATGTAAGAAATGAGATGAGAATGAGAGTGGGAAGATTATGAGAAATTTGAGAAAATGAAATGCAAGAGTTTCCTTAATGTTTTTCAAATAACCAACCAAGTATTACATAGACCTAAGCATACTATATATAGGGAAGGAGCTAGGGCAACACTCCCTCTCCTTCCTTTCTCCAAATCGTGTGGGCTTTGAGGCCCATGGATCATTAAACTTAAGCCTAGTAAACTTGAGACATTACATTAGTGTAAGTAATAAATAACTAAAGCAACCTATTATTACAAATGACCGAGACTTGATAAAATAGTAAAACTTTGGTTCCAACACAAACATAGGGAGATATGCTCAGAGCATGAGTGATTGACTCTAGAAATGGTTGGACTAACCATTTTCCATAAATCAGATTCCCTTATAACCATAGTTACCACACGAGCTTAGAGACTACACCATTTGAAGCACTCTATGGTCGAAGTGCCAACATCCATTGACGGATCGAAATTTGGAAAAAGCCTAACTCACTAGTCCAGTAAGCATTCATGAAATAACCAGAAATTTCCTACAAGTCAAGAATCAATTACAAATTCTATAAGTTGTAAACCATTAAAACTTCAAGTTGGTAGCCAGATCATGTTGAAAGTTCTGCCTAGGAAAGGCATGATATCATTCAGAAAACTGGGAAAGTTGAACCCGATGTACACTGGACCGCGTAATATTTCAGACAGAGTAGGCCTGGTGGCCGTCAGACTTGAGCCTTGTTAGAGAACAACCGGATTACACAACCATGTTTCACCTATTCAAATCTCAGGAAATGACTTTCAGATTAGTCACTCGTGATCCCATTTGGAAAGGAACCCAACCCAAGAACAAACGTAGACTTGGTAATAACCAATAGAAATCATGGACTGTTAGGTCAAACGGTTGAAGCGGAGTCGAATTCCTATCGTGGAAGTTCGCTGGAATTCTCAATTATTATCATCTTTTCATCAATATACTTCAGAGACCAACCAAAACTGAACTTCGGGACGAAGTTCCTGTTAGAAGGGAAGACTGTCACAACTCGTAATTTCCGGTCATTTTCCAAACCTCGACAATTTACTATTCATCAGTTACTATTCACCGATTTCTATTCATCATTGTACTATTCATCATTTTTGAGGTCAATTTGATATTTTGGGAAGCGTTCAAAAAATTTTACTATTCACTTGACACTATTCATTTCCGGAAGAAATTTCACTATTCATGTGCATTACTCATTTCATCGTAAATTTAGTTTACGAGTGTTCAAATTCGCGTAACCGTATTGGTTCAAGAGTGAATTCGTGCATTATCCTTTGGGACATCTCATACAGACTAGAAATAGTCTACGTATCATCATTGTGTCACTTGCATACTATTCCACTCGTAGGATAATTAAATTTATACTTTTGGTATAATTAACGATTTACGTATGTTTACTTTAAATAAACACTAATACGCGAACTATAAATGTGACTAACATGTCCGACACTCCCGACTATTATCCCAATATATTTTTATATTCATTTTAATAATATAAAAATTATAATATTAATTTAACCGGTGTTTTCAAATCAATGGCTACATTCTACGGTCGGAGCTTATCACTCCGTCGGTTTGCGTTATTTCAACACAATAATTATTTTAACACCCAATTCTTTCAAAGAATAATATTTTACAACTTTTACAACTTCGTCGTATTTTATTTCACCTCGGTAACATTTATTTTTTTAGTTAACTCGGTACCCGATAACACCTAATACACAAAAGATCTAACTAATGCATACTAGGGAGACATAAGCTTTAATTAGCCACAAACTTTTCCCCATTTCTCTCCTAAAAACCGGCCACATGCCCCCTAGGACCAAGACTTCAAGATTTTTTTTAGACCAAATATATCTATTTCAATCTTTCATTTTTCTTACATTTCATACATTTCAAAACAAACTAGAAAACATTTTCCCTCTTCTCTCTTGGTGGGTGGATCGGCTCAAACAAAAACAACAAGAAGAAACATCAATTTTTCCAAGATCAAGTGATAATCAAGGTTATTTAGTACTTCTTGTTAGGGTTTGGAAGTTTAAACACAAGGTTTTGCAAGTTTTTCATCTCCACTAATCCACTAATCCTTCAAGTAAGTTGTCAAACTCATTTTCATAATTTCCTCAAGTATCTTTCAATGATCATACACTTTTATTCAAGATATATATGCATATGTTGATTTATACCACTCTATATACACTTTTTATAACTTACAAGCCTTAGGTATTTTATATAGGTGAATCCTTGGTAGATTGTTGTGATGGATGATATTTAGGAACCCATGACACCCTAAGAAGGTGTATGGTAGGATTAGACTAGTTTTGTGGTGATTGAAAGTGGTTTGGATGAAGTTTGAAACTAGGAAAATGATTTTGGAAAATATACATATACCTACTGTTACTATTTTGAAAACGTGGGAGACTCAGGAACTCAAGGTTAACTTTTGACTAAAGATTTAGAAAATACTCTCCGATACGAAACTATAGCTGAAAACGGGGATAAAAACGAGTTAATAACGAAGGAGATATGATTTTCCGAATATTAAGAACGAAAAATACTTTCAAATATAGGTTCTGTCCCAAATCGCCAATTTCAGAAAAACTCAGGGGTTTTCGGGTAACATTGGGTTAGATATTCAGAAAGTACTTTCAAAAACGAAACCGTGGCCGCTTGAATCACTAAAATCCGAGTTACGACGAAAAAGTTATGATATTTCCAATATTAATGACGAAACTATTTTCTGAAAAATTACTTGCTGTCCCATGATTTTTATAGACTGTTTCGAGGCCTAAAACTTGATCTAGCCGTCCCGACTTATCAAAAATATATTAGTATGTTGTCCAATGATTCCGGGGATATAAAGAACGTAGAAAACGAGCTTATAACGAAAAAGATACAAGCGTTTGAACTTAGCCGATTTTTACAAATTTCCATCAGCTTTTCTATTATTATTTTGCCGTAACACTGTCTTGGCGAAACACCATTTTCTCGACTGTTTTTCTTTATGATCGGATCAGTTTGAGTCCGAGCCGTAGTTTTATGAAATCAAGATCTTTCAACAAGCTTTTTAAATCAATTGGCCGTTCGTCGAATAGACTTATAACGAATAAACTACGACCTCATCTATATACCCGATAAACTAGATATATTTTGACAGCTTTTACTATAATGAAATTTTCTAAGTGTTGAACATAATACTTTCAAGTAACAACAATAAGAGTCGATTTTCTCATCGATCGAGACCCGTATCGCCAAAGGTTAAATGACGCGACTTCTAGATATTGTTACAAGGTTTTCAAAAACGAGGAATATAACACTAACATTTTTATACGATATACTACGACAAGTTATATACTTCTATATTTGGACTCATTTTTCCTAAGTATGGAAACTATTTTACTATGACGATAACGAGTATTTCCAAGTTACGAGTGGTATAGGCATCATGTGCATGTGCATTCATTTCATTATGTCATGATCTAAGGTAGATCGTTATTACTCATATTAGGTTGCGGTTAGAGATCGTGCCTCAATTCAGTGTATTCAATTTTGTCATCGTAGCTATCGCTCCAGGTGAGTCATAGCCCCTACTATTTTGATTGTTTTGCAAACTCTTTGGGGGAGAATACATGCTCGTTTTACTTAAAACGCATTACTTGTTTTACCTGGTTGATTTCTCAAATATTCCCAGCTTTATCTAAATATATATTTGATCACCTGCACTTCATTAGTATGCTTGACTACCGGTATTTCTTTGGTATATTTAACCACCTGCATTCATTGGTATGTTTGATTTTCTTGTATTTCATGGGATTGATTATCCTTGTTTACATGACCACATTGTCATAATTATTTATCTAGCGACATTGTCAGTATTGTTTTACCTGGCGACATTGTCAGTATTGTTTTACCTGGCGACATTGTCAGTATTATTTATCTGGCAACATTGTCAGTACTATTTTATCTGGCGACATTGTCAGCGTTATTTATCTGGCGACATTGTCAGTATTGTTTGGATAACCTCATTGACTGAATCATTTTATTTATATAGCCGTTTTGCTATATTTATCTGGGAATTTGGATACCATTATTACTTTTGTTCACGTAGACTTTAATACTTTTGGCAGTGGGTTGTAAACACACAGGTTACAAGTCTCTTATGGCGGGACTTGCAACTGAGTGGATTTACGATGCCTTTGCTGGGCGATCTTTTCTCTATAGGCTTTACTTGTTAAACAAACTCTATGAACTCACCAACCTTGTGTTGACACTTTAGCATGTATTTTCAGGTTTTAAGCAATGGCACACTACTGGAGGTTTTGGCAGGGCATGGCATGGTTAGAGGCATTAGATGTGATAATGGGACTAAGTTCAAGAATCAGCTAATGGATGAATTTTGTGCCAAGAAAGGAATTAAAAGAGAGTTCAGTATTGCTAGAACTCCTCAGCAAAATGGAGTTGCAGAAAGGAAGAATAGAACTCTTATAGAAGCAGCAAGGACAATGCTTGCAGACTCTCAATTACCTGTTCCATTCTGGGCTGAGGCTGTAAGTGCTGCTTGTTATGTGTTGAATAGAGTATCAGTAACTAAACCTCAAATGAAGACACCTTATGAATTACTCATGGGAAAGAAGCCAAGCATCAAATTTATGAAACCTTTTAGATGTCCCCTAACCATCTTAAACACTGCTAATAATTTGGGCAAATTTAATGGGAAGTCAGATGAAGGATATTTATTGGGATATTGTACCAATAGCAAAGGATCTAGAGTGTACAACAGGGCTACCAAAAAGGTTCAAGAATGTCTTCATGTTGATTTTCTGGAACAACAAGAGAATTCTAAAGGTAAAGGTCCTGATTTGATGTTTGATCTTGATTTAATGTCTTCATCAATGAATTATGTACCTGTAAGAGAAGAAAATCAAGCTGCTCCCACTGAAGAAGAAGCACAGTACATTGTTCATGATGTTAATTTAAGATCTGAAGATGAGCCAAAGGATAATGCCAATTATGAGAAGAAGAGTACTTCTGAGCCTCAAGGTACTGCTAAACCTAACAGTACTGTTGATCCTCAAAGTACTGTTCCACCACAAAAACCAGTATCTGATGAAGATCAAGCCATTCAAGATGAACTGTCAAGGATGCTTTTTCAAAAAACAATGGCTAAGTCTTATGAAGATGAACAAAGGAGAGCTTATGAAGCAAAAAAGAAGAAGGCAAAAGAAATAGCCAGTACTTTACCCCAAAGTACTGCTAATCCATTTGAAAGTACTTTTAAACCTTTAAATACTTCAAATTGGATAAATACTGATGCTGTTAATGATTCGAATATGCCTGACTTAGAAGATACTGATGATCCAAACAAGATTGCTTTAGAAGACACTGATGATGAATTGGATCAAGAAGGCATTTTCTCAGATTCTAATGAAGATCCTGATATAACTAATTTGGAAGATAATCTTGAAGTCTCACCAACTCCTACTCTCAGAATTCATAAAACTCATCCTGTTACCAACATAATTGGACCCTCAGCTTCAGGGGTGCTCACAAGGACTAAGGCTAAGAATATGTCTCAACAACATACTTCTTTACTTAGTTTTATCTACAAGCAAAACAGGGTGAATCACAAGGATCAGAAGCTGTGTTTATTTGCTTGTTTTCTATCTCAGGAAGAGTCCAAAAATATCAAACAAGCATTAGCCAAGGAAATTTGGGTAGAAGCTATGCAAGAAGAACTCCTACTGTTTAAGCTTCAAGAAGTTTTGGTATTATGTGATTTACCTGATGGAAAGAAACTTATTGGAACTAAATGGGTCTTCAGGGTAAAAAGAGATGAAAGAGGGAATGTTATTAAGAATAAGGCAAGGTTAGTGGCTCAAGGATACAAACAGGAAGAAGGAGTAGACTATGATGAAGTTTTTGCTCCTGTGGCAAGGCTTGAAGCCATCAGGCTATTTCTGGCTTTTGCGTCTTATATGGGATTCACTGTATATCAGATGGATGTTAAAAGTGCTTTTCTTTATGGTAAAATCACAGAAGAAGTTTATGTCAAACAGCCTCCTGGTTTTGAAGACCATGCACACCCAAACAAAGTCTATAAGGTAATCAAGGCTCTATATAGCCTTCATCAAGCTCCAAGAGCATGGTATGAAAGACTTTCCAATTTTCTACTACAACATGGTTATAGAAGAGGAGCTATTAACAAGACTTTGTTTATCAAGAGAGATAAGAAGGATATCATGCTTGTTCAAGTGTATGTAGATGATATTATTTTTGGTGCTACTAAGCAATCTATGGTGAAGGAATTTGAAGATCTTATGCAGAAAGAGTTTCAGATGAGTTCAATGGGAGAATTAACATTCTTCTTGGGACTTCAAGTGCAACAGTCAAGCAGTGGAATTTATATTTGTCAAGATAAGTATGTTGCAGATATCCTTAAGAGATTCAATTTCACAACTGTTAAGCCTACATCTACACCAGTGGATACTAACAAACCTTTGGGAAAAGATGAAGATGGAGAAGATGTTGATGTCACACTATACAGGTCTATGATTGGATGTCTCATGTATTTAACTGCATCAAGACCTGATATAACTTTTGTTGTATGTCTATGTGCAAGACATCAAGTTAATCCAAAGGTATCTCACTTGAATGCTGTCAAGAGCATTTTCAGGTATCTTAGGCAACAACCTAAGCTAGGCTTATGGTATCCTAGAGATTCACCTTTCCATCTCCAAGCTTTCTCAGACAGTGACTATGCTGGAGATAACTATGATAGAAGATCCACAACTGGAGGATGCCAGTACCTTGGAAGCAGATTAGTGTCATGGAAATGTAAGAAGCAAACAATTGCAGCAACTTCTTCCACTGAAGCAGAGTATGTAGCTGCTGCAAGTTGTTGTGCACAAGTACTTTGGTTGCAGAATCAGCTTTTGGATTATGGATTCAATTTCAAGAATACTCCTATCAACATTGATAATGAGAGTACTATCTGTATAGTCAAGAATCCAGTATATCATTCCAAGACCAAACACATTCAGATTAGACATCACTTTATAAGAGATTGCTATGAACAAAGGCTTATCAATGTGGTTAAAGTTCATACTGATGATAATGTAGCAGATCTACTCACAAAGGGATTTGATGCTTCAAGATTTACCTTTTTGGTTGTGAGTATTGGCATGATTAATATGTAAGCTATTTTTGAGGGGAGGCATTAGTAGTTATTAATTAGTCATTATTTGAGGGGAGGCTACATGTATCATACAAAGGAAAAGTTTTTATTCATCATTTAAAGAGGATTCATACATCACCATTGTTGTTATCAAGATACAGACTCAGACACAGAAAAGACAAGACAAACCAAACAAACAACTACCACAGACTACCACCAAGCTTCACACACCTACTCCATAGGCCTTTTTCCCTTGCCCTCATAGTTATGCTTTCCCTTTTGAGCAGTTTTTCTCTTGTCATCAAAAGAAGCCTGCTTTCTTGGGCAAGCCAAGCCAAGAACCTGTTTGGGAGGTCTCTCTTTCCTTGGAGCAGGCCACTTCATGTTCTGAATTGCTGATTCCAGGGCTTGAGTCAAAGCTTGTGGAAGCTCATTAGCCAAAGATGAACCAGGGACAGCTTTCTTCTTCTTGGGCTTTTTGTTGGTAGTACTACCTGCTTCAGTTATGGTAGAGTTGGCAGCACTTATTGCTGAGGAAGATTCTTGGAGTCCCATCCATTGAACATGAGGAGGAAAATAGTCTAACCATCCTGGATCTTCAAACTCAGAATCAGAGTAGTAACTTAACTCCGAATCTGTGGTGCCATCTGAGTCTGAAGAGATGTTGAAAATTGGAATGTGACTCATTGTGCTTGTTAGTTTTTGTGTTATGCTAAAGAAAGATATGGTGATTTCAAGTTGTCGATGGTAAAGTTGCTTTTATAAGCAAACTAAAGGTAAAAAGGCATTTAATGAAGTATATTGATATTCACTTTCCATGGTAGCTTTGGGATTTAATATGGGGAGATAGTCATTAATCATGGTTGACTTTCAAAGATATTTTGGTCAAATGGTCAACATTCAAGATTTTTTTTGGGAAAGTACTTTGGTCAACATACTGTGTGAGATTATAACGGAAGGTACTGCTCCATATTATATGGAACGTACTGCTTGGTGTTATTAAAGGGTACGCTGACGTGTCAGATACTGTTCCAACGGTCAGATTTGCGGCTAACAAACTTTCAAAAGATATGGAGATAATTACTTCCAAAAATAACGATAAAGTTATTAATTAACCATGATTTTTTGTATCTTATCCTTATATAAAACCTCATATATTTTCCTTTTATTCACCTTATTCACCTTTCCTGTTATTTAAACTCATACCTACTTTACATCGATCATCACTTTTCTCACTCTAACCCTAATCACCATGGCAAATCGACGCACCAACACCAAACACAACATGATAGCAAACCTTGAGAAAACAGAAGATAACCTTGACTTTCATGGTATTATTGAATTTCTCACTGGAACCAACATCTGTTACTCAATCCTAGTTAACCCAGAGATTATTGGACCTTGGATTCAAGCTTTTTGGGATACAGCAAGGTCACAGGTTGAAGATGGAGAGGATATTATTACTGCTACCGTTGCTGGGAGGGCTATTCGTGTTACAGAAGCTTCAATCAGAGAGGCTCTGTTATTTGATGATGAAGAAGGCTCTGCTTTGTTTGGAAAACAAGAGATTTGGAACACACTCAGAGACATTAGGTATGAAGGTCCTTTGAATAAGCTTACTTTTCAGAAGGCTATGGTTAGTCCTCATTGGAAATTTCTTATTCATGTTTTGCTTCATTGTTTGAGTCCCAAAAGTACTGCTTGGGATCAGTTTAGTCATTCCATAGCTTCTGCTTTTGTTGGTCTTATTATAAATCAACCTTTCAATTTCTCATACATGATCCTTGAAGGGAGTTAATTTTTCAGGTAGGAATACACCTCTTAATGCTTATATGTTAGAGGTAGCTCAAGCTTTTAGGGATGAAGAAGACAATAGTGGTTCTGCACATTCTCATAATGATGATCAATCAGATTCTGCTGAGCATTCTGCTTCAGTACATACCCCAACACCACCCATTGTTTCTCCTCAGCATGTTGTTTCAAGTGAAAGGACTCCCTCAGTGACAGCTTCCTTGGATACATCTGTTTCTGCTCAAGGTACTTCTCCACAAAGTACTTCTTCTAAAGGTACTGCTTTAGAGGACTCAAAGGTACCTACTCCCAATGATTATACTTCCACAGGTGGGCTTCAAACACCTGGAGGAGATGAGGGAATTGAAGGTGTTGAGAGTACTTCTGATTTAGCTAATGAATTGGAGAAGATGAAAACAATTGTTAATGCTCAAGCTGAAGAAATCAAGAAGCTAAGGAAGAAGTTCAGAAGGTTGAAGAAATTTGTTTGGCCTCTTGTTCATAATTTTAGGCTTTATGTGAAAGAAAAGAAGAAGTCTCAAAAGCAAAAGTCCAAATCTTCAAAGAAGTCTTCTAAATCCAAGAGGAAGCATAGGAGGTCATCATTTACCAAATTGGGGAGGAATCAAGATGAGAATTTGGATAAAGATGATGCTGAAGTTAAATATTCAGAAGATGCTCATTTGTGGCAATATCCAGAAAGTCCAAAGACTCTTGTACCAGAAAGCTTTATTGAAGAGGATATGAATATTGCACAAGAAGATGAGAATATTGCACAAGAGAAAGAGAATGAGCAAAAAGATACTGAGCAAAAAGAAGATGAGCAAGAAAATGTTAAGCAGGATGTAGATGCACAGAACATTCAAAGTGTTGATGTTCAAAGTACTGCTGCAGAAAACACAAGTCTGCAAGGTACTGCTGAGCAAAGTACTTTTTCCAGGAATATTGATGAAAGTGAAGTCACTGCAGCTGGACCTTCTACAATGAATTATGCAGATGAAGCTGGTCCTTCTACTCTTGTACAAAAAGAAGAAGCAAGAGTACATACTACAAGTGATGATGAAACAATTGCTCAAGTTATGATGAATTTGAGGCCTCCTACTGGAGGAATACATATTTCTGAGCCTGCACAAAAAGATGTTGAAAGTGCTTCTGAATCTGAAGAGTTGGATCCTAAAGATAAAGGTAAAAGGATAATGGTTCAGAAAGATACTAAGAAGAAAAAGAAGAAATTTTCTCTTGCACAGATTAGAGAGTTAGAGATTGCAGAAGATTTAGAGCTTGCTAGAAAGCAACAAGCTGAATATGATGCTGAGTATTTGGAAGAAGTTAGTAGGCCAATTACAAAGAAGCCAATGACCAAAGCTCAGGAAAGGAACTGGATGATAAGTTTCTTGAGAAGAAAAGGATACAAGAATTTACATAAACAAATGTATCCAGAAGTAAAAGCTATGTGGGATAAAGTACAAGAAGATATTGATGAGGCGAAAAATGAACCACTTTTAGGGGGTCATTTAAGCCTGGAATTGAGTTTATTTGATCAAATATTACCCTAAATCGTTCCTTTTGTGATTTTAGGTACTTTGGGAGTGAAATCTGGAAAAGGAAGCAATTCGGACGTTTTTGGAGCATAAAAGTGAAGAAAACGCCAAAGACTTAATTTTCCATGCTGAGAACAGTACCTGACGGCGTCAAGAGGAAATTCATGACGGCGTCAAGAGTAAAAACCATGACGACCCAGTACAAACCTGAAGGCATCACAAGAAGGGCGTCAAGAGTTAATTTTGTGACGGCCTGCATAAGGAGTATACATGACGGCGTCAGACCCAGATCTAGGCAGTCCGAGGAACTATTTGGCGGTGAGATGACGGTGTCAGAGATTTGTTCATGACGCCGTCACCTTCTAAAATCTATATATAGTTTTCTATTTTTCATTCATTAGAGAGGAACTTATGTGGAGAAACCCTAGGGCCGAACTTTGTGAACCCTAGCTCGTATTTTACAGTAAATTCAAGGGTTTTCACCCCTTGAATCCTTTCATGTGCTATTAAGATAAGTCTTCTCTTAATTCAATCAATATGTCTATGTGTTGGTTGTCTATATCTTGTGCTTGTCTTGATTTCATCATGTTAGGCTAGATTTATCTTGTGTTTGCTTAGATCTAATGAAACCTAGACGTTAATTATGTGTTGATTACTTGTTTATGGTTGTATTGGATGAATGATTTCAATGTTAGGCTTAAGAAAACTGGCAGATCTCCATTGTGTAACATGCTTGAACATCTTAGGAAACATGAACCGATGTGTACTAGGTTTTATTGGTTGTATTTAATGCATGAGTAAATTCTAATGATCCCATGTTAGGAGCTTCTTAGCCGGCTCGACATAGGAGTGAAGTAGGCACTCATAGGATTGGGGAAGTAAGTACGCCACCCCATGAATGGTATTAAGGAATACAATCCGTCATCCACGCAACTCTAACAAGTAATTAACGTGTAAAAGATATCTAGGGAGTAGTGAAATCTAAGTAAACACATTTCTCCCATATATTGCTCACAACCTTAGTTTAATTTCATTTCTAGTATTTTATTTTGATTGCATCTTAGTATTGGGTTAGTTGACTAGCAACTAATTCCGCCCAAATCCTTCAAACCCAAGATTTTTACTTGCTTTCCTAAAAATATAAAAATATAAAAAAGAATCATCCCTCATCTCTAGACCTAGTCTTTAGGTTTTCTAATCCTAGCGACACTATTCCTAGCTGAACGATCAATCCCCCGGTACTTGTCATTATACTATACTACATCGATCAGGTACACTGCCTGGTGGGGTTATAAGCTTCTCAGGATCCCTTGAGAGGTAAAGCCTGGTGCAATCCCTACGCATCTAGTTTTTGGCGCCGCAGCCCGGGGAATAGTTATTGTCTAGGTTAGAATCTCTTTTTATTAGGTCTACCTGCTAGATTCCTTTCTAGTAAGATTTTATTTTTAATTTTTAGGTTCTCTTTAGTCTATCTTATTTCTTTGTTTCCTTTGTTTGTAAACTAACTCGATGGATAACAATAACATTGATCGTTTGATTCCTGTTATTCATGTTTTTCGTCGTAGGATTTTCCAAATGCCCGCCCCAATCCCTTTAGTGGAAAATGAGAACCCACCTAACCTCTTGCCTAACCACCACTTTGACAACAATTCTGAGTTAGAGGAGTCTGACCATGATGATGACCATAGGGCTAGTCCTTTTTACTATTCAGACTCCGATGAGGATCTTGATGATGGTGATGTGATTAATGAGGATAGGATGGAAGAGGAAGTGAACCCTCTTAGGTATGTCGACCCTAGAACAAGGATTGAGAGTGATAGTTCATTTAACATGCAATTTCCTTGTAAGATCGGATTTAGGAGCTTTAACGCCTATCTTAACTCATCTCTCCCAATGAACATAATCTCGCGTAATCAATATAATAAAATCATGGTAGATGAGTTAGAATACAAAAAAGAAAATATTATTGCCAGGGCAATACCATTGCATGTGTTTGTAGGAAGCTTGGTTTATTTTGTTGAGTTTATGGTTATGGAGAATCTAGGAGAATTTATTGATAGTAAGTTGACCCAAGTTGTGTTTGGAAGACCTTTCAAAAGGTTGACCAACCTCGATGAAAAACTTATGGAAGGGTTAATTACATTCTCGGATGGGAATGAAGATTTTGTCTACCAAATGCCCCGTGCACACCCTAGGTTCAAGGATTTTTCCATGGAGAAGTGTAGTAGGTATCCGCCCATAGAAATGCTAAGTGAGAATGATAAGAGAAAAGGGCTTAAATATACTCATGAAAAGAATAAAAGATACTATCGCGGATGTTTAGAGTTAGGAGATGATTATAAGAAAGATGAGGCGACCATTATATGGCTCACGCTTGGTTATGTGAGCATAAGTGATACACGGTAACCCATGACCTTGAGTCTAGCTACAAGACTCGTAAATAAAGAAAAGCGCTTCTTGGGAGGCAACCCATGATTTTGTGTGATTTTTATTTTTGTTTGTTTGTTATTTGCTTCCGTATGCATGCTTTATTTTTTATTGTTGGTAGATCATGTTTCAAAACTAAATAGTGGAAATACTTTATTTTGTTGTTTTGCCTAGTCTTAACTTCACCCAAAGGTATTTTTGCAAAAGATAAGTGTAAGGGGAAACTCCAAATATGTTTTCAAGAAACAAAACCGATCATGATTCTCCACAATATTAAGTGAACATGTATATTCATATTTGTTAGAGTCAAATTCTTGTATCGAGTCCTAATGAAGTTTTGCAGGATTTTCCAGGAAGTAGAACCTAGTTTTTCCAGAAATTTTCCGGAAACTTAACATAAGAATTTCTGCAGGTCACTTCTGACAGCGTCATGAGTTTACTCTTGACGGCGTCACGTGTAAAAAATCTGGAAATTTTACCAGTTTTGTTTTTCTAACGGAGTTTTAAAGTTTTTGTTGAATTATTAGTTTTATAATCTCCAGGAAATCTGCAAACATCATTCCACAAGCATTATATCTTATTTTGTTTTCTAGGATTTATTAGTATATGTAGATTGCCGCCGATTTTATGCGAGGTTGCCTTGTCTGTTTTCTCAGGATTTACAGGTTATGTATGACAAGAAGATGATTATTATTCTGGAAGGGAAGCTTTGATTGTTCATATTCTTGGAGGAAGATTTAACCTGGACACCTTATTATCCATACCGAGCGAATCAGGGGAGTATTTGATTTCATTCTTTTTACATATTTCACTTTTACATTCTTTACTTGAACATTGGGGACAATGTTCATCTTAAGTGTAAGGGGAGGTGATTCACCTCAAATGGTCAGATAATTATTGGTCAACCACTTGTGAGTGGTCAAGTATAATAGTCAAACAGATGAGGCAAATGCTTCCGTGGAATACAGTGTTTCCCCGGGTCGTAATGTCCCAACGAGGTGTGCGATGTTTTATTATAAACGAATCTGTGATCAGTGAATATGAACAAGGATATGAATAAAAAGTGTGTGTGTGTGTGTGTGTTTAACTAGGGTTTTATAACTTAAAATAACTTAAATAAACTATCTTAACGATTACGTGAAACCTAAATATCTAATACGTATAAACGTACACCAAATTAAAATTAGACGCGACTGCGTACTGAGAAAAAGGTGAGTTTTAAGAAAAATAAACTACAGGGGCTAAAAATGAAAATTATATAAACTTAAACTTAAAATAAACTTAAATTAAAAAGAAAACTATTTTTTAGATTATTTAATTATTTATTATTAATTATTTAATTAACTATTAATATTTAATAACTATTATTAATTATTTAATAATTAACTAATAAATAAGAAAATGTAAAACAAGTCTTAGAAATATAAAATTAAACTTTGTAAAAGTCTAAAATATTATAAAACTTTTTTTAAAAATAAAATTATATTATTAAGACTATTTATCTAATTATCATTAATTAATAACTATTTAATTATTATTTAACTAACTATAATGATTTAAATTATTATGAATACTAAAAAGACTTAGATAATTAAGAAGATTTTTATAAATCTAATTAACCATCACAAGAATCCTAAAAAATTATAAAAACTTTATTTTATATGTTTTTAAACTAGTTTACTAATTATTATTCTAATTATTTATTAATTACCAATTACACTAATTAAATTATGAAAACTAGTAAATGAACAGTATAAATCACAAGAAAATTTCTAAAATTATTTTATGACTTATAGAAGCTAAGAAAAATATAAAATATAGGTGTTACTATATAAAAACTAATTATGCTATTTAAAACTTATTTATTGATTAATTATTAATAAAACTATTTTTAATTCTAATTAATACTAAAAGACAGAATAAAAATCTGAGAAAATTATTAAAAATACTTTAACCTAAAATGTAATTATGAAAAATATAAAAACACAACTTTCTTAATAAAAATCTAAAAATGAAAATTAAAATTAAATTAAATTAAATAGAAACTATCAGTTATTTTTATATTTGTTTTTCTGGATTTTTCTTTTACTAATCTATATTATACCTAAAATTAAACAACTTTAATAAAAACAACTAATTTATAGCTTATTAATAAGGACTGTGGAAGCTTATTACTTCCACAGTTGACTTAGTTTGACCAAACAAGGAAATAAGCTCAACTGAGTTTATGTGGGACCCACAGTGGTATTTTCTAGTTCTAATAAGTTAAGTAAACAAGTTAAAGCAAGAATAAGCCATTGGGACACACTGAATAAGCCAATAAGCCACAATAAGCACTTGCTTATTGTGGACTGAGACAGATTATGGGACAAATTTCCAAGCTGAATTCAGGTGGGGTCCACTGGGTATCAGGTCAAACTATTGGTCAACCCTAAGAGCCTACTAGGAGGGGGATGGGAAAACCTAGGTATGAGGTGTGGGGCCCACTGAGGTGGCCAAAAAACCACCACTAAGTAGTGGTGGTGCCTGAGTCTGATGGAGCAGGGCAACACCTTGCCCTGCAGGTTACTTTGAGCAAGGGTGGGACCCACAAAAAAATTACTAAAAATTAAAGGTTACTGAGACCTTGAAGTTGAAGTGGTAGACTACTAATCTACAAAATTACAAGACCTAAATCCTTCTACTAAATTCTAAACAATTCCTACTAGTTTTGGTTTTTTCTGAGAATGGAACTTTTGACTTTTATGAAACTAACCTAGTTTGACTAATTTGGATTTCTAATACTCATTACTAACTGTATATGTTATATTAAGCTATTATTAACCTAAATTAAGATAAAGATACAACTTATAAGCTAAATTGATGGTTTGTGGATCACAAATCCTTCACAGTTAACTGTGAAGGGATTTAGGATGTGATTTTGACTTTTTGGCTAACAAGACCAGATTTTAATGACCTATTATAGCTATTGTGACCTTAAGTAATCTAAGTAAACCATAAGTAACATCAAATGATAACCTGAGCATATGGATTAAGCATGATCCAAACACCCCTTAACTAACTGATTACATTATAACTATTAGATTTTGAAACTAACTCTACTGATTTTATGATTACAACAGATTACTTACTCACTAATTAAGTTATTTAAACCAGAGAAACTACTTAATAACAATAAGAACAAGATTATGCATAAATCTAATTGAGGACTTACAGTTGATATGTGACTGAGAAACAAAGAACCATGGACCAAGATCTTTCCTAACAGTCTTCCACAAGACTACTAACCCAGAGGCAATCCAAAACACACCATGTCCAATGCTCAATCTTCATAACCACAGATTTCCTATTTATTTTTCTATTTTCTTTATATTTTTGATTAGTTTTGAGTTTAACTACTAAACTAGATTCTGAGTTATCTAAAAGCTTTCAAAAGCTTTGTCAGAGCTTTATATGAGTTTTAGAATTCAATAACAACAACAAATAACAACATTAGAACTTTTTGAGATTTTTGAGAATTTAATGAAAATGCATAAACTGAGAATCAACTGAAAACTTGAAATTGACTTGAATTAAAGATAGAATTACATGAAATTAACTGATACAAGCTTGTTTTAATTTAAAATACAACTTAATGATTAAATTACACTATCTACGACTAAGTTACACTACAACTAAACTAATAATCTTCCATCTCTGCATCTTTTCCCTTTTGTAGACATTTCCAGGGTATGTGGGACCCACTGGACCAATTCCCACTTCTAATCTGAGCCATTGGTTGGCTGAATCACTCTGAACCTTTGATTTCACCTTTTGGCGCCAAAAGTCTCATTCCACTGTGGATAACGTGGGGAGGGTTTTATGGGTTTAAATGCGTTTGGGAGGTAGTGGAGAGTTGGGGGAATTACGTGGAGAGGTGAGTGATGAGGTGGAAGGCCAGGTGGAGGGTGGTTTTGGTAGCAGCGGTGGTGGTGGTTTTGGGAGGGAAAAGAGATGACTGGGTGGTTTGGTTTGTGGGTTTGACCAAGGGCGTTGACCCATTTAATATTATAACGGGGGTGCACTGGGTTGATAAGGGAAATGGGCCTAGGAAGGTGGGTGGGCTGGGGTAATGGTTGTGTTGGGTTTGGATTTTGGTTTTGGGTATTTATTATAAAAAGGATCCGTTTGGTTTTTAAGTAGAAATCACAAGGACCAAATTTGTAATTTAAACAAAGTTTGGGGGGCTGATGTGTATCTTTTCCAAAGTTTACTTAAGGACTAAACTTGCCATAAATAAATAGTACAAGGACATTTTTGATGTTTTTCATATTTTAAATATCCGAGGACTATTTTTGCCAAACTTGCAAAGTTGAGGGGCCTTTTTGCAATTTCTCCAAACTTTTTCACCCAAGGACCATTCCTGCAAAAGATTATTAGTACAAGGACCAAAATTGATTTTCTCAAAGTTTTTAACATCCCAGGGACCATTTCTGTCAATTTGCAAAGTACAGGGACTA
This sequence comes from Artemisia argyi, assembly GCA_030686995.1. Lineage (NCBI taxonomy): Eukaryota > Viridiplantae > Streptophyta > Magnoliopsida > Asterales > Asteraceae > Artemisia > Artemisia argyi. The sequence continues at coordinate 103,471,025 of CM060700.1, forward strand.
AACTTGTAATTTTATGAAACTTTGCACCAAAGGACTAAATATGTAACTTTATGATTAAAAAGGACCTTTGATGACTTTTTCATGTTTATAGAATAACCAGGGACTAGTTTTGCCAATTTATGAAACTTGAGGGACTGAAACTGCCAATTATGCAAACTTTGTACGTTTTTCATCTGTTTTTGCATATTTTGCATTTGTAACATATAAAACACACTTCTAAGATATTTTAAGTATTTTGATGCATATTTGATTGTTTTTGTATGATTTGGCAGCTCAGATTAGTACAAAATGATGAGTATTTAGACACTCATCAATCCCCCACACTAAACTATTGCTAGTCCCTAGCAATCTTTTGAGAAAAACTTAATGGATTTGAAAAACTCTTTACCAAAAGCCATCACTTCTGGAGTAGCCAGGTGTAAGAACTGTGGCACACCTGATAACCGTGTGATTTTGAGCAAATCACCAGCTGTCAACGGATTTGATTAGTCTTTACCAAAAGCCGTTTGCTTCTAGACTAGCCAACTCTTGATGGAATAGTCAACATCTTGGTGAGCTGATTACCAATTATGGATTTTCCACTGCCTTTACCACAAGCCATAATCTTGCGGGCTAGCCAACTCATTCGCTTTATGGGATATGGGGAGTTGAGGAACCATACAATTTTTGGCAAATTGCAAGCCATAAACGGGTTTGAGTTATCTTTACCAAGAACTGTTTGATCCTGGATTAGCCAATCCTTATGTGGGTTAGACATGGCGGATTGATTACCATTTGTTGTGTTTAGTGTAAAATACTAACACCAAATGAAAAAAAAAATTAATTTTGGCCATTTTTGGGGAAAAAGGGCATACAAGGGTATATAAGTGATCAAATTCGCCAGAATTTCCCCCCCACACTTAGAAATGAATATTGTCCTCAATATTCAAAATCCCGACTATTATGTCGAATCCTTGAACGTAAAAAGATAACATTTAAAACTAAGTGGGGTAACACAACAATTATTCTGTTTTTTTATTATATACAATTTTCAAGGTTTTTCAGATCTATGTACAAAATGTGGGGCACACCCCCACACTTAGGTGGTAGAAAGGGGTAAGAAATAGGAGTGGGGTTCACTCACAGAATTATGAAGAATTTATTAGTCTAAGGATCCTTTTTGAGCGTAGGAAACTTAGAAAAGGATACGAAGATTCTTTTTAGATTTTATATTTTATAACATTTTTTTTGAAAGGTTTATATATATATATATATATATATATATATATATATATATATATATATATATATATATATATATATATATATATATATACAAAGAAACGGTTAAAAATGAAACCTAAATGAGATTTTCAATACATAAAACTGTAATAACCTAATCTATCTCTTTCCAGGGATTGGGCTATGCATATCTAACCCTTTTTAGTGTAGACCAGTGATTAAATCAATCTAGACCTAGGAATATCAAGATTAGGAAAATTGACAGTCAAAAGTATTTTCAATCCACAAATAGATTTCAACCATTAAAATCTTTTTGTATTTTATATTTTATAATGTTTTTGTATTTTTATCTTTATATATATATATATATATATATATATATATATATATATATATATATATATATATATATATATATATATATATATATATATATATACAGAGAAAAGAAAAATCCTAACAACCACCCCTCGAAAGGGAATCTGGGCTTGACAAAGCTCAGCAACTGGAATCCGACAACTGAACGAACAAACGTTCTCAATAGAGGAGTTAACAAACTGCGCGTTTCCGCCCCTTAAAAGGGAATCTAGGTTTGTAACGTCTACCAAATTGTTTTCAAAACAGCCAACAACCAAATGTTGTAACTGAGGGGTCTATCAAACTGGGCAAGTTGTATGCTACAAAAAGGAATTTTTTTTTTTTTTTTTTTGTTCGTTGAAAACTAATTTTAAAATGTTTTCGGGAACTGTTTTTGTTTTTATATTATAATAATATGAATAAGGATGGGTAAATATACAAGATAAACAACATTTAAACTAATATGCAAGATTCTAGGGTCTAACAACATCACAGTGCTCATATTGAGATGATCAAATGTCAAGTTGACTTCTAACATGCTACACCACTTAATTGAAGCTATCACTGAGTCAAAATAATCATATATGGCATATATCAAACAAGAATAACACCCTACACAACCTCTAACACAGTTAAACCATTAGATCCAAACAACCCTTAAATGAAACCTAACTGAGCTTTTCAAAGCATAGAACTGTATAAACCAATTTCATCCAATCCAGAGATCATAATTTGTCAAGATTCAAATCTTTTTAAGCATAAACATGGTGTCAAACAGCTTAAGCCTAGGATTATCAAAAATTATGTATATTGACAGTTAAAATACCATTTCAAACCATAGTCAAATTCCAAAACATAAACGCCTAATATTATGTTAAATTATCATTAAGAAACAACAAATAAATAGGAAAGGAAAAAGATGGTAAATATAATATGGGTGTATATCCATAATCACTAATACGCAAAAACGTTTAAAATAAGCGCACAACCTCCCCGGCAGCGGCGCCAAATTTTGATTCGCCTCAAACGGTCAGATAATTATTGGTCAACCACTTGTGAGTGGTCAAGTATAATAGTCAAACAGATGAGGCAAATGCTTCCGTGGAATACAGTGTTTCCCCGGGTCGTAATGTCCCAACGAGGTGTGCGATGTTTTATTATAAACGAATCTGTGATCAGTGAATATGAACAAGGATATGAATAAAAAGTGTGTGTGTGTGTGTGTGTGTTTAACTAGGGTTTTATAACTCAAAATAACTTAAATAAACTATCTTAACGATTACGTGAAACCTAAATATCTAATACGTATAAACGTACACCAAATTAAAATTAGACGCGACTGCGTGCTGAGAAAAATGTGAGTTTTAAGAAAAATAAACTACAGGGGCTAAAAATGAAAATTCTATAAACTTAAACTTAAACTTAAAATAAACTTAAATTAAAAAGAAAACTATTTTTTAGATTATTTAATTATTTATTATTAATTATTTAATTAACTATTATTATTTAATAACTATTATTACTTATTTAATAATTAACTAATAAATAAGAAAATGTAAAACAAGTCTTAGAAATATAAAATTAAACTTTGTAAAAGTCTAAAATATTATAAAACTTATTTTAAAAATAAAATTATATTATTAAGACTATTTATCTAATTATCATTAATTAAGAACTATTTAATTATTATTTAACTAACTATAATGATTTAAATTATTAGGAATACTAAAAAGACTTAGATAATTAAGAAGATTTTTATAAATCTAATTAACCATCACAGGAATACTAAAAAATTATAAAAACTTTATTTTATATGTTTTAAACTAGTTTACTAATTATTATTCTAATTATTTATTAATTACCAATTACACTAATTAAATTATGAAAACTAGTAAATGAACAGTATAAATCACAAGAAAATTTCTAAAATTATTTTATGACTTATAGAAGCTAGGAAAAATATAAAATATAGGTGTTACTATAAAAAAACTAATTATGCTATTTAAAACTTATTTATTGATTAATTATTAATAAAACTATTTTTAATTCTAATTAATACTAAAAGACAGAATAAAAATCTGAGAAAATTGTTAAAAATACTTTAACCTAAAATTTAATTATTAAAAATATAAAAACACAACTTTCTTAATAAAAATCTAAAAATGAAAATTAAAATTAAATTAAATTAAATTAAATAGAAACTATCACTTATTTTTATATTTGTTTTTCTGGATTTTTCTTTTACTAATCTATATTATACCTAAAATTAAACAACTTTAATAAAAACAACTAATTTATAGCTTATTAATAAGGACTGTGGAAGCTTATTACTTTCACAGTTGACTTAGTTTGACCAAACAAGCAAATAAGCTCAACTGAGTTTATGTAGGACCCACAGTGGTATTTTCTAGTTCTAATAAGTTAAGTAAACAAGTTAAAGCAAGAATAAGCCATTGGGACATACTGAATAAGCCAATAAGCCACAATAAGCACTTGCTTATTGTGGACTGAGACAGATTATGGGACAAATTTCCAAGCTGAATTCAGGTGGGGTCCACTGGGTATCAGTTCAAACTATTGGTCAATCCTAAGAGCCTACTAGGAGGGGGGTTGGGAAAACCTAGGTATAAGGTGTGGGGCCCACTGAGGTGGCCAGAAAACCACCACTAAGTAGTGGTGGTGGCTTGAGTCTGATGGAGCAGGGCAATACCTTGCCCTGCAGGTTACTTTGAGCAAGGGTGGGACCAACAACAAAATTACTAAAAATAAAAGGTTACTGAGACCTTGAAGTTGAAGTGGTAGACTAGTAATCTACAAAATTACAAGACCTAAATCCTTCTACTAAATTCTAAACAATTCCTACTAGTTTTGGTTCTTTCTGAGAATGGAACTTTTGACTTTTTATGAAACTAACCTAGTTTGACTAATTTGGATTTCTAATACTCATTACTAACTGTATATGTTATATTAAGCTATTGTTAACCTAAATTAAGATAAAGATACAACTTATAAGCTAAATTGATGGTTTGTGGATCACAAATCCTTCACAGTTAACTGTGAAGGGATTTAGGATGTGATTTTGGCTTTTTGGCTAACAAGTCCTGATTTTAATGACCTATTATAGCTATTGTGACCTTAAGTAATCTAAGTAAACCATAAGTAACATCAAATGATAACCTGAGCATATGGATTAAGCATGATCCAAACACCCCTTAACTAACTGATTACATTATAACTATTAGATTTTGAAACTAACTCTACTGATTTTATGATTACAACAGATTACTTACTCACTAATTAAGTTATTTAAACCAGAGAAACTACTTAATAACAATAAGAACAAGATTATGCATAAATCTAATTGAGGACTTACAGTTGATATGTGACTGAGAAACAAAGAACCATGGACCAAGATCTTTCCTAACAGTCTTCCACAAGACTACTAACCCAGAGGCAATCCAAAACACACCATGTCCAATGCTCAATCTTCATAACCACAGATTTCCTATTTATTTTTCTATTTTCTTTATATTTTTGATTAGTTTTGAGTTTAACTACTAAACTAGATTCTGAGTTATCTAAAAGCTTTCAAAAGCTTTGTCAGAGCTTTATATGAGTTTTAGAATTCAATAACAACAACAAATAACAACATTAGAACTTTTTGAGATTTTTGAGAATTTAATGAAAATGCATAAACTGAGAATCAACTGAAAACTTGAAATTGACTTGAATTAAAGATAGAATTACATGAAATTAACTGATACAAGCTTGTTTTAATTTAAAATACAACTTAATGATTAAATTACACTACCTACGACTAAGTTACACTACAACTAAACTAATAATCTTCCATCTCTGCATCTTTTCCCTTTTGTAGACATTTCCACGGTATGTGGGACCCACTGGACCAATTCCCACTTCTAATCTGAGCCATTGGTTGGCTGAATCACTCTGAACCTTTGATTTCACCTTTTGGCGCCAAAAGTCTCATTCCACTGTGGATAACGTGGGGAGGGTTTTATGGGTTTAAATGCATTTGGGAGGTAGTGGAGAGTTGGGGGAATTGCGTGGAGAGGTGAGTGATGAGGTGGAAGGCCAGGTGGAGGGTGGTTTTGGTAGCAGCGGTGGTGGTGGTTTTGGGAGGGAAAAGGGATGACTGGGTGGTTTGGTTTGTGGGTTTGACCAAGGGCGTTGACCCGTTTAATATTATAACGGGGGTGCGCTGGGTTGATAAGGGAAATGGGCCTAGGAAGGTGGGTGGGCTGGGGTAATGGTTGTGTTGGGTTTGGATTTTGGTTTTGGGTATTTATTATAAAAAGGATCCGTTTGGTTTTTAAGTAGAAATCACAAGGACCAAATTTGTAATTTAAACAAAGTTTGGGGGGCTGATGTGTATCTTTTCCAAAGTTTACTTAAGGACTAAACTTGCCATAAATAAATAGTACAAGGACATTTTTGATGTTTTTCATATTTTAAATATCCGAGGACTATTTTTGCCAAACTTGCAAAGTTGAGGGGCCTTTTTGCAATTTCTCCAAAATTTTTCAACCAAGGACCATTCCTGCAAAAGATTATTAGTACAAGGACCAAAATTGATTTTCTCAAAGTTTTTAACATCCCAGGGACCATTTCTGTCAATTTGCAAAGTACAGGGACTAAACTTGTAATTTTATGAAACTTTGCACCAAAGGACTAAATATGTAACTTTATGATTAAAAAGGACCTTTGATGACTTTTTCATGTTTATAGAATAACCAGGGACTAGTTTTGCCAATTTATGAAACTTGAGGGACTGAAACTGCCAATTATGCAAACTTTGTACGCTTTTCATCTGTTTTTGCATATTTTGCATTTGTAACATATAAAACACACTTCTAAGATATTTTAAGTATTTTGATGCATATTTGATTGTTTTTGTATGTTTTGGCAACTCAAATTAGTACAAAATGATGAGTATTTAGACACTCATCAGGAGGGTAAAATGATGATACCTTACCGATACACTTTTGCTTGAGTTTGTTTGTTTGATAGCAGATGTGTAATAAAACTATGAGAAATACTTGTTAGTGTAATTTTAGCGCCAAATTTAAAATTTTTTACAACATTTAGGAGTGAAACTTTAGCCATAGCAAGCATCTCATGGATAGGAGATTGTATGACTAGCACATAACCGTATCATTCAGAAAAATTTTCCACCCAAATATGTGAGGTTCGCCTTTAGATTTGATAGGAAAAGCATTTACTATTAGTGCTTATGAGTGTACTGGTAGCATTTAGATTCTAGAACTTGCGTTAGTGATGCATCCCGAGACCGCTAGTGAGACTACATTCGTGTAGTAGGATTTACTACATGATAAGAGGCATTAGGATCACCCTTGTGTTAAACCCGTATCATAATTACTTGACCACTTAAGTCATATTACTTGGCTAGTTAAGTCAATTAATTTTTCCCACACCTTAGCGTTGTACTCATTTTTAGTATACGAAACGCCTAGTACACCCCTCCGAGCCTATCTTTTTGTTTCTAACTTTAAGCATCTTACTTAAAGGAAGAATTTGTTACACCCCACTTAAATGTACACCCAAATCGCCTTAGCCTTCCGTGTATGCGCTCATTTTTAGTGCATTATTGTTATATGTTAAACCCTAAGTTAATTATCTAATTGATTACATGGTTGCTAAGTCGAGTCATATCCTTGTACATATTGTTTTGAGACGATTGGGACTCATGGGTAAAGTACTTATTTTATGGAGTAATGGGGAAGAACATCATATATTACCCCCGTATGTGCGTTAATCTTAAAAGTATTCCAAGTGTTTTGATTTTCCAATTCGAGTCATTAGTTTAGTTTATTATAAAGTATGTAAAAATTCAAGTGTAAGGGGAATTTTCATTCCCTATGATGTATTATTTTGGATGGTAGGGTAAGAGTGTATGCAAAAAAAAAATAAAAAAAAAAATAAAAAAGAGAGAAAAACATACGGACTACCATCCCTTTTCATTCTATGTTCATTTTATGTTTTTGTTACTTTTCATTTATTAGCTTAAGTCGAGTCTAGTCTTGACTTAGCAACGCCATATTGTACATGTAATTAACCAAGATTATTAACTCGCCACCAGTAAAGACTGCCTATATCCAACAAAACTGTGTATTTCATACCCCTACACCTAACGTTACAACCCTTTAAAAGACCTCTTTGATAGTTTATCCTAGGTGCTTACACCATGTGGTGAAGGTTTGATCCTTTCCCAAGCCTATGGTAATCTATTTTGCTATGACAGGTATTGAGAGATGTTTTCCATTTCCATATTGTGATATTACTTTATTACACCCGAGAGATGTGAGTTTCTAAACGCTATTTGTGAGGTGCTAGTGTATGACCTCCGTGCTTGTCTTTGGTCTTTAGTGAAACGATTATTTGATGTAATTACTTTTATATTAGTGTTAAATGACCCCTAACTTGTATTTTGATTAGAATAAAAGAGCATTTGCTTGAGGACAAGCAAATCTCAAGTGTAAGGGTATATGATGAGGCGAAAAATAAACCACTTTTAGGGGGTAATTTAAGCCCGGAATTGAATTTATTTGATCAAATATTACCCTAAATTGTTCCTTTTGTGATTTTAGGTACTTTGGGAGTGAAATCTGGAAAAGGAAGCAATTCAGACGTTTTTGGAGCATAAAAGTGAAGAAATCGCCAATGACTTAATTTTCCATGCTGAGAACAGTACTTGACTGCGTCAAGAGGAAATGCATGACGGCGTTAAGAGTAAAAACCATGATGACCCAGTACAAACATGAAGGCGTCACAAGAAGGGCGTCAAGAGTTAATTTTGTGACGGCCTGCATAAGGAGTATACATGACGACGTCAGACCCATATCTAGGCAGTCCGAGGAACTATTTGGTGGCGAGATGACGGCGTCAGAGATTTGTTCTAGACGCCGTCACCTTCTAAAATCTATATATAGTTTTCTATTTTTCATTCATTAGAGAGGAACTTATGTGGAGAAACCCTAGGGCCGAACTTTGTGAACCCTAGCTCGTATTTTAAAGTAAATTCAAGGGTTTTTACCCCTTGAATCCTTTCATGTGCTATTAAGATAAGTCTTCTCTTAATTCAATCAATATGTCTATGTGTTGGTCGTCTATATCTTGTGCTTCTCTTGATTTCATCATGTTAGGCTAGATTTATCTTGTGTTTGCTTAGATCTAATGAAACCTAGACGTTAATTATGTGTTGATTACTTGTTTATGGTTGTATTGGATGAATGATTTCAATGTTAGGCTTAAGAAAACTGGCAGATCTCCATTGTGTAACATGCTTGAACGTCTTAGAAAACATGAACCGATGTTTACTAGGTTTTATTGGTTGTATTTAATGCATGAGTAAATTCTAATGATCCCATGTTAGGAGCTTCTTAGCCGGCACGACATAGGAGTGAAGTAGGCACTCATAGGATTGGGGAAGTAAGTACGCCACCCCATGAATGGTATTAAGGAATACAATCCGTCATCCACGCAGCTCTAACAAGTAATTAACGTGTAAAAGATATCTAGGGAGTAGTGAAATCTAAGTAAACACATTTCTCCCATATATTGCTCACAACCTTAGTTTAATTTAGTTTAATTTCATTTCTTGTATTTTATTTTGATTGCATCTTAGTATTGGGTTAGTTGACTAGCAACTAATTCCACCCAAATCCTTCAAACCCAAGATTTTTACTTGCTTTCCTAAAAATATAAAAATATAAAAAAGAATCATCCCTCATCTCTAGACCTAGTCTTTAGGTTTTCTAATCCTAGCGACACTATTCCTAGCTGAACGATCAATCCCCCGGTACTTGTCATTATACTATACTACATCGATCAGGTACACTGCCTAGTGAGGGTTGTAAGCTTCTCAAGATCCCTTGAGAGGTAAAGCCTGGTGCAATCCCTACGCATCAGATATCAGAAAAGAAGTAGAAAACTTTGTGCCCATGGAAGTTGATAGAAAAAAGAAATTAGAAGATATCAGAAAGGAACAAGCTGAGGAAAGAAGATTGAAAAGGAAGAAAGCAGTTCAAGATGATCAACTGTCAAAAAGGCTGAAGATGATTCATGAAGATACAGTTGATGAACTTAGAAACTATTTCAGAGTTGTTGATTTTGAAAATAAGAAGATTGAAGATTCTGGAAAGAAGTCCAAGATAATCTCATTTTCTATGGTTGAATCAAAAGAAGGAAATTATTTTATGATTCACAGAGAAGATGAAAGCTTCACAACATTCAATATCTTATGGGATGTGTTGCATTGTATTACAAGGGCAGATTTGTATGACTTATATGTGCAAGTACAGACATACTATGCAGAGATTGGAGCTTCAGAAGTGGGATTAATTTTGCTTGGAGACTTAATTACCATCTGGGAAACTGAAGAAACAAGTGTTGATCCTCTGTGGAATGATCAAGAGAATTGGGAAATAACAAGATGGAGATTCTTTGAGTCATCAGGAGTTCATACACTAGAGATGGAAGATGGTACCATGATTCATATGCTGGCTGAGAGGAGATATCCATTGATCAGAGAAATTATGCTGAGAATGCTGGATCATGGAATGGAACTTGAAGATGAATCTGAAGTAGCTTTGGATGTTATCAAGCTATTTATCAGATGGATCAAGTCTGAAGAGTAATATTGCATAATACTAGTATGATTTGGTTTGTAAAATAAAGTGTTTTTCAAAGTACTGCTTTAACTGTTTGCTGATATAAGCCAGTATAAGTCCTTTAAAATAAAAATAAAATGTTTTGATGTTTAAAAGAAAAGTAAAAGGATTTGAAAAGTAACACATGGTGTTAGTATTTATACTGCACAACAAATGGTAATCAACTCACCATGTTTAACAGACAAGAAAGAGTTTGACTCATCATGAGGGTACGGCTCTGATGTGATAATCAAATCCGTTTATGGTTGATAGTTTACCAAAAACTATATGGTTATCAACTCACCATACTTCAAGTGATCAAGAGTTGGCTAGTCCATAGCAAACGGCTATTGGTAAAGACTAATCAAATCCGTTGATAGCTGATGATTTGCTAAAAATCATAATTTTCAATGATTCACCTCTCACAGGATTTAACACACCTGGAAGTGATGAGAATAGTATGAAACTTTTTATGATTTGATGATCACTGTACCAAAATGTTGCTGAGTTGCTGAGAAGATATATTGAAAGACAAGATGCTGATGAAGAGTACTTTGACACATGACAGATAGAAGACAAAGAAATAAAGAAACAATCTTTCTGAATGATTAAAGATTTGAAGATTTAAGATAACAAAGAAACTTGAAATCAAGCAAGTGGAGTTCAAGTTAGGGGAGGATTGTTGGGATATAAAATATCAAAGTACTTCTGGTTGTCAAAGTACTGTTGCATGAAGAATAAAGTCAAAGTACTGCTGAAGGAAAAAGTCAAAGTACTGCTGTTATTGAAGAATGTTTAAAGTACTTCGAAGGAAACAAGGACTAATGTGCAATATTAGATAAGGATTAATGTGTAACATTGAACGAATATTCTAGAATTAGTTAGGGATAATGACTTGTCGTTCAAGGATTATATGTTGTAAACCGACTTAAGGTTATCTATATAAAGAGCCTTAAGTCGGTTTACAACATATAATCCTTGAACAACAAGTCATTATCCCTAACTAATTCTATAATATTCGTTCAATGTTACACATTAATCCTTGTCTAATATTGCACATCAGTCCTTGTTTCCTTCGAAGTACTTTAAACATTCTTCAATAACAGTAGTACTTTGACTTTTTCCTTCAGCAGTACTTTGACTTTATTCTTCATGCAGCAGTACTTTGACATCCAGAAGTACTTTGATATTTTATATCCCAACACTTATGTTTAATTGAACATGAAAGATTCAAGGGGTTGGAACCCTTGAAAAAGCTGTAAAATTCGGACTAGGGTTTTTCCCTCAAAGTTGCACACTAATGAATGAAATTTGAAAACTATATATAGATTTTACAGGGTGACGGCGTCATGTATTAAGTTGTGATGCCGTCAACTCGCCACCATAATGAAATCGTATTGCCTAGATCTATTTGTGACTCCGTCATGTAGGATTTTCTTCTGGGCCGTCACTAATACTTGGACCATGACGGCCTTGGGTGACGCCGTCATCTCCTATGCACAAAAACTCTCTAGATCGTCACGTGTGTTTCCCACCTCCACCTCTTTTGTAACTCTTGACGCCGTCATGTGGAGAGCCTTGACGCCGTCAGGTACTGTTCCAGCAAGGAAAATTGAGACTTTGCCGTTTTCTTCACTTTTTTGCTCCAATAACATCGAAAATGCTTCCTTTTCTAGATTTCTCTCCAAAAGTACCTATTTTTGGGTAAAGGGGAGTAATCCTGCACCCTGGTAAAATTCATTATCCAAAAACGTTGAATTACAAAATGACGAGGGTGATATCCCTCGCCCCCAGTCCCTTAGGACACTTACAAGACACTTATCTAAGAATGACAAACCATTCTTAAAACTAACATGCACAACATGTGCAACTGACCAAACAAACTCTAATATAAGAATGACAAACCATTCTTATAACAAATACATGAACATAAAACTACAACGACTATAAAATTTACAAATAAAACATCACGTAAAAACTTGAATCTTCCCATGTCGTCATAAAAGTTCATGACCTTCAACGATGCAGCCGAAACCATGGTAGAATAGACACGCCCCAATCCACACAATAGATCCACCAACTACACCGATCTTCATTGATCCAATCAGGACCAAACCAACACTACAACTCGATCCAATACCGCATCTACTACAAGTTTCAAATGAAACTCAAGCTAAGAATGAAAAACAATGTATCTTGATCAGTTGTAGACGAAAATAGGGCTAGACAACCCTAACTTACAGAAAATAGAGCACCATCGATCACATGACCAAATACATAAATCAATGCCATGTCCAAAAACGATGATAAAAAGGTTTTGAATAAGACCCTTGAACTTAACCTCCATCACTTATTCGAGCAGCAGCAGATTTCCATAAAACAACAAGGTTGTCGTTGATTAAATTAATAACAATCCACTTGAAAGCACGAACAGTAAACAAACACCAACCATTATGACATGATCCGAGATATTTGATCAAATAATCTCAAATTCGTGCTTAAATGACCCCTTAAAAGCGGTCACTTTTTGACTCATCAAATACCCTTACACTTGAGATTTGCTTGTCCTCAAGCAAATGCGCGTTTATTCTAATCAAAATACAAGTTAAGGGTCATTTAACACTAATATAAAAGTAATTACAACAAATAATCATTCCACTAAAAACCAAAGACAAGCAAGGAGGTCATATACTAGCACCTCACAAATAGTGTTTAGATACTCACATCTCTCGGGTGTAATACAGTATATATCACAATAAGGAAATGGAAAACATCTCTCACTACCTGTCATAGCAAAATAGATTACCATAGGCTTGGGAAAGGATCAGACCTCCACCACTTAGCGTAAACACCTAGGATAAACTATCAAAGAGATCTTTTAAAAGGGTTATAACGTTAGGTGTAGGGATATGTAATACACTGTTTGTTGGATAAAGGCAATATTTACTGGTGGCGAGTTAATCATCTTGGTTAATTACATGTACAATATGGCGTTGCTAAGCCAAGACTAGACTCGACTTAAGCTAATAAATCAAAAATAACAAAAACATAAAATAAACATAGAATGTAACGGGATGGTAGTCCGTATGTTTTTTCTCTTTTCTTTTTCTATTTTTTTTCTTGATTTTTTCGATTTTTTTTTTTTTTTTTTTTTTTTTTTTTTTTTTGCATACACTCTTACCCTACCATCCAAAATAAAACATCATAGGGAATGTACATTCCCCTTACACTTGAATTTTTACATACTTTATAATAAACTAATCTTATGACTCGAATCAAGATAATCAAAACACTTTGAGTACTTTTTAAGATTAACACACATATGGGGGTAATATATGATGTTCTTCCCCATTACTCCATAACACAAGTACTTTACCCATGAGTCCCAATCATCCCAAAACAATATGTACAAGATATGACTCGACTTAGCAACCATGTAATCAATTAGATAATTAACTAAGGGTTTAAACATGTAACAATAATGCACTAAAGATGAGCACATACACGGAAGGCTAAGGCGATTTGGTTGTACATTTGGGTGGGTTGTAACAAATTCTTCCTTTAAGTAAAATGCTTAAAGTTAGAAATGAAAAGATAGGCTCAGAGGGGTGTACTAGGGGTTTCGTGTACTAAAAATGAGTACAACGCTAAGGTGTGGGGAAAATTAGTTGACTTTACTAGCCAAGTAATATGACTTAAATGGTCAAGTAATTATGATACGGGTTTAAACACAAGGGTGATCCTAATGCCTCTTATCATGTAGTACATCCTACTACACGAATGTAGTCTCACTAGTGGTCTCGGGATGCATCACTAACACAAGTTCTAGAATGTAAATGCTACCGGTACACTCATAAGCACTAATAATGAATGCTTTTCCTATCAAATCTAAAGGCGAACCTCACATATTTGGGTGGAAAATTTTTCTGAATGGTATGGTTTTGTGCTAGTCATAAAACTCCTATCCAAGAGACGCTTGTTAAGGCTAAAGTTTCACTCCTAAAAGTTGTAAAAAAATTTAAATTTGGCGCTAAAATTACACTAACAAGTATTTCTCTTAGTTTTATTATATACCTACCATCAAACAAACAAACTCAAGTGCAATTGTATCCTATAAGGTATCATCATTTACCCTCCCCTTACACTTAGGATGAACATTGTCCCTAATGTTCAATTAAAGGATGTAAAAGTAAAACAGGTAAAAGAATGAAAACAAATACTCCCCTGATTCGTTCGATGTGGATAGTGTGTGAACAAGGTTAGATCTTCCTCCAAGAAAATGAACATTCAAAGCTTCCCTTCCAGAAAATAAATCATCTTCTTGTCATATATAACCTTTTAAACCTGATAAAACAATCAAGGCAACCTCGCGTAAAATCGGCGGCAATCTATATATACTAACAAATCCTAGAAAGAAATTTAAGATATAATGCTTGTGGAATGAATGTTTGCAGATTTCCTGGAGTTTATAAAACTAAAGAATTAACAAAAACTTTAAGACTCCGTTAGAAAAACAAAACTCACAAAATTTCCAGAATATTACACATGACGCCGTCAGAAGTGACTTGCAGAAATCTTTACGTTAAGTTCCGGAAAATTTCTGGAAAAACTTATGTCCTATTTCCTGGAAAATCCTGCAAAACATCATTATTACTCGATACAAGCATTTGACTCTAACAAATACTAATATACATGTTCATTTAATATTGTGGCGAATCATGATCAATTTCGTTCTTATAAACAAATTTTTGGTTTCCCCTTACACTTAGCTTTTGCAAAATACCTTTATATGAAGTTAAGATGAAGTTAAACAACAAAATAAAGCATTTTCACAATTTAGTTGAAACATGATCTACAAACAATAAAAATAAAGCATGCATATGGAAGCAAATAACAATCAAACAATTAAAAATCACACAAAACATGGGTTGCCTCCCAAGAAGCGCTTTTCTTTATTTACGAGTCTTGTAGCTAGACTCAAGGTCATGGGCTATCCTATATGGGTGAGCTCCTCGTTGAGGACATCTTTGGGATCAAACTTGGGTTTCAATTTCCTATCAGTTTTCTTGGTACGGTATGAACTCTCAAACTTGTCTCCATCTGGATCATACAAAATCATCTTCATTTACCATGATCCGTCACCTTCCATAGGTGGCTTGTCCCACTTCCATTTACACTTATCCCCTTCCCTTTTCCACTTGTTCATCTCTAGGTTGATACGCATTACGCTTAAGAACTCAATCATCTTCCTAAAGACTAGGGGATCCTCAAAAGGGTCTAGTTCCTCATCTCTCGCTATGAGTTGTTCCACCGAATGTGTTTTATTGATGAAATCTTTTTCTAGATAGAATGGGCATTTGATGAGGCGAAAAATGAACCGTTTTTAGGGGGTCATTTAAGCCCGAATTCGAATTTACTTGATCAAATATTGCCCTAAATCGTTCCTTTTGTCATTTTAGGTACTTTTGGAGTGAATTCTGGAAAAGGAAGCATTTTGGACGTTTTTAGAGCATAATAGTGAAGAAAACGGCAAAGTCTTAATTTTCCTTGCTGGGAACAGTACCTGACGGCGTCACATGCTCCTTAATGACGGCGTCAAGAGTAATACAAGAGGTAGAAGTGGATAAAGTCCATGACGATCTAGAAGAGTTTTACGCTAGGGACATGACGGCGTCACCATAGGCCGTCATGGTCCAAATACGAGTGACAGCCCAGAGTAGAAGTGCACATGACGGCGTCATAACTGGATCTAGGCAATCCGTTTTCATTATGGGCGGTGAGTTAACGGCGTCATAAATTCCTTCTTGACGTCGTCACCCTGTAAAATCTATATATAGTTTTGCAATTTTCATTCATTAGAGAGGAACAATTAGGGTGTAACTTTGGAGAAAAACCCTAGTCCGAATATTATAGCTTTTTCAAGGGTTTTTACCCTTTGAAACCTTTCATGTTCAATTGAGATAAGTACTCTTTCAATTCATTCAATATGCCTATGTGTTGTTTGAATATATCTTACACTTGTCTTGAATTTAACATGCTTGGCTAGATCTCTTGTGTGTTTGCTTCGATGTAGTAAAACCTAGATGTTAATTATGGGTTGATTGTTTGTTTATAGTTGTTACGGATGATTGTATTCGATGTTAGGCTTAAGAAAACTGGCAGACTTCCATTGGTGACATGCTTGAATGTCTTAAGAAACATGATCAGAGGTGAACTATGATTTTTGGTTGTATTTAATGCGTTGGAGAATTCTAATGATCCTATGTTAGGAGCTTCTAACGGCTCGACATAGGAGTGAAGTAGGATCCTATAGAGTTAGGGAATATTGTACACGGCCCTACGACTAATATTAAGGAATACGACCCGTCATCCATGCAATTGTAACAAACTATCAACCTGTAAAAGATATCTAGAGAGTAATGAAACCTAAGTAAACACAAGTCTCCATATTATTGTTCACACTACATTAGTAATTAGATTTATTTTCATTTCTGTTATCTTATTTTGATTGCATCTTAGTCATTGGGTTAGTTGATTAGCAACTAATTCCGCCCACTCTTTCAAAAACCGAGATTTTATTTGCTTTTATATAAATATAAAAATACAGAAAGAATCATCCCTCACCTCTAGACCTAGTTTTTAGGTTTTCTAATCCTAGCGACACTATTCCTGAGTTGAACGATCAATCCCCCGGTACTTGTCACTATACTATACTACAACGATCAGGTACACTGCCTGGTGGGGGTTGTAAGCTTCTCGAGATCCCTCGAGAGGTAAAGCCTGGTGCGATTCCCACGTATCAAGTTTTTTGCACCGCTGCCGGGGAATAGTTATTGTCTAGGTTAGGATTTCTTTTTATTAGGTCTACTTGCTAGATTCCTTTCTAGTAAGATTTTATTTTTATTTTTAGGTTCTCTTTAGTCTATCTTATTTTTTCGTGTCTTTGTTCGTAATATTTACCATCCGACATCATGGAAGGTGGTAACATCTTTGAAACCATCAACCCGCCAAAACAAAACTACCCACAAAACCCACCACTAGCAAACCAACCTCTTAGGCCCTGAACCCTAGGAGAGTATTCCCGTCCTAGCCACCAAGGCTATCGAAACACTATTGAGCTCACTGAAGGAGCCAATGTGTCCCCCTTGCCATCCGACACCATCCGGTTGGTGCAAAGCGGATGTGCATTCCATGGACTTCGTTCCAAAGATCCTAATCAACATCTCAAGGATTTCCTTAAAATGGTAGATTCTATAGACCTTGATGTTAGAACTAGAGAGTCAACCCGATTACGCCTATTCCAATTCTCTCTACATGATCAAGCTAGTCAATGGCTTGAACGTTTACCCGCGGGATCCATCACCTCAGGGGATGATCTCACCACTCGTTTCCTTGCTCAATTTTTCCCACCGGGGAAAACTGCGATGCTTAGAAATGATATCTTGATGTTCCAACAATGTCAGGGTGAAACTTTCTACGAAGCATGGGCTCGTTTCAAGGATCTACTCTAAAAAGTCCCTCATCATGGTATAAATCTTTGGTTATTAATTCAAACCTTCTATGACCATGTCGACTTTCACACCAAACGTACCATTGATCGAGCCGCCGGAGGTAGATTACGTGATAGGAACGCCGAGGAATCTTGGGAAATTATTGACGAACTTGCCGTCGATAATCAAGAATTATGGGAATTTAATCATGCTATAAAAGCGGCCATCAACGCAATATCAACACCTGGAGAGATTAATCAAATCTCCGATGAACTCCTTTGCAAGCTTGAGGCAAAAGTTGACTATTTCAAGGAAAAACTAAATAGACCTTTAAGTCCTAGACGAGCAGTTGTCAATTCTGTCTCGAAAATGATTCCAACGCCATTGTCTGAGTCACCCTCTAGAGAGAATGTTGAAACCTTTCAAAATTATGGCCCACCTTATTCTGCTCCTAAAAAACTTAGTCCGGAATTCGAAGCTTGAATGAGAGAATATATGGCAACCCATTCTGAGCGGCTTACTAGATTCGAGGAAGCGGTTTATAAAAAAAAGGAGGAGATGCAAGAGAAAATGAACGAGATGATGAGCCTGGTGGAGGAGTACGCAAACCAGAAAACCCCAGAAATGATGTTACTAAGGAAAGAAAATGCGACCCCCACTACCCGGTTTGTTAATTCCATCACAATTATCCACGAGGATGATGAGAAAAAAGAAACCCCTAGTGAACAAACCATTGAGGAACCGCCAAAATCCCAATCATTAGGTTACTACCTAAAACATGATATAAATGAGAACACCATAACAAATTGGATAATGGGTGACGAGCGTAACCAATCCTCCCAACAGGTTTCAAAGAAGAAGAAAGAAGGGGAAGATGAGTATGATACATTACCTGGGGGACCGGTATTTGGAAAACTACTTGTACAGAAAGTAGCTACTAAGCAGATGGCTTGTGGGAACTTTGAGATACCAGCCAGCATTAGGAATCTGCAATGTCTGAATGCTTTCGCTGACCAAGGATCGGAAGTAAATCTTGTGCCCCTAACTGTCTACACCCAACTAACATCAGAAATGCCAGCCACCACCCGCGTTAGGCTATCCTTCGCTAGACACTCTTATGTTTACCCTTTGGGAATTGTAGAGGATGTGCTGGTCAATGTTGCAGGATTCATGTATCCCGTTGATTTCATGATCATCGATGATAAAGGAGGTGGATGCATGCCAATAATCCTTGGAGCACCGTTCCTTACCACCACACGAGCTGTTATTAGGTATGAAAAAAGGGAAATTGAACTTAAGTCAAGAAAAAGAAAGATTAGCTTTCCCATGACCCCGCAATGTGCACAAGAAAGCTTGATGAAGAGAAAGCTCAAAAACAACATTGACACATCGCCTATTCGTGTTCAAGAAAAGATTCTTGCATGGGAAGCAAGGATCAAAAGTTACAAAGAAACTGAGCATGAAGGAAACAAAGGCTGCAACAAGATTCATGTCAAGTTTGAATGTAGTCAACCAACGGAGAATCATGTACCATGCGGGAAAGGAGACCTGGTACTGTTAAGACACTCAGAAATAACAGTACCTCCCGATAAACCAAGTCCCTAGTGGTATGGACCATTCACAATTGAAGGCATAGGCCAAGATGGGATAGCTAACTTCAGCAGTAAAGGAGGAGGGGAGGTGACTGTGAGTATCGATAGATTGAAACACCACCACCACGATAGTGAGGATCACCATTATATGGGATACGTCATCTCGAGAGATGCGGTCACGTAATTGCCCATGACCTTGAGTCTAGCTACAAGACATGTAAATAAAGAAAAGCGCTTCTTGGGAGGCAACCCATGTTTTGTTTGATTTTTATTTGTTTGATTGTTATTTGCTTCCATATGCATGCTTTATTTTTATTGTTGGTAGATCATGTTTCAAAATTAAATTGTGATTATGCTTTATTTTGTCGTTTGACTTCGTCTTAACTTCATACAAAGGTATTTCGCAAAAGATAAGTGTAAGGGGAAACCCCAAATTTGTTTTTTAAGAACGAAATTGATCATGATTCTCCACAAAATTAAATGGACATGTGTATTAGTAATTGTTAGAGTCAAATGCTTGTATCGAGTCATAATGATGTTTTGCAGGATTTTCCAGGAAGTAGGACATAAGTTTTTCCAGAAATTTTCTGGAAACTTAACGTAAAGATTTCTGCAGGTCACTTCTGACGGCGTCAGGAGTTAACTCCTGACGGCGTCATGTGTAAAATTCTAGAAATTTTGCTAGTTTTGTTTTTCTAACGGAGTCTTAAAGTTTTTGTTAATTCTTTAGTTTTATAAACTCCAGGAAATCTGCAAGCATTCATTCCACAAGCATTATATCGTACATTGTTTTCTAGGACTTGTTAGTATATATAGATTGCCGCCAATTTTACGCGAGGTTGCCTTGTTTGTTTTCTCAGGTTTAACAGGTTACATATGACAAGAAGATGATTTATTTTTCTGGAAGGGAAGCTTTGATTGTTCATTTTCTTGGAGGAAGATATAACCTTGTTAACACACTATCCACACCGAACGAATCAGGGGAGTATCTATTTTTATTCTTTTACCTATTTCACTTTTACATTCTTTAATTGAACATTGGGGACAATGTTCATCCTAAGTGTAAGGGGAGGGTAAATGATGATACCTTATAGGATACACTTGCACTTGAGTTTGTTTGTTTGATGGTAGGTGTGTAATAAAACTAAGAGAAATACTTGTTAGTGTAATTTTAGCACCAAATTTAAAATTTTTTACAACATTTAGGAGTGAAACTTTAGCCATAGCAAGCGTCTCAAGGATAGGAGTTGTATGACTAGCACAAAACCGTACTATTCAGAAAAATTTTCCACCCAAATATGTGAGGTTCGCCTTTAGATTTGATAGGAAAAGCATTTACTATTAGTGCTTATGAGTGTACCGGTAGCATTTAGATTCTTGAACTTGCGTTAGTGATGCATCCCGAGACCGCTAGTGAGACTACATTCGTGTGGTAGGATTTACTACATGATAAGAGGCATTAGGATCACCCTTGTGTTAAACCCGTATCATAATTACTTGACCATTTAAGTCATATTACTTGGCTAGTAAAGTCAACTAATTTTTCCCACACCTTAGCGTTGTACTCATTTTTGGTACACGAAACCCCTAGTACACCCCTCCGAGCCTATCTTTTCATTTCAAACTTTAAGCATCTTACTTAAAGGAAGAATTTGTTACAACCCACTTAAATGTACAACCAAATCGCCTTAGCCTTCCGTGTATGCACTCATCTTTAGTGCATTATTGTTATTTGTTTAAACCCTTAGTTAATTATCTAATTGATTACATGGTTGGTAAGTCGAGTCATATCCTTGTACATATTGTTTTGGGACGATCGGGACTCATGGGTAAAGTACTTGTGTTATGGAGTAATGGGGAAGAACATCAATTATTACCCCTATATGTGTACCCCAAGTGTTTTGATTATCTTGTTTCGAGTCATTAGATTAGTTTATTGTAAAGTATGTAAAAATTCAAGTGTAAGGGGAATGTACATTCCCTATGATGTATTATTTTGGATGATAGGGTAAGAGTGTATGAATGAAAAAAAATGAAAAAATCAAGAAAGAGAAAAAGAAATGGAAAAAGAAAAGAGAAAAAACATACGGACTACCATCCCGTTTCATTCTATGTTTATTTTATGTTTTTTTTGTTTTTCATTTATTAGCTTAAGTCGAGTCTAGTCTTGGCTTAGCAACGCCATATTGTACATGTAATTAACCAAGATGATTAACTCGCCACCAGTAAATATTGCCTATATCCAACAAAACCGTGTATTCCATATCCCTACACCTAACGTTATAACCCTTTAAAAGACCTCTTTGATAGTTTATCCTAGGTGCTTACGCCATGTGGTGGAGGTTTGATCCTTTCCCAAGCCTATGGTAATCTATTTTGTTATGACAGGTAGTGAGAGATGTTTTCCATTTACTTATTGTGATATATACTTTATTACACCCGAGAGATGTGAGTATCTAAACACTATTTGTGAGGTGCTAGTGTATGACCTCCGTGCTTGTCTTTGGTCTTTAGTGGAAAAATTATTTGTTGTAATTACTTTTATATTAGTGTTAAATCACCCTAACTTGTATTTTGATTAGAATAAAAGCGCATTTGCTTGAGGACAAGCGAATCTCAAGTGTAAGGATATTTGATGAGGCGAAAAATGAACCGTTTTTAGGGGGTCATTTAAGCCCGAATTCAAATTCATTTGATCAAATATTGATTAAATCTTTCCTTTTGTCATTTTAGGTACTTTTGGAGTGAATTCTGGAAAAGGAAGCATTTTGGACGTTTTTGGAGCATAATAGTGAAGAAAATGGCAAAGTCTTAATTTTCCTTGCTGGGAACAGTACCTGACGGCGTCACATGCTCCTTAATGACGGCGTCAAGAGTAATACAGGAGGTGGAAGTGGATAAAGTCCGTGACGATCCAGAAGAGTTTTACACTAGGGACATGACGGCGTCACCATAGGCCGTCATGGTCCAAATACGAGTGACGGCCCAGAGTAGAAGTGCACATGACAGCGTCATAACTGGATCTAGGCAATCCAATTTCATTATGGGCGGCGAGTTGACGGCGTCAAAAATTCCTTCTTGACGTCGTCACGCTGTAAAATCTATATATAGTTTTGCAATTTTCATTCATTAGAGAGGAACAATTAGGGTGTAACTTTGGAGAAAAACCCTAGTCCGTATTACAGCTTTTTCAATGGTTTTTACCCTTTGAAACCTTTCATGTTCAATTGAGATAAGTACTCTTTCAATTCATTCAATATGTATATGTGTTGTTTGAATATTGTTGGTCCCTTTTACTTGGTTATCAGTAACTAAGAAGCTAAAGTAACCAAGTTGTATGACTTTAAACAAAGATGTAAAAATGATTAACAATAAAGTAACGTAAAGATAAGAGACAATATTTTCCAACGTTTAATTCTTTATTAGAAGTTAATCAAAAGAATCGTACCCAAGTGTTTGCGGAATAACACTTGGGGTTGAAACGACAAGTATTGTATGGACTCCTCACTAAACTCAAACTATGTTGAGTGACAACTTAAATTACCCACTGAGCTATCTCAGGGGCTTGCGTTGTTCTTTGGAGGAGTAAAGTGGTTTGTGAATGCTTTTCATTAATTGCACAAACTTGTCAACTTTTACTCCTCACATTTGTTTCCTATTTATACAAAAGTATAGAACAACTAAATATACATTGGACATAAAGCTTCCTTAACAATATCTTGGAAGATATTATTCTTCTGGCAAGGAACCTTCATTGAGTTAAGTCCAAAAGGCACTTTCTGATGGCAGCCTGGTTTTAGCCATTTGAGGAAAGTTTGACATTAAAGTGATAAAGCACTTTAATAAAGCAGCTCAGACTTTCCCGCCCAGTCCCGCCAAGACTTCAGTCTTCTTGTCATCAATCTTCAGTATAATTAAGTTGTTGAGGAGTCATGGGGTTCAGTGAGTTATTGTCATCCTCACTGAACCCATCACCTTCTTCTTGGCTTAGATCACACTTCACTGAGTTCCGCCTCACTGAATGGAGAACCTTTCTTCTTAGGCTCGGTCTTAGCATCCTGAAGGTGACTCACTGAGTTACTGTTCACTCAGTGACTTGTTTACACTTAGGGGATTTTACGTTCAAATCCTTGTTAGAAGATTGGGGAATTCAGTGACCCAACAATCTCCCCCTATTTGAACATACAAATAGCCTAAGTGTTTCTTGATTCAGCATGAGTTGTCAGGGTACTTCTTCTCTTGCTGAATGTTTGTTGTAATTGTAAGTAGGACATAACTATTTAAACAAAACATCAGTTTATTCATAGCTATTACATTTTCCTATAAATTACAAACAAATAAAAGATAGTTGTTGCAGATCAGATGTTCAGATGATAGCCAAGTCCCTCAATCTTAGCTTTCTTTGATCTCAGCAGGTGTTTCTCAGGATGCTTCTCAATCATAGCCCTAAGGTCCTGACAGAACCTTTGGTTTTCACCACTTTGTATAGGAGAAGCCAACATCAGGTATATTAACATTGCCTTGACCCCTGCCCTATCCATATCGGACCATCTTTGGAAAGCAGGGTTTCCATATTCATCCATGAAGCATAGACCTCTTTCAGGGGTTTCAAGAACAATGTTTTTCACGAAGGTGATTCCTTCAGGAATGGATCTATCACAATCCAATCCTGGGACCTTGATTTCAGGCTCGGATTCAATGTGCTTCCTTTTTCTCCTGGTGACTTTTGATGAAGTAGTCCCTGTTGTTGGAGCAGGAAGAAGGGAGGGAATGTTGAGGGCTTCAGGCATTGCTCTCAGTCTGTCATACCTTTCATTCAGTGACTTGAGAAGTTTGGGTACAACAACATTGTTTTTCTTGGCAATGATAAGACGGAGTTCATCAAGTTCAGTAACCCCAAAGTCAGCAAATCTGAATGGGTTATGAGTGTCAATGATTCTTTTATCAGTCCCCCTGAAGACAGTGACCATTGCGGGTTTGGTGTTCCTGTGGATTTTAATGTCAGTGATGGTTTCAGGCTTCAACCTTTCCTTCATCACCCAATGATATCTTTCAACCCTGGTCTTTCTGATTTGAGCATCCCTTTTCAGCTTTGCTTCCCTTTCCCTTTTCAGAGCATTCATCTGTTCTTCCTGAGCCTTTTTGAAGGCTGCACCAGCTTGCTCAGTAGCTAGTGCCTCAGCATCCAGACCAATCTTTTCAGCTTCCTCATGAATAACTTGTATCAGTTCAGGCTTGCTCAATCTCTCTTCTTCAGCTACCTTTGCCACTTTCTCAGTTCTCTCCATGTAGTCTTGTATTTGGTCATGGGTGAGTTGATAGATTTTTCCATTGATTGCAAACGGGACCCTGATAGGTTCATCAGGGTCAACTCTGACAATTGTGGAGGCAGGCTGGAGTCTTTCTTCAGGTTCTGAGGTGGTGGCAATACTTTTTCCTCTGTCCTGAAAGAGAGTGGAGGAGACTGGTTCCTCTTGTGGTGGAACTTCGGTGATTAGTGTGGCTTCAGTGACATACTCCCCCTCAGTGTGAGAGGGCTGTCCAGCTTCTTGTTCATCAGTAATAGGGGTTTCAGGAACATTCTCCCCCTCAACAATTGCCGGAGCTGCAATGATGGCAAGTGTTGGAGTTACTGAAGATGAAGTAGAGGTGCCCTTGAAGGCTTGAAACATTTCCGTCATCATTGACTTGATCTCCGCAGTATCTTGATGGATGAGAGATACCTTGGAGTCAAGTGTAGCCTGAGAACTTTCAAGGGCAGTCATCCTGGATCCCATTGTCCATGCCAGAGATATGGACTTCAGGGATTGAGCTGTCACTGATGCTTCCAACTGAGTGAAGGAAGACTTGAGGGACTCCACTGTGGAGCTGAGATTCTGAACATTGGAACCCTTTATTAAACCAAGTAACTCAGTAAGAGCCACCGCGTTTACTTGGTATGTCTCGGATGCTTGAAGAAGTTTCTTGTTGAGCTCAGGATCATCTTTGACTGATTCTTGAACTGACTTAACCCCTATAGCCAGCTCTTTTAGGGATTCCAAAAATTGATTGATGTGAGAAGCCATTTGTGTCAGGGAGTGAGAGACAGTGGAATTTTGCTCCCTGACATCGTCATTGTATTCTTCAACAGCATCTTTGAGGAGGTGATAGTGGACTGCTTGCTCAGTATGTAGGTCAAACACCTCTTCAGTGACCCCCCCTGTACAAAACATTGGTCATTTTCTTGATGAACCTTTTGAAGGCTCTTTCAGTGAGAGGAGTTGGAGCGTCTTCTGAGGTTTTCGGCTCGGAATGTTGTTCATCTTCATCATGGTTAGAGGTTTGAGGAGACGGAGTAACAGGTTCAGGGACTGTCTCCTCAACCTCCATTTCATCTCCGGCCGTGAAGACTTCCTCGTCACTGTTAAATTCATCATCAGAAAAGAAGACAGCCTGAGCATCTGCCAGGGAGGTAATCTGCAACAAATGGAGGTTATCCGGCTCCTCTTCATATGAAGATTTGCCTTCGTTTTGGCCAGGTCCTGACCCCTCAAATCCGGTAGGTTGGGTTTTACCTACCTGGTCTTTAAGGCCAGTTCCCAAGTAATGCGCACCTCCGAGAGTGGTTTTGGGTTCCATATCAGCGGGTGGTTTATATCCCTCTGAATCTTTGTCCCCCGTGACCCCTTCAGACACTGATGAGTTTTTCTCAATGTCATCCTGAGGAGTCATGAATGTTGTATCCCTATCAGCGGGTTGTATGTTTCCCTCTGAGTCTTTGGGATGAGTTTTTGTGCCCTCAGAAAAAAGCGTTGTTTTGCGAATGTCCTCATCAGGCACCTGAATGGTTATGTCCCCCTTTCCAACAGGCTTGTTCTGGCCTGTCGAAGGTTTAGGAACGTTAACTCCCTGATGCTTGGGTTGTGATTTACCCGAGCCTTTAGCAGGATGTGATTGTTTGTGGACCCCCTTCTCAGTGGAGTAGTGCTGCCCCACCGAGGATTTAGGATCCCTTACTCCCTGAGACTCTGGTTGTGATTTGCCAGAGCCTTTAGCAGGATGTGAAGGTTTGGTTTGTTTTGGCTCAACTGTCTTGTTTATGACAATAGAGTCTTTGGAAACGGGTATGCCCGAGGACACTGAGTGGGATGTCTCAGTGACCTCCGTTAGGTTTTGTTGCAGGCCTAGTGACTGGGTAATTATTCTCAGGGTGTCCGCAGTCAAGGGCGGTAATTCATGCCGCTTTTTGGCAGCCTTAAGGTCAGGTCTCAGTGTCGAGTGACTTGGGTTGAGCCACCTTCCCGGACCCCTGTCCCTTCTTCCTCTTCACCTTTTTGGTGGGAGAGGGAACTGGTGATATAATATTGTCACCCTGGATAGCAGTTTGCATATATTGGGTCAGGGTGACGGGTGTAACCTCTAGAGGGTCACGAGAGTAATTAGCCCTGTGTAACACTTCAGGCTCAAAACCTATTGCATCAGGCTTTACATACTCAGACCCAAGCAAATCTTGTAGGGCACAGGAAATGAATCTAGGGTATGACATTAGTTTTTGCCTAGACTACCCCCCTAATTTTGCTATGAGGTCCTTGAAGATTATTTCTCCAAGGTCAATAAATCTACCCTCAATGAGACTGAACAATATCATTGCTTGAGTATTGTTCAATTGCTCAGTAGAGGATTTATTTCCCCAGAGGACCTGAATGACAAAGGTCATTATTATCCTCCAAGGAGCTGGGAACCAGGTCTTGATGATTGGGGCTTTGGATAGTAGGGCCCCAGGTAACACTTCAGGGTGAAGTTTGTCATAAGGCCCTAGCGTCAGTAAGACCTCCTTCACATCTTTATCAGATGGTGGGGCAATGAAGGTCTGTGTGTAATCAAGCCCAGTGGCTTTGACAAAAGTTTTATAGTCAAGAGTTAGGGACTTAGTTCCATTCTTGACTGTAAACTTTATTTTGGCCTCTTTGGGCACATCAGGGCTTTCAACCACTGCTGTGTACCAAAATTCCCTCAAATATTCAGGGTAGATGACTGAGGGGGTTTTTGTGAATGCGGTGGTCAGAAAGCAGTTCTGAAGGAACTTCACCACATCCCTGTATTCAGGGAACCCAGCAGGGTAGGCAAAGTTCCCCACCACATTGTTCTTGGTAAGGTCTACGCTTTCCATTATGAAATCCACATTGGGTGCGTATTTTACGACCTTAGAAGAAGCCATTTGGTTATAAAAAGCCTGGTTTTGAAAAATGGTATTGGTGAGGAAAACACACGCAGTTTTGAAAACAATTTGCAAGAGTTTAGTTATGATTTTTAAAAGCGTGTGTGTTTTTCCCTTTTTTTGTGGGGGTATTTATAGTGGGAATTAGGGTAGTGATGTTGTGGATATAAAAAATTTATATTATTCAACTGAAACGGCATAATAATATAGGTTTGAGATCCGCATTAAATATCACGATTCCTACTACCCCTTTTTCTCTCACCCTTTGGGGTGCCTCTGCAAATAATGCACTTTTGCAGAGAAAAAAAATCATCACATTTTGTGTGTGAGAGAGCATTTAATGCTCAGTGGTGTTTGGTGAGAGAGATGTGGGGGCCCAAGATGTGGATGCCAGTTGTGTAAGTGACATATATTCCTATATTTAATAGGAATCAGTTACCTACCTGGGACATTTACTAACTAAGTATTCGGAACATTTAGTTAGGGCATTTAATGCGATTTTTCATCCACAGCCCCCTGAATGAATTATCATTCAACAAAAATGGGTTTTTAGGAAGGTTATGATCAGGGACTTAGAGAATTTACATCATGTTGGAACACTTTTGATCAGTTCCCTGATTCTATATCCAACATGCCCAGTTCAGCTTTCAGTCATGTGAAAGTGGGTTCATCCAAAGGTTTAGTGAAGATATCAGCTAGCTGATACTCAGTGGGGATGAAATGTAGTTCAATTTCTCCATTAGAGATATGGTCCCTGATGAAGTGGTATCTGATGTCAATGTGTTTGGTTCTTTGATGAAGTACTGGATTGTTTGAGATGGCTATGGCACTTGTATTATCACAAAAGATAGGTACCATCTTATACTGAATGCCATAGTCACTCAGTTGGCTCTTCATCCATAGTACATTTGCACAACATCCTGCAGCAGCCATATATTCAGCTTCAGCTGAGGACATGGCCACTGACTATTGTTTCTTTGTACTTCAACACACAAGTTTACTACCAAGAAATTGGCAGGATCCTGAAGTACTTTTCCTATCCATGTTACATCCTGCATAGTCAGAGTCAGTGTACCCTTTGAGGTCAAATCCTGAACATTTTGGGTAATACAAACCTAGGTTTGGAGTACCCTTCAGGTACCTGATGATTCTCTTGACAGCAGTGAGATGTGATTCTTTAGGGTCAGCCTAGTATCTGGCACACAGGCAGACTGAGAATTGGATATCAGGCCTTGAGGCAAGTAAGTACATCAGGGAGCTAATCATTCCTCTGTATTGGGTTTGATTCACTGATTTTACAGTGAGATCAGGGCCAAGGTTGTTTGGAGGAACCATAGGGGTTTTAATGAAGAGCAGTCAGTGAGCTCATACTTCTTCAGTAGGTTCCTGAGGTATTTTTCTTGGCAAATGGATATTCCTTTATCAGTTTGTTTGATTTGGAGTCCAAGAAAGTATGTGAGTTCACCCATCATGCTCATTTTAAACTTTGTGGTCATCAGTTTTTCAAACTGTTTGCAAAGTTTGTAACTAGTTGAGCCAAAGATGATGTCATCAACATATACTTGGACAAGAATGACATCATCCTTTGTTCTGTAGATGAATAGTGTGTTGTCAATTCTTCCTCTGACAAACTTGTTTTGGATCAGGAAGGCTGAATGAGTTTCATACCATGCCCTGGGTGCTTGTTTCAGTCCATAAAGGGCTTCGTTAAGCTTATAGACATGGTTGGGGTATTCACTACTTTCGAAACCAGGAGGCTGTTGTACATAAACATCTTCTTTGATGTTACCATTCAGGAATGCACTTTTAACATCCATTTGGTAAACTTTAAAGTTCATGTAAGTTGCATAGGCAAGGAAGATCCTGATGGATTCCATTCTTGCAACAGGTGCAAAGGTTTCCTCATAGTCTATACCTTCCTGTTGATTATATCCCTTGGCAACCAGTCTTTCTTTGTTTTTGATGACTGTGCCATTTTCATCGGTCTTGTTTTTAAAGACCCATTTCATACCAATGATTAAAACACCCTGGGGGCATTCAACAAGGGTCATGACATCATTTCTGTCAAATTGTTCCAATTCATCTCTCATGGCCTGAACGCAACTTTCATAAGTCAGGGCTTCTTTGACATTTTTAGGCTCAATTTCTGAGAGATAGTCAGCATAAAGCCATATATTGGCAGTGGCAGCCTTAAGTTTAGCAGCCTTGCTTCTTGTGAGCATGCCTTCAGTGGGTTCACCAATGATGTTCACAAGCTCAATGATTTTGGATCTAGTCCAGCTATCCTGAGGTTTGGGATAGGAATTTGAGCTTGTAGGAGCCTGATTAGGTTCAGACTTAGGAACATGAGGTAACTCATCAATCTGTGCTTCAGTGACTACAGTAGGAACAATTTGTTCTGAGGATTCCTGAACAATTTGTTCAGTGGTGTCAGTCACATTTGAGACAGGCTGAGTTTCTATGAACTCACTGATAGGTGGTTGGGGTAGGTTGTGAGGGATGATGTAATAGGAGACATCAGCATTAGCTTGGTATTGGGTTGAGGGATTGTTCTCAGGATGATACTCATCAGGAGGATATCTTGATGAGTCATCAATACCAATTTCTTCAACTGAGGAATTTGAGAACCTGATGGATTCAGTGCTCTCATCAATAGTAATGTGATAAGTTTCCTCAGTTTGTTGTCTCCTTGTGTTGAACACCCTGAAGGCTTTAGAAACCAGGGAATATCCCAGGAAGTATCCATCATCAGCTTTGGCATCAAATTTACCCAAGTGATCCTTGTGATTATGTATAAACACAGGACACCCAAATACATGAAAATAGCTGATGTCAGGAATCCTTCCTTTGAATATCTCATAAGGAGTCTTATTATGCCTTTTCACAATGATTGACCTGTTTTGAGTGTAGCAGGCTGTTTTAACTGCCTCAGTCTAAAAATGTTTTGAGAGGACTGAGCCATTCAGCATTGTTCTTGCTGCCTCAATGAGTGTTCTATTTCTCCTTTCAGCTACTCCATTTTGTTCAGGAGTATAGGGAGAAGTGAAATTTTGAGAAATTCCTTTCTCATCACAAAAACACTCAAGGTCTTGGTTTTTGAATTCAGTGCCATTGTCAGTCCTGATCTGTTTAACTTTGACATCATTTTGATTTTCAATGTTCCTGACAAATGACATGATTGTTTCAGCTGCCTGACTCTTTTTGGTCAGGAAGTAAACCCAAGTATATCTTGAGTATTCATCCACTATGACCAGAGTATACTTCTCATGGTGAATGGACATTGGACTGACAGGTCCAAAAAGGTCCATATGAAGAAGATGTAGGCAGCTTTTGATGGAAAAGGTTTGTTTGGTTTTGAATGATGCCCTGTGGTGTTTTCCTTTTTCACAAGCAGAACAAGGCTTGTCTTTGGTATACACCAGGGATGGAAGGCCCAGAACTTTGTTCTGTTTGGCCAGGTTGTTGATGCTCTTGAAATTGAGATGAGAGAGTCTCCTATGCCACAGCCAGTTGATTGTCTCACTTGCCTTTGAGAATAGGCAAGTCCCATTTTAAGTCAGGGATGACATGTCAAGGACATATACATCATCCCTCCTGGGGGCAATCAATACAACTTCCTTATTGGCATTAAAGATGGTCCCTCTCTTGTCATCAAACTGAACTATGTATTTGGCATCACATAGTTGGGAAACACTTATCAGGTTGTACTTGAGACCATTAACATAAGCTATTCTTGTAAAAACTATACCATTGCAGTTTACTGAACCATAACCTTCAGTGGGAGCTGATGAGTTATCACCAAATACTACTTTGGGTCCTGGTTCTTCCACATATTTGTGCAGAAAACTTTTCACACCAGTCATACTTCTGGAGCATCCACTGTCTAGATGCCAGGTAGGATCCTTGATGTGTTTCTGCACAAACAGTAAACTGGGTTAGTTTTGCTTGTTGACCCACCTTCTAGTGGGCTTAGTCCTCAGGGACTTTTTGAACTCAGTTAATGAATCATGGTCTGAAGTTGTGTGACCTGAGCTACCACATGTTTTACATTTTGTGGAGGTTGATGCCTCAGGTGACTGAGAAGTGTTGGTTTGGTTTTTCCTTCTGGACTGAATCACTTTGTCATGTCCCCTGGTTTCGTGGGAGGGATCTCCACAGATGTCACAGCATTCTTTCATCATACAATCATCAGGAAGATGATCATTGAAACCACAGTGAGGACATGGTAAGAAAGGCTTAACCTTCAGTCTTTGTTTAGAAGGTGTGGCATACTGATAGCCTTGGGTTTTGTATAGACCCCTTGCTTTTAAAGAAGCAGTGTGGGGGATGTGATCACAAGTTCTGTGGTCCTCTTGTTTGCATATCATACAAAATAGGA
Organism: Artemisia argyi; assembly: GCA_030686995.1. Lineage (NCBI taxonomy): Eukaryota > Viridiplantae > Streptophyta > Magnoliopsida > Asterales > Asteraceae > Artemisia > Artemisia argyi. Next base: position 103,502,950 of record CM060700.1, read on the forward strand.
CTCTGTAGCATTTATCAGTGTTGTGATTTGGATAATTGCACAGTTCACATCTCCCTGAGGGTCTGGGTGTGGTTTTCGGTTTGGAAGAACCTGAGGATACTGAGGACTTTGTAAATTTTGAGTCCGAGTTTTTCTCAGTAGACTCAATTTTCTCACTCAGCATCCTGACAAGTTCAGCAAGCTGATCAACCTTTGAATCAGTGCTTTCAGACATCACTTCAGTAGTTACTAAAGGTTTTTGGTGTTCAGTGGGTGTAGGAGTAGGTCTTTTCAGAATAGTCCTTCCTAACCCTGATTTCTCTTTAGGAGAATGTGGTTGAAAGACTAATGGTGCAAGGTCAGAATTGGGTTCTGCTCCCTGAAGTTGTTTCAGTGGAGGGAGTGGTGAATCAGACTTAGACTCAGTGATGGACTCAGTAGGACTAATTTCATCAGTGACTCCTAGCAGCTCCTTTATAGCCTGACTTTCAGGCTCCAGGATTCTTCCAGTGTTAAAATTTGGCAATTTACTATCAGGATTGTTTCTTTCAATCCAATCACTGGGTTTGGGAGCTAGTTCTTTGCTAGAGAGTATGTTGGTTAATAGAAAAGTTGTAGAATGGCTACTCTCCCCAGAAACTTCAGTGAGTTGATCATCACCCAGACCAGCCTTATTGGGGCTGGGTGAGAGACTCAGTGTTTCATAAAGTTTGGGGTTTTTATGAGTCCATTTCCAAATAATTTCCTTTTCTTTCTTAAGTTCTTCCTGAAGAGCTTGATTTTGTTTTACAAGTTCAGAGTTTTGAATTTGAAGTGTAACACTTTCAAGCTTGGCTTGTTTTAAGGCAAGTAATTCATCTCTACAATGATTTAATACAAAACTCAGTTTGTTAAATTTTGAAAACAAATTAAGTCTTTGCTCTTCAACATACTTAAGATCAACATTAATATAGTCTAAGTAAGATTTCCAATCATCATTATCATCCATAGAAAGTAAAAGATTTACCTTCCTCATTGTGATGTTGACCCATTCACCATTCCTTGCATGACTCTTCCCCACAGCAAGATTGTTGTCTTCTGACAGAGCCATCAGGGCACTGATGTGAACTTCATCATCATCAGAGGACACTTCAACCTCATCCCAGTCATATGTTTCAGCAACAAGCCCTTTGTTTTTGGCTTGAGTAGGCTTTGGAGCCTGAGGAGGCTGAGAGACTGTTGAGGATGATTCAAGAAGGGCAAGTTTAGCTTTTGCCTTTCTGTACTTTGCTTCAAAGTCAATTTGAGGGACTTTTTCAAATCTTTGACTAGACTGGAGCATTTTTGGTTGAAATTTGCTGGGGCCTAAAAAAGAGTTATTTCCTGAAAATTTGAAAGATGGTTCTGAGGTTGTTTTTGAAAAACAATCTTTAGCAAAATGCCCCATTTTGCCACATTTAAAGCATTCAGTGTTGTCATTAGCTTTAGAAGGAAATTTGTTTTTCTTAAAAAACCTTTTTGAGTTAGCAAGGAGTGCTCTTTCATGAAATTCAATTTGAAGATCATTAAGATACTCCTCACTGGTTCTTTGGTCAACCTCATCATCTGATCCATCCTGAAAATCCTGCACAACACCTTTTGAATAGAAAGCAGTTGATATGGGTGTAATTGTCAAGGCCTTTTTGGTCTCCTGAGCTTTACCAGGGTATCTCCTGGTGATAAGATTGTCTTCATAGACAAACTTCCCATAGATGGCAGGGAGCTCAAGGTTCTGAATGTGGTTTGCATTTCTCAATCCCTGAGAGAAGTTTAGCCATTTCTCAGGGAGACTGTTGACAAAACCAACATTGATCTCATGTTTAGACAGTATAACACCATCATTGGTCAGCTCATTTAGGAGGGTCTTATACCGAGTATAAGTCTCAGAGAGACTTTCAGAATCCTTTGCCCTGAAGGTATTGAATTCAAGCTTCAGGTCCATGATCCTATTCTCTTTGGTATCAGAAGGCCCTTCATAGCTATGAACCAGGTCAGTCCATGTCTGCTGGGCAGTGGGACAGTTGATCACTGATTCCATTATATCATCAGGAAGGCATGATATAATGATGTTTTTCAGGCGCTGGTCTTGATTGACCACCCTCCTTTCATCTGGGGTCCACTGAGCTTCAGGTTTAATTAAACCTTAGGCAGTTGTTGGGACATATGGACCATCATTAATCAACTTAATGTAATATGGTTCCATCCCAGTTAAGTAGCAAAGCATTCGCTTTTTCCACTTATTAAATTTGCTAGCTTCAAGTCGAGGGGCAGTTGCTGAATAACTTCCACCCTTTTTGTCGACAAGCTGGGGAACATCTATGTCAGTCATAGTGGGATCTTGATTTTAAAAACTTGAGCACTCTTTAAGTTTTGAAAACAGGTTTAAGTTTTACAAATCAGAGGCTCTGATACCACTTGTTGGTCCCTTTTACTTGGTTATCAGTAACTAAGAAGCTAAAGTAACCAAGTTGTATGACTTTAAACAAAGATGTAAAAATGATTAAAAATAAAGTAACGTAAAGATAAGAGACAATATTTTCCAACGTTTAATTCTTTATTAGAAGTTAATCTAAAGAATCGTACCCAAGTGTTTGCGGAATAACACTTGGGGTTGAAACGACAAGTATTGTATGGACTCCTCACTAAACTCAAACTATGTTGAGTGACAACTTAAATTACCCACTGAGCTATCTCAGGGGCTTGCGTTGTTCTTTGGAGGAGTAAAGTGGTTTGTGAATGCTTTGCACTAATTGCACAAACTTGTCAACTTTTACTCCTCACATTTGTTTCCTATTTATACACAAGTATAGAACAACTAAATATACATTGGACATAAAGCTTCCTTAACAATATCTTGAAAGATATTATTCTTCTGGCAAGGAACCTTCATTGAGTTAAGTCCAAAAGGCACTTTCTGATGGCAGCCTGGTTTTAGCCATTTGAGGAAAGTTTGACATTAAAGTGATAAGCACTTTAATAAAGCAGCTCAGACTTTCCCGCCCAGTCCCGCCAAGACTTCAGTCTTCTTGTCATCAGTCTTCAGTACAATTAAGTTGTTGAGGAGTCATGGGGTTCAGTGAGTTATTGTCATCCGCACTGAACCCATCACCTTCTTCTTGGCTTAGATCACACTTCACTGAGTTCCGCCTCACTGAATGGAGAACCTTTCTTCTTAGGCTCGGTCTTAGCATCCTGAAGGTGACTCACTGAGTTACTGTTCACTCAGTGACTTGTTTACACTTAGGGGATTTTACGTTCAAATCCTTGTTAGAAGATTGGGGAATTCAGTGACCCAACAAATATATCTTACACTTGTCTTGAATTTAACATGCTTGGCAAGATCTCTTGTGTGTTTGCTTAGATGTAGTGAAACCTAGATGTTAATTATGGGTTGATTGTTTGTTTATAGTTGTTACGGATGATTGTATTTGATGTTAGGCTTAAGAAAACTGGCAGACTTTCACTGGTGACATGCTTGAATGTCTTAAGAAACATGTTCAGAGGTGTACTATGATTTTTGGTTGTATTTAATGCGTAGGAGAATTCTAATGATCCCATGTTAGGAGCTTCTAACGGCTCGACATAGGAGTGAAGTATGATCCTATAGAGTTAGGGAATATTGTACACGGCCCTACGACTAGTATTAAGGAATACGACCCGTCATCCATGCAATTATAACAAACTATCAACCTGTAAAAGATATCTAGGGAGTAATGAAACCTAAGTAAACACAACTCTCCCTATTATTGTTCACACCACATTAGTAATTAGATTTATTTTCATTTCCGTTATCTTATTTTGATTGCATCTTAGTCATTGGGTTAGTTGATTAGCAACTAATTCCGCCCACTCTTTCAAAAACAAAGATTTTATTTGCTTCTATAAAAATACAAAAAGAATCATCCCTCCCCTCTAGACCTAGTTTTTAGGCTTTCTAATCCTAGCAACACTATTCCTGAGTTGAACGATCAATCCCCCGGTACTTGTCACTATACTATACTACAACGATCAGGTACACTGCTTGGTGGGGGTTGTAAGTTTCTCAAGATCCCTCGAGAGGTAAAGCCTGGTGCGATTCTGCAAGGAATTAGTGAAGTCAGTATTTAAATACTACTGAAGATTCTGCTGACAGGTTTCTGTGGAAGCATATACTTGTTTCTGCTGAAGAATAGTTCCTGCTGAAGAATAGTGTTACTACGGATATAGTTAATCCGTAGATAGAAGTTAGTTATTTATAGATGAGATATGTAGAATATCTTCTAGAGTATTATGTTTATATGTTTCTTGTAGAAGAATTTCGGGTTTCCATTAGTATATAAGGAACCCAAGGATATTGTATTATGTACGAGTTTCAAAACAATTAATAGTGAATAATATCGATCCATAGAGGATCAAAGTTTAGCATACAAGTTTATATTTATATTCCGCAATAAGTGTAAGCTAACAGAGATTGTCTATTTAGTTTGCTAGTGATTACATTAGTAGACTAACGATCTATTTGCTCAAGATCTATCAAGTGTAGATCCTACAAGTGGTATCAGAGCCACAAGATAATCTCTGTAATCTAACTCACACTCAAATACTTTTTCCACTCAGTAACAATGTTTGATGGAGATGCTACTGATGTCACTCTTATAAACACCAACGCCCTCACTCAACAATTCCAACAGGTTGCCTTCTCCAACAGCAACGCCAAGTTTCCTATCTCAGGAAGGATGAGTATGAGATTTGGGCCATGAAGATGCAGAACTGGATTGCCAGTGTCGATTTCAACCTATGGAATGTGGTATTAACTGGGTGCAGTCCTAGGAAGCAAGGAAAATATTGACAGGGTAATATGACTATTTTGCCTCCAACATCTGCTGAAGAGATCCTTGCTGTACAAAGGGAGAACAAAGCAAGAACTATTCTGCTTCAAGAAATTCCTGATGATCACATGGGAGATTTTCATCACCTGACTGATCCCAAAGAACTCTGGATGGTAATCAAAACTAGATTCGGGGGCAATGAAGAATCTAAAAGGATGAGAAAGTCTATGTTGAAGCAAGAATTTCAGGAATTCAAAATTACTGAAAAGGAGGGCATTCACAAAGGCTACGATCGGTTTTAGAAGATTCTAAGTCATTTGAATCAACTTCTAGCCAGACCTGACAATGAGGAGGTCAACTCCAGGTTTCTCAGAGCCTTACCTCCCTTATGGTCTCAGGTCAGCATATCTTTGAAAACCAAAGGAGGCTTGGATTATCTCTCGTTTGATGACTTGTACAACAAGCTCAGAGCCTTGGATTTTGACATCAAGGGTCACTCCACTTATGCAGCACCTCCTTCACACTCTGCATTTATCAGCACTAATTCAAACTATATGCCACACTCTCCCAGTCCAAGTCCTTGCACTACAACATTGTCTTTCGCAAATGCTAGTCAAAAGAATCATCCAAAGGTTAGCAATGTGATGGAAGATGTACTTCACTCATTTGTTGCTGAAGTTGATCAACAGCAACAAATAGCTTATGACGACTTTGAGCAAATTGGTAAACTTGCACTGGAAGAGTTGGACTTAAAGTGGCAAATGGTAATGATGTCTCTTAAAGTCAGAAGATTTGAGCAAAAGGTTGGCAGAAAGCTCCAAGTTAATCGAAGAGATGCAGCTCATTTTGACAGAAGAAAAGTGAAGTGTTATGCATGTGGAGAGATTGGCCATTTTGCAAGAGAATGCAAGACCAAGAAGAGTGAAGATAGTACCAGATATTCTGCTTACAGGAAGAAGGAGGTGGAGGCTGGAGAATCAAAGGCTTTGGTCACTACTGTAGATGCTTGTGTTGACTGGAATGAGCATGAATCTGAAGATGCAACAAGCAGCTCTCCTCAACAAATCTCCTGCGTGGCTAGCTGTGATGCTGACTTTGCCTTCATGGGAATATCTCCTCAAGTAACTAATTCTGTTTTTGGGTGTGACATTAAATATAATACTCTTAAAGCAGCTTATCATGAGATGGAACCAAAATATAATACTAGCTTTATTGAAGCTCAAGCTTATAAAGAAGCTATGAAAACTTTGGAAAAACAGAAAGTGCGGTTTCAACAAAATCATTTAAATTATGAGGAAAAGATAAGAGTATTAAAAAGAGATTTAGAGATAACTACTAATGAGTTAAAATTTACTGAGAGAGAAAAAAGTTAGAATTGAGTCTGAGAAAGAAATTTTGCAAGATAAGTTGGATAAGGAAGTGTCTAGGCATAAAGAATGGCTAATTTCAGGTGATAAGTTAGCTAGTTTTCTCTATAGTAGTCAGTCTGTAACATCTGAGCTTGGTTTAGGTTTTCAGAAGTATGTAGGTGTAGAGGCAAACCATTATTTAGATAAGAAAGGTAAAAATAACCCTACACCTGTAAAATTCTTAAAGGAAGGTGAGATGCATGCTGTACCAGGACCAATTAGAGGTGAATTCATGCCTACCTCCAAAACCTCTGACTTTGATGGTTCACACCATCTGTATGGCAAAAAGTCTGATGACTTGCCAAACCTTACTTGTAAAACTAATAAATCTGGCTCTCCCACTACCATAGGAACCCCTAAGCACGCATCCCATAATTTTGACTTACCTGAATCACAGACTCAAACTGGCATTAGGATCAATGACTCCCCTGACTCTAGAAGTATCTCTAGTGATGATTCTACTGAATGTGTCTCTTGTTCTTTCAGGGACAAAACCTCAGAGACCTCTAGTTATGACAGCTGTGAGTCCAAGACCAAGTCAGACTCACCCAAGTCCTCATCCAAACCATCTGTCAAGTCATCTTACAAGTCTGTGGACTCTGAAGTTGCTGCTGATGAAGTGATTTCAAAGACAACCTTTTCTGGAGACTTGTTATTTACTTCTTTTAAAAATAATTCCTTTCAGTCATTAGAAAACAATTCTATTTATGGTGGTTGTTTGAATAATTTTGTGTTTAATAAGTCATCTTCTAGTTTTAATAAATCTTCTAGAAAGAAGAAGTGTTTTGTTTGTGGTAGTAAATTGCATTTGATAGAGAATTGTGATTTTCATGAAAAGAGGATGGGTGTTTCTGCTGCTAATAATAGACCTAGACAAATGTGGACCAATGCTTATACCAAACCCTCTTGTGTTCCACATGCACCATACACCACTAGCAGAAACAACTCTGTTTCTGCTGAAAGGCCTGTTTCTGCTGGTAGATATGCTGATAGGAATAGATATATTTTTACACCATTTTCTGGATTTAATCAAATTTATTTTCAAAATGGTTATTGGCCTGGATATTATGACCCAATGTTTTTGGGAAGGGCTAATTGGGATTCTGCTGTAAAGTCCTCAGCAGATTGTTCTTGGAAATTTAATAAACCATATGTATACAGGGGTTCCAGGATCAATGGTGGATCTAACTCATCTACATGGCTTCATAATAATGATCCACAAGGCAGACTCAAGTCTTTCATGACTTGAGTCTATCAATGTACTTATATTGTTGTATAATTTTTTGTTGTTGTAGGGACATCCTCTTTTGAATAAAGACTTAGGTATTGTAGATAGTGGTTGTTCAAGAAGCATGTCAGGGAATCAGGAGAAGCTACATAATTTTATGCCTTTTAATGGAGGCATTGTGAGATTTGGAAGTGGAGTATGAAGAATCACTGGAAAAGGAACCATTAGAACTCCAAAGGTTGATTTTGAGAATGTCTACTATGTGAAGGAACTACAAGGTTTCAATTTTTTCTCAGTTTCACAAATCTGTGACAAAAAGATCCTTGTGCTTTTCACTGATGAGGACTGTCTCATTCTTTCACCTGACTTTAAAATACCTGATGAAAGTCATGTATTGCTAAAGGTTCCAAGAAATCATAATCTTTACACATTCAATTTGAATGATGTCAAGCCAGAAGGTGATCTAGCATGCTTGGTGGCTAAAGCATCCTTGGATGAATCTACAAAATGGTACAGAAGGATGGCACATGTTAACTTCAAAGTAATTAACAAGCTTGCTAAAGATGGACTTGTTCATGGACTCCCTTCCAAGATATTCACCAATGAGCACAACTGTGTTGCATGTAACAAAGGAAAACAACACAAAACTTCTTATAAGGCTATTACTGCTGTGAGCACAATCTCAGAACCTTTGCAGCTGCTTCATATGGATCTTTTTGGTCCAACATCCATCAGGAGTATTGACCATAAGTACTTCTGTTTGGTGATCACTGATGCTTTTAGTAGATTTAGTTGGACATTCTTTTTGGTGACTAAAGCTCAAACCTTCCATACACTTAAAGAATTTATGGCCCTCATTGAAAACCAACTAAACAAGAAGATCAAAGGTATAAGGTGTGACAATGGGACAGAGTTCAAAAATGACAATCTTATTGAACTCTGTGGGTTAAAGGGTATAAAGAGGGACTACAGCAATCCCAGGACTCCACAACAGAATGGAGTTGCAGAAAGGAAAAATAGATAGAGGCAGCAAGATCTATGCTTGCTGATACTAAACTTCCCACTATGTTTTGGACTGAAGCAGTTGGCACTGCTTGTTATGTGCTTAATCGGGTGTTGATTACTAAACCTCACAATAAGACACCTTATGAGCTTTTGACAGGGAAGAAACCTACCATTGAATACTTGAAACCTTTTGGATGTCAAGCGACTATACTGAATACAAGTGATCACTTAGGCAAATTTGAAGAAAAAGCTGCTGAAGGGTACATTGTTGGTTACTCAGCTCATAGCAAGGCTTATATGCTATATAATTTGGCTGCAAAGAAAATTGAAGAGTCTCTTAACCTGAAATTTCTGGAGGGCAGTGAAAATACTCAGGGTAAAGGTCATGAATGGTATTTTGACCTTGATTACTTGACAGATCATTTGGGGTATACAAGATTTAAAACTAACCCTTCTGCAGGTACACAAGTGTCTCCTACTAACAATGCAGGTACCCTGGAAGATGACTCAGACGGTGATTCAGAATGTGATGAACCCACTATTGTTGTATCTTCTCTCCCTATTCATGTTGCTGGTCCCACTACTAACACAGAAACCTCAGATGCCAAAACTGCTGATGATGTGGAAAACTCAACCTATGCAGAAGATCTTGCTAGACTCAAAAAGCAAGAGCATGTAGCTGCTGAAGAAGCTAAAAGGCTTGGTCTTGAATTTGCTCAAGACACTAAAGCACTCTTGAAACAAGCTACTATTGATGTCAGCAGAAAATCTATTTCTGCTGATGAATCTGCTGATGCAGCTGCTGCCAATTGTCCTGAAGGCATATCTGCAACAACACCTGCTTCCACTGCTACATCAACTAGCTTAGAAGAACCATTTGGCAGGTTCCCCAGCCCCTCAGATTTTGGCAACCATGAACAAAGTGCTGGCATTTTTCAATCAGCTTCTTATGATGAAGACTTTGCTCCAACCTTGACTAATATTGAAACCTCTGTTGATGTCAATCCTGTTCCCACTAATAGGATTGATTGGGGCTAAACCGTCAGATATTATTGACCAAGTGATTTGGTCAGCAAGTCAAATATAGCTTAGACCAATGCTCCGTGGATAGTATAGTTTGTCCTCGGGTTGTTATGTCCCAGCGAGATTGCAATGGTGTTTGAAAACGTTTTTTAGAATGAGTGGTACTGAGGACAGTTAGCCAAAGATGATTGAGAAGTGATTATACTACTGATTGCTTGGTATTTAGACAATTAACAATAACAGATATACAGATATGATTACACAAACACAAATTGGAAATCAGAAATGTTTACAGACAGAGAAAAAGGTGACTTTTAAACAATTTACAACTACAGGGGGTGCAAGTGAAACATTTACAAACTTAAAATGAAAAGTAAATTTAAAATGAAAAGGAAATTATTTACTTGATTATTTTAATATTTAAATACTAATTAATTAATAAAACTTATTTAAAAAGTAATTAAAGTCTAATTTAAAACAAACTAAAAATGATTAAGGCTACAAAATTAAACTAAAAATTTGCAAAATTATTTTCTAAACTTCTAAATTAACTTAAAGAAAATATAAAAATTAAAAAGAAATGTTTTTGTCTTTTTGTGGGTTTTCTATTAATTAAATACTAATTATATTTAATTAAACTAATTAACTAATTTAAATTACAAATAATACTTAAATGACTTAGAAAATTATAGAAAAGTTTATAAAACTAATTAACCATCACAGGAATCCTAAAAAATTATAAAAAGTTTCTAAAAATTATATTTAGGCTATTTTACTAATTATTTACTTGATTATTAATTTAAATCTAATTTAATTAAATTAATTAAGAAAATTAGAAAATGAATAGTAGAATTTAAGAAACTATTTTCTAAAAGTCTTAAATTATTTATGAAAACTAGGAAAAATATAAAAACCTACTGTTGTTAATTAAAAATTAAGAAAACTATTTAATTACTAATATTATCTAATTAATTAATTAAACTATTATTAATTCTTATAATTATCAAACTAAAAGAGAAAAATCTAAGAAAATTATTGAAAATACTTTAAGGTGACAGAAAATTAAGAAAAATAAAAAAATGATGAAATGCTTATTAATAAGCTGAAAAGAAAAATTAAAAAGATAAAATCTATTAAATAGAAGCTATCACTATTTTTAAATTTGGTTTTTTGTTGGTTTTTCTTGTTGACAGTTGATTATAAGCTAAAAATGAGAAACTTTTACAAAAACACTTTTGAAATAGCTTAAAAATAAGCTATGTGCACCCCCTTTTCCTAAACAGTGAACTTAAAAGCTTATTAGGACTTAAGCACTTTGTGAAAAAGCTGAGAAGTGACAAACTAAGAATACAAAGATGATTATAATCTTGAAATAAACCAAATGGAACATATAAGCACTCAGAATAGGCTATGTTGGAACAAATAAGCACTTATGAAAACACAAGGCCTAAACAGGCCAAACCAAAGGTTTTTGAACCTCTGTGGGGTCCACAGAAGCCAAGGTGGGTCCAAAACAAAACTTGAAACTTGAAGATGGACTGGAGGGCTTCTCAATAAGCCAACAAGATGGGCTTATTGCTTATTTTTTAGCACTAGGGAGGCTATGGAACTTGTGGTCACACACTGAGTGACTCAGTGTACACTCAGGAAATGGTCAACCTAAATGGGGCTAGCAGGCCTTTCAAATAAGCCCAAGATCACAAAATAAGCACTGGGTCTAGTCAATGAACTTATTGGCTTTCCAAAAAGCCAGGGTACAGGGTGTGGGGTCCACTAGGGTAGTTACTAAACAACTTGGAAATATGGCCAAAACCTGTGCACAGGGCATGTACTTGCCCTGCAGGTCAAAATAAGCACTTGCAAAAGCTTATATAAAAATCTTAAAAATAAGCTGATTATGGGAACTTGAAGATTAGGTGACAAATTTTAACTTCTGAAAAGATCAAAGACTTAAGCCTAACACAAAAATCACAATAATTCTCCCAAATTTTGGATTTCTGGAACAAACCTACTTTTGACTTTTTGAAAGTATGAACTCAGTTTGACTTTTGTGAGATTCTAATGATCACTAATGCCTGAATAAGTTAATTTAAGCTAAAATAAGGCCTAAGTGAGCTAGAACAACTACTTTTGAAAAGTTTTGATGAGGTTTGGACTTAAAATGCTTAACAGATGACAGGTTAGGTTGAATCAAAAGCTATTTTTACTTTTTAATAAATAAGGGTAAGTTTATATGACTTGACTGACTTAATAAAAGCCTAAGTGACAGGTAACAACCTCAAGCATCAACAAAAACAACCTAGATCATAGCTAACTCAGTAATCCAAAACACCCTTTTAAAAATATAGTTTTATGATTTTCAAAGGATTTGACTGAATGAGAGCAAGTAATTACCTCAGAGGCTTCTATTGTGATGAATCAAGTCACAGAAACAATAAATCTAACAACAAATAACAAAAATTTATAAAATACTAATTGAGACAGCGAAAATGAAATACTAAGTAAACAACAATTCTAATTAACAAGCTACTGAATTAAAGCAATATTATTACTAATTAACACTAAACAAGCATAAATAAACCAAATAAGTGATAATATAAGCAATGCTACAGTAAGAATTTAGAAATGAGTTTTAAAGGCTTACAATGTGCAATCCTGCTTATACCAAGAACCAAGGACCACAAACCAACCTATAGGTCTTCCACAAGACCACTAACCCACAGCTATCCAAAATTCACTGTGCTCCAGCTTAAATCTTCATAAAACCTGAAAGTTGACTTTTGTTGACTATTTTTGTCTTTTTGAATTTTTTATAACTAAGTTGTGTTTTAGTGTTCCTAAAAGCTTTATTAAGCTTTCTTGGAGCTTATGTGATCCTATGAGTCCATGCCATTACTCAGAAACAGTAAACAAGCTTAATGAGATTCTTGAAATTAAATAGAAATTGCATACACTAATATTTCACTTGAAACTTGATTTTTATTGAATAAAAGACTTAAAAGTACACTGAAAACAGGAAATACACTAGTTAAAAGCTAAATTGCACACTAAAAACTTGAAATTAACTTATACGACACATAAACTACTTAATTAGACTAATACTTCTTCTCTTGTTCTTTTCTTCTATTTATAGCTGTGGATTAGGGGTTTCTGAACCCTTTCTAATCATATCCCATCCCATCTTGACCGTTGAATTCCTCTGAATTAATCCTAACCCTTGATTTCATTTTTGGCGGGAAAATTGGGAGAGAGTGAATTAGTTTAATACTGCAACAAGGGGTGGCATTTAATGTTTTTGGCTTGTTAGGTAAGTGGTTGTTTGGGCGGTCAATTGTGATGGTGGGTTGAGGTGATGGTGTTGCAGAGCAAGTAGAGTGGTGGGGGTGAGAGGGAAGGTGACGGGGTTTGACTTATTTGACCAAGGGGTCAAACTTGGACCCTGGTTTTGATATCAAAGAGGTGTTTGTTTGGGCTTTGGTTATTTGGGCCAGGGGTAAGGGCTGGTTGTGTTTTGTATTGGATTGGGTTTAGGGGATATAAGGTGTTGGGGTGTTTGTTATATTAAGGGTCCGGTTTTGTTTGGTAATATCACAAGGACCATTTTGTAATTTTCTATTTTCCAGGGACTGATCATGTAATTATTCCAAAGTTCTCACAAGGATGAAATTTGTCAATCTTTAATAGTACAAGGATCCTTTGTTGATTTTTTCACTTATAAAACACCAGGGACCATTTTTGCCAATTTGCTAAACTTTAGGGACCAAACATGTAATTTCACCAAACTTTGCAACCAAGGACCATTCCTGCCATAGATGAGAAGTACAAGGACAAAAAATGTTTTTCTCAAAGTTTTAATATCCCAAGGACCATTTTTGTCAATTTTCAAAGTTGAGGGACTAAACTTGCAATTTTGTGAAACTTTGTACTAAAGAACTAATTATGTAATTTTTGTGATTTAAAAGGACCTTTGGTGACTTTTTCAAGTTTATAGAATAGCCAGGGACTAGTTTTGACAACTTTTGAAAGATGAGGGACTGAAACTGCCAATTATGCAAACTTTGTTCGTTTTTCATCTGTTTTTGATTATTTTGTATCTGAAACGTATAAAACACTTTCCTGGGATATTTTCAGTATTATGATGCAATTTTGAATGTTTTTAGATGTTTTGGCAGCTCAAAATAGGTAAAAATGATGAGTATTTACACACTCATCAAGGATTAACACCATTCATCCTCAAGAGAATATCCTTGGTGATCCAAATGCTATGGTTCTAACCAGAAGTGCTATAAAGCAGACACAGTTTGCTCAATGTGCATTTTTCACATATGTGTCTAATCAGACGAGAAACAACCACACAGATCAGAAGCATTGTTTGTTTACTTGTTTCTTATCACAAGTAGAGCCAACAAGCATTAAACAAGCTTTGAGTGAACCTAGTTGGGTTGAAGCTATGCAAGAAGAGATGCAACAATTCAAGAATCAAGATGTTTGGGTCCTTGTTGATCTACCTGCAGGTAAAATTGCTATTGGAACCAAGTGGATATTAAAGTGCAAGAGGGATCCAAGAGGTATAGTGGTCAGAAATAAAGCAAGGTTAGTGGCTCAAGGTTTCAGACAAGAAGAAGGGATTGATTATACTGAAGTTTTTGCACCTGTTGCTAGAGTGGAGTCAATTAGGTTATTTTTGGCCTTTGCCTCATACATGGGATTTATGGTATATCAGATGGATGTAAAAAGTGCCTTCCTCTATGGCAAGATTGAGGAGGAAGTCTATGTCACTCAACCACAAGGCTTTGAAGACCCACAAAGTCCTGAGAAGGTGTACAAAGTTGTCAAGGCAGTCTATGGCCTTCATCAAGCACCAAGAGCCTGGTATGCTAGGCTATCTACCTTCCTTTTGGAACATGGATATAGAAGAGGAGCAATTGACAAGACTCTCTTTATCAAGAAAAACTCCAGGGATATCATCCTAGTACAAGTTTATATGGATAATATTATTTTTGGCTCCACAAAGGAAGCATGGTGCAGGGAATTTGAAGATTTGATGAAAGGTGAATTTCAGATGAGTGCAATGGGGGAACCGACATTTTTCTTGGGGCTACAAGTCAAACAACAACCTGATGGGATTTTTATCCATCTGGAGAAATATGTGAAAGATATCTTGAAAAATTTTGACTTTGAACTTTTGAGGACTGCAACCACACTCCCTATGAACCTCCCAAGCTGAAAAATCCAAATGAAAATGATGAAGCTGTTAATGTGCATCTATATAGATCCATGATTGGATCACTCATGTATCTCACAGCTTCAAGGCCTGACATCACTTTTGATGTTAGTGCTTGCTCAAGACATCAAGTCACTCCATTGACTTCTGATTGGGTCTAAATCGTCAGATGTTATTGACTAAGGTCAACAAGTCAAAGACAGCCTCGTCCCAATATTCCGTGGATAGTATAGTGTTTCCCCGGGTCGTTAAAGTCCCAGCGAGATTGAAATGGTGCTTTGGAAATCGTTTATGAGAAAGTGGCACTGAGGACAGTAGCCTAGATGATGTGGAATTGAATTTTCTACTGTTATTTTGGTATTGGTACACAGATATAATATTCACAAAAATCAGATATACAGATATATGCACGTATTCACAATTCAGATTTACGCAATCGGACTGAAAAAGTGGGATTTTGGTATTTAACAAACTACAGGGGGTGCTTTTGACACTTTTTGAAACTTAAAATTAAAAATGAAAATGAAATTATAAAAGTGATTAAAATACTATTTAAATATTATTTAATTAATTAAACTATTTAAAAATCTAATTTAAATCTAATTTAAATTAACTAAAATGACAAATGATATAAATTAAACTAAAAATTAGCAAAAATATTTTCTAAACTTAAATTAGAACTTGAAGAAAGTATAAAAAATAAAAATAAATATTTTTGTCTTTTTATGGGTTTTTTATTAATTAAAAACTATTTAACTTAATTAAACTAATTAAACTACTTTTAATTACTATTAATACTGGATTAACTTATAAAATTATAAGAAAATTTATAAAATTACTTAACCATCATTGGAATCCTACAAAATTATAAAAACTCTAAAAAATATGTTTTAAGACTAATCCACTAATTATTTACTTTTTAATTAACTTAAGTCTAATTTAAATAATTAAAATAAGAAAAATAGAAAATGAAAAGTAGAAATTCAAAATATATTTTCTAAAAGTCTATTATACTATATTAGAGCTAGAAAAAATATAAAAACTAAGTTTTACTTTCTAAAAACTAAATATGAGATTTAATACTTAATATTAGTTAATAATTAAGAAAACTAAAATTAAATCTAATTAATACTAAATGACAGAATAAAAATCTAGAAAAATTACTAAAAATACCTTACTATATAAGGTATTTAATAAAAATATAAAAATACTAAATACTTAATTAAAATCTAAAAATGAAAATTAAAATTAAGTTGAATTAAATAGAAACTATCACTTATTTTAAATTGGTTTTTTTCTTGGATTTTCTTTTACAAAACTACTTAACTACTGAAAATGAGAAACTTTTGTAAACACACTTTTAAAATCAGCTTATAAATAAGCAGTAGCACCCCCTTTGCTTATACAGTTTGACTTTGGTTGACTGTGTGGTCAAATAAGGTCAAATGACTGAATGTGGTGTCCACAAGGGTGAAAATGGATACAAGCAAGCTTAAAAACTCAAATAAGCCAGAAACAACAATACTTAAGCACAAATAAGCTGAATTAGTTCAAATAAGCACTTTAGCAAATCTGAGTTTTACTCAGTTATGGGACAGACTTAAGAGACTAAACTAGGTGGGGTCCACTGAGTCTTAGGTCAACCAATGGGTCAATACTTGTACCCTAGTAGGAGGGGGGTTTTCAAAAGCAAAAAGTGAGCAATGGGTCCCACTGAGGTGGGCTACAGCCACCACTTAAGGTGGTGGTGTGGGTGAGGTCTGATGTGCACAGGGCAAGGGTCTGCCCTGCAGTCCACTTCCAAGGGCTTTTTAGTCCACAAGAAAAAATCTCAAAATTAAAAGAACCTTGGGAAAATGAAGTTTAGGTGGTAAGGTTTAACTACAAAGATTTTCAGATCATCAATCCAAACACACAAATCTCAATTAATCTTGGAATTTTGAGGAAAATCTGAGATCCAACTTTTGACTTTTTGATGAAATTACAAGCTTTGACTTATTTGAGTTTCTAATGGCTTTAACTGATTACAAACTAAGTAATTAGCTAATTTTAAACTTGTTACCACTATATTAACAACTATTTTAACTAATGAGAGTGATTTGGACTCACAAAACCTTCACAGTTAACTGTGAAGGGCAATTTGATGAGGTTTTGACTTTTGACTAAAACAACAACTGGTTTAAGACTTTGGAAATATCAAATAGGACTATGGTATGCTGTTTATGCTATTATTGCCTTCTGAGAACCACAACAAAACACCCAACCAGACTGATCCAAACACCCCTATTGCTGAACTGTTTTGAGCTTTTTAAGGCAGATGGTCACTAGGGAGTGCAAGCTTAAATCCAAGCAACAATTTATGACTAATGTGACTGGATTAGGTACTTAAGAATCAGATTATCACAACACTCATACCAATTTAACACCAAAGCTAATGAGACAGTTAAACCTACAATTTCAAGTAACTAATTATTTTAACACACAAGCTATGAATTTTTAAGTTAAAATTACTTAATTAACAAACAAGAGATACAAGCAAAAACAGAAATGCCAACAATCAAGCAATCAGAAGCTAAACTAGGAATTTTAGTTGAAAAGTTCAAATGAGCAAATCCTTACAAGGTTACCCTCAGCATGAACAGAGGGTTTTCCTTTGATGCCTATCTTTAGATAGGCTATATCCAGCTCCAATCTTGCTCACAAATGCTTCTTTAACACCTGATATCAAAAACTAAACACAACAGTTGACCATAGTTGACCACTTTTAGATTTTTGATTTTTTCCTAATACAGCTGAATTTTAGAGTCTCTAAAGCTTTGATAAGCTTATTGGTACCTATGTGACCCTAACTCAGTCCATGAAACTTGCTTCTTCTTCACAACTCAGTACACAAGAATCTCAAAATTATTTGAAAATGGCATAAACTGAAACACTAAATAGAACTTGAAATTGATTGATTGAAAACTTAAAGTTACATGAAAATAAACTATTACAAAGCTTAAAAGTTTAAGAAACCAACAAAAAATCAAATTACATTAAAGTCGACCTAAAAATCTAAAAATTAACTAACTACTTTCTTCATTGCACTCTTCTTCCTTTTATAGCCCTCTCCTAGGGTTTATTGAGCATCTCTGAGCATATCCCATTCAATCTTGGCCGTTGATTGGCTCTGAATTGATCTTAACCTTTGAATCGGATTTTGACGCCAAAATTGGGTAGGGAAGTTTTGGACTGGAATTGCAACTGGGGGGTAGCATTTATTGTGGATGTGATAATTAGGTATAGTGGGTTGGGCGGTGGTGATGGGATGGGCAAGTTAGGGTGGTGGCTGCAAAACCATGGTGGTTTGGTGGTATTCTGGGTGAGAGGGAAAACGGGGAAGGGTGGTTTTTGGTTGTTTGACTGGTATTGACCGGGGTCAAATGTTTGACCCGACTTAGTATTATTAAGGGTGCAATGGGTTTGTGGTGTGGGCTGGTATAATTTTGGGCCCAAGATAAAAATAGGTGGTGGGCTAGACTAGGATGTGGATTGGATTGGATAATATGGAGTAGTATTATTATTTTGGATCCGGTTTTGGTTTTTGATTTTCACAAGGACCTTTTTGTAATTTGATGAAAGTTTGAGGTGTGATCTTGGCATGCTTCCAATTTCTTTCCAAGGGTGTATTATGCCACATCATGAATAGTATAAGGTCCTGGCATGAATTTTCCAATTTATTTTCACCAGGGACTGAAACTGTCAAACTTTCAAACTTCAGGGACCATTTGTGTAATTTTCACCAAACTTTCCACCAAGGACCAATCCTGTCATAAAAGGTTAGTGCAAGGACAAAATTTGTTTTTCTTAAAGTTT
This sequence comes from Artemisia argyi, assembly GCA_030686995.1. Taxonomy (NCBI): domain Eukaryota; kingdom Viridiplantae; phylum Streptophyta; class Magnoliopsida; order Asterales; family Asteraceae; genus Artemisia; species Artemisia argyi. The sequence goes on from CM060700.1 coordinate 103,521,499, forward strand.
TTCATATCCCAGGGACCATTTTTGACAATTTTCAAAGTTCAGGGACTAAACTTGACATTTTGTGAAACTTTTCACCAAAGGACTAATTATGTAACTTTTTGATTTATAAGGACCTTTTGTGACTTTTTCAAGTTTTTAGAATGACCAGGGACTAGATTTGACAACTTTTGAAAGTTGGGGGACTGAAACTGCCAATTTTGCAAACTTTGTGCATTTTTCATCTGTTTTTGGTATTTTTGCATTTGAAACATGTAAAACACTTTCCTGGGATATTTTCACTATTTTGATTCATTATTGAGTGTTTTTGGATGTTTTGGCAGCTCAGAAATGGTAAAAATGATGAGTATTTACACACTCATCAATCCCCCACACTAAAACATTGCTAGTCCCTAGCAATCTTTTGAGAAAAACTTGATGGATTTGAGAATCTCTTTACCAAAAGCCATCACTTTTGGAGTAGCCAGGTGTAAGAACTGTGGCACACCTGATAACCGTGTAATTTTGAGCAAACCACCAGCTGTCAACGGATTTGATTAGTCTTTACCAAAAGTCGTTTGCTTCTGAACTAGCCAGCATCTTGATGGACTAAGTCAACATCTTGGTGAGCTGATTACCAATTATGGATTTTCCACTGCCTTTACCACAAGCCATAATCTTGTGGGCTAGCCAACTCATTTGCTTATGAGGATACGGGGGAGTTGAGGAACCATACAATTTTTGGTAAATTGCCAGCCATCAACGGGTTTGAGATGTCTTTACCAAGAGCCGTTTGCTCCTGGACTAGCCAATCCATTTGTCATTTAGACTTTGGCGGACTGATTACCACAAAAATTTTGAAATAAAGTGAAAAAATTTTTTAAAAAAATTAGGCCTAAAAATTGGGGTACTTAGAAACTTTTGTGATAAAATTCGTAAGAATTCCCCCCCCCCCCCCCCCCACACACACTAGAACTGAATATTGTCCTCAATATTCAAAGTCCCGGCTATTATGCCGAATCTCTGAACGGAAAAAGCTAATATTCAATGCTAACTGTGGAAATATGGATTTTATTTTTCACTTTATTTATCTGTACATACAATCTTTTCTTTTTTTTTCTTTTTTTTTTTTTTTTTTTTTTTTTGGAATGAGACTTATATACATATTTACTTTTCAAATGGTGGGGGACGGCCACTCCCCCACACTAGGGTGGTAGAAAGTAGAAAGAAGTCAGAAATACGGGTGAAAACCCATATATGTTGCTAATTTTTATTCACCGAGTCACTAGCTTGACTCGATCCCCGAATTCATTGGTCCATGGGGAAAGTTTGGAGATCCGGGACAACCATGGGTGGTATGTCCTCTCCAAAATAATGTTTCAATCTATGACCATTCACTTTGAAGTTGGGACCTTCGGGTTGAGATAACTCAACAGTCCCGTATGGATATACTTTAGCAATAGTGAATGGTCCAGTCCATCGGGTTTTTAATTTCCCCGAGAAGATCTTTAATCTTGAGTTGAAAAGAAGGACTCTGTCACCCGACGTTGAAAATGCGGTTCTTAATCTTAGAGTCGTGAATCTTCTTTGTCTTTTCTTTGTAGATCAAAGAGTTCTCGTAGGCTTGATCACGAAGTTCATTTAATTCATTTAGCTGAACCTTACAGTGATCACCCGCTTTATGAAGGTCGTAGTTAGCATGTTTCAAGGCCCAGTAGGCTTTGTGCTCGAGCTCTATCGGTAAATGACACGCCTTCCCATATACAAGCTTGTATGGAGTACACCCGATGGGTGTTTTGTAAGCTGTACGGAAGGCCCAGAGTGCATCATCTAGTTTATCCGACCAGGAAGCACGGTTTTCACCTACTGTCCTCTCAAGAATCCATTTTATACCACGGTTGGAAACCTCCACCTGCCCACTTGTTTGGGGGTAATATGCGGTAGAAAGACGATGAGTAACACCGTACTTAAGCATGACTTTTGCAAACTGATCATTGCAAAAGTGAGTACCGCGATCACTAATGATGGCACGTGGAGTTCCAAAACGAGCAAAGAGGGATTTCAAGAATTTCAAAAAAACTCGGGCATCATTAGTGGGTAAGGCCTTAGCCTCAACCCATTTTGACAAAGAGTCAACAGCCACGAGAATATACTTGTTTCCACGAGAATATGGGAATGGCCCCATAAAATCAATGCCCCAGACGTCAAAGATTTCACAAACTTGAATAGCATTTTGTGGCATTTCGTTCTTTTGTGAAATATTCCCGTGACGCTGACAAGCATCACAGGCTTTGACTAAGTCGTGGGCATCCTTATAGATCGTGGGCCAATAGAAACCGGAATCAAACACCTTTTTGGCGGTGTAGTTGGGACTATGGTGGCCCCCGGTAGGTCCAGCATAGCAAGCCTTGAGAATATCAACGGCTTCCTGTCCGTGTACACATCGCCTGATGACTTGATCGGCACAGATTTTGAAGAGGAAGGGGTCGTCCCAGAAGTAATGATTAATGTCTTTGAAGAATTTTTTCTTCTGTTGGGACGTCATCCCCTTCACGATGAAGTTACCTGCATGGTAATTTGCAAAGTCGGCAAACCATGGGGTAGTAGAGTCACCACGAAAAGTAACCGCATTGAGTGTCTCGAGAGGAAATGTTTCATTTATTTCCTTTTTCTCGGACACATCCTGATGAGGGTTTTCTAATCGTGAGAGATGATCAGCAGCAAGGTTCTCAGCTCCTTTTTTATCACGAATAATGATATCAAATTCCTGAAGGAGGAGAACCCAACGGAGAAGCCTCGGCTTTGCATCTTGCTTTGCAAATAGGTACTTCAAAGCCGAGTGATCCGTATACACCACGCATTTGGTCAGGATCAAGTATGGCCGGAATTTCTCAAAGGCATACACCACAGCTAGGAGTTCTTTTTCAGTGGTGGTGTAATGACCTTGAGCCTCTGTCATAGTCTTACTTGCGTAGTGTATAGGCTGAAAGTATTTTGCTTTACGTTGCCCCAAGACCGCACCTATGCCAAAATCACTAGCATCGCACATAAGCTCAAAAGGTAGGTCCCAATCGGGGGCAACAAGAATCGGTGCCTCGGTAAGCTTTTTCTTTAATGTTTCAAAAGCTTCGATGCACTCAGGAGAGAAGATGAAAGGAGCATCCTTCTCGAGGAGATAGGTCATAGGCCGGGCAATCTTAGAAAAATCTTGGATAAACCTACGGTAGAAGCCGGCATGACCCAAAAAGCTCCTAACACCTTTTACGGTGGTGGGATGAGGGAATTTAGCAATGACATCGATTTTGGCTTTGTCAACCTCAATCCCGTTCTTTGAAATTTTATGGCCGAGGACTATGCCCTCTTTAACCATAAAGTGACTCTTCTCCCAGTTGAGACTTAAATTCGTTTCTTTGCAACGTTTAAGCATTTGTTCCAAGTGTGAGAGACAGGTCTGGAATGAATCCCCGATGACTGAAAAGTCATCCATGAATACCTCCATAGTTTTCCCGATCATGTCGGAAAAAATAGACATCATGCACCTCTGGAACGTGCCTGGTGCATTACATAAGCCGAAAGGCATACGTCTGTAAGCAAAAGTTCCGTAGGGGCATGTGAAGGTAGTCTTCTCTTGATCCTGGGGATCAATGGGGATTTGGAAGTTACCCGAAAAACCATCGAGGAAGCAGTAGTATTCATTCCCCGCAAGTCTTTCAAGCATCTGGTCCATAAAAAGGGAGAGGAAAATGGTCTTTACGGGTGGCGTCATTTAACTTTCGATAGTCAATACATACTCGCCAATCCGTGACCAAACGAGTTGGAATCAACTCGTTATCCTCGTTGGTGACAACGGTAATGCCACCCTTTTTAGGGACACAATGAATTGGGCTAACCCAAGGACTGTCAGATATAGGGTAAATCAATCCCGCATCAAGAAGTTTAAGAACTTCTTGTTTGATAACTTCGTGGATTTTTGGATTTACCCTTCTCTGTTGTTGCACTGATGGCTTAAAGTCATCCTCCATTAAGATTTTATGAGTACAAAAGTTCGGGCTTATGCCCTTAATGTCGGAGAGTTTCCAAGCGATTGCTTGTTTATGTGACTTTAGAACCTTTAGGAGTGCTGCCTTTTCCTCAACTTTTAAGTCTTTAGCAATAATGACGGGCAATTTATTATCACCCTCCAGAAATGCATATTCTAGATGAGGAGGCAAGTCCTTGAGCTCAACCTCGGGAAAGTCTTCAGTTATTTCAACATTTTTTACTTCCGCTTTATGAAGTATTTGTGGAGACGGAGAGGGTGAAGGATCGTCATTTAACAATCTTTCAAGGAGAAGAATGTCCCCCTCCGGGTCAAGATAGTTTTCATCAACCCCACTTGGGATTGAGCTATCTTGAGCAAGAAATGCCTCGACCTCTTCCAGAAGGAAGTCACTTCCCTCAAACGGAGTGAGGGAAGGGGAAGGGTCGGAAATGATAGGGTCAGTAGAAAGACTGCCACTGGATGAGAAACCAAGGACTTCTTGAGAATACTCCTCAGACGCAACATTGATGATGTCAATTCGGTTAACCATTTCTGCGTCATAGTTGGAGGAGTATCTTGAAGTCTGATCAAGATTGAATGTGATGGCCTCGCCACCAACACGTAGAGTGATTTCTTCTTCGAATACATCGATTAAAGCACGACCCGTTCTTAAGAATCCCCTCCCGAGAATGAGAGGGACTCGTGGGTCAGCATCGAAATCAACAATCACGAAATCTGCCGGAAAATGGAACTTTCCTACTTTCACGAAGATATCTTCGGCAATGCCGAGAGGACGGGATATAGTACGGTCTGCAAGCTCGAGTGTCATGCAGGTCGGAGTGAGAGCAGGAAGTGAGAGTCTTTTCCAGACTGTGTAAGGCATCAAGTTAATGCTTGCGCCAAGATCGGCCAAGGCAAAGCATTCAACCATCCCCGGGAAAATACAAGGAATGAGAAATTTCCCGGGATCTCCAAGCTTTTCGGGAAGCTTTTTCAAAAGCAATGCTCGTTAAGAGGAGTTTTTGCCATTTCACAAAGTTTTTCGTTGTTGCTTATCAGATTTTTGATTGTCGAAGCAAACTTAGGCATGAGAAGAAAAGCGTCCGCGAAGCTAATATCAAAGTGTAATTCTTGGAAAATTTGATAAAATTTTTCCATCTGATGGTTAGCTTTTTCGCGGTTCTTTTGATCATTCAAACGTGAAGGATATGGAATTGATGGCTTAGGATCATTCTTTGGGATTTCATCAGAACTCACAGGGGGATCAAATACAACTTTCGGCTTACGGGCCGGGACCGGGACAACTTGAGGGTGGACGTTGTTGATACCTCCGTTATTAGTAGGAAGTACCTTGTCCGTAGTAACCTCAGGTTCATGTTCCGCTACCTTAGGAGGAGAAGAAGAGGTAGAAGGAATCGAGGGTCCATTGTATGATACCCCACTTCGGGTGGTGATCGCTTTGACATCGCCCCTCGGGTTAGCGATCGTGTTGCTCGGTAATGTACCCGGGCCTGAGGGTCGATCATTTAAAGACTTCTGAAGCTCAGAGATCGTCTTGATCAATAACTGATTCGTTTCCTCTTGTGCTTTCATGAATTGTTTAAATTCAGCATTGGAGGAAGACGAGGGTGGAACAACGTTTTGATTTTGAACAGGAGGATTTTGAACACGGTTATTTTGAAAATTCCCTTGATTTTGATTGTTGTTACCCTGAAAATTGTTCTCTGATTGAAATTACCCTGATTGTAATTCCCTTGATTCTGGTTTCTTTGAAAATTTCCTTGAAAACCTTGATTTTGATTGCCATTTTGAAAATTGTTTTGATTAAACTGGCCTTGATTTTGATTCGGGTTTTGGAAATTTGAGTTTTGACCTTGGTTAAAATTCTGATTAGCGTTACGGTTTTGATTTTGGTTAAAACCTGGAGGTCCGAGAAAATTGTTGGAACGATAGCTTAAGAGATTACGGTCCCCTTGCGGTTGGTAAGAATTACCCCCCGTATTGTAGGAACCGTGAGCAGCATAAACATTCTCTTGAGGAAAGTCAGCAGTAGCTGGACACTCGGAATACAGATGTGGGCCCCCACAAGTTTCACAACTTCGAGCCACGGCTTTCACTTGTTGATTTTGAACATGATTTTGCATCGTTTGGTTCATTCTCAACACAGCCGTAGAAATATCATCCATCTTTTTGGTAAGAGCGATTATTTCAGGAGATGATGATGAAGGAGTAACTGAATGACATGACTCATCCCTCTCCGCAGAGGAATCCCAAAAGTTATGGTGGGCAGTCATGTTCTCAATCAAATCATAGCACTCTTCGGGACGCCTTTTCATAAAGGTCCCACCAGCAGCAGCATTGAGAATGTCTCGGTGCCTCAATGTCAGACCATTATAGAAGGTGTCTATGATGGTAACTTGCAACATATTGTGGTTAGGGCACCGATCAATAGCTAGCTTATAACGTTCCCAAGCCTCAAAAAGAGACTCATCGGGACGTTGCCGGAAGTTGCTGATATCATTTCGTAACTTGGTAACCATGGATGGTGGAAAATATTTTGCTAAAAACTTGGTTACCATTTCGTCAAAGGTACGAATAGAATTTCTTGGAAGTCGGTCAAACCATGCAGTGGCATGATGAGTGAGAGAATAGGGGAACAGGTACAGCCGCAGGGCATCATCGGTGACACCGTGCTGTTTCATGCTTTGGGTGACCGTGAGATATTTGTCAAGATGCTTGTTGGCAACGTCACCCGGTAATCCGTGAAATTGACACGAATTCTGGACTTGTTGGATCATGTGGTGCTTGAGGTCAAAGTCCGCAGCCTCAATAGTGAGTGGTGCAATAGGCCCACCCCGCCCTTGCATGGTATGCTGGCACAGCTCCTCCATCGTTTGGAGATCGGGAGCTGGCTCATCTCTGGGAGGGTCAGGGGGTGGTAAAGGTGGTGGTGGCCCAGCGGCCATTTCGGTCTTTGGTTCTTGTGTGTCAGAACATAGCTCGGGTACGTTTTTCTGATGTTTACGTTTTGTTTGTGACCGAGTGCGCATGCACTAAAAACAATTTTTCAAAACAAGATCGAGGCAAAACCACAGTGAACTTAAACCAGAAATCACAAGTGAATGGCTTCTTTGAAAAAGGTACACCACTCACAGGGATATAAAGGCAAGTTTTAATCTTAAGTTTAGGAACTTATTATGGGTTTAATAATTAATTTGAAAAACTGATTTAGGCTTATGGGTGTGTGTGCAGAAAACTTGGGAAATATTTTTGGAACTGATTCGTTAACCGAAATCGTCCCTTTAAGATTACTCACAGGCTGGCGGGAGGAAGTAAATAGGTTTCCTCTTCAGTTCGCAATTTAATGTCAGAACACGAAGTAATTTAACTTCACAGTTTGGTTTTGATTGTTTTTAATTTTTTTGGTGTTTTCAACACTTCAGGAGAAGTGTTAATGAACGTTTTTTTTTATATGATTTATATTTTTTTACAAAAACTTTTTACAAATTTGTGTGAAATTTGTACAGGGAGGGTTTTGAAAACCACTAAACTTAAAACGATTTTATAAAACACGCAACAACCTCCCCGGAAGCGGCGCCAAATTTTGATTGGGTCTAAACCGTCAGATGTTATTGACCAAGGTCAACAAGTCAAAGACAACCTCGTCCCAATATTCCGTGGATAGTATAGTGTTTCCCCAGGTCGTTAAAGTCCCAGCGAGATTGAAATGGTGCTTTGGAAATCGTTTATGAGAAAGTGGCACTGAGGACAGTAGCCCAGATGATGTGGAATTGAATTTGCTACTGTTATTTTGGTATTGGTACACAGATATAATATTCACAAAAATCAGATATACAGATATATCCACGTATTCACAATTCAGATTTACGCAATCGGACTAAAAAAGTGGGATTTTGGTATTTAACAAACTACAAGGGGTGCTTTTGACACTTTTTGAAACTTAAAATTAAAAATGAAAATGAAATTATAAAAGTGATTAAAATACTATTTAAATATTATTTAATTAATTAAACTATTTAAAAATCTAATTGAAATCTAATTTAAATTAACTAAAATGACAAATGATATAAATTAAACTAAAAATTAGTAAAAATATTTTCTAAACTTAAATTAGAACTTGAAGAAAGTATAAAAAATAAAAATAAATATTTTTGTCTTTTTATGGGTTTTTTATTAATTAAAAACTATTTAACTTAATTAAACTAATTAAACTACTTTTAATTACTATTAATACTAGATTAACTTAGAAAATTATAAGAAAATTTATAAAATTACTTAACCATCACTGGAATCCTACAAAATTATAAAAACTCTAAAAATTATGTTTTAAGACTAATCCACTAATTATTTACTTTTTAATTAACTTAAGTCTAATTTAAATAATTGAAATAAGAAAAATAGAAAATGAATAGTAGAAATTCAAAATATATTTTGTAAAAGTCTATTATACTATATTAGAGCTAGGAAAAATATAAAAACTAAGTTTTACTTTCTAAAAACTAAATACGAGATTTAATACTTAATATTAGTTAATAATTAAGAAAACTAAAATTAAATCTAATTAATACTAAATGACAGAATAAAAATCTAGAAAAATTACTAAAAATACTTTACTATATAAGGTATTTAATAAAAATATAAAAATACTAAATACTTAATTAAAATCTAAAAATGAAAATTAAAATTAAGTTGAATTAAATAGAAACTATCACTTATTTTAAATTGGTTTTTTTCTTGGATTTTCTTTTACAAAACTACTTAACTACTGAAAATGAGAAACTTTTGTAAACACACTTTTAAAATCAGCTTATAAATAAGCAGTAGCACCCCCTTTGCTTATACAGTTTGACTTTGGTTGACTGTGTGGTCAAATAAGGTCAAATGACTGAATGTGGGGTCCACAAGGGTGAAAATGGATACAAGCAAGCTTAAAAACTCAAATAAGCCAGAAACAACAATACTTAAGCACAAATAAGCTGAATTAGTTCAAATAAGCACTTTAGCAAATCTGAGTTTTACTCAGTTATGGGACAGACTTAAGAGACTAAACTAGGTGGGGTCCACTGAGTCTTAGGTCAACCAATGGGTCAATACTTGTACCCTGGTAGGAGGGGGTTGTCAAAAGCAAAAAGTGAGCAATGGGTCCCACTGAGGTGGGCTACAGCCACCACTTAAGGTGGTGGTGTGGGTGAGGTCTGATGTGCACAGGGCAAGGGTCTGCCCTGCAGTCCACTTCCAAGGGCTTTTTAGTCCACAAGAAAAAATCTCAAAATTAAAAGAACCTTGGGAAAATGAAGTTTAGGTGGTAAGGTTTAACTACAAAGATTTTCAGATCATCAATCCAAACACACAAATCTCAATTAATCTTGGAATTTTGAGGAAAATCTGAGATCCAACTTTTGACTTTTTGATGAAATTACAAGCTTTGACTTATTTGAGTTTCTAATGGCTTTAACTGATTACAAACTAAGTAATTAGCTAATTTTAAACTTGTTACCACTATATTAACAACAGTTAAGCTTTTCAAGGCAGATGGTCACTAGGGAGTGCAAGCTTAAATCCAAGCAACAATTTATGACTAATGTGACTGGATTAGGTTCTTAAGAATAAGATTATCACAACACTCATACCAATTTAACACCAAAGCTAATGAGACAGTTAAACCTACAATTTCAAGTAACTAATTATTTTAACACACAAGCTATGAATTTTTAAGTTAAAATTACTTAATTAACAAACAAGAGATACAAGCAAAAACAGAAATGCCAACAATCAAGCAATCAGAAGCTAAACTAGGAATTTTAGTTGAAAAGTTCAAATGAGCAAATCCTTACAAGGTTACCCTCAGCATGAACAGAGGGTTTTCCTTTGATGCCTATCTTTAGATAGGCTATATCCAGCTCCAATCTTGCTCACAAATGCTTCTTTAACACCTGAAATCAAAAACTAAACACAACAGTTGACCATAGTTTACCACTTTTAGATTTTTGATTTTTTCCTAATACAGCTGAATTTTAGAGTCTCTAAAGCTTTGATAAGCTTATTGGTACCTATGTGACCCTAACTCAGTCCATGAAACTTGCTTCTTCTTCACAACTCAGTACACAAGAATCTCAAAATTATTTGAAAATGGCATAAACTGAAACACTAAATAGAACTTGAAATTGATTGATTGAAAACTTAAAGTTACATGAAAATAAACTATTACAAAGCTTAAAAGTTTAAGAAACCAACAGAAATTCAAATTACATTAAAGTCGACCTAAAAATCTAAAAATTAACTAACTACTTTCTTCATTGCACTCTTCTTCTTTTTATAGACCTCTCCTAGGGTTTATTGAGCATCTCTGACCATATCCCATTCAATCTTGGCCGTTGATTGGCTCTGAATTGATCTTACCCTTTGAATCGGATTTTGGCGCCAAAATTGGGTAGGGAAGTTTTGGACTGGAATTGCAACTGGGGGGTAGCATTTATTGTGGATGTGATAATTAGGTGTAGTGAGTTGGGCGGTGGTGATGGGATGGGCAAGTTGGGGTGGTGGCTGCAAAACCATGGTGGTTTGGTGGTATTCTGGGTGAGAGGGAAAACAGGGAAGGGTGGTTTTTGGTTGTTTGACTGGTATTGACCGGGGTCAAATGTTTGACCCGGCTTAGTATTATTAAGGATGCAATGGGTTTGTGGTGTGGGCTGGTATAATTTTGGGCCCAAGATAAAAATAGGTGGTGGGCTAGACTAGGATGTTGATTGGATTGGATAATATGGAGTAGTATTATTATTTTGGATCCAGTTTTGGTTTTTGATTTTCACAAGGACCTTTTTTATAATTTGATGAAAGTTTGAGGTGTGATCTTGGCATGCTTCCAATTTATTTCCAAGGGTGTATTATGCCACATCATGAATAGTATAAGGTCCTGGCATGAATTTTCCAATTTATTTTCACCAGGGACTGAAACCGTCAAACTTTCAAACTTCAGGGACCATTTATGTAATTTTCACCAAACTTTCCACCAAGGACCAATCCTGTCATAAAAGGTTAGTGCAAGGACAAAATTTGTTTTTCTCAAAGTTTTTCATATCCCAGGGACCATTTTTGACAATTTTCAAAGTTCAGGGACTAAACTTGACATTTTGTGAAACTTTTCACCAAAGGACTAATTATGTAACTTTTTGATTTATAAGGACCTTCGGTGACTTTTTCAAGTTTTTAGAATGACCAGGGACTAGATTTGACAACTTTTGAAAGTTGGCGGACTGAAACTGCCAATTTTGCAAACTTTGTGCGTTTTTCATCTGTTTTTGGTATTTTTGCATTTGAAACATGTAAAACACTTTCCTGGGATATTTTCACTATTTTGATTCATTATTGAGTGTTTTTGGATGTTTTGGCAGCTCAGAAATGGTAAAAATGATGAGTATTTACACACTCATCAACTTCCCACCTAAATGTTGTGAAAAAGATTTTGAAGTATCTCAAAGGCCAACCCAAGTTAGGTCTTTGGTATCCAAGGGATTCACCATTTGTGCTGGAAGCATATAGTGATAGTAACTATGTTGGGGCTAATTTGGACAGGAAATCCACAACATGAGGTTGTCAATTTCTTGGTAGAAGACTCATTTCTTGGCAGTGCAAAAACAAACCATTGTGGCTACCTCTTCTATTGAAGCAGAATATGTTGCTGCTGCTAACTGTTCTGGTCAGGTACTCTAGATTCTGAATCAAATGCTGGATTATGGATTCAACTTTATGAACGCTAAAATCTATATTGATAATCAAAGTACCATTTCCATTGTTAAAAATCCAGTTTTTCATCAAAGAACTAAACATATTGAAATCAGGCACCATTTTATAAGAGATGCAAATGAAAAACATTTAATACAGGTGCTTAAGATTCATACTGATGATAATGTAGCTGATTTATTAACAAAAGCTTTTGATGGACCTAGGTTTAACCACTTAGTTGTCCACATTGGGATGGTTAACCCCTGACTGCTATGTTTGAGGGGAGGCATAAGCCTCAGGGGAGGCATATGCCTTTGAGGAGGATTGTTATTGATGTTGTATACTTTGTATATTATTGATTATTGCTAACACTAATCTACTAATGTTTTTGTAAGCTTTGTTTGTTTTGTTTGTTTCTCTGTGTCTATTTTGCAGAATGTCCTTATGTAAAGTTGCTGATCTTTATGTATTTTTCACCATGAGCTGTTTTCTAAAGGAATGTGATCATGTTTGCTGAGCATTGTTTCTACTGAAGAGTCAATCATACTGAAACACATTGCTTCTACTGAAGTAATACACAAGAATTGACAAATAAGGAAAGATGTTCATTCATTCAAGAAACAATTTACAGCTTACATTCAACTTCCAAGTGGAATACAAAGTTCATTCCTACACTAAGTCTACCAAACTGATACTAAGCTTCTATTATCTATTATAAAAGGGCTGGTGGATATGCATGACCAGTATGATGAAGAAGCTGAAGGTGAAAATGGAAAGAGAAGAATGATGATGATGACGACGAAGATGCTCAAGAACCGAGTTTTATATCTTTAGTTCAAGGCAAGAAGATGCTCAAGAACCTATTTTTACATCTTTGGTCCTTGGCAACATCCCATCATCAACTACTCCATTTTCCCTTTCCCCTTACCCACCATCTCTGCCTTCTAGCCCTTTCCTCTGTATCCATGGTATGAAGCATCAGATCCTGGAGCAGGAAGACCCAACACCACACCCCGTGATGTTGGAAGAGATGGATTCCTCTTCCTTGGCCTTGGTTGCGATCTCTCTGGTGTGGAAGGAGGAAGGAATGATGGATCTTCGTCTTCATCCTCTGAAGAATCTTCATTAGAAGTAAAGATGAAGGGAGAGACATATTGTGTCTCAGCAGGAATGGGGGCATTGCTTGGTTCACCCCTCTCTAGTGCATTCCATCGTCTCTCCAACTCTCTAGCATAATCAGAATCATCTAATTCAGAAGGATACGGTGGAAGATCCTCTGATGATGACGAGGAGGAAGAGGAGGAGGTTAGATCAATGATTTCTGGTTTGGAAGACATTATTTGGTGAAGAATTGGGTAGTTGATACTTGGAAATACTTTCCTTTGCCTGCTGTTCATATGATCATCACTACCACTGGTAAAACCTTGTATTGTTGGGCAGATGTGATATATCCAATTACCATAGGTGTTATGAACCAACTGCTGGAAGTGAAACTCACTATTCCTCTGGATATGATTGGGAATGATATGCATATGGCTGAACAATTGATTCGGGCTATCAAGAGGAGTATTTTGGTTAAAATGGAACTAAAAACTCAGCATGGTGTTCATATTGAAACTTATTTGGAATGATTGGGTATTGGTATGGTATCTTGTTGTATATTTCTTTATTGTATATATATATATATATATATATATATATATATATATATATATATATATATATATATATATATATATATATATATATATATATACATATATATATATATATATATATATAGATGTATATATATATATATACATATATATATATATATATATATATATATATATATATATATATATATATATATATATATATGTATATATATATATATATACATCTATATATATATATATATATATATATATATATATAACTAACAGATTTGTATAGTTTTGTGTATGTTGTTTGCAGGTTTGGTGTTGGTTAATTCCACACCTTCTCTGGTTATCAACTTACCTGATGTTAACTATTCCATCAAAAAGTTGGCTAGTCCAAAGGGTACAGCTTTGGTAAAGACAAGTCAAATCTGTTGATAGCTGTAATAGTTTGCTAAAAACTATTGTGTACTCAACTCACTCATGCTTAACAGCTGAGAGTTGGATGGTTGTCAATTGACCATGGATTTTTCCTTTATGGATTCCTAATAATTGGCTAGCCCACAAGATTATGGATTGTGGTAAAGGCAGTGGCAAACCATATTTGGTATTCAATTGACCAAGATGATTTTTCATCCAATAATTGACTAGTCCTGAGCAAACGGCTACAGGTAAAGACATTTCTAATCCGTTTATAGCTGATGATTTGCTAAAAATCATATGGTCATCAGTGTACCATAGTTTGTGATCTGAAACATTTGGCTACTCCAGTAGTAATGGCTATTGGTAAAGAGACATCAAATCCATTATTTTCAATGATTCACCTCTCACAGGAGTTAACACACCTGGATGTGATGAGAATAGTATGAAACTAATATGTTTTGATGTACATTTGGTCATTTGTTGCTGCAAAGAATGGTGCTTTTCAACTTGTTGTTGATCATTGAGATTCTACTGATAAAGATTCTTTGCTGCTGAAGTTCATCCTCAATCCTCTTCTTCTTGCCTTTGAAAATCTATCAAGAATCTTGGAGTTAACCATGTCAACTTCAAGATTAGGGGAGGATTGTAAGGAATTAGTGAAGTCAGTATTTAGATACTGCTGAAGATTCTGCTGACAGGTTTCTGCGGAAGCATATACTGGTTTCTGCTGAAGAATAGTTCCTGCTGAAGAATAGTGTTACTGCAGATATAGTTAATCTGTAGTTAGAAGTTAGTTATTTATAGATAAGATATGTAGAATATCTTCTAGAGTATTATGTTTATACGTTTCTTGTAGAAGAATTTAGGGTTTCCATTAGTATATAAGGAACCCAAGGATATTGTATTATGGTTTTGAAAAATTGGGGTTAATTGTGAACTTAGGGTTTTGATATGATTTGGGGGTAATTGATATCTGAAAAGTGTGATTTGGGGGTTATTAAATAGACGAATTTAAGGATTTATGATCATTAATGCGAGTTGGGTGGCACAGTAAAAATCAAGATATTCACTGAAGATATTTTTACTCTTGATTGGTTTTTGCTGATTGACCATCCATCAGCAGATAGACTTTCGTTTCTGCTGAAGGGTAATTTTGAAATTGAATGGAACCACTTTCCACGTCAGATATGGTCAACGATTTGTTCCGATAATTTTTGACCACGATTGGGGAACTTCCTTTTATAACCTACTTTGCATATCTTCCCCAAAACTAAATTATTCCCCCGTCTCTCAATTTAAACCCATCACTCATTTGCATAATTCATAACCGTCTCTCACAAATCATACAAATGGCATGACTTCAATTCAAGAAAGATCATAACTTTCTTATAGAAGAATTTAGGGTTTCCATTAGTATATAAGGAATCCAAGAATATTGTATTATGTACGAGTTTCAAAACAATTATTAGTGAGTAATATCGATCCATAGAGGATCAAAGTTTAGCATACAAGTTTATATTTGTATTCCGCAATAAGTATAAGCTAACATAGATTGTCTATTTAGTTTGCTAGTGATTACATTAGTAGACTAACGATCTATTGGCTCGAGATCTATCAAGTGTAGATCCTACAGATTCCCACGTATCAGCGTTGAGGTCCTATAAAGTTTCTTTCTATCCAATGCCCATATCTAGATGGTCTCCTATTCATCTCTACCCAATGTGGTGTCGGTTCGTCCTCACAATCGTAGCTATGCTTCTTAACATCATAAACCGACCAAGTCTCACCCTCTCCTACCGCTATCTTAGACTCCTTACAATCTATCATGGCACTAGCAGTTGCTAAAAATCATCTTCCTACTAACAACGGGCATGTAGTATCACTAACCATATCTAGGACATGAAAATCCGCTAAAATAGTTAACTTTCCTAAGTGAACAACTACATCCTTGATCATTCCCACCGGGTGGGCAATACTTCCATCCGCTAGACCAATTAGTACTTACGTCTCCTCTAACTTTCCTAGCTTAAGGAGGGCACTATAGTAGGGAGCACGGGCTAAGACATCAATGACGGGTCGTTCAAGTTGGAGCTCCTTGAATTCATCATCAAGGTCTTGTGTAGGAGGTATTTCAACTATGTTATTGACCGGTTTGATATCAGGTGTTTTATTCAATTGGTCCTTTTGAAGAATTTGGGTTTGCTTGAAACACGTACTCATTGCTTTGACCGAATAGTATTGTGGACAAGACGTAGGTGACGAAACCGATGATATGGCATTAACGTTTAGTTTCGGGTTCTTGACCGTGTCGCTTGGGAGTGCTCCCATTTCTCGGTCATTGAGAACTTTCAACAATGTGTCAATTGTTGTGGTGGGTTGATGGGTTTAAAGATGTTACCACCTTCCATGATGTCGGATGGTAAAGGTTATGAACAAAGACACAAAGAAATGAGATAGACTAAAGAAAACCTAAAAATAAAAATAAAATCTTACTAGAAAGGAATCTAGCAAGTAGACCTAATAAAAAGAAATCCTAACCTAGACAATAACTATTCCCCGGGCTGCGGCGCCAAAAACTTGATGCGTGGGATTGCGCCCTCACAAAAGGTTTTACCTCTCAAGGGATCTTGAGAAGCTTACAACCCCCACCAGGCAGTGTACCTGATCGTTGTAGTATAGTATAGTGACAAGTACCGGGGGATTGATCGTTCAACTCAGGAATAGTGTCACTAGGATTAGAAAGCCTATAAAACTAGGTCTAGAGGTGAGGGATGATTCTTTTTGTATTTTTAAATTTTTTTGACAGCAAGTAAAATCTCTGGTTTTGAAGGAGTGGGCATAATTAGTTGCTAGCCAACTAACCCAATTTATCTAAAGATGCAATCAAAATAAAATAAATGAAATGAAAGTGCAACTATTATACTGATGAGGCGAAAAATGATCCGTTTTTAGGGGGTCATTTAAGCCCGAATCCGACTTTATTTGATCAAATATTGCCCTAAATCGTTCCTTTTGTGATTTTAGGTACTTGGAGAGTGAATTCTGGAAAAGGAGCCGTTTCGGACGTTTTTGGAGCCTAAAAGTGAAGAAAACGGCAAAGTCTCAAATTTCAAGCTGGGAACAGTACCTGAAGGCGTCAAGAGTTGTTCTTGACGGCGTCAAAGTCCCAAGAATAAAATACCGTGGTTGATGACGGCGTCACATAGGCCGTCATAAGTAGATCAAGGCCGTCCGAGGAAGTATTTGGCGGCGAGATGACGGCGTCACACCCTTGTTCTTGACGCCGTCACCCTTGTTTTCCTATATATAGTTTTCTAGTTTTTTCACATAAAGGAGAGAAGTTTTGGAGAAACCCTAAAGACGAATTTGGTGCAACTTTTACAGGTTTTTCAAGGGTTCCAAACCCTTGATACCTTGCATTGTAATTGAGATAAGTGTTCTTCTAATTCAATCAATATGTCTATGTGTTGGTTGTCTATATCTTGTTCTTGTCTCAATTCCATTATGCTAGGCTAGATCTCCTTTGTGTTTGCTTAGATCTAATGAAACCTAGATGTTGATTATGTGTTGATTACTTGTTTATTCTTGTCTTGGATGAATGATTTTATATGTTAGGCTTAAGAAAACTGGCAGATCTCCAAATGGTAACATGCTTGAACGTCTTAAGAAATATGAACCGAGGCGTACTAGGTCTTTATTGGTTGTATTTAATGCATGAGCCACTGTTTACAATCCCTATAGTTGTGCTGGGTCATGGTGTAGGAGGAGATAAGAGCTCATAGAGTTGGGGAGTTATGTATGCCACCCCACGAATGGTATTAAGGAATACAATCCGTCATCCATACAAGTATAACAAGTAATTAACGTGTAAGAGATATCTAGGGAGTAGTGAAATCTAAGTAAACACATTTCCTCCAATTACTGCTCACAACCTTAGTATAAATTAGTTTAATTTCATTTTTAGTATTTTATTTTAATTGCATCTTAGTTTTGGGTTAGTTGAATAGCAACTAATTCCACCCACTCTTCCAAAAACCGATATTTTAATTGCTTTCTAAAAAATATAAAAATACAAAAATAAATCCCTCATCTTTAGAACCAGTAATTAGGCTTTCTAATCCTAGCGACACTATTCCTAAGCTGAACGATCAATCCCCCGGTACTTGTCACTATACTATACTACAACGATCAGGTACACTGCCTGGTGGGGGTTGTAAGCTTCTCGAGATCCCTCGAGAGGTAAAGCCTGTTGCGATTCCCACGCATCAAGTTTTTGGCGCCGCAGCCCGGGGAAATAGTTATTGTCTAGGTTAGGATTTCTTTTTATTAGGTCTACTTGCTAGATTCCTTTCTAGTAAGATTTTTATTTTTATTTTTAGGTCTTCTTTAGTCTATCTTAATTTCTTTGTGTCCTTTGTTCGTAAGCTATTTCGATGGATAACAATAACATTGATCGTTTGATTCCTGTTATTCGTGTTTTTCATCGTAGGATTTTCCAAATGCCCGCCCCGCTCCCTTTAGTTGAGAACGAGAACCCACCTAACCTTTCACCCAACCACCACTTTGACAATAATTCTGAGCTAGAAGAGTCTGATCATGATGATGACCGTAGGGCTAGTCCTTTTTACTATTCAGACTCCGATGAGGATCTTGATGATGGTGATGTGATTAATGAGGATAGAATGGAAGAGGAAATAAACCCTCTTAGGTATGTTGACCCTAGAACTAGGATTGAGTGTGATAGTTCATTTAACATGCAATTCCCTTGTAAGATTGGATTTAAGAGCTTTAACGCCTATCTCAACTCATCTCTTCCAATGAACATAATCTCACGTAATGAATACAATAAAATCATGGTAGATGAGTTAGAATACAAAGGAGAAAACATTGTGGCTAGGGCAATACCATTGCATGTGCTTGTAGGAAGCTTGGTTTATCTTGTTGAGTTCATGGTTATGGAGAATCTAGGAGAATTTATTGATGATAAGTTGACCCAAGTTGTGTTTGGAAAACCCTTCAAATAGTTGACCAACCTTGATGAAAAACTCATAAAAGGGTTAATTACATTCTCGGATGGGGAAGAAGATTTTGTCTATCAAATGCCCCGCACACACCCTAGGTTCAAGGATTTTCCCATGGAAAAGTGTAGTAGGTATCCGCCCATAGAGATGCTAAGTGAGAATGATAAGAGAAAAGGACTTAAGTATACTCATGAAAAAAATAAAAGATACTATCGCGGATGCTTAGAGTTAGGAGATGAATATAAGCAAGATGAGGCGACTATTAGATGGCTCACACTTGGTTATGTGAGCATAAGCGATACACGATAACCCATAGCCTTGAGTCTAGCTACAAGACTCGTAAATAAAGAAAAGCGCTTCTTGGGAGGCAACCCATGTTTTGTGTGATTTTAATTGTTTGTTTGTTATTTGCTTCCGTATGCATGCTTTATTTTTATTGTTGGTTGATCATGTTTCTCTATTAAAATGTGGAAATACTTTACTTTGTTGTTTGGCCTAGTCTTAACTCCACCTAAAAGTATTTTTGCAAAAGATAAGTGTAAGGGGAAACCCCAAATATGTTTTTAAGAAACAAACCGATCATGATTCTCCACAATATTAAATGAGCATGTATATTCGTATTTGTTAGAGTCAAATGCTTGTATTAAGTCATAATGAAGTTTTGCAGGATTTTCCAGGAAGTAGGACCAAGTTTTTCCAGAAATTTTCCGGAAACTTAACATAAGAATTTCTGCAGGTCCATTCTGACGGCGTCAGAGTTTTACTCTTGACGGCGTCAGGAGTCAAAAATCTGGAAATTTTACCAGTTTTGTTTTTCTAACGGAGTCTTATGGTTTTTGTGAATTATTAAGTTTTATAATCTCCAGGAAATCTGCAAACTTCATTCCACAAGCATTATATCTTACTTTGTTTTCTAGGATTTAGTAACTTATATAGGATGCCGCCAATTTTACGCGAGGTTGTCTTGTCTATTGTTGTCATGATTTACAGGTTATGTTCGACAAGGAGATGATTTATATTCTGGACGGGAAGCTTTGATTGTTCATTTTCTTGGAGAAAGATTTAACCTGGCCAACCTATAATCCATACCGAGCGAATCAGGGGAGTATTTGATTTCATTCTCTTTACTTCTTCACTTTTACATTCTTTACTTGAACATTGGGGACAATGTTCATCTTAAGTGTAAGGGGAGAGTAAAAAGATAATACCTTACATATGCACTTTCGCTTGAGTTTGTTTTGTTTAATAGTAGATGTGTAATAAAACTATGAGAAATACTTGATAGTGCAATTTTAGCGCCAAATTTAAAATTTTTTACAACATTTAGGAGTGAAACTTTAGCCATAGCAAGCGTCTCATGGATAGGAGATTGTATGACTAGCACATAACCATATATTCAGAAAAATTTTCCACCCAAAATTGTGAGGTTCGCCTTTAGATTTGATAGAAAAAGCATTTATTATTAGTGCTTATGAGTGTACCGGTAGCATTTAGATTCTAGAACTTGCGTTAGTGATGCATCCCAAGACCGCTAGTGAGACTACATTCGTGTGGTAGGATTTACTACATGATAAGAGGCATTAGGATCACCCTTGTGTTAAACCCGTATTATAATTACTTGACCATTTAAGTCATATTACTTGGCTAGTTAAGTCAACTAATTTTTCCCACACCCTTAACGTTGTACTCATTTTTAGTACACGATACCCCTAGTACACCCCTCCGAGCCTATCTTTCCGTTTCTAACTTTAAGCATTTTACTTAAAGGAAGAATTTGTTACACCCCACTTAAATGTACACCCAAATCGCCTTAACCTTCCGTGTATGCGCTCATTTTTAGTGCATTATTGTTATTTGTTAAACCCTAAGTTAACTTTCTAACTGATTACATGGTTGCTAAGTCGAGTCAAATCATTGTACATATTGTTTTGGGACGATTGGGACTCATGGGTAAGTACTTATTTTATGGAGTAATGGGGAAGAACATAATATTATTACCCCCTTATGTACGTTAATCTTAAAAGTGCTCCAAGTGTTTTGATTTTCTTAAATCGAGTCATTAGATTAGTTGAATGTAAAGTATGTAAAGATTCAAGTGTAAGGGGAATTCTCATCCCCTATGATGTATTATTTTGGATGGTAGGGTAAGAGTGTATGCAAAAAAAAAAAAAAAAAAGAAAAAAAAAATAGAAAAAGGCAAAAGAGAAAAAACATACGGACTACCATCCCGTTTCATTCTATGTTTATTTCATGTTTTTATTATTTTTCATTTGTTAGCTTAAGTCGAGTCTAGTCTTGGCTTAGCAACGCCATCTTGTTCATGTAATTAACTAAGATTGTTAACTCGCCACCAGTAAAATTTCCTTTATCCAACAAAACCATGTAATTCATATCCCTATACCTAACGTTACAACCCTTTAAAAGACCTCTTTGATAGTTTATCCTAGGTGCTTACGCCATGTGGTGGAGGTTTGATCCTTTCCCAAGCCTATGGTAATCTATTTTGCTATGACAGGTAGTGAGAGATATCTTCCATTTCCATAATGTTATATTACTTTATTACACCCGAGAGATGTGAGTATCTAAACACTATTTGTGAGGTGCTTGTGTATGACCTCCGTGCTTGTCTATTGGTCTTTAGTGGAACGATTATTTGTTGTAATTACTTTTATATTAGTGTTAAATGACCCCTAACTTGTCTTTTGAGTAGAATAAAAGCGCATTTGCTTGAGGACAAGCAAATCTCAAGTGTAAGGGTATATGATGAGGCGAAAAATGATCCATTTTTAGGGGGTCATTTAAGCCCGAATCCGACTTTATTTGATCAAATATTGCCCTAAATCGTTCCTTTTGTGATTTTAGGTACATGGAGAGTGAATTCTGGAAAAGGAGCCATTTCAGACGTTTTTGGAGCCTAAAAGTGAAGAAAACGGCAAAGTCTCAAATTTCAAGCTGGGAACAGTACCTGAAGGCGTCAAGAGTTGTTCTTGACGGCGTCAAAGTCCCAAGAATAAAATACCGTGGTTGATGACGGCGTCACATAGGCCGTCATAAGTAGATCAAGGCCGTCCGAGGAAGTATTTGGCGGCGAGATGACGGCGTCACACCCTTGTTCTTGACGTCGTCACCCTTGTTTTCCTATATATAGTTTTCTAGTTTTTTCACATAAAGGAGAGAAGTTTTGGAGAAACCCTAAAGACGAATTTGGTGCAACTTCTACAGGTTTTTCAAGGGTTCCAAACCCTTGATACCTTGCATTGTAATTGAGATAAGTGTTCTTCTAATTCAATCAATATGTCTATGTGTTGGTTGTCTATATCTTGTTCTTGTCTCAATTCCATTATGCTAGGCTAGATCTCCTTTGTGTTTGCTTAGATCTAATGAAACCTAGATGTTGATTATGTGTTGATTACTTGTTTATTCTTGTCTTGGATGAATGATTTTATATGTTAGGCTTAAGAAAACTGGCAGATCTCCAAATGGTAATATGCTTGCACGTCTTAAGAAACATGAACCGAGGCGTACTAGGTCTTTATTGGTTGTATTTAATGCATGAGCCACTGTTTACAATCCCTATAGTTGTGCTGGGTCATGGTGTAGGAGGAGATAAGAGCTCATAGAATTGGGGAGTTATGTATGCCACCCCATGAATGGTATTAAGGAATACAGTCCGTCATCCATGCAATTATAACAAGTAATTAACGTGTAAGAGATATCTAGGGAGTAGTGAAATCTAAGTAAACACATTTCCTCCAATTACTGCTCACAACCTTAGTATAAATTAGTTTAATTTCATTATTAGTATTTTATTTTAATTGCATCTTAGTTTTGGGTTAGTTGAATAGCAACTAATTCCGCCCACTCTTCCAAAAACCGATATTTTAATTGCTTTCTAAAAAATATAAAAATACAAAAATAATCATCACTCATCTTTAGAACTAGTAATTAAGCTTTCTAATAATAGCGACACTATTCCTAAGCTGAACGATCAATCCCCCGGTACTTGTCACTATACTATACTACAACGATCAAGTACACTGCCTGGTGGGGGTAGTAAGCTTCTCGAGATCCCTCGAAAGCCTGTTGCGATTCCCACGCATCATATACTAATGTGGTGTAAACAATGATGAGGAAAGTTGTGTTTACTTAGATTTCATTACTCCCTAGATATCTTTTACAGGTTAATTATTTGTTACAATTGCATGGATGACGGGTCATATTCCTTAATACTAGTCGTAGGGCCGTGTACAATATTCCCTAACTCTATAGGATCCTACTTCACTCCTATGTTGAGCCGTTAGAAGCTCCTAACATGAGATCATTATAATTCTCCTACGCATTAAATACAACCAAAAATCATAGTACACCTTCGATCATGTTTCTTAAGACGTTCAAGCAAGTTACCAATGGAAGTCTTCCAGTTGTCTTAAGCCTAACATCGAATACAATCATCCGTAACAATTATAAACAAATAATCAACCCATAATCAACATCTAGGTTTCACTACATCTAAGCAAACACAAAAGAAATCTAGCCTAGCATGTTAAATAGAAGACAAGCGTAAGATATAATCAAACAACACATAGACATATTGAATGATTTGAAAGAGTACTTATCTTTAATTGAACATGAAAGATTCAAAGGGTTGGAACCCTTGAAAAAGCTGTAAAATTCGGACTAGGGTTTTTCCCTCAAAATTACACACTAATGAATGAAATTTGGAAAACTATATATAGATTTTACACGGTGACGGCGTCATGTATTAAGTTGTGATGTCGTCAACTCGCCGCCATAATGAAATCATATTGCCTAGATCTATTTGTGACGCCGTCATGTAGGATTTTCTTCTGGGCCGTTACTAATACTGGACCATGACGGCCTTGGGTGACGCCGTCATCTCCTATGCACAAAAACTCTCTGGATCGTCACGTGTATTTCCCATATCCACCTCTTTTGTAACTCTTGACGCCATCATGTGGAGAGCCTTGACGCCATCAGGTACTGTTCCAGCAAGGAAAATTGAGACTTTGCCGTTTTCTTCACTTTTCCAAAATGCTTCCTTTTCCAGATTTCTCTCCAAAAGTACCTAAAATGACAAAAGGAACGATTTAGGGCAATATTTGATCAAATTATCTCAAATCCGGGCTCAAATGACCCCTTAAAAGCGGTTCACTTTTCGCCTCATCACTTCCGCCGTACCAAATTTTGACGGTTACACATATAAAGAATGTGGTGAAGAAGATGAAGCTTGGAGTCTAAGGGTGGTGATTATTTTATTGTGAAGAAGAAGAAGAATGTGTGGTGGCATTGTTTGGAATAAAAGAGACATAAGGAATGTATAGAAGATTGTATTGTGGTGTAGGGGACAAGAAGTATAAGATTGTGTAAGAGAATGTTGTGTGGGATATTTGAAATCATATAAAGGATGATTTATATTTCAAGAACTCAAACACAAGTTCAAACTTGATAATCCTTAGTTAATGTAGAATAAACACTAAGTTCCAAACATGAAGATCATGGTGGTATGTGGCGTTAGAATTAAGAAGAGAAAGAAGAAATAGGGGAACCTTTAGAGAATGAGAGAAAATAAGAGAATGTTAGATTGATACTAATGAAAGGTCCAACCCTCTCCCTTGGTGAGAAAGGGGTATTTATACAAAGAAATAAAACGCCTACACCCGGGCTGTGGATCAGGCATATAGTGGGTAAAGACCCGTCCTTCTTCCACGGTGTTACTTAAACTAATATTAACTAAATAATAAACTAACTACGAGCTATCTTAATGCTATTACAACATTTAGGTGACCAAGTCTTTTATAGGAATTATTGTATTCCTAACAATCTCCCCATAAGCGAGGTCACCTTTGGAAATTAAGCTCTTTGTTCTTCAAGCATTCTTTTGACTTTGTAGCTCGTAGGTTCTGACTCTTCACTTTTGAGTTCACTTTGTACATCAAGCAGTTATCTTGTGATTTGTGATTCCTTTGAGATAAGTGTGATCTTTGAGCTTTCTTTGAGATCATCAGCCATAGTAAATCTCCAAGCTCATCCTTAATCGTATTGCCTTCATGTGATGTAGTGACTTTTGGACCGTCATGCTCACACTCTTCTAGATTATGAGACTTCTCATCAGAGTTTCGGAGGCGTTGTTGTTAGTCTCTTTAACATTCACTATTGCAAGTCTCTAAGCAGATATGATCTTCATTTAGAATGAATATGCAGTGTGAGCATGAGGTATGGAATGACACGATTCAGCTGGAGTTGGGTATCACCATCGCCATCTTTATATGTTCTTGAAATAAAATAGTTAGCAATAAAGATAGAGAACGAATATGGCTTTGTCATTCGTTCTACGAGGACAGACTACCCTCCGGTTCTGTGAAAACCGACCTGTGATCAGGTAGAGTCTCTGTTAAAGAAGACTCTCCTTGACAAGAATTTCCAGCTTGAAGTAATGAATCTTCTAAAGAATCCACTTCGGAATCTTCATAATAAGCATGTTCTCATACTGGAACGTCTCAAAGCAGACAGCACGATAGAGTGAATCGGTGAATTGATATTCACTAATTGATGCGAAATGTGTTTATAGAAATCACTCGCATGTCACTTAATAACAATTTTGAGACACGGCGAGAGTTTTATACTTTGAACCATATTTCCATCAAAAATACTTTTGTTTGAAAGAGTATGCACAATCAATGTGCTCGAAAGATAGTTTGTGAGCACATTGAAAGGTTTTTGCAAAAGTATTCGTCAATCCATTTCCTGGAACAAGTTTGATTCAATGTTGAATCGCACCATCGTTGCTTTCCAGTTGTCACTTTATAATTGATCCAAGATGGATCTCACATGTCACCTACCAAGAGCTTGAAAGGTGTTCGCTCTAGAAGGATTTCCATCTTCATTGTGAATAATTTCATATCACTCGGATGTTCTGGCAATACCACAAGGATAATGCGTAGGACTCTAAATATTTTATCTTACTTTCCACATTGTGTGAAACTGTAAGCATATTTGGAAGTGTGTCCTACTGAGATTTATGGATGATCTCTTTGGCTCTAGACTCAATAGTGCGTTTTGATCTGCTCCTGGAGACTCGGGAGGCGTCTCCTATTTAGGTATCAACACAGCTCGCAATGAGCGGTCGATACATTGCACTATTGAAAGAAACAAGCTATTTTAAGAGAAATTGAGTGGTTGGGAAGTTTAGTGCAGTGCGTCGCTGGGTCCATGACGTCTTGTCTTCAATACCGGTGTTACCTTAGTAACCGCCAGTAGCTTATGAATTGAACCCGGTTTCTGCCCTAAGGTTGAATATATGGAGGGCTATTTCTTTTCACCCTTTCTCATTTCATTTCTTTTTCATTCTTCAACCCCTTCAGTGCTTACCGAGACTTCATCACTAGAACCTTGTTAGGTTTGTTCCAGTCCTAGCTCTATCTCAGTCGGCACTCTTCCCTATCTCACTTTTCTCCTTTTTTCAATCATTCCTAAGGACTTCTAATCTATCTAGAGGATTGTCCCTGGGAAGATCTTTCTGGTTCTGGTGGATCATGAGAACTCATACCTAACTTTAACCATCCTTATAACTCCGTGCATAAAGATAAATGGTCGGTCTTTGGTATTACTCCACAAATGCCTTTTGCTCCCCCTTAATATGTGCATCGGTATTCGAAAGAGTTTAGCACATACGTGGGAGCCTATTATTGAGTCCAAAAGATCATATTTGATTATCAGATTTCATATTTAAATCACATTCTCTCCCCCGATCAAAAATTTCAAATCTTTCGAGATTTTAGATCTCAATTGATTTAAATAAGTTAGAAAACGTTTGGGAGAGAAATGCGGTCTTGTTTTAATATTTTCTGATAAAAGGAACCTTTTTCTGCTCCCCCTCAATCTGTGAGGGAGGTTGTTATGTGTCAGAATTGATGAGTTTACAAAAGATTTGAGGTTTTAACGAAAAACTCTTTGAAATGTTCTCATACTGACACATAACCATCACAAAATGCATTGTTGCTTATTATGTACAAAGTGGAGAGTTTTGATGATACATAAAATTTTGAGAAATCATTCTCCCCCTCAATCAATGACGGATGTTAAAACTGAAATACTTGATGTCATTGATTGAGTGAAATTTTTTATCAAAACGTAGATTCAGTTTGATTTTCAACCAAAATTTCATGGTACCACCAAGTTTTGCACAAATACTTTTCGTAAAAATCATAGAAGGGAAAGTATTGGCGATAAAAAGAAGATTTCTCTTCTTATACAAGAAATGATGCACTGAAGCGTACATCAGATCAAGGGTGCACGAATGTAAAGTAATCCACGCCCGGATGAACTTCACCCCGTAAAAGGAACAACCGTCTTTTTGGCGACGTGTTTTCCCCATTTTGAAAAAATGGGTTGCTATCTGAAGTAATAGAAAGCCATAGTTTTGAAGTCCGGGTTACAGTCTGAAATGAGTGTAAGCCATAATTTTGAAAAACGATTTTGAGAAACGACATGTTTTTGAAAAACATAATTTGAAAAAGAAAAACTCTTGCTCAAGCATATGTATGATTCCGTGTCATTATTGAATGACATTTCTAGAAACGTACATAATATTGATTACACAAGAGACATGTCGTGGGAAGAATATTTTTGGATTTTTAATGATTTTTTAGATTTTAATGGTTTTTATATGTTTTATATTTTTCTATTTTCTTTTTGTTTTAAGCTATGTACAAAGGATATGTGAAATCGATCCTTCACTCTTCAATCTCTTCCTAAAGACTTTTAAGAGTTTATGGAGTAAGGCTCTTCATCCCAAGTCGTGGAAGAATGAACTGGAATCTTTCTTGAGAAAGAGGCTTAGTAAAGATATCAGCCAGTTGAAACTCTATCCTCACAAAGTAGAGTTCCACTACCCCTTTCTCAACCTGTTCTCTGATGAAGTGATGACGGATGTCAATATGTTTGGCTCTGGAGTGCTGGACATTGTTGCAACACAAAGCAATGGCAATTTTGTTATCATAATACATTGGGATTTTGTTGAAGTCATACCCATAATTTGATAGTTGAGATCTCATCCATAAAATTTGAGCACAGCACGAGGACATGGCAATGTATTCAGCCTCTGTGGATGATATCGATGTGCACATTTGCTTTTTAGATGACCAGCTTACAAGTTTCTCACCCAAAAATTGAGCACCTCCTGATGTACTTCTGCTAGTATCTTGACACCCCGCATGGTCAGCATCTGAGTAAGCCGTAAGAGCCATTGCATTGTCTTTAGGGTACTAGAGACCCATGTGAATGGTCCCTTGAAGATACCTAAATATTCTCTTGACTGCTTCCAAGTGCTTTTTGGTAGGCTTGGATTGATACCGAGCACACATACAAACTGCGAATAGAAGGTCTGGCCTACTTGCTGTGAGGTACATGAGAGATCCAATCATGCTTCTGTATTTGGTCTGATCAACAAATAGGCACGTTGAGTCGTCGTCAAGTTTGGATCTTTAAACCATTGGTGTGTCAACTGTGTCACTTGAATCAAAACCAAACTTCTTTAGAATGTCACTAGCATATTTGGCTTGATTAATGAAGATGCCTCTTGGGTTTTGTGAGATTTGTAACCCCAAGAAGAAACACATTTGTCCCATCATAGACATTTGGAATTTGGAACTCATTTCTTTTGCAAATTGATCACATTCATTAGAGTCGGATGATGCAAAGATGATATCATCTACATAAATTTGAGCATGAAGCAGATGGTTTCCAGTCTTCCTAGTGAACAAGGTAGGATCAACAACACCCTTGGTGAATCGGTTTGCAAGAAGAAACTTGGACAAAGTATCGTACCAGGCTCTAGGAGCTTGTTTTAGACCATATAGCGCTTTCTTCAAACGATTCACATGATTTGGTCGTTTAGGGTCCACGAATCCTTCAGGGTGAGTAACATAGACTACTTCTTTCAAATCTCCATTCAGGAAAGCAGTCTTAACATCCATTTGATAAACAATCATGTTACTGCTAGCAGCATTGGCAAGGAAGATTCTGATGGCCTCGATACAAGCAACTGGTGCAAACGATTCTTCAAAGTCAATTCCTTCTTGTTGATTGTATCCTTTTGCAACTAGCCGAGCCTTGTTTTTCAGGACGTCACCATGCTCATTAAGCTTTATTTGAAGATCCATTTGAGAGCGATGATCATTACACATTCAGGTGACGGTATTAATTCCCATACATCAAGACGATCAAACTCATGTATTTCTTCTTGCATTTATGTGGACCAGGATACTTTAGTTAATGCATCCTTGAAATCTTTGGGTTCGATCTTGGATAAGACGGAATTGAAGAAGCACCACAACGCATCAGTGGCAAGTTATTTTCTGGTGGACACAGGTCGTGAGGGATTTCCTATGATGTTGTCAATAGGGTGATCAGTTGTCCATTTTCTGATATGTTTGTGGGGTTGAGGGTAGTGGACCGATATAACATTGTTGGATTCCCCTGAGGATGATGCTTCGTTGGAGGATTCAGGAGCAAACACATTTTCAAATGGTTCATCTTCAGGTGGAGCAAAAGAATTAACTTCACATGTGTTTTCAACTGTCATTCCTTGATGTTCAGAAGGTGATTGTACATTTGACTCATGTTGAGAGTTGCTACATTCTGGAGCATCCAGATCTAAAGAGATGGAGGTAGACGGACCATTAGTGGCATGAGGGGCATCTACAGCAATAACATTAGGATCTGCAGCCTGCTGTACAGGTTTGTGAGGTTGCTGTGATTCGAAGTACTCATCAAACATAGGGTCAAATAACTGATTCAATTCATCACACGTGGGAGGAACATAAGGAGTAACAGGGTTGTTATTCTGTATAAGTCCCGAACTAATTGGTACAGGAGATAAAAGATTTGGTGAGGGTCCAGAACTGGTGTGTCTTGAAGCCGTATGCTCTGTCAGCTCATCAAACATGACATGGATCGTTTCCATGATTTGTCGGGTTCTTTTGTTGTAGATTCGGTACCCTTTTTTATCTGGTGCATATCCAACGAATACCCCAATATCAGCCTTAGCTTTGAGCTTCCCTAAGTCTTCACTATCGTTAGTTGGATAACACAGGGCTCCAAACACACGAAGAAAGGAGAGATCAAGCTTTTTGAGATGGACCAGCTCATAAGGTGTCTTGTTGTGGAGAGGATGTATCAACGACCGATTTTGAGTGTAACATGCAGTAGCGATAGCTTCAGCCCATAGAAACATTAGTGTTTTAGAGAATATCAGCATAGTTCGAGCAGCTTCAACTAGTGTGTGATTCCATCTTTCAATAACTCCATTTTGTTGAGGAGTTCTAGGAATACTCTTTTGATGACTGATACCGATACTTTCATAAAACTGAGTGAGTTGTTGGTTAACAAACTCAGTTCCATTGTCAGTGCGAATGATTCTAACGGTCTGGTTAAGCCTTACTTGCAACTACTTGATGATTTTGATGATGATTTCGGGAGTTTCATCCTTGGATCTTAAAAACGTCACCCATGTAAATCGTGAGTAATCATCCACAATTACAAGAATATATCTTTTCCCATTGAAGCTCTGCACTCTCATGGGTCTGCACAGATCTATGTGAAGGGTATGGAGCACTTCAGTGTTGGAGTTGGTGGGTTTTGGTTTGTGAGTGTGCTTCTTGCTTTTACCCAATTGACACGCTGAGCAAAGATGGTCCTTTTCATACTTCAATCTGGGCATGCCTCGAACAAGATCTTTGCTTGAAAGTTCATTAATGGTGCCGAAGTTCAAATGGTTCAAAAGATGGTGCCATAACCATGATTTGCTCTTTGAGGCCTTAGAGAGCAAGCAAATAGGAGAGGACCGCATCATGTCTTCGATAGAGATAATATACAAATTAGTACCACGACTTCCCTTAAGAAGATCAATTCCATCCAATTCTCTAATAAAACATGTGTGCTTTCTGAAGGCCACTTCGAGATCGGAATCACAAAATTGTCCAACAGAGAATAGATTGTGCCCAAGTCCTTCCACATGGTAAACTCGAGAAATCACGTTGTCACCAAACACATAATCACCATACGCCATAATGGCTCCAAAGTGGTCATTTTCGAATCTAACTGTCCCGATAAACTTTTTCACGAAATTTCTGAGCCGAGAGCGATCCCTAGTCATATGTTTTGAGCAGCCTGAGTCCAAATACCACAGGACAATTTGTAAGACCTGCATTTGAACCCCGACAAATATGGATAACTGAAAAACATGGATCACCAAGAGTAATTGGGATCCAATTGGTTAGCACAAGCATAATTAAGAGAAGCAGGATTAGTATTTACAATGGCTTTCTCAGAGGTAACGATACTAGTGGGTACTACTGACTTAGTATCAAGGCATTGAGTCACTAAAGGGAACTTTCTACCAGTTGCCTTCCATTTTTTAACCACTAAATACCTGGGATCGGGCATATTTGTCAATGGACACTGGCTTCCTAAAGTGAACTTTCTTCTAGTAGGTTTCCACTGATATCCTACATTGGTAAAAAAAACCTTTCCTGTTGCTTTCTAAGTATGGTTTTCCAGTTTATGTGTCTTAGTCAACTTACTGAGGATTTGTAAGAAGATTTCAAAAATGACACAACACATTCATCATGATTACCATAAATTAAACAACCATTACAAGTCTTACAAGTAGCATCAGAATTCGAATTAATTACAGTACGCTTAAAGCAAATACTAGAATCAACACGATTCTTTTCACTCAAATCAATCTTATTGTTTCTAAGGTGGTCTTCTACTTTCTTCCCTTGAGCACTCTTAGCTGGCGAAGTCCTATCATTCCTTGTATTGCCTTTAGGCTTTGACCCGCTAGCTTTAGTGTCATTGCTTACTCCTGTAGAAAGGACGATGGGAACATTAGATTGTTGTATAGTTGTTTGATTTCTAGGCGGTGATGTGCTATGATCATAACTAGCCAAAGGTATATCAAAAGTAACATGCTTTTTCAAACTCTTAGATGAGGATGTGTCCTTTCTATCTCGCAAGTTGGGAATCTTGGGGCACGTGCCTATGGCATATTCTAACAATTCTTGTGACCGTTTAGTGAGAAAGCTAATGTCTGATAGTGTGTTATCAGAGGGTCTCACCATTCTATCTTCTTCAATGGTCTCACGGGTCATGTCAAGGCAATCTTTAAGATGTCTAAGGTAATCACTATGGACTAACTCATTGTTCCTAAGGGGAAGCGGTATAAACACAGCCTCACATGCATATTTTTTACATTCATAGACATTTGAATTGATATAGTCACTTGCAAAGACCGGCATCTTCCCTTTCACCTTGGTCTTTAGATACTCAATTTCATTTAGCAAAGAAGTTATCTTTTCATTGGTTTTATCATGAGTGATCTTAATTGAATCATATAACTCTTTCTAATGTCATTTTACTTTAGAGTTTTCAGCTTGAAAACAATCATTTTCATGTTTGAGTTTGTTGATCATGTTTTGAAGTTGAAAACTCTGAGAATCTGCAGACTGTGGTTTATGGGTGTCGATCACATCATTCATGAGATATTTCATTTGGGCAATTTGAGCCCTCAATTTCCTAATCGTGTTTGTGTGAGCTTGAATTTTTTCATTCCTTTTTGCCAATTCAAAATATGTATCAAAATCAGGAACATCAGAAGATGTCTTTTCCTTTGATATTTTAATCCTTTCTTCTAAATGTTGATATTTTAATTGTAGGTTAAGATTATCAACTTCTAGTTTAGAAAAGTGTTTGACCATGTTGTCATGATCATCATTTTGAATTTTTTTCATGTAGTTTCAAATTCTCCCCCTCAAGCTCAACAACACGATTTTGGAGATCATTCAAAGCAATAGACATTTTATGAAATTGACAAGCATTTATCGTAGAATCTGTAGTAGTGTAGAACACATCTTGAGCAATACATTTAGCAATCAAATTGTCATTCATGATAAAAATATTTTTTCTTGCTATCTCACTATGTTGAAGATCTATTGCAGTTTGTTTACCCTTATTTTCCATATTTTTGAACACCTCTTTCATTTCTTTTAGCTCAACATCAAGGGATTGTTGTAAGCCCTCAAAGTGTTCTTTGATTAGTTTAAAAAATGGGATGACTTTAGTTAAGTAAATTTTTTTTAGTAAGCTCAAATCACCTTTCCCCTCAGTAATTCTCGTTGGCGTGATTCTCTTTTTGCATGTTTTATCAAAATCAATGAACATTTGACAAAGGACATATATGCCAATAAGAGTTTTACATCGTGTGGGAAGTGATAACTGAACTAAGTGCATTGGTGTATTGGGGGGATACACCGTTGGGGTAGCTACCTTTTGAGGAACCTTGGCCTTAAGTTCCTCAGCTTTCATTTTCTCAACATCTAATGGCCAAAATACCTGTTCTGGTGTTAACTTAGTTTGAGGTGCAAAAACAGTCACTCGGTTTTGTTCATAATAATCATAAGGCTTAACAATGACACGGTGTTTAATGCACTTGGGATCCTTCATTTTATTATCAAATCTCTCTCTATTGGCAAACTAAAGATCATCCAATTCTTTATCAGACCAACTATTTGGAAGGGCATGATTGGGTGTAAGCATAACTTTGGCATCATACAGTGCAGGTTGAGAGGCACTAACGCTCTTAAGGAAGTTCGTTTTAGGCATACCTAAATCCTTATCACTATCCTTATCCCGCAATTTAATGTGCTTTTCCATCATTTGAGCTGTTTGACAGGTTTGGCCTTGGATGTACAACTTGTTTTCAAGTTTGTTTTTCAACTACTTAAGGTTGGAAAATTCATTTAATAGTTTAGTTTCTTTTTCTTGAAATTCACATTTTAGAACACTTAAACTCTCCTGAATTTCCTGTTTTTCCTTAACAGCACGATCAAGTTGATTTTGAACAGATTTAATCTCTTGTTTTAATTCCTTTTCCTTTAAGTTATGATCAGTTATGTAAGCTTGTATTTGCCAATTCATTTTTTGTCCACATTCGGTAAGCTCAAATTTTGCACGTTGTTCATAACACCTAACTTGATCCTTAAGAATATTAATCCTAGTGGTCAGAGTGTCATCGGGTGCAACAACAGTGTACTCATCAAGTTCACACGTGTTGTCATCAACAGAGGATATATCCCTTGATACAACAGGGTCGACGTTGTGCTTTACATATTGGTCATATGGGACAATGTTGCTATTTCCCATATTAGCAATATCTAATTCAGCAACGTTTGTATGTTGTACTTCGTTATATATCTTTTGTTCATGCATCACATTATTGTCACATACAACAGAAGACATTCCACTGGATACGTCAGAATCACTGTTGTGATCCGATTGTTGCTCAGTTGGAAAAACATTAATGTTCTCCAATTCAGCCTCATTTGGTTCACCAACATTATTTTGTCGTATATTGTAGAAGGTCTTTTGTTCATCATTAACTACACATTCATCATATAACTTCAGTACCTCAGATATGATGGATGATTTGGAGGGACCAGATTATTGTGATAGTGAGACAACAGATGATAGATTGGCCATGAAGATTGTCTAAGATTTCTGTTCGTCATCAACGTCTGAGTCAAAAGCATCACAATCTTCAGCTTGGATCATTAAGAGTTAAATCCTGAACAAGTTGTTCATCCACATCATCATCAAACGTCTTTCCATCATCCCCAACAAGAAAAGCCAATTCTTCCTCATTAAGCATAACTCCATTCTCTTGAGCTTGCATAAGCAACATTTTGTCCTTGAGGTAGTCTGAGTTCTGAGGACACTTTGGCTGAGTGCAGTTCCTGGCGATGTGACCCAAACCCCCACAGTTGTAACATTTGGGTTGCCTTCCTTGTCCCTGATTCACATTTCCAACCCTATTCTGCAAGTTACCCCGTGCAGTATTCCTTTGATTCACATTGTCTGCCCTGAACATTTTGCACCATCACTCTTCCATCTTCCACAACAGCCTAATTACGTGGATTTGAGGAAGCTCTAAGTTGGTTGGTGGAAGTGCAGCTCTGAAGTGTAACAATTCGCATTTTCAGGATAATTACCATTCTCGGAAAATTTCACTATTCACTTTTACTATTCATTTTTCCCGAAACTTTCCCGAAAGTTATTTTTATTTGATATTCTCGAGTGATAAATCATTTCCATGGCAAATTAAATGTTTGACATTCGTCAGATCATTTTCGTGAAAGTTATTAAGGAATTACACGTTTTAGGGTAAAACGTCATTCAGAAATTCTACGTACAACGAAACTCGACCGCGTTAAGTGACCCTGCATCAGAAAAATGTTTGACACACTCATGATTTATTTGAGAATTAATCGTGACTGAGAAAAACATGACCAAAGACTTCCCGGCAGGTCACCCAAGCCAGTACTACTCTCGCATGAGCACGATTAACCGAATCGGCGATTAACCGTTAGACCACAAAACGAGTTTCTAAGACGTTTTGAGTTTTCAAACTTATTAGAAAAAGTCAACATATTTTTCCCTCCTCCTTTGACCAAAAATCATCCCTTGATGTTATAAGTCATTTCGTGATTTTTAGGCTTACGGTTTGATGTCTAAAAGACATTTAATACCAACCGACACTAGACTGAGCCCAGTCTAGACATTATAAGTCATTTTAAATCATTTTTATCACATCAGAAAAGTAACATTTTACTTTTCTCAATTTTACGCAATATTCGTACATTTTACGTATTACGCGTTTTCGACCCGTGTTTCCAGTTTTTAGCAGGGTTTACCACCCAAATGACACCTACCACTCATTTTATATTTTATTATGGGACATATGGACATGTTTAACAATACTTTCAAGTTCCATAATTTTACGACACCCGGTTTTACGTTTTGAGGCCTAATCATTTACGGTTGTCATTTCCTGGAGTCAAAACTCTTCCTAATACTTAGGATAATACCAAGCAAAGTCCACACCTTGTCCCCCAAGTTTAGGAACTGACCTAGGGGGGGGGGGGAATTCAGCCTTGTGTGGCTTGATCTCAAGCTTGATGGTCTTAGATCATTACATGTGTAGAACTTGGTCACCAAGGGTTGACTAGTCATACATGTAACCTCCTCAAGACCTTATTTAAGCCTTCTCTTCCTTTCCCTCTCAATACCAACGACCCACATCATAAAAATACACCAATTTGATCATTGATCTTGCTTATTCAATCCATCACAAGTTCAAGGCATAGTTCCTAGTTGATCCTTAACACCTTTCAACCATAAAATCACCATAAAACACCACAAAAACTCATCAAATTTCCAAGTGTTCTTAGTGAAGATTTTTACTAAGGCTTGTTTTTGTGATAGATTAGTGTTTATCAAGGGATTATAAGATAGGGTTTTTGATATGGAAGCTTGGCAATGGTTGGAAAATATTTGAAAGATTAAGTAGTAATTCTTGGTTTTGATCTTGGTTCTAGTTAGTTTCTTCACAAGTTGTAAGCAAACTCTAATACACTTCCTTGCTTAAATATCATATTCATGCTATTTACATATCATTCATGCTATATATTGTCTTGTTATGATGTCCATGATGTATAAAAGTGAGCAAAACAAGTTATTGTACATGATTGATAAGACAAGTTCATAAAACAAGTAAACTAGTGACTTTGTTGGTATAACCTGATCAAAATGGTAAAAATTTGATATTGGATTATTACATATTGTAGTAGAGGACCTAACAAGGAAACCGTAGCAATTTGAACCACTTAAAACGAGTATACGAGTCAAAAGTTATGACGATTTGAAATTACCAAAACTTTGCGGCAAAGCTGCCAAAACTTTCTGTTACAGAAACATTAAACACGCAAAAAGAGGCATTTCTGCTCCGTTTCATGAAAACGTTAAAACACGAAAGTTGTCCGGAATCACGTTTTCCTTCAGGAACAAAGAGGCTCGAGCCTTGAAAACACTTTCTGAGTAAGATATTTCACAATTTCTTAACAGCTATTTACATATAATAAGTCACTAAGTTATGGTTATACTTTAAAAGGAACAAGAGTTATTATGACCTATAAACAAGACCACCACCATGGCTAGAGCCAAGGTTGGGTCTCATGACCTTGGAACAAGGACCAAAGGTCATGGCTAGGCCATGACGAAATGACCATAACAACTTACATAGGCGTAAACATGAAACAATGAATTAGACGATAACATGAACAAGCAATTTGGAGCTACTTCACCTTGGTCATTCAAGACTTATGAAACTATCCCTAATAACAATCTTCATTTACAAATAAACTTTCATAAGTTTATTCAAATATCGGACATGTAACCTTTCGGATCAAAACTTATATCTATATATTTCATCAACTACTACAATAGTAGGGAGCCTCATGTGAGGAGTTCATTATGTAAGCCGTCGAGTTGAGTTGTGGATTTACGAGTTAAAGTGTCCTGGCTCCTCGAACGCTTACTAACATGACTTCTGAATTATGTCGGCCCGAACGGTAGTAAACGATATACCAAAACATACATGTTTCATGAATCTTTCTTTCAAAGACTTACATTATACATCATACCACATCATGGACTAAATGCAAGATATATATATAGGCACTACTTCATATTCTTTACTCCGAACCTAAGTCGCAACATTCGATTATAGGTTGCTCGTAGAAACCTTCACGATACAACCGTTACATTCATTACTTGCTATCTTACTTAAGGTGAGTTCATAGCCCCACTTTCCATTACTTAATTGTTTTACAAATCCTTGGGGGGAATACATGCTATTATTTTCTACTCGAACGCAATGCTTTCTACTGTATGCTATTCGACTATGTTTTATTATCACTAAGTAACAACCTTGCTAAACCGAGATCCCTTATTATGAACCATTTAATCACTAGCAATAGTGAGCGCAAATATTGTGAATAGGCCTATTGGGATTGACGAATCCCATTTGTATTGACTAAGTTCAAACAAATGCATTAATATTTGAAATTTAGGTATGTTAGCAAAGTACCTACCGGGATAAATCTGCCGATCGATATTGGTACACGTTAACGTTATGGTGTCATAAGCTTAGTGTATAATAACCTTTCCGGGCATATAACAACGTAGCCCATCATTGTTTTCCAAATATTGGTGTGAGTCTATAGCTCACACTACCAAAATATTGTGTTCAAACGATTTAACTACAAACACTACCAAAATATTGTGTTCAAACGATTTAACTACAAACACTACAATTATTGTGTTCAACGATTTAACTACCAACACATTGTGTTCAAACGATTAAACAAACTCTATGAATATCACTCAACCTTTGTGTTGACCTCTCAAGCATGTATTTCAGGTTCATGACGATCAAGGATGGCACGGAAGCGCACGGATACTCAAGAGGGCTATAAATTTTATTATCATTCAAAAACTCACTTAATGTGATTTGTAAACATGGAACCAATTGGGACCTCATTTTGTAATCTCTGATATTTATATAATTTGAATGATAAATCTTTTAAAACGACTCAATTGGAGTTCGTTTTCTATTATTGTGACTATTGTGCCGTCAAGTAACACCCAGTTCGAATTCCGCTGCATCCATGAATTGGGGGTGTTACATGAAGTGTTGAACGAGTAGAGACACTTGGTTGGAAAGGTTGTCAATCATCTTATCAGTATGAGAATACCCTGAGTCGAGATGGGTATTCATGGCAGCAGGTGACTGTAAAGATGAGTGATCACTGATGACACTAGTTGAGTAGTCGACAACATACTAGTCATGAATGCAAGTGAGTCACTGGTAGTGGTTGGATTGAGCTTGTCTCTTAATAGACGATCATAAGCTACATGCTTCTTATGTTGTTGTAAGTAGGTAAACAACTGTTCATAATTTATATTTCTCAATCCTTTGTTGAGCTTCACTGCATTAACAAAGTGATCCCACTCTGGTGACATGTTGTTTACAAACTTAGAGTTGAGTTTGGATGTTAGGCATTGTCATTCGGATCATTCTCATGTCATTAACAAGCTTATGAAATCTGACATAGGAGTCGGTAATGTTTTCACCGGGATTTGAAATGCTCAAACTCATCATACAACTGAGACTCACGGTCTTTTTTGGTCAGCTCCGATCCAGACAGAAGCATTTTGACATTGTCCCAAACAGCTTTAGCTTCAGTGTTGAAGTTGATGAGCTTGTAAACATCTTTGGGTAACCCTTGTATCACGATGTTGGAGGCTCGAATATCTGCATCATAACGCTTCTTTTCAGCCTCACTGAGGTCATTGTAAGTTCGTGGCCTGTCAATTCCATGGGTGAAAGATCCATCCTCAGCCGTGGAGATAACATCTCTGGTTGTACCCATCTGCATAGGACCTTCATCAATTGATCGCAGAATGTTCTCACCATTTTCCTACCCATGCAATAAAGTCTGATTCTTTTTGCCCACTATTCGTAGTCAGTCCTATCTAGCATAGGAGGTCGGGTATCGGACCCCGCAGCTTGAATGTCATCCGAAACAGATGCCATAACAAAGTCTTCAAACAGGATTTTACAACTCTTGTGACTTAAACCGAGAAATCGATTCTTTCCCGGGATTTTACTAAAGTCAACAAAAGAAACCGGAAGATATACTCAGCAAGTTAGACTTAGAAAGAGATACCGGATGGGTCACAATTTGCACTAAGTGTCAAGTCGCGACAAGTAAAGTCACAATATATCCGATTGAAATTAGTCAAGTCGTAAGAATTAACTCACAACATCACAATCAGATTAATCGAAACGACTTAAGTTACAACAATTCACCAAATACAAATACTTAACCAATCACAAGAACCTCACTACTTAGTTAAACGCTAAAGATTAGAAGTAATCGCTAGTAGGAGCAAACGCTAACTTTAGGTAAACGCAATTCTGAGGTAGTCGCAGAAATAAGTTAACCGCTAGACCAGGCAAGGTAACCGCTAGCTTGAGCAAAACACAGGAAGAGGTAATCGCAGTCGCAGATGAGGTAAACGCTAAACTTGGCAAACCGCAGAATGAGTTAATCGCTATCTTAGGTAAACGCTGAATAAAGAGAACCGCTGGAGCAAACCACAAATACTAACCACTAACCCTAAACGCTAACCCAAACCGCTAATTCTAATCGCTAACCCCAATAATCCAAAATTGTCACTATCTAGCGTTTTGTCTGTATGTCCCAATAAAGTAATCGCTAACAGGCTAACCGATAAAATAAGGAGCAAATCGCTACCAGGAATACTAAAACAGAGAAGGTAACCGCTAGTATGAATATGACCCAAAATCAATCACGACTTCAAACAGATGTATGATATAGCTTAACCAACTGAAAAACTATGTAGTACTAACACCAATAATCACAAAAGTACACCTATAACACTACATATAACACTAGAAAGATCAAACCAAGAAATTTTCAAAGAAAACTCTTCTAACTCACAAAATACCACACCAAATCTGATTCTTCAAGGCCCGAAGATGAAACCTTGGCTCTTGATACCATTTGTAGAATAAACACTAAGTTCCAAACATGAAGATCATGGTGGTATGTGGCGTTAGAATTAAGAAGAGGAAGAAGAAATAGGGGAACCTTTAGAGAATAAGAGAAAATAAGAGAATGTTAGATTGATACTAATGAAAGGTCCAACCCCCTCCCATGGTGGGAGAGGGGTATTTATACAAAGAAATAAAACGCCCACACCCGGGTTGTAGATCAGGCATACAGTGGGTAAAGACCCGTCCTTCTTCCACGGTGTTACTTAAACTAATATTAACTAAATAATAAACTAACTACGAGCTATCTTAATGCTATTACAACATTTATGTGACCGAGTTTTTTATAGGAATTATTGTATTCCTAACAGTTAACCAACAATTAAGTTATTTACTAATCATCTTGAGGCAAGTAAGTTGAGTGCTTTGCAATAAGGTAAATCATTATCATATAAATAAGAGAATTGTGTATACGCAAAGTGACCTTGTCTTAAATGACCAATAAGGGAGTAAACTTGTTATGTGATTAGTAAAGGTAAACGTAGGATTATGGTCACTTGAATACTTTCCTTTAAAGTTCTAATGAAATTATAAACCTCCTAAGTTTGAGGAACAACATTTTTCCTTGGCTAGAGACTTCGTAAAAATGTTTATGAGTTAGCGTTTTTGTAAAATCGGGAGGACTTGTTAAGTATCTCTCTAAGTCTAAATCTTAAAGTAAACTTCTCAAATATCATGTACGAACCTGTATTGACAGAAGCATTTTAGTCGGGTAAGAGGAAAGCCGACTTTAAAAAACATGAAACACATTTTGATCCGAGACTAGCGTGTTGACCATGTTCTTGCCGAGTGAGTTGACGCGCCAAACCCAACATTCAACTATTTTGGGTTTTTGAATATCATGCATTATTTTAGATGTTTCAAATGTATATTTGTTATCATTAAAACACTAGCAGGGTCCCCGCGGGATGCAGCTGCGGGCATCCTGAAATTTAATTTTTTTGATTAATAATTTATTTTATTTGTACATTTTTTGGCAATAGCTTTACTAATTAGTTTTTTATGGCAAAAGTTTGATGAAATTTTGCTTTGTTTGAATTATTTTATTTATTATTTATTTTATGTTTTTGTTTAATAGTTTGCTTGGTTTGTACAATATGTTAACATATTTTAGTTTATTATGTTCTTTTTGACAATAAATTACGGATATCAAAAATTTCGTTTATCTCGTGTCCATTCGGGCTCCGGCCCGTTTGACCCGTGCCCGTTTGACCCGTGCTCGTTCGGGCTCGAGCCCATTTGGCCCATTACCCGTTCGGGCTTAAAAATTTGTATAATATGCTTTATTATTTGTATTAGTGACATTTAATGCATGAATTGTATTTAAGTTGGTTATACAATATGCTTGATAATTTGTATTTCTTATGTAAGGGGTGTTTTTATAAGTGTATTAATTGTATTTATTGACTATTTAATTAATTGTATTTAATATACATAATGATTTATTTATTGTATTTAATGTTAGTATTAATTGTATGTTAGAATTAAATATGAGGGGAATTTGTATAAGTAGCATTTGTTGTTGTACTTATAGCTTTAGAAGTTGTAAGGCTTAATTTTAAGTATTAGGGCCCGTTTGGTTTGTAGATGTGTTTAGATTAAAATTTAGATATGAACGTAAAGTAGTAGATTAGGATTTGAATTTAAGGTTTAAATTAAATGAGGAGAGAGAAAAATTTTATTTAAAAATGTTATTTTATAATGAGAAAAAATATAAATAAAGAGAGAAAAAGAGAGAAAAGTGTAGGATGGGCAACAAAAGGATGAAAAATGTAGAAAAGTAAGGGAGTGACTTGGGTTTTGTAGATGGTAGAGTTGGGGGGTTTGAACCCACTCCCAATGTACACCAAACATAAAATTTAACCATCCTTGAGTCCAACCCCACCAAAAAACCCTATACCAAACAGGCCCTTAGGGGGTGGCAATGTTGTCTACTCATGCCTAAATCTTAATTGTAATTAGCCAATAGAATTAATCCAACTAATTTCATGCCTAATGATACCTAAGAACATATTTTTAGTGGCAATGTTGCCTAACCATGCCTAATTATTATTTTTTTTTTGAAAATGCATCAAACGATAACAAAGTAAATGCTTGCAACGGTCCAAAATATTAAAAGCAATGGTTTTACTGAATCGGTAAACAATGCCGTTTTCCTTGCCGATTTGCCAATGCCGATCGATTGGCATTGTCTTGCCGATCCACACCGAGCCCATGCCGAAAACGTTGCCACCTCTTATATTAGTAATAGTTGTTCATGCTTTATAATATATTATGAGTGCGTTGGTCAACGGCACTAGCAAATAAAGACGTAGGAAAGAGGGTTTAGGGTGGGTGATGTGTATGAGGGTGGGGTCATCGGCCTGAGGCAAATAAAGACGTAGGAAAGGGAAAAACAAAAGTAGGGGTTTTAGAGAAAGAAATATATATTTGTTCCGCTTCTCATATTTGCATATATAGCCGCCACACCACACCTCTTCATTTCATACACATCCCCCTCTTCAGTCATTTCTCTCTGCTGTCTATTGTACACTCATCTTTTGATTCATATATGCAAAAGGGTAATGTTATATCTCTTGGGTTTTGGGTTTTGGGTTTATTTTCTTCTTCTTCTTCTTGGTTATGTAAATCTTTTATATAATGAAATGGTTCAAGGTTTCTATAGGTTTTCCTTAAAGTTATGGCCTTGTTGTTTTTCATTTTGCTGTTTTATGTTTTTGTGTTGATGGTGTTTATGTTTCATTAAAACAATGTTAAAACAATTTGGATGTTTTTTTTTAAAGAGTTGAAAATTTAGAAAACGCCTGTTTCATCCATTTTGAGATGGAAAGTTGTTGGTTTTGAGTTATAGATGAAACAAGGATAATGTTAACAATTTGCTTTGTAATGAAATGATTTCCCTATCTGATTTTAGTTTGTTTTATGTTTTACTTTGTTTAAATTTGTGTATTTGATTTTAAGGAAATTAAAATGGCAGGGAAAGCAGAAATGAAGTATGTTCTTGTGACTGGAGGTGTTGTTAGTGGACTTGGTAAAGGAGTCACTGCTAGTAGTATTGGTGTTCTTCTTCAGGCCTGCGGTCTTCGTGTTACTTCTATCAAAATTGGTTTGTAATTGTTTCGATTGTAATTAAGAGATTATTTTGCATATATATGCTTAATTTGTATACACATTGAAAAAAACCACTAAATGACTACGGATATCAGTCAAGTACATTGCAAATCAATGGGATAACAGTAAACTATAGCTCGGAAATGTTGTAAGTTTGATATCAGAAATTGGTAACATGTAATTGTTGTGAAATTCGTGGGACGGACATAATATAAAAATCTCATTGGTTTATCCTCAATGGATAAATGGATAACTTAGATTAATGTGATGGTTTTGTTTTTCGTATCTAATCATCCTTATTTTGTTCTTTGTTTAGTAGTTAACTTTTATGAAAAAGAAATGGTCTTTGTTGGTAGGTATTGTATCTGCCTCTATGTGTTTTACCTTTTTTTATTTGATAAATTATAACCATTTTCTAAAAATGGCACCTTGTTGTTTTGGTTTGAGTTAATATTGACTAGATTATGATTTGTAGTTTCAATTAAACAATTCCCAAGTATACCCTTGAATTGGGTTGGTGTTTTAGTACTTTGTTCTTTTTTGTTGGTGCTTCGATACAAATAAGAAACGTGTACATAAGCCCCATTTTGAGGTCTATTAAGTTCTTTTTTAATATTTGGTTTGACTAATGTTCAAGTTTGATTTGTGTCTAAGACAATAGGTTAAAGATAACTTACTGCTTTAAAGAACATGTGTTTCATTTCAGGGTTATTACTTTAGCAGCCAGTTTATAATATGAATTTTATTAATATTTTTTGGTGTTCTACCTGCAGATCCCTACTTAAATAAAGATGCAGGAACAATGTCTCCTTTCGAGCATGGGGAAGTTTTTGTGTTGGATGATGGAGGAGAAGTAAGTAACATGTATTTTAGCATTACTCTATGCTATGAATGGCTTTTAATTTCTCGATGTACAGCTTCACTTCTTGTAATTGATTTTGATGCATTGTTTGAAGGTGGATTTGGACCTAGGAAACTATGAGCGGTTTCTCGATGTTAAGTTGACCCGCGATAATAACATTACCACTGGGAAAATATACCAGGTAACTCAGTTGAATCTTAACATTTTTATGCAAACCGTGGATAATGAGTAAGATCACATTAATGGTATTGACTTTTAATTAATATTTGCTTATTATTTTTGGTGGCAGTCGGTTATTG
The DNA here is from genome assembly GCA_030686995.1 of Artemisia argyi. Lineage (NCBI taxonomy): Eukaryota > Viridiplantae > Streptophyta > Magnoliopsida > Asterales > Asteraceae > Artemisia > Artemisia argyi. Next base: position 103,566,157 of record CM060700.1, read on the forward strand.
ACAAGGAGAGGAAGGGAGATTATCTTGGCAAAACTGTTCAGGTAATAGAAAGTTTTTGGGACATGGGTTATGATCTATTTTTATTTTTTTATAGATGGATTGGGCAAATAAATTAAGTCATCAGAAGCGTACCCAATTGCCTAAAAAAACAATTGCTAAAGAAATTTTTTATTTGTAATCTAGTTTTGATAATTATATTTAGTACATTAGTATTCTACAAAACTCAAGAATATGGAAAAAAAAAAAAAAAAAATTATTTGGTGGGTGGCCCACTTTGACCTACCTCTTTGACCAAATTGTCAACCCGTCAATTTTGCTACTTATAATGCCATATACTATGAACTATGTAACAACATGTGATTTATGTATTTCTGGCTCAGGTTGTTCCCCACATCACGGATGCCATTCAAGATTGGATCGAACGAGTGGCTGCTATCCCTGTTGATGGAAAAGAAGGCCCACCAGATGTTTGTGTCATTGAATTGGGTGGTACTATAGGTATATTATAGTCTATAACATCTCCCTTCATATATTATTATCAATTTTGGTTTATTGGTCTTACACAAGTACCTTTTTCATGCAGGGGACATTGAATCTATGCCGTTTATCGAGGCTCTTGGACAATTCTCATACCGTGTTGGTAAGTATTTTTCTCATTTGTCAGTTTTTTTCTGTAAAGGCTGAAGAGGAATCAAACTAAAATAAACTGTTGGCTTTTAGGTGCTGGAAACTTTTGTTTAATCCATGTCAGCCTGGTTCCTGTTCTAAATGTTGTTGGTGAACAAGTGAGTTTATATTAATGTCTCCAGTGTATTTTTGAACAATTAAATGAATCTTTATATGGAAGTAATTATATTGTTTTTTTTTCTTGTTCAGAAAACGAAACCAACCCAACACAGTGTTAGGGGATTAAGAAGCTTGGGATTGACGCCAAATATATTAGCTTGTCGCAGCACAACGGTCTCAATTGACTCTTGCTTTTCTGGTTATTTATTTGTCAGTTAGGGTTATGCTTTATCTCTCGGAGTCTCGAGTGTTAAATGGGTAGAATTATAGAATTTAGCTAAAATATTAACTGCCCTAATGGGTCAAAAGGTGTCAAATGTGTATTCTTATAATGCATGAGTTTCTTTATTAAAAAGTTACATTATTAAACTATATATATTTTTCTAAATATATCTAACACAGAATTGCTTAAAAAATTGAAGAGAGTTTTTACTGGCAAACTGAATTCGATGTGTACAAATTACCAGTTTTAGACTATTACCTAATCTGCCAACTCACCATTTTGCGGGCTCCACTGATGATAGTATTACTCTCATATTTGCTGCTGCTTAATTTTTACCTCTAATTATGCAGGAGCTGGATGTAAATGTGAAGGAAAAACTCTCCCGATTTTGCCATGTTCCGGTAATATAATTGAATTGCATACAATGTGCTCACATTTCTCTGTTTTGTTGGTCAAAATTTTGGTTTTTAAACGACTCCCTTCTTACTTACAGGAAGAGAACATAGTCACTCTGTATGATGTTTCCAATATATGGCATATACCTCTACTCTTGCGTGTAAGTAAAACTAGTGCATTTCTGAACTATAATGACATTTTACTTATTATTTAGTATGAAATTCAGTGTTCTTTTTCTTTTCTCTAGGACCAGAAGGCTCATGAAGCGATATTGAAGGTGCTGGAGCTTCCATGGTGTGCCCTCTAACCTTATTTTTTTACCTAAGGGAAGGTTGGATATGCGTTATATAACTAACCCTGCAACAAAACTGATTTTGTTAAAGAAACTAAATTTACTTGTATACCCCTCTAATCTTAACTTTTTGTTTTTACTTTTCACCCACAATATTATATTGTTAATTGTACTGGTAGGATAAATATCAATTGCTAGAATTTTTATATCACAAATGTTTTTTGTAAAAACATATCACTACAGATTAGTTGAGTAGGATAAATTGTTGGTCATTTTCTCTACTCTAACGGCTGATTCGCTGGTAACACAACTTAAAGCTAGGCAAAGCATATCCAAGCACCATCTCTTCTAGCATGTTTTATTGCATCTGATTCTACATTGTTTAGTATTACATAATATGCTCTAAACGTTGTTGTCCTGTATAGTATCACAACTAAGCCTGTGTTGAAAGAATGGACAGCTAGGGCTCAACTTTCAGACATGCTTACTGAGCCGGTAAATTCAAGCCAAAAAAATCTGCTTTTGACATATAGTACATAGGGGGGCTTTATTTTCAGAACCTGCTAAATGCGGGAACTGCGAGAACTCCAATTTTGCATTAGAAAACATGCATGTTCATATAAAACATGTATGTTTTCTTACACACACTCCTTAATACACATACCTGCATAACATACATGTTCATATAAAACCATTTTGCATTGATATGTTGCACTTAACAGGGTTTTATATGAACATGTATGTTACGCAGGTATCTGTATTAAGGTGTATGTAAGAAAACATGTATGTTTTATATGAACATGCATGTTTTCTAATACAAAATTAGAGTTCTTGCAGTTCCCGCACTTAACAGGGTTCTGAAAATAAAGATACACTTGTATATATATATATATATATATATATATATATATTATTTTGTTTCTAATTTTCATTTTTCATGGTATTTTATTTTTCCAGGTCAGAGTTGCGATGGTTGGGAAGTACACTGGTCTTTCAGATTCTTATTTATCTGTACTAAAGGTGATACTTTATTCACACAAGCTTCTAATTTTCCATATAAGTATGCTTTCTTGAATGTTATTATTAACAGGATTTCCTCCTTCCAGGCTTTGTTGCATGCATCTGTTGCTTGCCGAAGGAAATTAGTCATCAATTGGGTGCCTGCCAGTGATCTCGAAGATGCAACCACTATAGAAGTAACTATCTACTCAATCTCTCTTTTCATGACGATGTTTTCATAATTTTGGTTTCATTGATTGATCAAGGTGGATGTTTTCTTCTTGCAGAATCCTGAGGCTAACAGAGCTGCTTGGAATTCTTTAAAGGTTTGTATGATATAATCCGTGTCTCTTAACATGGTCAAATTTAGAGGTGACAAAATGGATGGGTTGTTAACGTGTCCAAACTTGTTGGTTTTTTTTCCAGCATGAAAATGCGCAGGATGGTTAAACCTTGTTTATCTAAATTTTTTATAAATACTAATGTATTAATTATAAAATATTTTTAGCGAGTTAGGATCCAAATGAGAAGAAAAATTAAAATAAGAATGATTAGAAGAAACCACAACCACTCATTTCAGATGCATCTCCCCTTAAAATTCTCACTCCTATTTGAAATGTGTGGCTAGAAATTCTTCTTATTCTTCTCATTTTGGTTTTTCTTCTTACCGGATCCCTTCCCTATTTTTAGCACTAAAGTCACATATTATGTGACTTTTCTACTGGTTTGACTCATTTTTTTTAGCTTGACACCTTTGTTTTATCCTTTTGATCACCTAGTTTTTACCACATGACCCAAAGTCATCCTAGTAAATATGTTATCTCTAGTCAAAGTCTTAAACTTTTTTAAATGGCTTATCTGACAAGAATTCTGTTACAGTCTGCGGATGCTGTTCTTGTTCCGGGCGGTTTTGGTGACAGAGGTGTGGAAGGAAAAATCATCGCTGCAAAATATGCACGTGAAAACAATATCCCATATCTTGGCATATGTTTGGGGATGCAAACTGCTGTTATCGAGTATGCCAGATCTATTCTTGGTCTTGAAAATGCAAATAGCACCGAGTTTGATCCTAACACTAAAAGCCCTTGTGTTATATTTATGCCCGAGGTTGTCTCCAAATTATCCCTTTTTTTTATTACCCTTCCCAGTTATCGTCTATGTTTTACTCATAATTCTGAGACAATTACTACAGGGTTCAAAAACTCATATGGGTGGTACTATGCGGCTTGGATCCAGGAGGACGTATTTTCATGTTGCAGACTCTAAAGCTTCTCAACTGTAAGCATACGAATTCACATCACTTTTTCTTATAGATTATGGTTGTTGTAATGGACTTTTTGTTTTAATTTGTCTTAGGTATGGTAGTCAAAGGTATATTGATGAAAGACATCGTCATCGATATGAGGTACGGCTTTTTCTTGCTCAACATTTAGGGGGCGTTTGGATTTGCGTTTTCTAGCTATTTAAAAAATATTATGTTTATAATTATATAGGGTCAAATTATCAAATTTTGGAGAATCAGACTGCAGTCTGAGTGTTTAAGGGAAACTTAAATTGCTTGCTTATCCTTATTAATACTATCTCATGGAGATCTTTCACAAAACTGAGAATTTATGGTTCAACCTTCATATTACTTGATATCAAGGAAAGAATGTTGAAATATAGATACACTTCATTATTATTCTCTAGTAAGCTTGATATTTTAATATTGTATCTAAAGCTTAAATACTTGATATAGGAGAATGTCTTCTCTGATTATTTTAAGTTTATTAAATAATCAGATTTGTCGCACTCATGCAACTGATTTTATCTGATAAATGCAACATCAGACGGCAGATCATCTGATTTTGATTGTTTAAAAATTAGATAAGCAATTTCATAGAGCACATCCAAATGCCCAAACTGTATCATGCATGTCTTCTTACCATGTTAACAACTTCGAGTAATATAAATTCTGAAATAGGTAAATCCGGACATGGTACCTGAGCTCGAAAAAGCTGGTCTGAGTTTTACTGGCAAAGATGCAAGTGGTCAGCGTATGCAGGTCGGCATTTGTTCTTTTTTCTTTTTTTATACGATATTGAATTTTTTGTTCAAGTTTTTTAACTTTCATTTATTCTTTTTAACTTGCAGATTATTGAACTTGGTAATCACCCATATTTCGTGGCTGTTCAGTTTCATCCAGAGTTTAAGTCTAGGCCAGGAAAACCTTCGGCCCTTTTCTTAGGTACTAATCTTGTATTTTCTAGCTATAATCACACTAAGACACAGAGTTGGCAAAAAGTTGGCGGGGGAAGCTGGTTGGGTCTGGTCAAAATGGTTTAGGTGAAAACATGTAAAATCTTTTAGTTGGTCTTGTGACAAATTGGGTCAGGTTGAATTATCCCAAAACACTTTTTCATCTTTTAAAAGCTCTTAATTTTGTTATAGTTATAGACTTATAATCTACTTTTTTATATGAAAAATTAAAAAAAGTTCCTGCATCGAAAATACACTTGGCAGTTTTCAAATATGCTGGCCAATATTTTCTTAACATTTGCTTGTTTTACCCATCTGACTTGCTACTGATCAAACTTAAACCTAATTGTCACATTCAATAAATTTTGGTATATTAATACGGTGGTTTGTATGTTATGCTGATGACAGGGCTTCTAGCAGCAGCTAGCGGGCAGTTGGATGTGATGTTAAAGATAAGTGTTGCCACAAAAACAAATGGTTTTGTCAATGGTATGTCAGCAGGATCGCCACATCGCTATGGTAATGGAATGGTGCCTGCCAATGGTATTCATATCAACGCAAATGGCAACGGTTTGCATGCCTGAAACACGAAGCTATTCGTGTTGGTGAGGGGTGGTGGGGTTTTGTTTTCTTTTTTAAGTTTGGGTTCTGTATAGCGCTGCTAGGCTCGTCAGGATGGAGCTGGATCCGGTGGTTTTTTTAAAATGGAACAGCCTTTCGATTAGGAAACATACCAAGATGGAAATTTATCTGGTGCACAAGGTTGGGTGCAATTAGTACTTGACGTGGTTGTTGATGTAACACCCCCTAAACTGAAGGGCATGTTGGCCACCACAAAATAGAAACATAATGGATGATGAACCATTCTGATTTTGTGTTCTCTTTCCAAAACTGCGACACATGTCTAACAAAGTTAGCTATCACATGTCTTAAAAAACTTGTCATAAACATGTTCTTGTTTTGCATAAACTAATGGTTGTGAACATTTATGTTATGTTGTAGCTGTAGATTGTGAGCTTGATAAGGGTTGGAAACTCTTGTTAGGAGTTTTTCTGGAACGCTTTAATCATGTTCGATAATGTTATATAACTTATGCATCGTCATGGTATATCAAGTGTTACAAGTGTAAATATGCATCCCTATTTGATACAAAGACAATGTAGGAATACAAATTCTTTTTTTTTTTTTTTTTTTTGGTAAATTGCAAAAATGTTCCAAGTATCACGAAATCGCAAAAATGGGACTGAGTCATAAATGCGTGCAAATTTGCCACTAATGTTACGGATAAGTGCAAAATAGCCGCCGAGAGTGTTTTTTCGTTAGTTTCCTCGTTAAGTGCCATGTTACTTGAGGGTATTATTGTCATTTCATTCCGTTTCCAAATGGCTGACTTGGCCCTGCTGTTACTTTAAGGACTAAATTTGCAATTTAAGTTTTATCTTTATTTCACACCCACCACCACCAGTACTCTCAACCGCCGCCACCACCACCACCACGACCACCACCACCCTCTACCACCACCATCACCACTATCACAACCCTCCTTCCATTTCATCATTTGGATTCACATCCCCAAATTTAAATATTCAATTTCCAACTAAACTTAATAACGAGGGTTGTTGAAGAACATTATAATACAACCCATATTTCTTCTCTAAAAACTTGACATTCTTCATATGATACAAGTAGGATTATGATTTGTTTGAAAATCTAGTCTCTTTAAGGTGAAATACATTTTCTTCACCAGCGAATTAAAGGAACAAATTAAAGTTCTCATTGCTTTAATTTTTTTCACCAGCGAATAAAAAGTTCTCGTTATAAATGTTTGAGACTTATTCATCAGCCATCAAAACATGGCAAGTCATGAAACCCATTCATTTGACTTTTTCAGCATCTTTTGTTTTGGTTTGGGTAAATTGCAAAAATGGTCACTAACGTATCACGAAATTGCAAAAATAGGACCGAGTCATAAAGACATGCAAATTTGCCACTAATATTTTGCAAAAATGCAAAATAGCCACCGAGAGCATTTTTTTGCTAACGCCGGTAAGTTTTTCCGTTAGTCAAGTGTACTATCGACTGAAATGACTAATATACCCTTTTATATTCAGATACAACTCTCATTGATGGCGCCACTCTAACTCTATACCAAATTAACTCGAACACGTATTCAGGTACAATTCTAATTAACGTATAGTTGCAGTTAGATAAGTTCGATCATCCGTGCCTTTGAACGATACGGTAAGAACACAGTGCATTTTCCTATTTACTTGAACAATGTTTTTGGTTATTTTTAAAAAGGTATATTCGTTGTTAATGTTATAGACTTACAATTGTAGGTGGTCATATGGGAAATGTGAAAGAAGTAGAGGTGACTGAAACAGAAGAAAAAAGTGGCGAGAGTGGTTCAGAGATTTGGATTATAATCCAAATGATGATGAAGTGTTTCATGATGATGATGATGATGAAGTGTTTCATGATGATGGTGATGAGCTAATTGAAGATGTTCCCGTAAGTAAGTATGATTTGCTATGCAACAAAGACTATGAACGTCATTCAGGTATACCTGTTTTTACGAAACATTATGCATTGCTTAGAGAGTATGCCCAAGAGTTGGTTAATCAAAATCTAGGAACTACTGCTAGGATTGATGTACAGCTAGAACCAAATCCAGAGAGTGCAACAAGAACTTTTAAAAGGGTTTATGTGTGTTTGGGAGCTATGAAACAAGGTTTCAAAGCTTGTGGCAGAGAATTCTTAGGATTAGATGGATTATGCATGTCACGTCCTTTTCTAGGTCAATTACTAACAGCAGTTGGGATTGATGCAAACAATGGGATTTATCCAGTAGCATATGTTGTAGTTGATGCACCAGATAAGGCAACTTGGTGTTGGTTTTTGAAACTACTAGGAGAGGATCTTGGTATAGAAACCAACTACAAGTTCACTTTCATTTCTGATAGGCAAAAGATGCACATTTCTATTCTATAATGAATCCTGTGTTTTATGCACAATGAGAACGTGTAAAGATTTAACACCATCCATAACCTTAACTGTTAATAGAGATTGATACAAGCCATTGCTAGTGTGTTTCCAAATGTTGAACACAGGTTATGTCTTAAGCATATTCATGAAGAGATGAAGTCACATTTTAAAGGAGATGTTTACAAGGACATGCTTTGGAAGGCAGCTAAAGCCACTACTTTTGTTGAATTCAACAAAGAGATGGATCATCTCAAGTATTACAATTCTGCTGCTTATGATTGGTTTATGAAGATTCCAGCTGAACAATGGAGCAGATCACATTTTTCAGGTAATTCATTAAGTTTCAATGGACAAAATCATACTGCTAATTGATCATATAGTAATATATAATGTGTCATTTGTTTAACAGGCAAAGCCCAATGTGGATGTTTAGCAGCTAAAGGAGTTATTTTGATGACCCCTGGTTCTTCATGCTCAGACCAAGTTGTAAGAGTCATCTCCCTTGCTTGTTCAGCTTGTGAGATTACTACATCTTCCTTTTCTTTCTCCTCTTTATCCTCAGATTCATCGCTGCTTTGTACTTCTACTTTTCTCTTCTTCCTAGCAAAACTCTTGTGTTTAACACCCTTCCTTTTACCATTTTAACTAGGAGAAGTCACATTCTCTGCATTTTTCTCTGTCTCTGCTTCTTTAGGCTCTTCAATAACCTTAGACTCTTTTACTGCTTCTTGCTCTACTTCAATCACTTTCTCACGTTCCACTTTTTTATTCATATCAGCAATTTGTTCTTCATCTTCTTTTGATCCAATAGCGATGAAGGTATTCATCTGTCTCTTAGCTTGTTGATACAATTTGAAGACTTCTGCATCAATCTTGTTCTTCAATTGCACCAGCTTCCAACCCTTCATGTTTTTCAGATATTGCTCATATTCTTTTCTCTTTTGAAGTGGTGTTGGACCTCTGAGAATTTTTCTTTTCTTTCTAGCAGCAGCAACTTTTTTCTTTTTCTTTTCTGTGAACTCTTTCAGCCAAATACCTATATCAAACTCAGGCATTTCTTGTTCTTCAATTTTGACTAGCTTTGAGAGTTCAACTTCAGCATTCATCCTCATCCTCTCAGTTTCCCACTCTTCATACTCTTTCTTAGCAGCAACAAACTGTTCAGCCTTTTTTCTTTCTTGCTCAAGCAGTTGTTGTTCAATCATGTATTCATCTTCTTGAGCTTTCCTGGCAACAACATTATCATGTTCTATCTACTTTTCTTTAGGCCAATGTTCAAAAGGAATCTGTGTAAGATTCACTTCTTCATCATCTGAATCAAGCTCAGGTTCTGCAACCATCTTGCCTTTTCCTTTGTCAGTACTTGAAGAAATAGACTTTGTTTTCTTGATGGGAAGACTAGGCTCTCTTATCACTACACCTTTAACAGGTGGTTTTCTAACAGGTTGTTGTAATGGTTGTTGTTGTTGCGGTTGTAATGGTTGATGTGATTATGTTGGTTGTGTTTGTTGTTGTGGTTGTTGTGATGATTGCGGTTATGATTCTGATTGAGTTGTTGGTGTTTTCTTGCTAAGCAGCACCATAGCTTCAGCAGTAGACACATCTTCATCCAAAGACTTTGAACTAGCAGTAGAACCCTGAGCAGCAACATCTTGAACAGCAGAATCTTGAGCTGCAGAATTCTGTAATTGAGCAACAGAACCACTTAATCCCATTATAGCTTCACCCATCAACCCGATAGCCTTTACTAATTGTTCAGGCCCCAAATTCTTAAGTTTTTCCTACACACCTTCTTGAGTAACAACCAACTCTTCCAACACAGCTTCATGACCATGCCTATCAGCAACCACAAATCTATCCACATCCTCAGGACTTTCAATCTCCTTACCATTTCCCTCAGCAGCATTTTCTTGAGCCTCCCCTGAACCAAATATTTCATCATCATTCCTCCCCTGTTTGGGAGCATCCTTAGAGGAACCCATTTTCCCATGTCTCTTCAATTGTCTAACATGCCTCTTCAAAGTGTGAATTTCTTTAGCCTGAGATGTTGACAATTGAGTTAGGTTTAGTACTTGAGACTCCAACTTGCTGCATCTTTCCTCCAAATTGGTACATCTGTCCATCAATTCAGTAAATTGTTTCATACTAGCTTCATCACTTCGACCTGTGTAACCTGGTCCGAGAGGTGAATCCCTGGCATTGTCAGTTTGTACATAATCATCCATCAATTCCTCTGTGTCATGTCTATCCTCATCAGTTCGGTCTGTGTTACCTGACTCGAGAGGTGAATCAATGGATGTAAACCTAGCATCAAACCTAGTTTGATCATTTGAGCCCCCTGTATTTGCCATTTGGCTAGGGTTACCATCACCTGTGTTGAGTTTAAAAGAACCTTCCACATTAGATGTTGCCTTGGATTGGTTCTTATTTATGTTACCACTGTCTTGCTCTGCTTCTAAGCTAGTAGCAGTAGTGGCAGCCCTCACCAACATGTCCTCTCCAACACCTAGGACAGCCTCATCTGGTACATCCATCATAACACTAGCCTGAGGTAGCTCAGTGTTCTGTTTGGCTTTCCTATGGGTATAGAGTATGTTAGGTTGTAAGGAAGAAGCTGCAAAATTTGGTGTGGGATAGGAATCAGTGGGTGTGCCTGAACCTTCACCCTGAGTTTGTTGTACTAGTTGCACCATATAAGGCAAAAGAGGTGTAACTTTACCAGAAAAACCTTTACCATCCTTTTGTAAATAGGTAAAAAGTTTTGGCACAAGTTTGGGTGCCTTATATAACCCTCTGTTTTTCTTGGGGTAATTTGGTTTTCCACAAAGAGTTGTATAAATCGAGGATAAAGTAAATGTTTTCCAGACTCTTTGATACTCTTTACCATACCTTCCAAAATCATGTTTGAAAAATTAAATGGGTCTCCTTTGCTCAAACATATCATAGTAGATGCTATGACAATACTGAACTCATTCCACCCAGATGTTTTAGGACTCAAACAATGTAAAAGAATCTGTACAAAAAACTTCCAATGAGAACAGAGAATCCCTTTTTGAAACTTTAAACCATCCTTTTGCTTCTCATATCCCATGTCCTTTACACCAGGAAAAATAACAGAGTTAACAAGACACTTAGTTTCTGTATCATCATCAAAGAGAAGAGTTTCTCTTATAGAAGCTTTAGTGACAAGCACTTGCTGACCATCTACCTTGGCCTTAATATGTTTTTCCCCATTAATTGTTTCGACTTTAGCGGTAAGCCAAAACTGTTTAATGTAGGAAGTAGATATGGTAGGGTTCACAGTTAATGCATACCTTTTAGAAGCAGCATTGATGAAATGAACCATCTCTGTGAATCCTTCAGGAACCAATGATGCATCCAGAAGTGCAACATTTTTGTGACTCTCAGCCCATTTGCGTGCCAATTCCATTAATTAGGGTTTGGGAAATTGGGGGTTTTTGATTGCGATAATGATTAGAGGGTTAGGGTTTCTGAAAACTTCAATTTTGAGCGCATAAAACCTATTAGGAGATCCAATTAGAGTTTTAAACCCTTTGGTGGAAGTTACATAACCGTCCTTATTCTTTAAGAAATAGCAATATCACCCAGCAGTAGAATCCTCTGTTTCCACAGCAGTCGAACCTTTAGCCTAGAAGTAGAATGACCTTTTTCTTGAGTCAAAAGTAAAAAGTTAAAGGTCTCCTTAATTAACTCCTTATCACCAGCCGCTCATTAACTCTCCTTAGGGTTAATTAACAGTATAAAAAGAGGATCCAACCTCATCACAAATAAGTCAAAACCCTAATCACACATCCAAAACCACCATGACTTCAAACCATGAAATTATTGAAGTTTCATCCGATTCTTCCTTTGAATCCATTGGATTGAACAATTTCCGACCACTACTAACTTTCAAACCACTTGTTGATCCCAGTTGAGCAAACGATCATGGCGAGATTTAATTCATGGCGTTATTGTAACTTTAATATTCCACGTTATTGTTTAATATTCGGCCTTTAAACTTCCACTTTATTGTTGAGCGCTCATATATTATTAATATATGTTTGAGCAATGGAGACCCATTTAATTTTTCAAACACGATTTTGGAAGGTATGGTAAAGAGTATCAAAGAGTCTGGAAATCATTTACTTTATCCTCGATTTATACAACTCTTTGTGGAAAATCAAATTACCCAAAGAAAAACACAGAGGGGTATATAAGGCACCCAAACTTGTGCCAAAATTGTTTACCTATTTACAAAAGGATGGTAAAGGTTTTTCTGGTAAAGTTACACCTCTTTTGCCTTATATGGTGCAACTGGTACACCAAACTCAGGGTGAAGGGTCAGGCACACCCACTGATTCCTATCCCACACCCAATTTTGCAGCTTCTTCCTCATAACCTAAAATACTCTATGCCCGTAGGAAAGCCAAAAAGAACACTGAGCTACCTTAGGCTAGTGTTAGGATGGATGTACCAGATGAGGCTGTCCCAGGTGTTGGAGAGGACATGTTGGTGAGGGCTGCCACTACTGCTACTAGCTTAGAAGCAGAGCAGGACAGTGGTAACATAAATAAGACCCAATCCAAGGCAACATCTAATGTGGAAGGTTCTTTTGGACTCAACACAGGTGGTGGTAACCCTAGCCAAATGGCAAATACAGGGGGCTTAGATGATCGAACTAGGTTTGATGTTGGGTGTACATCCATTGGTTCACCTCTCGAGTATGGTAACACAGACCGAAGTGATGAGGATAGACATAACACAGAGGAATTGATGGATGATTATGTACAAACTGACAATGCCAGGGATTCATGTCTCGAACCAGGTTACACAGGTCGAAGTGAGGAGGCTAGTATGAAACAATTTAATGAATTGATGGACAGATGTACCAATTTGGAGGAAAGATGTAGCAAGTTGGAGTCTCAAGTACTAAACCAAACTCAATCGTCAACATCTCAAGCTAAAGAAATTCACACTTTGAAGAGACAGGTTAGACAATTGAAGAGACATAGGAAAATGGGTTCCTCTGAGGATGCTCCCAAACATGGGAGGAATGATGATGAATTATTTGGTTCAGGGGAGGCTCAAGAAAATGATGCTGAGGGAGATGGTATGGAGATCGAAAGTCCTGAGGATGTGGATGGATTTGTGATTGCTGATAGGCATGGTCCTGAAGCTGTGTTGGAAGAGTTGTTTGTTACTCAAGAAGGTGTGGTAGAAAAACTTAAGACTTTGGGGCCTGAACAATTAGTAAAGGCTACCGGGTTGATGGGTGAAGCCATAAGAGGTTTAAGTGGTTCTGTTGCTCAAGTACAGAATTCTGCAGCTCAAGATTTTGTTGTTCAAGATGCTGCTGCTAGTGTTAAAAATTTTGGATATTGCTGATAATGTTAAGGATTCTGCTGCCAGTGCAAAAGGTTCTGCTGCTGGTTCAAAGTCTTTGGATGAAGATGTGTCTACTGCTGAAGCTATGGTGCTGCTTAGCAAGAAAACACTAGCAACTCAACCATAATCACAACCTTAACCACAACAACAATCACATCAACCATTACAACCACAACAACAACAATCATCACAACAACATGTTATAGGTGTAGTGATAAGAGAGCCTACTCTTCCCATAAAAAAAACAAAGTCTATTTCTTCAACTACTGACAAAGGAAAAGGCAAGATGGTTGCAGAACCTGAGCTTGATTCAAATGAAGAAGACGTGGATCTTACACACTTTCCTTTTGAACATTGGCCTAAAGAAAAGCAGATAGAACATGATAATGTTGTTGCCAGGAAGGCTCAAGAAGATGAATACATGATTGAACAACAACTGCTTGAGCAAGAAAGACAAAAGGCTAAACAAGAAGCTGCTGCTAAGAAAGAGTATGAAGAGTGGGAAGCTGAAAGGATTAGGATGAATGCTGAAGTTGAACTCTCAAAGCTAGTCAAAATTGAAGAACAAGAAATGCCTGAGTTTGATATAGGTATTTGGCTGAGAGAGTTCACAAAAAAGAAGAAGAAAGAAGTTGCTGCTGCTAGAAAGAAAAGAAAAATTCTCAGAGATCCAACACCACTTCAAAAGAGAAAAGAATATGAGCAATATCTGAAAAACATGAAGTGTTGGAAGCTGGTGCAATTGAAGAACAAGATTGATGCAGAAGTCTTCAAATTGTATCAACAAGCTAAGAGAGAGATGAATACCTTCATCGCTATTGGATCAAAAGAAGACGAAGAACAAATTGTTGATATGAATAAAAAGGTGGAACCTGAGAAAGTGATTGAAGCAGAGCAAGAAGCAGTAAAAGAGGCTAATGTTATTGAAGAGCCTAAAGAAGCAGAGACAGAGAAAAATGCAGACAAGCATAAAAAGATTTTAGATGGAATTCTCATGGATAGACTTAAGATAAATGGAGAAGTTGAAGATGATGATGAAGAAGAGGCTGCTGCACAAGTGGTAAAAGGGTATAAAGTACTTAGAGAACTTGAGGATCCTGGTTACAAAATTTATGAGTTGCTTGAAAGAGGAAAAGTTAAACCTAAGATTGATAAGATTAGAATGCTTGACAAGTCACAAGCTGAGACCATGGGAAGATTGCTAGATGTTCTATGTCAAGTGAGCACTGATTGAGCCCAAACGGTCAACCAAAGTCAACCACGGATGTGGTCAAGATGGTCAGACAGCCTAGAGTCAATGCTCCGCGGAAGTATAGTGTTTCCCCGGGTCGTTATGTCCCGACGAGGTGTGGATGGTATTAAAACGGGTTTGTGATCGGGTGAATTTGGATGGAAAAGGGGTTTGTATGTGATTAAGCTAGGGAATCTACAATGGAATAGCTTAAATAAGCTATATGAATAAGACAGGGAAGTAGGAAAAACCAGAGACGTTTAAAACTTAAAACGCGTACGTTCACGTTTAAATAAAACGTAAACGTACAAAATAAAAAGTGAAAACGGAAATCTGAAAACACCCAGGGGGTGAAAATGACTTTTTTACAAACTAAAAGGTAAAAGAAAATTTTTAGAAAAATAAAATAAATTTTAACACTAATTAATTATTTAATATTAATTAAATACTATTTAATACTTATTATTAATATTTAAACAACTTAAATATAATATTATATTAATTAAGCACTAGAAAAATGAAAATAGAATTCCTAAAATTATAAAATAACTAAAAACAAGTTTTAAAAATAAAAATAAGTATTTTTGTCTTTTTGTGAATTTTATATTAATTAATTACTAATTAAATATTAATTACCTAATTGAACTATTTTAAATTAAGAAGAATACTAAATGAACAGTAAAAATTCTAATAAAATTTCTAAAATTATTTTATAACCTATAAAAGCTATAAAAAATATAAAAACTAGGTTTTGCTTAATAAAAACTAATTATGCTATTTTAAAATAATTATTAATTAATAATTAATAAAACTAAGATTAATTCTAATAAATACTAAATAATAAAATAAAAATCTGAGAAAATTATTATAAATACTTTAATATAAGAGGAATTTAAGAAAAATATAAAATAGCTAAGTTCTTAATAAAAATCTAAAAATGCAAAATAAAATTTAAATTAAATTAAATAGAAACTATCACTTAGAATTAAATTGATTTTCTGGATTTTTATTTTAGAAAACTATTTTATAACTAAAAACAACAAACTTTTGTGAAATCAAGATTTTTAGAACTTAAAAATAAGCAGATTATGAACTAAAAATCCAAACAGTTGACTTATATTGACCAAAATGGAAAATAAGCTTAAATGACCAAGAGTGGGACCCACAATTTTTAAGTCTGGTTCAATGGAGTAAAGGGAACATGAATAAGCCAGAAAAAGCAAAGTGTGACCTCAGAATAAGCAAAAAGGCACAAATAAGCACATTAGAAACCTTGTTCAACTCAGAAAAGGGGACACTTTTGAGGGCCAAATACAGGTGGGACCCACTGAGTCCTAGGTCAATTGGGTGGTCAATCTTTGAAGCCCACCAGGAGGGGGTTTGTGAGGAACTAAATTGGAGGGCTGTGAACCACTGAGATGGCTGGAAAACCACCACCAAGTGGTGGTGGTGGACTAATGAGCTGCTGATGCAGGGGAGTGATGCCCCCTGCAACTGATTTTAGGGCAAGCTAGAGCCAAGGAAAAAAATCACAAAAATCAAAAGGCCATTGGAACATGAAATTGAGCTGGTAGAGTACAATTATAAACAAGTTTCACTAGTTAACTCTTGACACACAAATCAAAATAAATCTAGCAACTTTTGAGAAAAACTGAGAACCATGCACTTTGACTTTTAGAAATAAACTTGAAAGTTGACTAAAATGGATCTGTGATGAATCTAATGGACTGAGATTGGTGTTATATGTTGTATCTAAGCTAAATTAAGCTAGAACCTACACGTATGCATCATTATTCATAGGCATGATCTCACAAATTTACACAGTTAACAACCAAGGAAAGATTAAGCATGATTTTGACTTACTGCTATTAAAAACTTGGATTTGAGACAATACCTGGCCTAAACTAACTTTATGCAATCTACTTATGTTAAATTAACAACAAAGCAATCAATAGTACTGTCCACAGAACACTAATCCAAACACCCCTAATACTTATGACAGTTTTGATATTTGTGAAGGAAATGATGACTTAATGAAATCTTACTGATGCAAACTTATTTATAAGCTAATAAGACAATAAGAAAACTATATGATCAGGAACTAAATCATAACAACAAGTACAAACTAAGAATGGTTAATTAAAACTGCTAGGTGACCACAAAAGTGAATTGAGACAGAAATTAGGGAGGTATACCTCAAGTCATAATCACAAAGCTCATGAGAGCTTATTAACAAGCTTTTTAACCAGAAACCACAAACAAATCACCCCTCTGCATCACCTTTCTAAAATCCTAACCCCCAGTTGACTTTTGTTGACTGGTGGACCTTGTGAGCAAAAAACTATTTTTGAACTTCACTGAGCTTATTAAAGCTTATCAGTGGCTTATTTGAACAACACTTACCACTAAACAAGTTCTTTCATAACATCACAAAATGAAACTGAATTTCTTAAATAAAAATTGTAACTAAGAAATAAAACTTTAAACTGGATTCTGAATTGAACTAGATTGTTGTTACACTAAGAAACTTTTTGAAATACAATTCAAAGCTTGAAAAAAAAAAACAAAGGGAACATTAAACTAAACTACTTCTAAGTAAAACTACCTACTGCTACTACTACTTTTCTTCTTGCTCTTCTTTTCTTTTTATAAGCCCTGAGGTCTCTCTTGACTTTCCCACCTCTGATGGACCCTTGGATTAGCTTCATTTGATCTCAATCGTTCAAAATGGATTTGGCGGGAAAAGTTCCACATGGCAGTTGGTGGGGTTTGGTGTGGTAATAAATGAGGGGAGGAGGGGGGTTGAATGTATTTATTATAGTTGGTGGAGAAGGTGAGGAGGGGGGGCATGAACCTGGTAATTAGGGGGTGTTAATGGTGGGAAAATCTGAGGTTAGGGGTGAGTGGTGAGGGTTGACCGGTCAAATTGACCGTTTGACTTGGGTGGGATTATTATTAAAATTGGGTAGTGGGCTGGGTTGTGTGGGCTTTGGGAGGGTTATTGGATCAGATTTGGTGGTAAGGGTAATGGGGTTGGTTTGGTTTATTAATAACATAAGGTCCATTTGATAATTAGTTAAAATACAAGGACCAAAATGTAATTTTGTGAAAGATGAGGGGCTGTAATTGTAACTTTCCAAAAGTAGTATAAGGACCATTCTTGCCACCTCTTATTAACCCAAGGACCATAATTGATGATTTTCCAATTTTGAAATACCCGGGGACCAAATCCGTCATTTTCCAAAACTGAGGGACTGAAAGTGTAATTTCCTCAAACTTCACACCAAGGACTGAAAATGACTTTTGTAACTTCCCAAGGACCCAAAATGATTTTTCTTTCAAAATTATCCCACCAGGGACCAAATCTGCCAATGTTTGAAACTCCAGGGACCAAAACTGTAAATTTCCAAAACTTTCCAATTTTTCACCAAAGGACTAAATATGACAAGTTATGATTTCAAAATGACCTTTGGTGATAATTTTCTATATTTTGAATATCCAGGGACTAGTTTTGTAATTTTATGAAAGTTGGGGGGACTGAAACTGCCAATTTTGCAAACTTTGTACGTTTTTCGTTTGTTTTTACTCGTTTTGCATCTAAAACATATAAAACACAATTGTGAAATATTTTTAGTATTTTGATGCATTTCTGAGTGTTTTTGTATGTTTTGCAGTTCAGATTAGACAAAAAATGATGAGTGTTTGAGCACTCATCAATCCCCCACACTAAACTATTGCTAGTCCCTAGCAATACCGTTTTGAAAACTTGATGGATTTTAAACTCTTTACCAAAAGCCATCACTTCTGGAGTAGCCAGGTGTAAGAACTGTGGCACACCTGATAACCGTGTGATTTTGAGCAAACCACCAGCTGTCAACGGATTTGATTTGTCTTTACCAGGAGCCGTTTGCTTCTGGACTAGCCAGCTCTTGATGGAATAGTCAACATCTTGGTGAACTGATTACCAATTATGGATTTTCCACGGCCTTTACCACAAGCCATAATCTTGCGGGCTAGCCAACTCATTCGCTTTATGGGATATGGGGAGTTGAGGAACCATAAAATTTTGGGCAAATTGCAAGCCATAAGCGGATTTGAGATGTCTTTACCAAGAGCCATTTGCTCCTGGACTAGCCAATCCCTTTTTTCGGTTAGACAAGGCGGACTTATTACCACAAAAATTTTGAAGCACCAGTGAAAAATTTTTGAAATTTTTTTGAAATTTTGGCTAAAAACGGGGGTATTATATAGTAAAATGTGATAAAATTTGCTAGAATAGCGAATACCCCCCCACACTTAGCACGAATATTGTCCTCAATATTCAAAGTCCCGGCTATTATGCCGACATTTTGAACGTAAAAGGGCAACATTACAAGCTAAGCGTGGAAAACACCATTTTGTTTTTCACTTCATTTGTAGTCATAGCATGGGGGACTCCCCCACACTTAGGATGAAAACCCTATAAGCATGCTACTGTTTTTGTTTACCGAGTTGCTAGCTTGACTCGACCCCGAATTCATTTGTCCATGGGGAAGCATGATGTGGAAGAAACAATCTCACTCGGACTTTCATTCAAGATGTTTGGACAAACATTTGAAGCACGTGAAAGTTCCACACCGATGAGATAAGTATCCGGCTCAAGATAATGATACATGAAAATGCCGGGGTCAAATATAGTGTCTTCATTCCCGAAGGAGTGAAGAAGAGAGGAAGGTACCTCGAGAACAGGCTCATTAGCCTGAGTTTGGATTTCAAGGGCTAAGCTCAAAAACATCCCGGGAGGGTGGGTGGGAATTTGCAAATCCTCATGATTAAGGATATCTCCTCCCGGGCTATCATACTCTGGAGGAGTCATGATAAGGTGATCAATGATGGGCTGAGAAGATATTTCATCAACGTTTGAATCACTAAGCCCGGTATTGAGATAGGGATTGAGTGATGGATCATCATTCAATAAACTTTCAAGGAACAGAATATCCCCCTCAGAATCAAGATAGTTATCATCAACTTCATACGAAGTTGAACTATCTAGAGCAAGGAATGCTTCGACTTCCTCCATATCATCTTTGAAATCAAAGAGATCATCATCACTTCCCGATGGAAGTGGATTGGAGTGAGTAAGTTCATCGGCGAACTCCTCGAGAAGAAAGTCAACAATAGAGTGGGGAAGGGATGCATCAACATACTCAATGTCTCCATAAGATAAACAATCATCACTAGAATCAGAGACAATCTAAATTTGATCATTTGGATTATTAGGGGGTGAAGGAATATCACACACTTGATCAAAAGTCCCCTGTGACTCTCTCGGGATTGGGACAAGGATCTCAACACTAGACTTTATTAATTCGTCCGATTCCTTATTAGGAACAGTGCTAAGATGCTCATCCCCCATGTTTAGAGAGTGAGTGTGAACTTCGGGTGTGATATCAACAGACTGAGGGAGATGAGAGGAGCTAGCATTCATGGAATTTTCAAGTTCCATTTGTTCAACGGCTAGTAATTTCCCCGTCTCATTATTTTCTCCCTGGTTTTCAATGGGAGGAATCACAACTGATGAATCTGAGTAACCCTTATAAAATTGAAGGATATCAAGGGTGTCCTCATTATCACTATCATTATCACAGTCTAGAAGAGCAGCTTGACAAAATTTGGCACGTGTTATAGCTGCTTGTTCTAAGACAAGTAATTCTTCCACGCTCAATTCGTTTTTAGCCTCTCATTCTTCAGCAAGTAATTCTGCCATAGATTTCTCACGAGAGTCTCGAAACGGTGTAGTAACCAACTCCTCCTTAAGTTCTTTTAAAATATCAAGAGCCTTTAGTAAAAGGTCTTGCTCGGTTTCTTGAGGAGTTGTGTGAATCATATCGTATTGTGGAGGTGGGTCTGAAAACGAAGAGTCATAATTGTTACAAGGAAATGGATTCCTTGTTTGATAATCCGAGCTAGAGTGTGGACCTCCACAGTAATCACAACAGTAAAACTGATGTGGCTGTGGGTGATAAGTGCTAGAGTTATAATCGTTACCAGGAAACTGCTCATAGACAAGCGTGTTTCCCGATTGACAATCATAACTGTAGTGTGAACCACCACAGTACTCACAACAGTAAAACTGCTGAGACTGATGGTGTGGTAACTGATGGAATGAATCAGTCGTGTCATGGTAAGAATAAGGATTCTGGTTATAGACAGACCTGTTTCCCGACTCTACCATGCCACAGCTGGGGCAATTGCCACCATTATAAGGATTACCACACCATTGGCAAACCAGAAAGTGTGGATGAGACATAGAAAGAATCAAATGGTTTGGGAGGGGTAGGGATGAAGAATCAAAGATGTGAGAGGGTAAAGGTGAATATTTTTGGGTTTTTGGAAAGACATTTTATACAAATGAGAAAGAAAATGTTTTTGTGTTCGTTGAAAACTGATTTAAAATGTTTTCGTGAACGGTTTTGTTTTGATAATAAGAAAATATGAACAAAGGATGGATAAATGTACAATGGAACGAATTCCAAGATCACTAATCAGAAAAAACTGTTTAGAAAACGCACACAACCTCCCCGGCAGCGGCGCCAAAAATTGATTGAGCCCAAACGGTCAACCAAAGTCAACCACGGATGTGGTCAAGATGGTCAGACAGCCTAGAGTCAATGCTCCGCGGAAGTATAGTGTTTCCCCGGGTCGTTATGTCCCGACGAGGTGTGGATGGTATTAAAACGGGTTTGTGATCGGGTGAATTTGGATGGAAAAGGGGTTTGTGTGTGATTAAGCTAGGGAATCTACAATGGAATAGCTTAAATAAGCTATATGAATAAGACAGGGAAGTAGGAAAAACCAGAGACGTTTAAAACTTAAAACGCGTACGTTCACGTTTAAATAAAACGTAAACGTACAAAATAAAAAATGAAAACGAAAATCTGAAAACACCCAGGGGGTGAAAATGACTTTTTTACAAACTAAAAGGTAAAAGAAAATTTTTAGAAAAATAAAATAAATTTTAACACTAATTAATTATTTAATATTAATTAAATACTATTTAATACTTATTATTAATATTTAAACAACTTAAATATAATATTATATTAATTAAGCACTAGAAAAATGAAAATAAAATTCCTAAAATTATAAAATAACTAAAAACAAGTTTTAAAAATAAAAATAAGTATTTTTGTCTTTTTGTGAATTTTATATTAATTAATTACTAATCAAATATTAATTACCTAATTAAACTATTTTAAATTAAGAAGAATACTAAATGAACAGTAAAAATTCTAATAAAATTTCTAAAATTATTTTATAACCTATAAAAGCTATAAAAAATATAAAAACTAGGTTTTGCTTAATAAAAACTAATTATGCTATTTTAAAATAATTATTAATTAATAATTAATAAAATTAAGATTAATTCTAATAAATACTAAATAATAAAATAAAAATCTGAGAAAATTATTATAAATACTTTAATATAAGAGGAATTTAAGAAAAATATAAAATAGCTAAGTTCTTAATAAAAATCTAAAAATGCAAAATAAAATTTAAATTAAATTAAATAGAAACTATCACTTAGAATTAAATTGGATTTTCTGGATTTTTATTCTAGAAAACTATTTTATAACTAAAAACAACAAACTTTTGTGAAAAAAAGATTTTTAGAACTTAAAAATAAGCAGATTATGAACTAAAAATCTAAACAGTTGACTTATGTTGACCAAAATGGAAAATAAGCTTAAATGACCAAGAGTGGGACCCACAATGATTAAGACTGGTTCAATGGAGTAAAAGGAACATGAATAAGCCAGAAAAAGCAAAGTGTGACCTCAGAATAAGCAAAAAGGCACAAATAAGCACATTAGAAACCTTGTTCAACTCAGAAAAGGGGACACTTTTGAGGGCCAAATACAGGTGGGACCCACTGAGTCCTAGGTCAATTGGGTGGTCAATCTTTGAAGCCCACCAGGAGGGGGTTTGTGAGGAACCAAATTAGAGGGCTGTGAACCACTGAGGTGGCTGGAAAACCACCACCAAGTGGTGGTGGTGGACTAATGAGCTGCTGATGCAGGGGAGTGATGCCCCCTGCAACTGATTTTAGGGCAAGCTAGAGCCAAGGAAAAAAATCACAAAAATCAAAAGGCCATTGGAACATGAAATTGAGCTGGTAGAGTACAATTATAAACAAGTTTCACTAGTTAACTCTTGACACACAAATCAAAATAAATCTTGCAACTTTTGAGAAAAACTGAGAACCATGCACTTTGACTTTTAGAAATAAACTTGAAAGTTGACTAAAATGGATCTGTGATGAATCTAATGGACTGAGATTGGTGTTATCTGTTGTATCTTAGCTAAATTAAGCTAGAACCTACACTTATGCATCATTATTCATAGGCATGATCTCACAAATTTACACAGTTAACAGCCAAGGAAAGATTAAGCATGATTTTGACTTACTGCTATTAGAAACTTGGATTTGAGACAATACCTGGCCTAAACTAACTTCATGCAATCTACTTATGTTAAATTAACAACAAAGCAATCAATAGTACTGTCCACAGAACACTAATCCAAACACCCCTAATACTTATGACAGTTTTGATATTTGTGAAGGAAATGATGACTTAATGAAATCTCATTGATGCAAACTTATTTATAAGCTAATAAGACAATAAGAAAACTATATGATCAGGAACTAAATCATAACAACAAGTACAAACTAAGATTGGTTAATTAAAACTGCTAGGTGACCAAAAAAGTGAATTGAGACAGAAATTAGAGAGGTATACCTCAAGTCATAATCACAAAGCTCATGAGAGCTTATTAACAAGCTTTTTAACCAGAAACCACAAACAAATCACCCCTCTGCATCACCTTTCTAAAATCCTAACCCCAGTTGACTTTTGATGACTGGTGGACCTTGTGAGCTAAAAACTATATTTGAACTTCACTGAGCTTATTAAAGTTTATCAGTGGCTTATTTGAACAACACTTACCACTAAACAAGTTCTTTCATAACATCACAAAATGAAACTGAATTTCTTAAATAACAATTGTAACTGAGAAATAAAACTTTAAACTGGATTCTGAATTGAACTAGATTGTTGTTACACTAAGAAACTTTTTGGAATACAATTCAAAGCTTGAAAAAAAAAACAAAGGGAACATTAAACTAAACTACTTCTAAATAAAACTACCTACTGCTACTACTACTTTTCTTCTTCCCTTTCTTTTCTTTTTATAAGCCCTGAGGTCTCTCTTGACTTTCCCACCTCCGATGGACCCTTGGATTAGCTTCATTTGATCTCAATCGTTCAAAATGGATTTGGCGGGAAAAGTTCCACATGGCAGTTGGTGGGGTTTGGTGTGGTAATAAATGAGGGGAGGAGGGGGGTTGAATGTAGGTGAATGTATTTATTATAGTTGGTGGAGAAGGTGAGGAGGGGGGCATGAACCTGGTAATTAGGGGGTGTTAATGGTGGGAAAATCTGAGGTTAGGGGTGAGTGGTGAGGGTTGACCGGTCAAATTGACCGTTTGACTTGGGTGGGATTATTATTAAAATTGGGTAGTGGGCTGGGTTGTGTGGGCTTTGGGAGGGTTATTGGATCAGATTTGGTGGTAAGGGTAATGGGGTTGGTTTGGTTTATTAATAACATAAGGTCCATTTGATAATTAGTTAAAATACAAGGACCAAAATGTAATTTTGTGAAAAATGAGGGGCTGTAATTGTAACTTTCCAAAAGTAGTATAAGGACCATTCTTGCCACCTCTTATTAACCCAAGGACCATAATTGATGATTTTCCAATTTTGAAATACCCGGGGACCAAATCCGTCATTTTCCAAAACTGAGGGACTGAAAGTGTAATTTCCTCAAACTTCACACCAAGGACTGAAAATGACTTTTGTAACTTCCCAAGGACCCAAAATGATTTTTCTTTCAAAATTATCCCACCAGGGACCAAATCTGCCAATGTTTGAAACTCCAGGGACCAAAACTGTAAATTTCCAAAACTTTCCAATTTTTCACCAAAGGACTAAATATGACAAGTTATGATTTCAAAATGACCTTTGGTGATAATTTTCTATATTTTGAATATCCAGGGACTAGTTTTGTAATTTTATGAAAGTTGGGGGACTGAAACTGCCAATTTTGCAAACTTTGTACGTTTTTCGTTTGTTTTTACTCGTTTTGCATCTAAAACATATAAAACACAATTGTGAAATATTTTTAGTATTTTGATGCATTTCTGAGTGTTTTTGTATGTTTTGCAGTTCAGATTAGACCAAAAATGATGAGTGTTTGAGCACTCATCAAGCACCCATACTATTATGGCAAATTTCTTGCTACTTGATGTTCCTATTGACAAAGATGTACCATTGGTAGTTGGAAGAAGTTTTATTCACACCTTAGGATCAGTTCATGACACAAGGAAGAAAAGGTTGAAAACTTTTGATGGGTTGGTTCACCACCATTTTGAAACTGCAAAAGTAAGAAGGAACAAAAATGATGAAAGTGATAGTGAGGATGAGGAGGAATTCTCACCAAAAGAGATGAAAATGATAAGCCAATTTTTGGACCTACACATCCTAAGTACTATGATTATGAGGACCCAATGGATAAAGTTTTGGCTGAACAAGAATACCTTAACCCATTTAGGAATGTTTGTGTTTAGAAGAAAGTAACTGCCTTACTTGGATCACTACCATTATCAATCAAACATATTGATTTGACACCAAACTATTCTGGAGGAATCACAAAGGGTGAAGGAGATAGGAAATGGCATGTTGATATTAAGATTGTTGACCCATACGACAATGGGTATGAGAAAGGTTTTGAGACTAAGCACACCAAGAGGAAGCCATCTGGTTCCTACAAGCTGAGTGACATCATGTCACCAGACCATTTCATTGCATGAAACAACAAGAGTAACACAAAATGGAGTTGAAACAATACTCCTTTCTTATTTTTTATTTTCTATGTTATTTTTCATTTTGAATAAAACTGTATCTCAAGCTTATGCTTGATGATTATCCCTCTGATCAGAGATGAATGAATATCTATTGTACATATTTCTATGATTGTTATAGTTTATAATTTTGATTCTCACCACTTTTGGAAGTTCATAGCAGACTGTTAAGAAATTTTCAGAGAAAAACCGCCAATCTTTTAACTAAGATCGCCACACTTTTAACGAGGGAAGGTTTTATAATTTGAACACATATCATTTTCAACATACACGCTAAAAAGAAAAACACACTTTAAACACATATTGATGAGGCGAAAAATGATCCATTTTTAGGGTGTCATTTAAGCCCGGAATTGAATTAATTTGATCAAATATTGCCCTAAATCGTTCCTTTTGTGATTTTAGGTAGTTTTGGAGTGAATTATGGAAAAGGAAGCATTTTGGACGTTTTTGGAGCATAAAAGTGAAGAAAATGGCAAAGTCTTAATTTTCCTTGTTGGGAACAGTACCTGACGGCGTCGCAAGGTTCTACATGACGGCGTCAAGAGTAAAACAAGAGGTGAAGTGGATAAAGTCCATGACGGTCCAAAGAGTTTTACACTAAGGGCATGACGGCGTCACCATAGGCCGTCATGGTCCCATTGCATGTGACAGCCCAGAGTAACTTTGCACATGACGGCGTCAGATCTGGATCTAGGCAATCCGATATTACAATGGGCGGTGAGTTGACGGCGTCAGACATTTCTTCTTGACGCCGTCATGATGGAAAATCTATATATAGTTTTGCAATTTTCACTCATGAAGAGAGGAACATTAGAGGGATAACTTGGAGAAACCCTAGCACGATTTTTACTGTTCTTTCAAGGGTTTTTACCCTTTGAAACCTTTCATGTTCAATTAAGATAAGTATCCTTTCAATTCATTCAATATGTCTATGTGTTGTTTGAATATATCTTACGCTTGTCTTGATTTTAACATGCTAGGCTAGATCTCTTGTGTGTTTGCTTAGATGTAGTGAAACCTAGATGTTGATTATGGGTTGATTGCTTGTTTATAGTTGTTTCGGATGAATGATTTCAATGTTAGGCTTAAGAAAACTGGCAGACTTCCATAGGATAACATGCTTGAACGTCTTAAGAAACATGAACCAATGCGTACTAGGTTTTTATGGTTGTATTTAATGCATGAGCGAATTTTAATGATCCCATGTTAGGAGCTTCTTGCAGGCTCGACATAGGAGTGAAGTAGGAGCTTATAGAGTTGGGGAAGTACGTACGCCACCCCACGAATGGTATTAAGGAATATAACCCATCATCCACGCAATTGTAACAAACTATCAACCTGTAAAAGATATCGAGGGAGTAATGAAATCTAAGTAAACACAATTCTCCCCATTATTGTTCATACCACTAGTTTAATTAGTTTTATTTTCATTTTTGTTATTTAATTTTGATTGCATCTTAGTTATTGGGTTACCTAACTAGCAACTAATTCCGCCCACTCTTCCAAAAACCTGAGATTTTAATTTCTTTTATAAAAATATAAAAATATAAAAAGAATCATCCCTCACCTCTAGACCTAGTTTTTAGGCTTTCTAATCCTAGCGACACTATTCCTGGGTTGAACGATCAATCCCCCGGTACTTGTCACTATACTATACTACAACGATCAAGTACACTGCCTGGTGGGGGTTGTAAGCTTCTCGAGATCCCTCGAGAGGTAAAGCCTGGTGCGATTCCCATGTATCAAGTTTTTGGCGCCGCAGCCCGGGGAATAGTTATTGTCTAGGTTAGGATTTCTTTTTAGTAGGTCTACTTGCTAGATTCCTTTCTAGTAAGATTTTATTTTATTTTTAGGTTCTCTTTAGTCTATCTTATTTCTTCATGTCTTTGTTCGTAACCTTTACCATCCGACATCATGGAAGGTGGTAACATCTTTGAACCCATCAACCCACCACAACAAAACCACCCATAAAACCCACCACTAGCAAACCAACCTCTTAGGCCCCGAACCCTAGGAGAGTATTCCCGTCCTAGACACCAAGGCTATCGAAACACTATTGAGCTCACCCAAGGAGCCAATGTGTCCCCCTTGCGATCCGACACCATCCGGTTGGTGCAAAGCGGATGTGCATTCCATGGACTTCGTTCCGAAGATCCTAACCAACATCTCAAGGATTTCCTTAAAATCGTAGATTCCATAGACCTTGATGTTACAACTAGAGAGTTGACCCGATTACGCCTATTCCAATTCTCTCTACGTGATCAAGCTAGTCAATGGCTTGAACGTTTACCCGCGGGATCCATTACCTCATGGGATGATCTCACCACTCGTTTCCTTGCTCAATTTTTCCCACCGGGAAGAACTACCAAGCTTAGAAATGATATCTTGATGTTCCAACAACATCAAGGTGAAACTCTATATGAAGCATGGACTTGTTTCAAGGACTTACTCCAAAAAGTCCCTCATCATGGCATAGATCTTTGGCTCCAAGTCCAAATCTTCTATGACCATATCGATCTCTCCACAAGGCGAACCATTGACCAATCGGCCGGTGGTAAGCTACGTGATCTAAGTGCGGAAGAATCATGGGAACTCATAGAAGATCTTGCTCTCTATGACAACGAAAGTTGGAATGATCCCCGTGATTTGAACAAAACGGTCAAGGCAATATCTTTGCCTTCGAACAATTCAAGCACTCCCGACCGTAGGATCATGGAACTTGAGGACCAAGTCAAGTTTCTCATGAAATCTTACGAAGCTCCTAAGCCTTCAAGCCAAGTGAACAAAATCACTTCTTCATGCGAATTATGTAGTGGTCCCCATGACACTCGTGATTGCGTGGAACTCCCCGGAACAGCTTTTGCGGACTACGCATCCTCGCGTACCGACGAAGCGGGAGATAAGTGGTACACTTTCAAACCCGAGCCAAACCCTTATGGTGATTCCTATAATCCTTCTTGGAAAAATCACCTGAACCTTAGGTGGAAACAAAACCCAAACAATTCTTCCAATCCGCCTAATCGTTACCAACCAAACGGTCCACCCTCCAACCGTACTTTCAACAACAATCCTTCCAACAACTATGGTAGTACCAATAATCTTGAAGGGTTGATGTCCAAGTTTATGGCATCTCAAGAAGCTCGCATATCTAAGTTTGAAGCCGATTTGAAACAAAAGCAAAGAAAGATGACCAACAAAATTGACACATTGTTGAAAGTTCTCAATGACCGAGAAATAGGAGCACTCCCAAGCGACACGGTCAAGAACCCGAAACTAAATGTTAATTCCATATCAACAGTTTCGTCACCTACTTCTTGTCCGCAATACTACTCGGTTAAATCAATGAGCACGTGTTTCAAGCAAAACCAAATTCTTCAAAAGGACCAATCGAATAAAACACCCAATATCAAACCGGTCAAAAGCATAGTTGAAACACCTCCTACACAAGACCCTGACGATGAATTCAAGGTGCTCCACCTTGAACGCCCCGTCATTGATGTCTTAGCCCGTGCTCCCTACTATAGTGCCCTCCTTGAAAAATAAGAGAAGTTTAAATTGGGTAAAAATAGGACCGCCTTTGTTCAAAACAATTCGCCTAAAAAGCTTGATGATCCGGGTATATTTGTTTTGCCTTGTAAGATAGGAAAATCCGAAGCTTTCGACACACTAACCGATTTAGGATCAAGCCTCAACTTGATTCCCTTATCCCTTTTCACCACTCTTAAGCTAGGAAAGTTAGAGGAAACGGAGGTACTAATTGGTCTAGCGGATGGGAGTATTGCCCACCTGGTTGGGATGATCAAGGATGTAGTTGTTAACGTAGGGAAGTTAACTATTTTAGCGGATTTTCACGCCCTAGATATGGTTAGTGATACCACATGCCCATTGTTAGTCGGAAGAGGATTTTTAGCAACCGCTAGCGCCATGATAGATTGTAAGGAGTCTAAGATAGCGGTAGGTGAGGGCGATACTTGGTCGATATATGATGTTAAGAAGCATAGTTACGATTGTGAGGACGAACCGACACCACATTGGGTAGAGATGATTAGGAGACCATCTAGATATGGACCTTGGATAGAAAGAAACTTTATAGGACCTCAACGCCCATTCTATCTTGAAAAAGAATTCATCGATAAAACACATTCAGTGGAACAACTCATAGCTAGAGATGAAGAGCTAGACCCTTTTGAGGACCCCCTAGTCTTTAGGAAATTGATTGAGTTCTTAGGCGTATATGCCTATTAACATAGAGATGAACAAGTGGAAAAGAGAGGGGGATAAGTGTAAATGGAGGTGGGACAAGCCACCTAAGGAAGGTGACGGATCATGGCATATGAAGATGATTTTATATGATCCGGATGGAGAAAAGTTTGAAAGATCATACCATACCATGAGAACCGATAGGAAGTTGAAACTCAAGTTTGATCCCAAAGATGTCCTCAATGAGGAACTCACCCATATCACGTAATCACCCATGACCTTGAGTCTAGCTACAAGACTCATAAATAAAGAAAAGCACTTCTTGGGAGATAACCCATGCTTTGTGTGATTTTTATTTGTTTGATTATTATTTGTTTCCGTATGCATGCTTTATTTTTATTGTTGGTAGATCATGTTTCAAAAATAAAATGGTGAAATACTTTATTTTGTCGTTTGACTTCATCTTAACTTCATACCAAGGTATTTCGCAAAAGATAAGTGTAAGGGGAAACTCCAAATATGTTTTTAAGAACGATATTGATCATGATTTTCCACAATATTAAATGGACATGTATATTCGTATTTGTTAGAGTCTAATGCTTGTATCGAGTCATAATGATGTTTTGTAGGATTTTCCAGGAAGTAGGACATAAGTTTTTCCAGAAATTTTCCGGAAACTTACCGTAAAGATTTCTGCAAGTCACTTCTGACGGCGTCATGAGTTTACTCTTGATGGCGTCATGTGTAAAATTCTGGAAATTTTGCTAGTTTTGTTTTTCTAACAGAGTCTTAAAGTTTTTGTTAATTCTTTAGTTTTATAAACTCCAGGAAATATGCAAACATTCATTCCACAAGCATTATATCCCTTTAATTCCTAGAAAGCAATTTAAGATATATATGTTATTTTTCTAGGATTTATTAGTATATATAGATTGTCGCCGATTTTACGCGAGGTTGCCTTGCTTGTTTTCTCAGGTTTAACAGGTTATGTATGATAAGAAGATGATTTATATTTCTGGAAGGGAAGCTTTGAATGTTCATTTTCTTGGAGGAAGATCTAACCTTGTTACCACACTATCCACACCGAACGAATTAGGGGAGTATTTGATTTCATTCTTTTACCTGTTTTACTTTTACATTCTTTAATTGAACATTGGGGACAATGTTCATCCTAAGTGTAAGGGGAGGGTAAATGATGATACCTTATAGGATATAATTGCACTTGAGTTTGTTTGTTTGATGGTAGGTGTGTAATAAAACAAAGAGAAATACTTGTTAGTGTAATTTTAGCACCAAATTTAAATTTTTTTACAATATTTAGGAGTGAAACTTTAGCCTTAGCAAGCGTCTCATGGATAGGAGATTGTATGACTAGCACAAAACCGTACTGTTCAGAAAAATTTTCCACCCAAATATGTGAGGTTCGCCTTTAGATTTGATAGGAAAAGCATTTACTATTAGTGCTTATGAGTGTACCGGTAGCATTTAGATTCTAGAACTTGCGTTAGTGATGCATCCCGAGACCTCTAGTGAGACTACATTCATGTAGTAGGATTTAGTACATGATAAGAGGCATTAGGATCACCCTTGTGTTAAACCCGTATCATAATTACTTGACCATTTAAGTCATATTACTTGGCTAGTTAAGTCAATTAATTTTTCCCACACCTTAGCGTTGTACTCATTTTTAGTACACGAAACCCCTAGTACACCCCTCCGAGCCTATCTTTTCGTTTCTAACTTTAAGCATCTTACTTAAAGGAAGAATTTGTTACAACCCACTTAAATGTACACACAAATCGCCTTAGCCTTCCGTGTATGCACTCATCTTTAGTGCATTATTGTTATTTGTTTAAACCCTTAGTTAATTATCTAATTGATTACATGGTTGCTAAGTCGAGTCATATCCTTGTACATATTGTTTTGGGACAATTGGGACTCATGGGTAAAGTACTTATGTTATGGAGTAATGGGGAAGAACATCATATTATTAACCCCCCCCCCCCCCCATATGTGCGTTAATTTTAAAAGTACTCCAAGTGTTTTGATTATCTTGATTCGATTCATTAGATTAGTTTATTATAAAGTATGTAAAAATTCATGTGTAAGGGGAATGTTCATTCCCTATGATGTATTATTTTGGATGGTAGGGTAGAAGTGTATGCAAAAAAAAAAATAAATATATAAAATCGAAAAAATTAAAAAAATATATAGAAAAAGAAAAGAGAATAACATACGGACTACCATCCCGTTTCATTCTATGTTTATTTTATGTTTTTGTTATTTTTCATTTATTAGCTTAAGTCGAGTCTAGTCTTGGCTTAGCAACACCATATTGTACATGTAATTAACCAAGATTATTAACTCGCCACCAGTAAAGATTGCCTATATCCAACAAAACCGTGTTTTCCATATCCCTACACCTAACATTATAACCCTTTAAAAGACCTCTTTGATAGTTTATCCTAGGTGCTTACGCCATGTGGTGGAGGTTTGATCCTTTCCCAAGCCTATGGTAATCTATTTTGCTATGACAGGTAGTGAGAGATGTTTTCCATTTCCATATTGTGATATATACTTTATTACACCCGAGAGATGTGAGTATCTAAACACTATTTGTGAGGTGCTAGTGTATGACCTCCGTGCTTGTCTTTGGTCTTTAGTGGAACAATTATTTGTTGTAATTACTTTTATATTAGTGTTAAATGACCCCTAACTTGTATTTTGATTAGAATAAAAGCGCATTTGCTTGAGGACAAGCAAATCTCAAGTGTAAGGGTATATGATGAGGCGAAAAATGATCCGTTTTTAGGGGGTCATTTAAGCCTGGAATTGAATTTATTTGATCAAATATTGCCCTAAATCGTTCCTTTTGTGATTTTAGGTACTTTTGGAGTGAATTCTGGAAAAGGAAGCATATTGGACGTTTTTGGATCATAAAAGTGAAGAAAATGGCAAAGTCTTAATTTTCCTTGCTGGGAACAGTACCTGATGGCGTCACAAGGTTCTATATAACGGCGTCAAGAGTAAAACAAGAGGTGAAGTGGATAAAGTCCGTAACGGTCCAGAGAGTTTTACACTAAGGGCATGAAGGCGTCACCATAGGCAGTCATGGTCCCATTGCATGTGACAGCCTAGAGTAACTTTACACATGACGACGTCAGATCTGGATCTAGGCAATCATATATTACTATGGGCGTCGAGTTGACGGCGTCAGACATTTCTTCTTGACGCCGTCACGATGGAAAATCTGTATTTAGTTTTGCAATTTTCATTCATGAAGAGAGGAACATTAGAGGGATAACTTGGAGAAACCCTAGCACGATTTTTACTGTTCTTTCAAGGGTTTTTACCCTTTGAAACCTTTCATGTTCAATTAAGATAAGTATCCTTTCAATTCATTCAATATGTCTATGTGTTGTTTGAATATATCTTACGCTTGTCTTGATTTTAACATGCTAGGCTAGGTCTCTTGTGTCTTTGCTTAGATGTAGTGAAACCTAGATATTGATTATGGGTTGATTGCTTGTTTGTAGTTGTTACGGATGAATGATTTCGATGTTAGGCTTAAGAAAACTGGCAGACTTCCATAGGGTAACATGCTTGAACGTATTAAGAAACATGAACCAATGCGTACTAGGTTTTTATGGTTGTATTTAATGCATGAGCGAATTCTAATGATCCCATGTTAGGAGCTTCTTGCAGGCTCGACATAGGAGTGAAGTAGGAGCTTATAGAGTTGGGGAAGTACGTACGCCACCCCACGAGTGGTATTAAGGAATATAACCCGTCATCCACGCAATTGTAACAAACTATCAACCTGTAAAAGATATCTAGGGAGTAATGAAATCTAAGTAAACACAATTCTCCCCATTATTGTTCACACCACTAGTTTAATTAGTTTTATTTTCATTTTTGTTATTTTATTTTGATTGCATCTTAGTTATTGGGTTAGTTGACTAGCAACTAATTCCGCCCACTCTTCCAAAAACCCGAGATTTTAATTGCTTTTATAAAAATATAAAAATACAAAAAGAATCATCCCTCACCTCTAGACCTAGTTTTTAGGCTTTCTAATCCTAGCGACACTATTCCTGAGTTGAACGATCAATCCCCCGGTACTTGTCACTATACTATACTACAACGATCAGGTACACTGCCTGGTGGGGGTTGTAAGCTTCTCGAGATCCCTCGAGAGTAAAGCCTAGTGCGATTCCCATGTATCACATATAGCAACCAAAACTGACGCTTTTTCACTATTCTGAGATCATTTTCCAATCCAAACACTTGATTTCAACAAAATAAGGGTAAGTTTACACTTGTGTTGATCTTTTGAAAATTTTCTTAGGGTTTTTACAGCCAAAAACTTAGGGTTTGCTATGATAATCTGAACTATGGTTGTTTAATGCTTGATTATGTGTTATCTTATATGATTATTAAGTTTACCCCTTGCCTGGTTATAGAATTTTGATCACTATTGATTTAGGGTTATCTTTGACCTAAGACTAGTGACTGCCTATGCTTATAGTACAATGTAGTTACTTAAGACATATGATGATGAGACGAAAAGTGTACCGCTTTTAGGGGGTCATTTAAGCCCAAAGTCGAGATTATTTGATCAAATATTGCCCTAAATCGTTCCTTTTGTCATTTTAGGTACTTTTGAGAGGAAATCTGTAAAAGGAAGCATTTTGGACGTTTTTGGAGCAGAAAAGTGAAGAAAACGATAAAGTCTCAAATTCATGCTGGAAATTGTACCTGACGGCGTCAGGAATTGCGTGTGACACCGTCACCCTTTAACAAAGAGGTGGATAAATCAAGTTACACGTGACGCGCCAGAGAGTTTTTGGAGGATTAACACATGACGGCATCGCCAAGGCCATCAAGAGTACGGCCAAGATGAATTTTACACATGAAGACGTCAGAAGTGGATCTAAGCAATACGATGATAATTATGGCGGCGAGTTGACGGCGTCAGAACTTACTCTTGACGCCGTCAGACTCAATTATCTATATATAGTTTTTGATTTTTCATTCATTGTGTGCAACTTTGAGAGGAGAAAATCCTAGACGAATTTTACTGTATTTTTTAGGGTTTCAAACCCTTGTTTCATCCATGCTTAATTGAAGATAAGTCTTCCAATAATCATTCAATATGTCTATGTGTTGTTTGATTCTATCTTATGCTTGTCTTCTCTTTAACATGCTAGGCTAGGTTTTCTTTGTGTTTGCTTAGATGTAATGAAACTTAGATATTGATTATTGGTTGGTTATTTGTTTATAATTGTTGTGGATGAATGGTTTCGATGTTAGGCTTAAGAAAACTGGCAGACTTCCAATTGGTAACTTGCTTGAATGATGCGTAGGGATTGCACCAGGCTTTACCTCTCGAGGGATCTCGAGAAGCTTACAACCCCCACCAGGCAGTGTACCTGATCGTTGTAGTATAGTATAGTGACAAGTACCGGGGGATTGATCGTTCAGCTAGGAATAGTGTCGTTAGGATTGAAATTGATCTAACTAGGTCTAAAGGTGAAGGATGATTCTTTTTGTGTTTATATATTTTATGAAAAGCAAGTGAAAATCTCGGGTTTTGGAAGAAGGGGCGGAATTAGTTGCTAATCAACTAACCCAAAAGCTACTAATTAAACTAATGTGCAAGAAAACTAAACTAAGGTTCTACAAGATAAGTGAAGCATGTCTACCCATGATATGTTACTCCTTGCTAGCTATCCAATTCTACCTATTGAATTATACACCTTGTTTTAATTGACGGGTTGTATTCCTTAATACCATTCATGGGGTGGCGTACTTAACTCCCCAATCCTATGAGTGCCTACTTCACTCCTATGTCGAGCCGGCTAAGAAGCTCCTAACATGGGATCATTAGAATTTACTCATGCATTAAATACAACCAATAAAACCTAGTACACATCGGTTCATGTTTCCTAAGACGTTCAAGCATGTTACCAATTGGAGATCTGCCAGTTTTCTTAAGCCTAACATTGATGAGACATTCAATCAAAACAAGAATCAATAGGAAACAAGAATTATAAACTAAACCAACTAGATCTATTGAAGTTGTCACGCCTTAATTGATGGAGATAGACACACACATCAACAAGCCCTCATTGATGGAGATAGACACAAACATCAACAAGAAATCAATGAGATCTAATCAATTAAATACAAGTTTCACACAATCCTAAGTAGACACAAGGTGAATTAGCAAATCATCATCAAAGAAGAGAAAACAACAATGATAATGGAAAACATAATTAAGATAGAATCATCAAACCAATACATGATGTTTATGGAGTGATTGAAACCCTCTAAATTGCTGGAAAAACACCTACCTAAACCCAGGAATCGACCTTAGGGTTTAGGGCTTACAAAAAGTGAAGTTATGATGTTATATTTATAGGCATGTTTTCTGTCGACAAGGCTTGACGGCATCAGCTCGTCCTCTTGACGCCGTCATGACCATTTTTTCACCAAATTTTAGATCTTTTCGTCCCGGTCGTTTTCTTTTTTGAATCGCTCAAATCCGAGTTCGTATGCAAAAGTTATGGCCAAAACGGTGTCAGCTACCGCGCACGCAAGTTTTGACCAGTTAACACGTGACGGCCTTGGGTGACGCCTTCACGTTTCTTCTGGGCCGTCACCACTTTTACTCTTGACGCCGTCATGAAAAGCCTCTTGACGTCGTCAGGTACTGTTCCCAGCAAGGAAAATTAAGACTTTGCCGTTTTCTTCACTTTTATGCTCCAAAAACGTCCAAAATGCATTCTTTTCCAGAATTCACTCCCAAAGTACCTAAAATCACAGAAGGAATGATTTAGGGCAATATTTGATCAAATAAATTCGATTCCGGGCTTAAATGACCCCCTAAAAGTGGTTCATTTTTCGCCTCATCATATACCCTTACACTTGAGATTTGCTTGTCCTCAAGCAAATGCGCTTTTATTCTAATCAAAATACAAGTTAGGGGTCATTTAACACTAATATAAAAGTAATTACGACAAATAATCGTTCCACTGAAGACCAAAGACAAGCACGGAGGTCAATACTAGCACCTCACAAATAGTGTTTAGATACTCACATATCTCGGGTGTAATAAAGTACAAATTACAATATGGAAACGGAAAATATTTCTCACTACCTGTCATAGCAAAATAGATTACCATTGGCTTGGGAAATGATCAAACCTCCACCACATGGCGTAAGCACCTAGGATAAACTATCAAAGAGGTCTTTTAAAGGGTTGTAACGTTAGGTGTAGGGATATGAAATACACGGTTTTGTTGGATATAGGCAGTCTTTACTGGTGGCGAGTTAACCATCTTGGTTAATTACATGTACAATATGGTGTTGCTAAGCCAAGACTAGACTCGACTTAAGCTAATAAATCAAAAATAACAAAAACATAAAATGAACATAGAATAAAAAGGGATGGTAGTCCGTATGTTTTTTTTCTCTTTTTTTTTTTTTTTTTTTTTTTTTTTTTTTTTTTTTAGCATACACTCTTACCCTACCATCCAAAATAATACATCATAGGGAATGAACATTCCCTTTACACTTGAATTTTTACATACTTTACAATAAACTAATCTAATGACTCGAATTAAGAAAATCAAAACACTTGGAGTACTTTTAAGATTAACGTACATATGGGGGTAATATATGATGTTCTTCCCCATTACTCCACAAAATAAGTACTTTACCCATGAGTCCCAATCGTCCCAAAACAATATGTACAAGGATATGACTCGACTTAGCAACCATGTAATCAATTAGATAGTTAACTTAGGGTTTAACAAATAACAATAATGCACTAAAGATGAGTGCATACACAGAAGGCTAAGGCGATTTGGTTATACATTTAAGTGGGGTGTAACAAATTCTTCCTTTAAGTAAAATGCTTAAAGTTAGAAACGAAAAGATAGGCTCGGAGGGGTGTACTAGGGGTTTCGTGTACTAAAAATGAGTACAACGCTAAGGGTGTGGGAAAAATTAGTTGACTTAACTAGCCAAGTAATATGACTTAAATGGTCAAGTAATTATAATACGGGTTTAACACAATGGTGATCCTAATGCCTCTTATCATGTAGTAAATCCTACTACACGAATGTAGTCTCACTAGCGGTCTCGGGATGCAGCACTAACGCAAGTTCTAGAATCTAAATGCTACCGGTACACTCATAAGCACTAATAGTAAATGCTTTTCCTGTCAAATCTAAAGGCGAACCTCACAAATTTGGGTGGAAAATTTTTCTGAATGATACGGTTATGTGCTAGTCATACAATCTCCTATCCATGAGACGCTTGCTATGGCTAAAGTTTCACTCCTAAATGTTGTAAAAAATTTTAAATTTGGCGCTAAAATTGCACTAACAAGTATTTCTTATAGTTTTATTACACATCTACCATCAAACAAACAAACTCAAGCGAAAGTGTATCTGTAAGGTATCATCATTTTACCCTCCCCTTACACTTAGGATGAACATTGTCCCCAATGTTCAAGTAAAGAATGTAAAAGTGAAATAAGTAAAACGAATGAAATCAAATACTCCCCTGATTCGCTCGGTATGGATAATAAGGTGGCCAGGTTAGATCTTCCTCCAAGAAAATGAACAATCAAAGCTTCCCTTCCAGAATATAAATCATCTTCTTGTCATACATAACCTGTAAAACCTGAGAAAACAAACACAAAAACCCAAAACATCAATCCGAACAAAGAAAACTCACAACTAGATGTAATTCCAGACTTAGGAATAGAAACAAAACAATTAAAGATATAATGCTTGTGGAATGAATGTTTGCAGATTTCCTGGAGTTTATAAAACTAAAGAATTAACAAAAACTTTAAGACTCCGGTATAAACAAAACTAGCAAAATTTTCAGAATTTTTACACATGACGCCGTCAAGAGTAAACTCATGACGCCGTCAGAAGTGACCTGCAGAAATCTTTACGTTAAGTTTCCGGAAAATTTCTGAAAAAAACTTATGTCCTACTTCCTGGAAAATCCTGCAAAATATCATTATGACTCGATACAAGCATTTGACTCTAACAAGTACTAATACACATGTCCATTTAATATTGTTGTGGTTCATGCTCAATTTCGTTCTTATAACCAAATTTGGATCTCCCTTACGCTTATCTTTTGCAAAATACCTTTATATGCAATTAAGACGAAGTTAAAAACAAAATAAAGCATTTTCACAATTTACTTTGAAACATGAACCACAAACAATAAAAATAAAGCATGCATACGGAAACAAATAAAATCAAACAAACAAACAAACAAACAAACAAACAAATAAATAAAGCTTGGGTTGCCTCCCAATAAGCGCTTGTTTTTGTTCGAGTCACGAGCCTGACTCTACCCTTATTTAACGGAAATAGGGGAGGTTTTCCCTACACTTTGAATTAAGTGCGGGTGGAAGTAGCAATACACACCCTTAGGGTGGAAATATGCCACGTAAGGTGAAGGGGGTGAGTGAATGGCTTCCTTCATCCTAAAACTACCCGGATAATATTGGTTGATGGGTGGGTCGGTTCCTCTTGTGTAAAGATTGAGGTTCCGGTTCATCAACACTAGGAAATTCCCTAGAACTAGGAGTAAGGTTATCACTACAAGTATTCAAACCTATATCCTCAAGTGGTGCCTAGTCCAAGGGTTCTACCTCCATTGTTACTTCTTCCGGGTAAGTCACGG
This sequence comes from Artemisia argyi, assembly GCA_030686995.1. Lineage (NCBI taxonomy): Eukaryota > Viridiplantae > Streptophyta > Magnoliopsida > Asterales > Asteraceae > Artemisia > Artemisia argyi. The sequence continues at coordinate 103,605,578 of CM060700.1, forward strand.
GCGGTGTGTGTGCCTCAAATGATGGTTGAGTATTTTGTGGGCTTATGTTATTTACCTCATCATTCCATGTGTCAAGATCACCTATATCCTTAACATGTGTTTTATTATAATCTAGCCCTAACATTCTCCCAAGTATCTCACGTGCTTCTCTAGGCATCTCAACTTCTATGTCCAAATCATAAGGATCATCCTCAATATTCTTAATGCTATATACAAATTGCCCAAGAGATTCATCATCTGTTTCTTGAGATTCATCATCATCGATCATAAAACCTAGGTCTTTTTGATCAATGTGATCATGCTCGGCTAAATCCTCCTCAATTGTTTTCTTAGGTAGTGATAATAGCAAACCTAGTGCTTCATCCAACTTATGACTTGTTGCAATGGCTCTCTCCATAATTCCTTGGCAAACTAGGTCGCATTTCCTATTGGCCTCACTAAAACTAGATCTTAAACATGGAGGTTGGTCATAAGAATCTATCCTAGGTAAAGGCTCATATGATTCATAGGTGTCTCTAAATGAGGTATTTTGAACTCTTTGGTGTGTTAGCCACTCAACCTTATATTGCAATCTTAGAAGTCTAAGTGAAGTGTCCATTTGAAGCAAATTACATACAAAATCACAAAGAAAAGATAGACTACGAGAAAGCTACAAAGTAAAAAGAAAAAAAAATCTCACTTGATAGGAATCGAATGAGTAGACCTAATAAAAATCAAATTCAACCTAAACAATAACTATTCCTCGGGCTACGACGCCAAAAACTTGATGCGTAGGGATTGCACCAGGCTTTACTTCTCGAGAGATCTCGAGAAGCTTACAACCCCCACCAGGCAGTGTACTTGATCATTGTAGTATAGTATAGTGACAAGTACAGGGGGATTGATCATTCAGCTAGGAATAGTGTCGTTAGGATTGAAATTGATCTAACTAGGTCTAAAGGTGAAGGATGATTCTTTTTGTGTTTTTATATTTTATGAAAAGCAAGTGAAAATCTCGGGTTTTGGAAGAAGGGGCGAAATTAGTTGCTAATCAACTAACCCAAAAGCTACTAATTAAACTAATGTGCAAGAAAACTAAACTAAGGTTCTACAAGATAAGTGAAGCATGTCTACCCATGATATGTTACTCCTTGCTAGCTATCCAATTCTACCTACTGAATTATACACTTTGTTTTAATTGACGGATTGTATTCCTTAATACCATTCATGGGGTGGCGTACTTAACTCCCCAATCCTATGAGTGCCTACTTCACTCCTATGTCGAGCCGGCTAAGAAGCTCCTAACATGGGATCATTAGAATTTACTCATGCATTAAATACAACCAATAAAACCTAGTACACATCGGTTCATGTTTCCTAAGACGTTCAAGCATGTTACCAATTGGAGATCTGCCAGTTTTCTTAAGCCTAACATTGATGAGACATTCAATCAAAACAAGAATCAATAGGTAACAAGAATTATAAACTAAACCAACTAGATCTATTGAAGTTGTCACGCCTTAATTAATGGAGATAGACACACACATCAACAAGCCCTCATTGATGGAGATAGACACAAACATCAACAAGAAATCAATGAGATCTAATCAATTATATACAAGTTTCACACAATCATAAGTAGACACAAGGTGAATTAGCAAATCATCATCAAAGAAGAGCAAACAACAATGATAATGGAAAACATAATTATGATAGAATCATCAAACCAATACATGATGTTTATGGAGTGATTGAAACCCTCTAAGTTGCTGGAAAAACACCTACCTAAACCCAGGAATCGACCTTAGGGTTTAGGGCTTACAAAAAGTGAAGTTATGATGTTATATTTATAGGCATGTTTTCTGTCGGCAAGGCTTGACGGCGTCAGCAAGTCCTCGTGACGCCCTCACGACCATTTTTTCACCAAATTGTAGATCTTTTCGTCCCGATCGTTTTCTTTTTTGAATCGCTCAAATCCGAGTTCGTATGCAAAAGTTATGGCCAAAACGGTGTCCGCTACCGCGCGCGCAAGTTTTGACCAGTTAACACGTGACGGCCTTGGGTGATGCCTTCACGTTTCTTCTGGGCCGTCACCACTTTTACTCTTGACGCTGTCATGAAAAGCCTCTTGACGCCGTCAGGTACTGTTCCCAGCAAGGAAAATTAAGACTTTGCCGTTTTCTTCACTTTTATGCTCCAAAAACGTCCAAAATGCATTCTTTTCCAGAATTCACTCCCAAAGTACCTAAAATCACAAAAGGAACGATTTAGGGCAATATTTGATCAAATAAATTCGATTCCGGGCTTAAATGACCCCCTAAAAGTGGTTCATTTTTCGCCTCATCATTGAACGTCTTAAGAAACGTGATCGGAGGTATACTATGATAAATTGGTTATATTTAATGCATAGGTAACTACTAATGAGGCCATGTTAAGAGCTAGTAGTCGGCTCAACATAGGAAGAGGTATAAGCTTATAGAGATAGGGAAGATCGTACACAGCCCTACGAATGGTATTAAGGAATATAACCCGTCATCCATGCAATTGTAACAAACTAATCAACCGGTAAAAGATAGCTAGGGAGTAGTGAAATCTAAGTAAAAACATTTTCTCTTATTATTGTTTTTGCCACATTTACTTTAAGTTCATTTTATTTTATTTTGTTTGCATTTGTAGTAATTTGGGTTAATTGACTAGCAACTAATTCCGCCCACTCATTCAAAACCCGAGATTTTTACTTGCTTTCTATAAAATATAAAAATAAAAAGAGAATCATCCCTCACCTATAGACCTAGTTTAATTGAGTTTTAAACCCTAGCGAATACTATTCTTTGAGTTGAACGATCCATCCCCCGGTACTTGTCACTATACTATACTACAACGGTCATGTACACTGCCTGGTGTGGATTGCAAGCTTCTCAAGATTCCTTGAGAGGTAAAACATTTTACAAGGTTGCAAAACCATGCATCAAGTTTTTGGCGCCGCAGCTCGGGGAATAGTTATTGTCTAGGTTGAAATTTCTTTTTATTAGGTCTACTTGCTAGAATCCTTTCTAGTAAGATTTTTATTTTTATTTTTTAGGTTTCTTTAGTCTATCTTATTTCTTTGTTTCCTTTGTTCGAAATCATTGCCATCCGCCACCATGGAAGGTGGTAATCTCTTTGATCCCATCAACCCACCACAACAAAACCATCCACAAAATCCACCATAACCAAACCAACCTCCTAAACCTCGAACTTTAGGAGAGTACTCCCGTCCTAGCCACCAAGGCTATCGAAACACCATTGAGCTCACTCAAGGAGCCAATGTGTCTCCCTTGCGATTCGACACCATCCGGTTGGTGCAAAGCGGATGTGCATTCCATGGACTTTGTTCCGAAGATCCTAATCAACATCTCAAGGATTTCCTCAAAATCGTAGATTGCATAGACCTTGATGTTGAAACTCGAGAGACGACCCGATTGCGTCTCTTCCAATTCTCTCTACGTGACCAAGCTAGTCAATGGCTTGAGCGTTTACCCACGGGATCCATCACCTCTTGGAATGATCTTACAACTCGTTTCCTTGCTCAATTTTTCCCACCGGGGAGAACCACTAAGCTTAGAAATGAGATCTTGTTGCTCCAACAACGTCAAGGTGAAACTCTTTATAAAGCATGGACTCGTTTCAAGGACATACTCCAAAAAGTCCCTCATCATGGCATAGATCTTTGGCTCCAAGTCCAAATTTTCTATGACCATATCGATCTCTCCACAAGGTGAAACATTGACCAAGCGGCTGGTGGCAAGCTACGTGATCTAAGTACGGAAGAATCATGGGACCTCATAGAAGATCTGGCTCTCTATGACAACGAAATTTGGAATGATCCCATGATTTAAACAAAACGGTCAAGGCAATATCTTTGCCTTTGAACAATTCAAGCACTCCCGACCGTAGGATCATGGAACTTGAAGAACAAGTCAAGTTTCTTATGAAATTCTACGAAGCTCCTAAGCCTTCAAGCCAAGTGAACAAGATCACTTCTTCATGCGAATTATGTAATGGTCCCCACGACACTCATGATTGCATGGAACTCCCCGAACAAGCTTTTGCGGATTACGCATCCTCGCATACCGACGGAGCGGGAGACAAGTGGTACACTTTCAAACCCGAGCCAAACCCTTAAGGTGATTCATACATCCCCTCTTGGAAAAATCACCAGAACCTTAGGTGGAAACAAAACCAAAACATGCCCCAAAACAATTCTTCCACTCCACCTAATCGTTATCAACCAAACGGTCCACCTCCTAACCGTACTATCAACAACAATCCTTCCAACAACTATGGTAGTACCAATAATCTTGAAGGATTGATGTCCAAATTTATGGCATCTCTAGAAGCCTGCATAGCTAAGTTTGAATCCGAATTCAATCAACAACAAGCGGAGATGACCAATAAAATCGACAACTTGTTGAAAGCCCTCAACAACCAAGTGCTAACTACACCAAAGAAGGACACTAGGGACACTAGTAGCAGAACCCAAATTAAGGACCTCTCATCATCTAAATACGTCCACCTTATCAACGTAGTCACTATTAAGCCAGTCGATAATAATAGGGAAGAAAGTGATATGGATGAGATTAAGGAAGTTGAGGATAAAAAGAAAGAGAAAGTTGAGGAAGTAGAAAATGTAGAGGAATACTTTGATAGGTTACCTACCAAGGAAGAACGGGAATACCATAAGGATCTATTTGATGACTCCGAAACACCATACGTCCTTGGTTCACCAATCATCAAAGCGGGTGATCCCTCTAACATCAACATACCATGCAACATTGGGCATGTGCATGTGTGGAAAGCCTACATCGATCTTAAATCTCCCATAAACATTATGACTAGGACCCATTACAATTGGGTAATGAAGAAGCAACTTGGACATAGGATGATTCCCAACACGGGTTTGATGAGTAACTTTGTGGGAAGAGTGAAAGGATTGCACGTCTTTGTAGTAAACTTCACTTATGTTATCGACTTTGTGATTGTAGACGATATTCGTCCGGTAATAGATGGTTGCCTAAGTCAAGTAGTGTTCGGAAAGCCGTTTGTTGAGACTTCTAAGATGAATTATGACCAATCTCTAGGGATAGTTAGGTTCAAGGATGAGAACAATGAGATAGCTTACCAAATGCCCTATAAGATTGAACAATTTCGTCTTTTATCATACATCGAAAAGGAACACAAGCAAGCGATCTACTATAGGAATGATGAGGATAGACGTAGAGGAGTAGACTATGTTATGAATAGAATATTTGGTTTCTATAAGGAATGCTTGCAACTAGGTACGGAATACAAAACTAAAATCGAAGATGACCTAGGAACCGTGATCAATGACGAGGTCACGTAATAGCCCGTGACCTTGAGTCTAGCTACAAGACTCGTAAATAAAGAAAAGCGCTTCTTGGGAGGCAACCCAAGTTTTATTTTTTTTATTGGTTTTGTTTGTTTGTTTTTATTTGTTTTCGTATGCGTGCTTTATTTTTATTGTTTGTGGATCATGTTTCAAAATAAGTTGTGAAAAAAATGCTTTACCTTGTTGTTTGTCCTAACTTCATAAAAAGGTGTTTCACAAAAGATAAGTGTAAGGGAAATCTAAATTTGTTTCTAAGAACGGAATTGAACATGAACCACAACAATATTAAATGAACATGTATACTAGTATTTGTTTGAGTCAAATGCTTGTATCGAGTCATAATGATGTTTTGCAGTAATTCCAGGAATTAAGGCATGAGTTTTTCCAGAAAATTAACATAAGATTTCTGTCAGAACACTCTGACGGCGTCAGTATTATAACCTGACGGCGTCAGGTGTAAAAATCTGAAAAATTTTGCAAGTTTTGTTTTTCTACCGGAGTCTTAAAATTTTTGTTAATTCTTTAGTTTTATAAACTCCAGGAAATCGGCAAACATTAATTCCACAAGCATTATATCCTTATATATATAGATTTCCGCCGATTTTATGTGAGGGTTGCCTTGATTGTTTTCTCAGGTTTAACAGGTTATATTGGACAAGAAGATGATTTATATTTCTGGAGGGAAGCTTTCAACGTTCATTTTCTTGGAGGAGAATTTAACCATGTTATCCATTTATCCACGCCGAACGAATCAGGGGAGTATTTGTTTCATTCTTTTACCTTCATTACTTTTACATCTTTTTTATTGAACATTAGGGACAATGTTCAGCCTAAGTGTAAGGGGAGGTCAAATGATGATACCTTAGAGAATGCAATTGCACTTGAGTTTGTTTGTTCAATAGTAGTTGTGTAATAAAACTAAGAGAAATACTTGTTAGGGTAATTTTAGCACCAAATTTAAAATTTTTTACAACATTTAGGAGTGAAGATTTAGCCTTAATGAGCGTCTCATGGATAGGAGTTGTATGACTAGCACGAAAAACCGTACCACTCAAAATCTTCCACCCCAAATATGTGCGGTTCACCCCTAGATTTATTAGGAAAGATGCTTATAAGTGTACTGGTAGTAATTAGATTCTAGAACTTGCGTTAGTGATGCATTCTGAGACCGCTAGTGAGACTACATTCGTGTAGTTAGGATTTACTACATGATAAGAGGCATTAGGATAACCCTTATGTTTAAACCCGTATCATAATTACTTGACCAATGAAGTCATAATCACTTGACTAGTAAAGTCAATTAAGTTTTCCCACACCTTTGCGATGTACTCATTTTTAGTACACGATACCCCTAGTACACCCCTCCGAGCCTATCTTTTTCGTTTCTAACTTTAAGCATTTTACTTAAAGGAAGAATTTGTTACAATCCACCCCAAATGTGCAACCAAATCGCCTTAGCCTTCCTTGTATGCACTCATCTTTAGTGCATTATTGTTATTTATTTAAACCCTTAGTTAATTGTCTAATTGATTACATGGTTGCTAAGTCGAGTCATATCTTGTACATATTGTTTTGGGATGATTGCGACTCATGGGTAAAGTACTAGTGTTATGGAGTAATGGGGAAGAACATCATATATTACCCCCATATGTGGGTTAATCTTAAAAAGTACTCCAAGTGTTTTGATTATCTTAATTCGAGCCATTAGAATAGTTAATTGTAAAGTATGTAAAAGTTCAAGTGTAAGGGGAATGCAAATTCCCTATGATGTATTATTTTGGCTAGTAGGGCAAGAGTGTATAAAAAAAAAATCGAAAAATCAAGAAAAAGAAAAAAAAGTAGAAAAAGAAAAAAAAAGAAAAAAACATACGGACTACTATCCCGTTTCCTTTTATGTTTGTTTTATGGTTTTGATTAGTTTTTCATTAGCTTAAGACGAGTCGAGTCTTGGCTTAGCAACGTCACATTGTACATGTAATTGACCAAGATGATTAACTTGCCACCAGTAAAAAAATTGCCTTTATCCAACAAAACCGTGTTTACCATATCCCTACACCTCACGTTATAACCCTTTAAAAGACCTCTTCGATAGTTTATCCTAGGTGCTTACGCCAAGTGGTGGAGGTTTGATCCTTTCCCAAGCCTATGGTAATCTATTTGCTATGACAGGTAGTGAGAGATGTTTTCCATTTCCATATTGTGATATATAATTTATTACACCCGAGAGATGTGAGTATCTAAACACTATTTGTGAGGTGCTAGTGTATAATTTTCGTGCTTGTTTTGGTTGAAGTGGAACGATTATTTGTTGTAATCACTTTTATATTATAGTTAAATGACCCCTAGCTTGTATTTTGATTAGAATAAAAGTGCATTTGCTTGAGGACAAGCAAATCTCAAGTGTAAGGGTATTTGATGAGACAAAAAGTGTACCGCATTTAGGCGGTCATTTAAGCCCAAAGTCGAGATTATTTGATCAAATATTGCCCTAAATCGTTCCTTTTGTCATCTTAGGTACTTTTGAGAGGAAATCTATAAAAGGAAGCATTTTGGACATTTTTGGAGCGAAAAAGTGAAGAAAACGACAAAGTCTCAAATTCATGCAAGAAATTGTACCTGACGGCGTCAGGAATTGCATGTGATCCCGTCACCCTTTGACAAAGAGGTGGATAAATCAAGTTACACGTGACGCGCCAGAGAGTTTTTGGAGGAATAACACATGACGGCGTCACCAAGGCCATCAAGAGTACACATGACGACGTCAGAAATTGATCTAGGCAATACGATGATAATTATGGCGGCGAGTTGACGGCGTCAGAACTTACTCTTGACGCCGTCAAACTCAATTATCTATATATAGTTTTTGATTTTTCATTCATTGTGTGCAACTTTGAGAGGAGAAAACCCTAGACGAATTTTACTGTATTTTTGAGGGTTTCAAACCCTTGTTTCATCCATGCTTAATTGAAGATAAGTTTTTCAATAATCATTCAATATGTCTATGTGTTGTTTGATTCTATCTTATGCTTGCCTTTTCTTTAACATGCTAGGCTAGGTTTTCTTTGTGTTTGCTTAAATGTAATGAAACTGAGATATTGATTATTGGTTGGTTGTTTGTTTATAATTATTGTGGATGAATAATTTCGATGTTAGGCTTAAGAAAACTGGCAGACTTCCAATTGGTAACTTGCTTGAACATCTTTAGAAACATGATCGGAGGTGTACTACGATAAATTGGTTATATTTAATGAATAGGTAACTACTAATGAGGCCATGTTAGGAGCTAGTAGTCGGCTCGACATAGGAAGAGGTAGAAGCTTATAGAGTTAGGGAAGATCGTACACAGCCCTACGAATGGTATTAAGGAATATAACCCGTCATCCATGCAATTGTAACAAACTAATCAACCGGTAAAAGATAGCTAGGTAGTAGTGAAATCTAAGTAAACACATTTTCTCTTATTATTGTTTTCGCCACATTTACTTTAAGCTTATTTAATTTTATTTTGTTTGCATTTTTAGTTATTTGGGTTAGTTGACTAGCAACTGATTCCGCCCACTCTTTCAAAACCTAAGATTTTTACTTGCTTTTTATAAAATATAAAAATAAAAAAGAATCATCCCTCACCTCTAGACCTAGTTTAATTGAGTTTTAACCCTAGCGAACACTATTCTTTGAGTTGAACGATCAATCCCCCGGTACTTGTCACTATACTATACTACAATGGTCAGGTACACTGCCTGGTGGGGATTGCAAGCTTCTCAAGATCCCTTGAGAGGTAAAACCTTTTACAAGGTTGCAAAACCACACATCATATGACATGAGTTTAAGATGGACTAATGCATGATTTAAGAGATTTAAGAGGAATTTTGAAGGGTTGCCTTTGATATATGATAAAATTAATTTATGATGCTTTAACTGGATAATAATTGAACTATTATGCTTGGATAGAAACTTATGATTGCTTATATGATGTAAGGATAGTAAGAGAATGAGACTAAGATGATTATTTAGCTATGAAAAAGGTCTTTGATATAAGAACAGAGCACTGAGTGTGCAGAGCAATAAAACCGCCGGTCTTATGGCCAAGACCGCGGAGTTTTTATAAAAACCGCTGAGTACTTTCGCTATTTTGTCACGTAACCATCGGTTTTATTCCTAAAACTGTCGCTTTTCTTGAAATATTTGAACACAGAATACATGAAACTTGCTTAATTGATTACACATTGAGTGCTCATGTTTTCTCACAACTGATGAAGCGAAAAGTGTACGGCTTTTGAGGGGTCATTTAAGGCCAAAGTCGAGATTATTTGATCAAATGTTGCCCTAAATCGTTCTTTTTTGTCATTTTAGATACTTTTGGAAGGAAATTTAAAAAAGGAAGCATTTTGGACGTTTTTTGAGCGAAAAAGTGAAGAAAACGACAATATCTCAAAATCATGCTGGAAATTGTACATGACGGCGTCACAGGTTGCTAGTGACGGTGTCAAGACTTGACAAAGAGGTGGATAAATCAAATACACGTGACGCGCCAGAGAGTTTTCTAAAGAGTTCATGACGGCGTCACCCTTTAGGGTCGCCAAGGCCGTCACGTATAACACAAAGAGAGACGGCCCAGAGTCCACAAAGAGTTACGACGTCAGAAGTGGATCTAGGCAATACGAGTATTAATTTGGCGGCGAGTTGATGGCGTCAGACTTAACTCTTGACGCCGTCAGGATGTAGAATATATATATATATATATATATATATATATATATATATATATATATATATATATATATATATATATATATATATATATATATATATATATATATATATATATAGTTTTCTAGTTTTCATTCATTGTGTGCAACTTTGAAGGGAGTAAACCCTAGATGAATTTTACTGATATTTTGAGGGTTTCAAATCCTTGGTTCATCCATGCTTAATAGAAGATAAATCTTTCATCAAATCATTCAATATGTCTATGTGTTGTTTGATTATATCTTACGCTTGTCTTCTCTTTAACATGCTATTTTCTGTGTGTTTGCTTAGATGTAATGAAACTTAGATATTGATTATGGGTTGGTTGTTTGTTTATAATTGTTGTGGATGAATGAATTTGATGTTAGGCTTAAGAAAACTGGCAGACTTCCAATTGGTAACTTGCTTGAACGTCTTAAGAAACATGATCGGAGGTGTACTACGATATATTGGTTATATTTAATGCGTAGGTAACTACTAATGAGGCCATGTTAGGAGCTAGTAGTCGGCTCGACATAGGAAGAGGTAGAAGCTTATAGAGTTAGGGAAGATCGTACATGGCCCTACGAATGGTATTAAGGAATATAACCAGTCATCCATGCAATTGTAACAAACTAATCAACCAGTAAAAGATAGCTAGGGAGTAGTGAAATCTAAGTAAACACATTTTCTCTCATTATTGTTTTCGCCATAATTTAGTATAAGTTTAATTTATTTTATTTTGTTTGCATCTTTAGTTATTTGGGTTAGTTGATTAGCAACTAATTCCGCCCACTCCATCCAAAACCGAGATTTTACTTGCTTTCATTTAAAATATAAAAATACAAAAAGAACCATCCCTCATCTCTAGACCTAGTTTTAGTTAGTTTTAACCCTAGCGACCACCATTCTTTGATTTGAGCAATCAATCCCCCGGTACTTGTCACTATACTATACTACAACGGTCAGGTACACTGCCTGGTGAGGATTGCAAGCTTCTCAAGATCCCTTGAGAGGTAAAACCTTTTGCGAGGGTGCAATTCTATGCATCAAGTTTTCGGCGCCGCAGCCCGAGGTATAGTTATTGTCTAGGTTAAAATTTCGCTTTATTAGGTCTACTTGCTAGATTCCTTTCTAGTAAGATTTTTATTTTATTTTTATAGGTTTCTTTAGTCTATCTTTTTCTTTGTTCCTTTGTTTGTAACCTTTGCCATCCGCCATCATGGAAGGTGGTAATCTCTTTGATCCCATCAACCCACCACAACAAAACCATCCACAAAACCCACCACAACCAAACCAACCTCCTAGACCCCGAACTTTAGGAGAGTACTTCAGTCCTAGACACCAAGGCTATCAAAACACCATTGAGCTAACTCAAGGAGCCAATGTGTCTCCCTTGCGATCCGACACCATCCGGTTGGTGCAAAGCGGATGTGCATTCCATGGAATTCGTTCCAAAGATCCAAATCAACATCCGAGGGATTTCCTCAAAATCGTAGATTCAATAGACCTTGATGTTGGAACATGAGAGACGACCCGATTGCGTCTCTTCTAATTCTCTCTACGTGACCAAGCTAGTCAATGGCTTGAGTGTTTACCCGCGAGATCCATCACCTCTTGGGATGATCTCACCACCCGTTTCCTTGCTCAATTTTCCCACCGGGGAGAACTATTAAGCTTAGAAATGACATCTTGATGTTCGAACAACTTCAAAGTGAAACTCTCTATGAATCATGGACTCGTTTCAAGGACTTACTCCAAAAAGTCCCTCATCATGGCATAGATCTTTGGCTCTAAGTCCAAATTTTCTATGACCATATCGATCTCTCCGCAAGGCGAACCATTGACGAATAGGCCGGTGGCAAGATTCGTGATCTTAGTGCGGAAGAATCATGGGAACTCATAGAAGATCTTGCTCTCTATGACAACGAAAGTTCGAATGATCCCCGTGATTTGAACAAAACGGTCAAGGCAATATCTTTGCCTTCAAAAAATTCAAACAATCCCAACCGTAGGATCATGGAACTTGAAGACCAAGTCAAGTTTCTCATGAAATCCTACGAAGCTCCTAAGCCTTCAATCCAAGTGAACAAAATCACTTCTTCATGCGAATTATGTAGTTGTCCCCACGACACTCGTGATTGCATGGAACTCCCTGAACAAGCTTTCGCGGATTATACATCCTCGCGTACCAACGGAGCGTGAGACAAGTGGTACACTTTCAAACCCGAGCAAAACCCTTACGGTGATTCATACAACCCCTCTTGGAAAAATCACCCGAACCTTAGGTGGAAACAAAACCAAAACACACCCCAAAACAATTCTTCCACTCCACCTAATCATTATCAACCAAACGGTCCACCCTCTAACCGTACTTTCAACAACAATCCTTCCAACAACTATGGTATTACCAATAATCTTGAAGGATTGATGTCCAAGTTTATGGCATCTCAAGAAGCCCGCATAGCTAAGTTTGAAGCCGAATTCAATCAACAACAAGCGGTGATGACCAATAAAATCGACAACTTGTTGAAAGCCCTCAACAACCAAGTGCTAACTACACCAAAGAAGGACCCTAGGGACACTAGTAGCAGAATCCAAATTAAGGACCCTTCATCATCTAAACACGTCCACTTTGTCAATGTAGTTACTATTAAACCAGTTGATAATAATAGGGAAGAAAGTGATATGGATGAGATTAAGGAAGTTGTGGAGAAAAAGGAAGAGAAAGTTGAGGAAGTAGAAAATGTAGAGGAATACTTTGATAGGTTACCTACCAAGGAAGAACGGGAATACCATAAGGATCTATTCGATGACCCTGAGACGCCATACGTCCTTGGTTCACCGATCATCAAAGCGGGTGATCCCTCTAACATCAACATACCATGCAACATTGGGCATATGCATGTGTGGAAAGCCTACATCGATCTTAGATCTCCCATAAACATTATGACTAAGACCCATTACAATTGGGTAATGAAGAAGCAACTTGGATATAGGATGATGCCCAACACGAATTGGATGAGTAACTTTGTGGGAAGAGTGAAAGGATTGCACGTTATTGTAAGGAACTTCACTTATGTTACCGATTTTGTGATTGTAGAAGATATTCGTCCGGTAATAAATGGTTGCCTAAGTCAAGTGGTGTTCGGAAAGCCGTTTGTTAAGACCTCTAAGATGAATTATGACCCATCTCTAGGCATAGTTAGATTCAAAGATGAGAACGATGAGATAGCTTACCAAATGCCCTATAAGATTGAACAATTTCGTCTTTTATCAAACATCGAAAAGGAAAACAAGCAAGCGGTCTACTATAGGAATGATGAGGATAGACGTAGAGGAGTAGACTATGTTATGAATAAAATATTTGGTTTTTACAAGGAATGCTTGCAACTAGGTCCGGAATACAAAACTAAAATCGAGGATGACCTAGGAACTGAGACCGATGACGAGGCCACGTAGTAGCCCACACTGGTACAAAAAGTTGTATTGGTCACGCCAAAAATGTGTGACGATATGCATATAGTCACACACGTTTTTTCGTTGTGTGTCACTAAAGGTCCCGTCACCGTAGGTGGCATATGGTGACATTGTTGAATTCGAGACCATTGTCATTGAAAAAGAGTGACCAAAACCCGAATATGTGTGACAAATTATGCACAAGTTTTGTTGGATTAATTAGTATGTGTGACCGTAAACACTTTATAGTCACACAAATGTTTTTTTGAGAGTAACTATTGTTCGTCCTTTGGCCACATAAGTATATAATATATGTGACATTTCAGATGATTTATTCAAGTAAATGTGTATTTTGTGTGACTATTTCCGTCCTATGGCCACATGAATATATAATAAATTTGACGTTTATGATGATTTAGTCACACAATGGGTGTTGTTTTTTTGGAGTTAGTCACATATAATTAAGCAAAAAGTGGCTAAAAGTGTTAATAAGTGTGACCATATGCTGTTTAAAATAAAGAAATGTGTATTTTGTGTGACTATTGTTCATCCAATTGTCACATTAATTTTTAGTTTGTGTAGCCTTTTGTAATATTTAGTCACACAAAGAATGTATGTTTTTGGTATTTAGTCACACACAATTAAGCAAAAAGTGACCAAAAATGTTAATAAGTGTGACCATATGATGTTTAAGGTGAAGAAATGTATATTTTGTGTAACTATTGATCATCCAATTGCCACATGAATTTTTTTTAGTGGCCTTTTGTAATATTTAGTCACACAACGAATTAAGCAAACAGTGACCAAAATAAGTGTGACTATATGCATCTTTTAGTCACATTTAAGAAATCAATATATATCAAAAGAAATTCAAATATATATCAAAACGAGTTCAAATACAATAAAATTGGAATGTATATAACTGAACCACTAATACATATCATATAAGCAGTACTAACTATATGAACCAACATTACTAACTTATAACTAACAGTTGTAACTAATACACTAGCAGTACTAAATGAGATACATCATTTCCATTTGGTTGAGTAGTTCTTGATCCATCAGAACTATTTCCACTCTTTTCTTTTGTCTCAGCCAACTCAATCTCGAGCTGTTGTAGTGTGTGATGAAGCCTCTCCATCTCGACAAACTGACCATTTATCAACACTCATTATAGAAATATAAGCCAAAAGTTGAAAACATACCTGGTTCATATCTATCATTTGCAAGGTTCTTGGTTTTTTCAGAATCATAGAAATTTGATTCTCTTGTTATACGCTCGACCTCCTTAATCTGTCCTATTTTGGCAGCTGCCTCAATGTACTTGAAGTGGATTTCAGGATCCTCTCTACAACAACATGCACAACTCGGTGTGAGAAAAAAATATGACACACGACAGTAACACATTATAAGTAACTCAAAGTACCTAAAGCTCAAATACGATCCCAAGAAGAAGTAAATGCCTTCATAGGATTTTAATTGCTCAAATAGTTGAATGCAAGCATCAACTCCCAGCTACTCGCAATATTCTTTGGCAACCTACACTCAAAAATTTAGCAAACTAAACAAACCCACAATGCTTACCCACTTGTATCTTCACATGAATAAGCTCACCAAATTGACCAAATTAATATTTACCTTGGCACTTGTTGACCCACTAATGAACCACAAAAGTTCCTCCCCAACACCACGCCAAAACACTTTCTGTATTAACAAATAAGAGACATATAAGTCACCAAATTAAAAAGAATGGGAATATATATTCTCGGACATGTGTGTCAAATCACTGGTGATTAAGTCAAAGAGATTACTCTGTCAAAGTTTCTTAAACTATTAATTTAATATATTATTTAGAGATATGCAACATACCTTGGTCGTAAGGAGTGGAAAAGACTTTCGTAGATTGAACTACATCTATTGGCAAAAAAGAAACAAAACAATAATTAGCTTATTAAACAGATAACATAATTAGTCTTTTCATGCGTATAAACTGGTTAAAATTAGTTTAAACACACCTGGCAACAAAATTTTGACAAAGTACCTGTAACACCCCAACCCGATAAAGGTAGGAGTATTACGTTATGGTGACATATCAAAACAACCACAAGCACAAGACTTAAATAATACAATTGAATCTTAAAGGTTACAAAGGAAAATTCTGAAGTACAAGATTTACCAAAGGGAACAACAAAAAGAATACAAAGTCTGAAAATATAATCACTTCTAATCATCTCTAGTCCATAATAGCTATCAAAGTGTAGTATTCTAAGTCCAAAAGTATTCTTCACTCATAACCCGGCTTCCCACTAAAACCTGCCGCAGGAAAAGAAATGCGGCTGAGCTTAAAAAGCCCAGTGAACAGATATAACAAATAAAAGGTAATAAGCAAAGCAAACGAAACGGATCAAATGAATAATCTGAACAATCATAAGTTAACGAATATAGCATCATAAGTAACTGAATTGTAAAGCATAATCAAAAGTAATCATAATCAAACGAATATAAATGATCAGATATATCTACCAGAGTAACTCGATTAGATATAAGAAGCCAATGAACCACGAGCCGATCTACCAGAGACAATCGAATAGGTCTAAAGCACCTACAAAATCCGTCAAATCATAATTTCACAAGGAGGGGCGACCTCACATGTACCAAAAGTGAAAGGGGTACAAGGCACGTACAGCCAGTCACTACCTAATCATAACAAAAAAAGCCTAGGATGCATCCATACACTCCCTGAATCAAACAAAATACATATGCTAGCTCGTGACTAGACACATATATAACTAATTGGCCAGTGTATACATATATATCAAACAAAAGGGAATGCCAGGGATCAATCACACCTCCCCAGAAAATGTCATGCCAGTGGTGCCATCACTGACCCGCCCATGGTACCTCCATGGATAGTTCGCAAGCTCGGGCATGAGAATAGAATCATATCAACAAAGCATATCCATATCAAACGACTCGTATCATAATAAAAAAAAATCTCAACCATGAGATAGTAATCAGGTAACCAACTAAAATGGATAGCAATCGAACCATATCAAAGGATCAACCAAAAGGGAACATAGCAATGGCAAAGGATCATAGTAACATAGATTGAAGGGAATCTCTACTGAATAGAGATAGAATATCTGTACCATAAAAGCAAAGCAAAGCAGAGCAAATCAAAGGGAAAGCAAACGAACAGCGGACTAATCCCTCTTCAAAGGATCTACGTAAATTAATAAGCATGTATTAATGTTAAGCTTGCTTTTAAATCAATTTACTCCATTTTAAGCTTTCTTTCCCGTTTTATTAACTTAGGGTTTTTAACGTACTTAATCACGTAGTAATCAAATTAAATACCATATTAGGTTATGTGAAGATCATAGCTAGTTCATTTAATGATTTAAACACTTACTTGAAGATTCATTATGATTATGTTATACATATTAATGATATAATAGGTTTTAAGTGCATAACTCACCTTTTAAGAAAATTCAGCTTGTATTATCAAAACATGTATCATATTTTAGGATTTTTAAAGTATAGTTATGTATCTCCTGTGGCCTTAGCAAAATTTCCCCAGGTAGATATATATGTTGAATACTTTGTGTAATTTTTATAGAATTTTCCAGGTAGTATAACTATAGACTAAAAATTCATTATCAAAACTAGTTCAGATTTCGGATCTGCAGAAACACCCCAAAAGTTTGCATTTAAGAGATATATTAAGACCTTTCATAAAAATCCACAAATATTCAAGGAAGTCCCACATAACCTAAATATTACCCCTGTAAAAGAATAGCTCCTAAATCCTTACGGTTTGAAAATGAAAAATCAAAAACACCTGCTGAATTCCAGACCTGATTTACTCAGCTTTGACACTTAATCTTATAAAAATCAAAAAGCTTACCTCCCGACCTCTAATCACCATGAAACTTATATTTCCAGAAAGTAGACAAGTAGTACTCATGTTTAGACTCAAGAAATTCAGAAACACAGTTTGGTATCATCAAGATTCAACCTGTTCAATCCGACTCTAATTCTGCACAGCTTACAAGTGGGACAGAAACGATACAACCCTAATCCTTTTTAGCCCTAATTACCTATAATAAATTTACTTAGGGTTTCCAGGTTTTAATTCATAATTAATGTTTCATTAATGATCTTATTAGGGTTTTAACACCATGTATTAGGGCTGGAAAAACAGTTGGGTCAAAACAGAAAACAAATCATAGGTCGACGTAAAGATTAACAAGTTCTTATGTGTAATTACATGTGGTTTATTCTTTATACATACGTATATTAACATATTTTAATGAGGCAAGACAACAAACACATAATTGAAACGAGATTATAGCATGATTCTGATTTAGTTTAGTCATATGGTTAATGAAACGTATGTACCTCATGGCTGTTCAAAGAGGATCGAATGAGAGTTGAACAGCACTTGAAACGAACCCAATCGCGCCACCAAAAGGGCTGCTGCGAATCATGAACACAACTGATCACAAGGGCTGCAACTTTGTCCCTAATCTTTGCAGCTTCAATGAAGTGTTTTAGAGTTTGTTGTGAATCGGTTTGGGAGGAGAAGAGATAAGCCGTATACAATATTTTTGTGCTAGGGTTAGAATTTGTTTCTCTTTTTCTTGAAACGTATTATGTGAGAAAATTAACACCGGTCCTTTTTTTTTTTTTTTTTTTTTTTTTTTTTTTTTTTTTTTTTTTGAGGTTGGGTTCGAATATGGGCCAAGAGGCCTAGGGACAATTTGGGCTTAAGTTACTTGGTATTGGGTTGGTTATGATGGCTTAAACATGTCGCAACAAGAGAAAACAGCCCAAACAAATGTCTACGAAGCGTAAATAATTTCCTCGTATTTTATTTATGTCGCAAAATTATTTTGGAGTCCAAAAATGTTCAAAGACTTCTAATATGATGTTTTGTTATAATTTTATGGGTTCATGGTTAATTCGTTAAATTATATTCACATTTTTAATTATTTGTATCGTTATTTAGAAAAATTTAAAATTATACGTAAAATTTGGATTACAGAATTTAGGGTTTTACAACTCTTCCATTCTAAAAAGAAAATTTCATCCGCGAAATTGTAGTGTAACTAAATGAACACGTATCAAATTATACAGAACATGAAAAATTGGTTTCTCATTACCCTATCTTGTCGATCTAAGATGTTTTCTATTTCACACATAAAAAGGAGCATTTTAGGTGGTGTCAAATTAAATGAACAGGATGTCGCATGCAAAGAATGATAGAGATATCCCCTCGGAATAGATACACGGAAGACGTTATGAACATGCGACAACTAAGGAGGTAGAGTTAGACGATCGGAAACCTCCCCCGAAACGTATAAGAATCACAAATGGTCCAACAATATAGTACTAACCCACAAAACGTTATTCTTCTCAAACAATCAAGCTTCTAATATAACCTTCCCAAGCATTCTCAATGACCGTCCAAATTCGGTTCCACATGACTCAAATCCTTATTCAAACAAATCATAATGTAATGGTCCCACAGACATGAAACGTATAAGTAACAAAACATATGTGTACCCCTCCATGTGAAAACTGGCATACATACAAATAGAAACAATTCAATCGATATCATCAGACGGTAGGAAGCTCTACAACAAAACCTAATGTCGTTATCAAAATACAGAGATCAACAGACATATCTTGAGGATCCAAACATATCAAATTGTACGGCGATAAGGCAGATCAAACGTATGGGTCAAAAGAACCTAAAGTCTTACTAATTGCAGATAGTCGCCAATGGATAACAGAAATCTAAGGCTTCTCTAAGGCACTCCTCAAGATATCTTATGAACACAATAAGTGTACTTTATATGATGTTAGTATTATCACGTTGATCAGGCATTATAATACTAGCCTCACATAACATGCCCTCATGATGGTCATCCTCTATCTTAAGTCGTGAGTCCAAATTCTACAAGCCACCTAACAGTCCAACAACATCCTAGAGTTGGCCCTAATCAAAGATCTATAACGGAAGGATGTCAGAGAAACAAAACTTATAATAAACGTGACGAAACCTAATAAATATCATCAAAATGAAGTATGTTGTCAAAAGCATCAGGTCTACCACAATTCGTCAAAACTCACATAACAAAATAATCATCCGACATACGTAGAATAAACACCGAACGGAATTCTAATAAAGGACATAAGTCATTTGGAGGATCTACTATAAGGTAATGGAAAATTAAGTAGGTTACCAAGCTTAGGTTGGGCATAACTTCCTAACTCTGAATCAAAAGTTCTTATGAGGCTTAACTTAGAGCAGAGGCACGAATCAGAATGATGCGGAACCAATGCTACTTACATAGGTGTCCTAGCCTACCCATTCCTCACCGGTAATAACTTAGGTTCCTGTGGGGAGATCTTAATGCAAATACTCAAAGGTTGTCTTATGAGCGCCTACAGTGGAAACTTAATGGTCCAAACTTCACAGGTCAAGGTTTGATGTACTACAAGTCGTAGCCTGGGCTCTGATACCATAATTGTAACACCCCAACCCGATAAAGGTAGGAGTATTACGTTATGGTGACATATCAAAGCAACCACAAGCACAAGACTTAAATAATACAATTGAATCTTAAAGGTTACAAAGGAAAATTCTGAAGTACAAGATTTACCAAAGGGAACAATGATTGAGCCTGAACCGTCAGATTATTATTGACCAAGGTCAACAAGTCAAAGACAGCCTAGAATCAATACTCCGGTGATAGTGTAGTGTTTTCCCGGGTCGTTAAAGTCCCAACGAGATTGAAATGGTGCTTTTGGAATCGTTTATGAGAAAGTGGCACTGAGGACAGTAACCAGATGATATGGAATTGATTTTGCTACTGTTATTTTGGTGTTGGTACACAGATATATTATTCACAAAAATCAGATACCAGATATATGCACAAATTCACAATTAAGATCACGTAACGGACTGGAAAAGTGGGTTTTTGGTATTTATCAAACTATAGGGGGTGCTTTTGACACTTTTTGAAACTTGAAATTAAAAATGAAAATGAAATTATGAAAATGATTAAAATATTATTTAAATACTATTTAATTAATTAAACTAATTAAAATCTAGATTAAAATCTAATTTAATTTAACTAAAAATTATAACTATTACAAATTAAACTAAAAAGTTGCAAAAATATTTTCTAAACCTAAATTAAAACTTGAAGAAAGTATAAAAAATAAAAATAAATGTTTTTGTCTTTTTGTGAGTTTTTTATAAATTGAAAACTATTTAACTTAATTAAACTAATTAAACTACTTTTAATTAATATTAATACTAAATTAACTTAGAAAATTACAAGAAAATTTATAAAATTACTTAACCGTCACAGGAATCCTACAAAATTATAAAAACTCTAAAAATTATGTTTTAAGATTAAACAACTAATTATTTACCTTTTAATTAACTTAAGTCTATTTTAAACAAATAAAATAAGAAAAATAGAAAATGAACAGTAGAATCTTAAAATATATTTTATAAAAACTTATTATACTATATTAGAACTAGGAAAATATAAAAACTAGATTTAACCTTATAAAAACTAAATAAGCTATTTAATACTTATTATTAATTAATAATAAAGAAAACTAAAATTAAATCTAATTAACACTAGATGACAAAATAAAAATCTGAAAAAATTATCAAAATTACTTTACTATATAAGGTATTTAATAAAAATATAAAAACACTAGAAACTTAATTAAAATTTAAAAATGAAAATTAAAATTAAATTGAATTAAATAGAAACTATCACTTGTTTTAACTTTGATTTTTTTGGATTTTTCTTTTACAGAACTATTTTATAACTTAAAATAACACACTTTTGTGAAAACACTTTCCAAGATAGCTTATAAATAAGCTATAAACACCCCCTTGGCTTACACAGTTGACTTATGTTGACTGTGTGGTCAATTTAGGTCAAATGGCTTTGGGTGGGGTCCACAATAGTTAAAATGGGTGCAAACAAGATTGACAAACTTGAATAAGCCAAGAATAACAAGAAATAAGCACAATTAAGCTGTTTCAAACCAAATAAGCACTTATGCAGTTTCACAAATAACTCAGACTTGGGACAAACTTTGTGGCAATTTATTGTGGGGTCCACTTGGTACCAGGTCAAACAAAAGGTCAATCCACACTCCCTGGTAGGAGGGGGGTTGGAAAAAGCTAATTAGGATGTCTGGGTCTGATGCGTGGGAATCGCACCTTGCTTTACCTCTCGAGGGATCTCGCGAGGCTTACAACCCCCACCAGGCAGTGTACCTGATCGTTGTAGTATAGTATAGTGACAAGTACCGGGGGATTGATCGTTCAGCTTAGGAATAGTGTCGCTAGGATTATAAAACCTAATTAATAGTTCTAGAGGTGAAAGATGATTATTTTTGTATTTTTATAATTTTATGAAAGCAATTAAAATCTCGGGTTTTGAAAGAGTGGGCGGAATTAGTTGCTAATCAACTAACCCAAAAACTACTTTATAACTAATTAAACTAATGAAAATAAAATTAAACTAATATTAACTAAGGTTGTGAGCAGTAATTGGAGAAATTGTGTTTACTTAGACTTCATTACTCCCTAGATATCTTTTACATGTCAATTACTTGTTACACTTGTATGAATGACGGGTTGTATTCCTTAATACCATTCGTGGAGTGGCATACATAACTCCCCAACTCTATGAGCTCTTATCTCCTCCTACACCATGACCCAGCACAACTATAGGGATTGTAAACAGTGGCTCATGCATTAAATACAACCAATAAAGACCTAGTACGCCTCGGTTCATGTTTCTTAAGACGTTCAAGCATGTTACCATTTGGAGATCTGCCAGTTTTCTTAAGCCTAACATATAAAATCATTCATTCAAAACAGGAATAAACAAGTAATCAACACATAATCAACATCTAGGTTTCATTAGATCTAAGCAAACACAAGAGAGATCTAGCCTAGCATAGTAGAATTAAGATAAGAACAAAAGATAAACAACCAACACATAGACATATTGATTGAATTAAGAGTATACTTATCTCAATTACAATGCAAGGTCTCAAGGGTTTGGAACCCTTGAAAAACCTGTAAAAGAGGCACCAAAATCGTCTTTAGGGTTTCACCAAAACTTCTCTCTTAACTTCTCTCTATGAAAAAACTAGAAAACTATATATAGGAAAATCGTCCTGACGGCGTCAAGAGTAAAATCTGACGCCATCAACTCGCCGCCATATACTTCCTCGGACGCCCTAGATCCAATCGTGACGGCCTATGTGACGCCGTCACCACCCACGGTAAATTAATCTTGGTCACTTTGACGCCGTCATCACTCCATCTGACGCCGTCACCAGCTACGGTAAATTATTCTTCATGTCTGACGCCGTCAAGAGAAAACCCTTGACGCCGTCACCTTGTATTTCCAGCTTGGATTTTTGGTACTTTGTCGTTTTCTTCACTTTATGCTTAAAGTTAGAAATGAAAAGATAGGCTCGGAGGGGTGTACTAGGGGTATCGTGTACTAAAAATGAGTACAACGCTAAGGGTGTGGGAAAAATTAGTTGACTTAACTAGCCAAGTAATATGACTTAAATGGTCAAGTAATTATAATACGGGTTTAACACAAGGGTGATCCTAATGCCTCTTATCATGTAGTAAATCCTACTACACGAATGTAGTCTCACTAGCGGTCTCGGGATGCATCACTAACGCAAGTTCTAGAATCTAAATGCTACCGGTACACTCATAAGCACCAATAATAAATGCTTTTCCTATCAAATCTAAAGGCGAACCTCACATTTTTGGGTGGAAAATTTTTCTGAATATACGGTTATGTGCTAGTCATACAACCTCCTATCCATGAGACGCTTGCTATGGCTAAAGTTTCACTCCTAAATGTTGTAAAAAATTTTAAATTTGGCGCTAAAATTACACTAACAAGTATTTCTCATAGTTTTATTACTCATCTACTATCAAACAAAACAAACTCAAGCAAAAGTGCATATGTAAGGTATCATCTTTTTACCCTCCCCTTACACTTAAGATGAACATTGTCCCCAATGTTCAAGTAAAGAATGTAAAAGTTAAAAAGTAAAGAGAATGAAATCAAATACTCCCCTGATTCGCTCGGTATGGATTTTAGGTTGGCCAGGTTAAATCTTCTTCCAAGAAAAAGAACAATCAAAGCTTCCCTTCCAGAATATAAATCATCTTCTTGTCACAAATAACCTGTAAATCCTGACAAAAGTAGACAAGGCAACCTCGCGTAAAATCGGCGGCATCCTATATAAGTTACTAAATCCTAGAAAACAAAATAAGATATAATGCTTGTGGAATGAAGTTTGCAGATTTCCTGGAGATTATAAAACTTAATAATTCACAAAAACCATAAGACTCCGTTAGAAAAACAAAACTGGTAAAATTTCCAGATTTTTGACTCCTGACGCCGTCAAGAGCAATGCCCTGACGCCGTCAGAATGGACCTGCAGAAATCTTTATGTTAAGTTTCCGGAAAATTTCTGGAAAAACTTTGTCCTACTTCCTGGAAAATCCTGCAAAACTTCATTATGACTCAATACAAGCATTTGACTCTAACAAATACGAATATACATGTTCATTAAATATTGTGGATAATCATGATCGGTTTGTTTCTTAAAAACATATTTGGGGTTTCCCCTTACACTTATCTTTTGCAAAAATACTTTTAGGTTGAAGTTAAGACTAGGCTAAACAACATAATAAAGTATTTCACATTTTAATTGAGAAACATGATCAACCAACAATAAAAATAAAACATGCATACGGAAGCAAATAACAATCAAACAATTAAAATCACACAAAACATGGGTTGCCTCCCAAGAAGCGCTTTTCTTTATTTACGAGTCTTGTAGCTAGACTCAAAGTCGTGGGTTACTACGTGATCTCATCATTGGTTCCACTACCTAGGTCATCTTCTAAACCAGTTTTGTATTCCGGACCTAGTTGCAAACATTCTTTGTAGAAACCAAGCATCCTATTTCTAACATACTCTACTCCTCTACGTCTATCCTCATCATTCCTATAATAAGCCGCTTGCTTACGTTCCTTTTCGAAATTAGAGAGAAGGCGGTATTGCTCAATCTTGTAGGGCATTTGATAAGCAACCTCATCATTCTCTTCCTTGAATCTAACTATCCCTAACGTCGGATCATAACTCATCCTAGTGGCCTCAACAAATGGTTTCCCAAATATTATCTGACTTAGGCAAGAATCTATCACCAGACGCGTGTCTTCCACTATCATGAAATCAATTTCATAGGTGAGATTCCCTATAATCACATGTACTCCCTTAACTCTTCCTGCAAAATTACTTATCCAACTTTTACCGGGCATTATCCTAAAATTGAGTTGCTTCTTCATCACCCAATTGTAATAAGTCCTAGACATGATGTTCACGGGGGATCTAGGGTCTATGTAAGCTTTCCATACATGCATGTGCCCGATATTGCATGGGATGTTAATGTTAGAGGGGTCTCCCATTTTGATCAGGGGATCGCCAAAGATATATGTTGTCTCGGGACTATCGAATAAATACTTATGGTATTCCCGTTCTTCCTTGGTTGGCAACTTATCAAAATATTCCTCTATAGGTTCTACCTCCTCTAATTCCTCATCCTTATTAACCTCAACTTCCCTATTCTCATCCTCACTATTGGCTTCTACTCTAACTTCATCTTTGTCACTCTCCTCTATCTCCCTATCTATCGGCTTAATGGTGACAACATTGACAAAGTGGACATGTTTGGATGATGAGGGGTCCTTAGCTTGGATTCCACTATTGGTGTCCCTAGTGTCCTTCCTAGGTGTGGCTAATGTTTGGTTGTTGAGGGCTTTCAACAAGTTGTCGATCTTGTTGGTCATCTCCGTTTGTTGTTGGTTGAATTCGGTTTCAAACCTAGCTATGCGAGCTTCTTGAGATGCCATAAATTTCGACATCAATCCCTCAAGATTGTTGGTACTACCATAGTTGTTAGAAGGATTGTTGTTGAAGGTACGGTTGGATGGTAGACCGTTTGATTGGTAACGATTAGGTGGGTTAGGTGAATTGGGTTGATTTTGTTTCCACCTAAGGTTTGGGTGATTTTTCCATGAGGGGTTATATGAATCACCGTATGTGTTCGGCTCGGGCTTGAAAGTGTACCACTTATCTCCCGCTTCGTCGGTACGCGTGGATGCGTAGTCCGCAAAAGCTGTTCCGAGGAGTTCCATACAATCACGAGTGTCATGGGGACCACTACATAATTCGCATGAAGAAGTGATTTTGTTCACTTGGCTTGAATGCTTCGGAGCTTCGTAAGATTTCATGAGAAACTTGACTTGGTCCTCAAGTTCCATGATCCTACGGTCGGGAGTGCTTGAATTATTCGAAGGCAAAGATATTGCCTTGACCGTTTTGTTCAAATCACGGGGATCATTCCAACTTTCGTTGTCATAGAGAGCAAGATCTTCTATGAGTTCCCATGATTGTTCCGCACTAAGATCACGTAGCTTACCACCGGCCGATTGGTCAATGGTTCGCCTCGTGGGGATATCGATATGGTCATAAAAAATTTGGACTTGGAGCCACAAATCTATGCCATGATGAGGGACTTTTTGGAGTAAGTCCTTGAAACGAGTCCATGCTTCATAAAGAGATTCATTTTGACGTTGTTGGAACATCAAGATGTCATTCCTAAGTTTAGTAGTTCTCCCCGGTGGGAAAAATTGAGCAAGGAAACGAGTGGTGAGATCATCCCATGTGGTGATGGATCCTGCGGGTAAACGCTCAAGCCATTGACTAGCTTGATCCCGTAGAGAGAATTGGAATAGGCGTAAACGGGTAGTCTCTCTAGTTTCAACACCTAGGTCTATGGAATCTACGATTTTGAGGAAGTCCTTAAGGTGTTGGTTTGGATCTTCGGAACGAAGTCCATGGAATGCACATCCGCTTTGCACCAACCGGATGGTGTCGGATCGCAAGGGGGTCACATTGGCTCCGGTGAGCTCAATGGTGTTTCGGTAGCCTTGGTGGCTGGGTCGGGAATACTCTCCTAAGGTTCGGGGCCTAAGGGGTTCTAATGGTGGGTTTTGTTGTGGTGGGATGATGGGTTCAAAGATGTTACCACCTTCCATGATGTCGGATGGTAAAGAGTTACGAACAAAAGCACGAAGAAATAAGATAGACTAAAGAAGACCTAAAAATAAAAATAAAAAAATCTTACTAGAAAGGAATCTAGCAAGTAGACCTAATAAAAAGAAATCCTAACCTAGACAATAACTATTCCCCGGCAGCGGCGCCAAAAACTTGATGCGTGGGAATCGCACCTTGCTTTACCTCTCGAGGGATCTCGCGAGGCTTACAACCCCCACCAGGCAGTGTACCTGATCGTTGTAGTATAGTATAGTGACAAGTACCGGGGGATTGATCGTTCAGCTTAGGAATAGTGTCGCTAGGATTAGAAAACCTAATTAATAGTTCTAGAGGTGAAAGATGATTATTTTTGTATTTTTATAATTTTATGAAAGCAATTAAAATCTCGGGTTTTGAAAGAGTGGGCGGAATTAGTTGCTAATCAACTAACCCAAAAACTACTTTATAACTAATTAAACTAATGAAAATAAAATTAAACTAATATTAACTAAGGTTGTGAGCAGTAATTGGAGAAATTGTGTTTACTTAGACTTCATTACTCCCTAGATATCTTTTACATGTCAATTACTTGTTACACTTGTATGAATGACGGGTTGTATTCCTTAATACCATTCGTGGAGTGGCATACATAACTCCCCAACTCTATGAGCTCTTATCTCCTCCTACACCATGACCCAGCACAACTATAGGGATTGTAAACAGTGGCTCATGCATTAAATACAACCAATAAAGACCTAGTACGCCTCGGTTCATGTTTCTTAAGACGTTCAAGCATGTTACCATTTGGAGATCTGCCAGTTTTCTTAAGCCTAACATATAAAATCATTCATTCAAAACAGGAATAGACAAGTAATCAACACATAATCAACATCTAGGTTTCATTAGATCTAAGCAAACACAAGAGAGATCTAGCCTAGCATAGTAGAATTAAGATAAGAACAAAAGATAAACAACCAACACATAGACATATTGATTGAATTAAGAGTATACTTATCTCAATTACAATGCAAGGTCTCAAGGGTTTGGAACCCTTGAAAAACCTGTAAAAGAGGCACCAAAATCGTCTTTAGGGTTTCACCAAAACTTCTCTCTTAACTTCTCTCTATGAAAAAACTAGAAAACTATATATAGGAAAATCGTCCTGACGGCGTCAAAAGTAAAATCTGACGCCGTCAACTCGCCGCCATATACTTCCTCGGACGCCCTAGATCCAATCGTGACGGCCTATGTGACGCCGTCACCAACCACGGTAAATTAATCTTGGTCACTTTGACGCCGTCATCACTCCATCTGACGCCGTCACCAGCTACGGTAAATTATTCTTCATGTCTGACGCCGTCAAGAGAAAACCCTTGACGCCGTCACCTTGTATTTCTAGCTTGGATTTTTGGTACTTTGTCGTTTTCTTCACTTTATGCTCCAAAAACGTCCAAAATAGCATCTTTTCCAGAATTCACTCTCCAAACACCTAAAATCACAAAAGGAACGATTTAGGGCAATATTTGATCAAATAAATTCGGATTCGGGCTTTAATGACCCCCTAAAAACGGATCATTTTTCGCCTCATCAGGGTCCCACTGAGGTGGTCACAAATCACCACCAAAGTGGTGGTGATGGACTGGGTCGGAATGAGCAGGGCACACCTTTGCCCTGCAAGTGAGTTTGAGGGTCTGTGGGGCCCAGGGTAATTTTGCTAAAAATGAAATGATGGTAAAATCTCAAAGATGAGCTGGTAGGCAACTAAATCTCAAAATTTCACAATCCAAATTAAATCACAAAATTCAGAAATGTTTAAGCAAGTTTTGTGAAAACTGAGAACTAGTTATTTTGACTTTTGACAAGAACTTGGAGATTTGACTTTTATGAATTTCTAGCTTAATCTGATGACTGAATATGAAGAATTAAACTATATTAAGACTAAGTTAACCTAAATCAACTAGCTTATGACTGAATTGAGGTATTATGGATCCTAAATCCACAACAGATGGCAGCTTATGAAGCTCAATTGGTCATTTTGACTTTTTAACTAGTTACCTATGGTTTTTATTGCTTGACAGATCTAATAAAACCTAAATAAACTTACCTAGACTATAAACACCCACAAACTCAGCCTAATGCTCAGTGGAACAACCTGAGCCAAACACTCCTATGATGACTGTTTGGAGTATTTTGAAGCAAATGATCACTAGGCTTTTAAAACTTGATTTCAACAACAATTTATGATTACATAAACTAGTTTAAGTACTGGAAATCAGATTGTAATTATGAAAACTCAAACTAATCACTTAATCTAGTTTTGACAGTTAAATATTGAAAATACAAGTAGCTACTTATTCTAATGAACAAGTTATGATTACTAAGTTACAAACTACTCAAACAATGTTTAAACAACATAAACAAGCACAAATTAACAGATTTAAGCAAGCAAATGAGAACTAACTAAGAACTTAGAATTTTAGTGAAATTTCAAATGAGCAAAGCTTACAAGACCATCCCTAGCATGAACAAGGGATTTTCCTTTGAAGCCTATCTTTAGATAGGCAAACTTCAACTTCAATCCTGCTCCTCAATGATGCTCAAAACCTGAAACAAACTCAAAATGCAAACAGTTGACTTCCATTGACTTTTTATTCTATTTTTGATTTTCTTCAAATGAATCTGGTTTATAGGGTCTCTAAAGCTTTGATAAGCTTATTGGAGCTTATATGATCCTACTCAGTCCATAATTCTTGCTTTAAGATACTATTGAACCAAATGAGAATTTGAAAATTGGAATAAATTGCATAAACTTGAATCAAACTGGAACTGATGATTTTATAACATAAAAAGAGTTGCAATACAATAATTGAACTATTACAATGCTAGAATTTGAAAAGTTTACACTATTTTGCAAAATGATTAAAATTCGACACAACTTAAAAACTAAAAATAAACTACACAATCTTCATCTTGCACTCTTTTCCTTTTATAGCTTCAGATTAGGGTTCCCAGATGCACCCTCATCATTTCCCACCTCTCTCTGATGAAATTGGTCCACTCCTGAGCTGCCACGTGGTTTTGGCGGGAAAAGAGATTTTGCAATTTGCTCTCTGATAACGTGCAGGGGAGGGATTAGCATTAATTGTGGTGTGAAAAGGTAGGTGTAGGGGGTGGTGGCATTAATTGTGGGGGGCTTTGGCTTGTGATTGGAGGAGAAGGGAGGCTGGTTCAAGTGGTGGTGTTGTGGGGGATGTCTGAGAGGGAAGGGGTGAAGGGTTTGACTCGGTTTGACCGAGTGGGATTATTTAAAACGGTTTTATGGGATGGGTGGGCTAAGGTGGTGGACTGGGTAACTTTTGGGCCCAAAATGGATTAAGGTGTTGGATTGGACTTGCAATAGTATGAAGTAGTATTGTTTTTGGTCCGGATTTGGTTTTTTGGATTTACAAGGACCTTTTTTGTAATTATTGCAAATTTTGAGGTTGAGATTTGGCATGTTTTTAATTTTGTTTCCAAGGGTATAATATGCCATATCATGAATAGTACAAGGTCCTTTGGTGATTTTTCAATTTATTTTTCACCAGGGACTGAAACCGTCAAACTTTCAAACTTCAGGGACCATTTGTGTAAATATCACCAAACTTTCCACCAAGGACCAATCCTGTCATAAAAGGTTAGTGCAAGGACAAAATTTGTTTTTTTCAAAGTTTTTCATATCCCAGGGATCATTTTTGACAATTTTCAAAGTTCAGGGACTAAACTTGACATTTTGTGAAACTTTTCACCAAAGGACTATTTATGTAACTTTTTGATTTATAAGGACCTTTGGTGACTTTTTCAAGTTTTTAGAATGACCAGGGACTAGATTTGACAACTTTTGAAAGTTGGGGGACTGAAACTGCCAATTATGCAAACTTTGTGTGTTTTTCATCTATTTTTTGGTATTTTTGCATTTGAGACATGTAAAACACTTTCCTGGGATATTTTCACTATTTTGATTCATTATTGAGTGTTTTTGGATGTTTTGGCAGTTCAGAAATGGTAAAAATGATGAGTATTTACACACTCATCAATCCCCCACACTAAAACATTGCTAGTCCCTAGCAATCTTTTGAGAAAAACTTAATGGATTTGAAACTCTTTACCAAAAGCCATCACTTCTGAAGTAGCCAGGTGTAAGAACTGTGGCACACCTGATAACCATGTGATTTTGAGCAAACCACCAGCTGTCAACGGATTTGATTTGTCTTTACCAAAAGCCGTTTGCTTCTGGACTAGCCAGCATCTTGATGGACTAAGTCAACATCTTGGTGAGCTGATTACCAATTATGGATTTTCCACTGCCTTTACCACAAGCCATAATCTTGTGGGCTAGCCAACTCATTTGTTTATGAGGATACGGGGGAGCTGAGGAACCATGCAATTTTTGGCAAACTGCCAGCCATCAACGGTTTGAGATGTCTTTACCAAGAGCCGTTTGCTCCTGGACTAGCCAATCCCTTTGTCATTTAGACTTTGGCAGACTGATAACCACAAAAATTTTGAAACAAAGTGAAAAATTTTGAAAAATTTAGGCCTAAAAACGGGGGTACTTAGAAAGTTTTGTGATAAAATTCGTAAGAAGTTTCCCCCCCCCCCCCCCACACTAGAACTGAATATTGTCCTCAATATTCAAAGTCCCGGCTATTATGCCGAATCTCTGAACGGGAAAAGCTAATATTCGATGCTAACTGTGGAAATTTTTATTTTTCACTTTATTATATCTGTACATACAATCTTTTTTTTTTTTTTTTTTTTTTTTTTTTTTTTTTTTTTTAAGGAAACTAATTCCAGAGGTTGAAATATGATATATGTAATCACTACTTCCCAGGCTTGTGTTAGGTTTACCACGCTAGCTAATCACTTGTGAATGATTAACTGTAATAAATATGCCCTGACAGCCCGAGAGTTGAATGATAAAGTATATATAATATACATACAAGGATAGATATTTGAACAAAATACAAAATTCATTATTTATTATTATTATTGAATTTTGAAACATATTTACTTTTGAAACGGTGGGGGACGGCCACTCCCCCACACTAGGGTGGTAGAAAGTAGAAAGAAGTCAGAAATACGGGTGAAAACCCATATATGCTGCTAATTTTTGTTCACCGAGTCACTAGCTTGACTCGATCCCCGAATTTATTGGTCCATGGGGAAAGTTTGGAGATCCGGGACAACCATGGGTGGTATGTCCTCTCCAAAATAATGTTTCAATCTATGACCATTCACTTTGAAGTTGGGACCTTCGGGTTGAGATAACTCAACAGTCCCGTATGGGTATACTTTAGCAATAGTGAATGGTCCAGTCCATCGGGTTTTTAATTTCCCCGAGAAGATCTTTAATATTGAGTTGAAAAGAAGGACTCTGTCACCGACGTTGAAAACGCGGTTCTTAATCTTAGAGTCGTGAATCTTCTTTGTCTTTTCTTTGTAGATCAAAGAGTTCTCGTAGGCTTGATCACGAAGTTCATTTAATTCATTGATTTGAACCTTACAATGATCACCCGCTTTATGAAGGTCGTAGTTAGCATGTTTCAAGGCCCAGTAGGCTTTGTGCTCAAGCTCGATCGGTAAATGACACGCCTTCCCGTATACAAGCTTGTATGGAGTACACCCGATGGGTGTTTTGTAAGCTGTACGGAAGGCCCAGAGTGCATCATCTAGTTTATCCGACCAGGAAGCACGGTTTTCACCTACTGTCCTCTCAAGAATCCGTTTTATACCACAGTTGGAAACCTCCACCTGCCCACTTGTTTGTGGGTGATACGCGGTAGAAAGACGATGAGTAACCCCGTACTTAAGCATGACTTTTGCAAATTGATCATTGCAAAAGTGAGTACCGCGATCACTAATGATGGCACGTGGGGTTCCAAAACGAGCAAAGAGGGATTTCAAGAATTTCACAACTACTCGGGCATCATTAGTGGGTAAGGCCTTAGCCTTAACCCATTTTGACAAGTAGTCAACAGCCACGAGTATGTATTTGTTTCCATGAGAAGATGGGAATGGCCCCATAAAGTCAATGCCCCAGACGTCAAAGATTTCACAAACTTGAATAGCATTTTGTGGCATTTCGTTCTTTTGTGAAATATTCCCGTGACGCTGACAAGCATCACAGGCTTTGACTAACTTGTGGGCATCCTTATAGATTGTGGGCCAATAGAAACCGGAATCAAACACCTTTTTGGCGGTGTAGTTAGGACTATGGTGGCCCCCGGTGGGTCCAGCATGGCAAGCCTTGAGAATATCAGTGGCTTCCTGTCCGTATACACATCGCCTGATGACTTGATCGGCACAGATTTTGAAGAGGAAGGGGTCGTCCCAGAAATAATGTTTAACGTCTTTGAAGAATTTTTTCTTTTGTTGGGACGTCAACCCCTTCACTATGAAGTTACCCGCATGGTAATTTGCAAAGTCGGCAAACCATGGGGTAGTAGAGTCACCACGAAAAGCAACCGCATTGAGTGTCTCGAGAGGAAATGTTTCATTTATTTCCTTTTTCTCGGACACATCTTGATGAGGGTTCTCTAATCGTGAGAGATGATCAGCAGCAAGGTTATCGGCTCCTTTTTTATCACGGATAATGATATCAAATTCCTGAAGGAGGAGAACCCAACGGAGAAGCCTCGGCTTTGCATCTTGTTTTGCAAATAGGTATTTCAAAGCCGAGTGATCTGTGTACACTACGCATTTAGTCAAGATTAAATATGACCGGAATTTCTCGAAGGCATACACCACAGCTAGGAGTTCTTTTTCAGTGGTGGTGTAATGACCTTGAGCCTCAGTCATAGTTTTGCTTGCGTAGTGTATGGGCTGAAAGTATTTTGCTTTTCGTTGCCCTAAGACCGCACCTATGGCAAAATCACTAGCATCGCACATAAGCTCAAAAGGTTGGTCCCAATCGGGGGCAACAAGAATCGGTGCCTCGGTAAGCTTTTTCTTTAATGTTTCAAAAGCTTCGATGCACTCAGGAGAGAAGATGAAAGGAGCATCCTTCTCGAGGAGATGGGTCATAGGCCGGGCAATCTTAGAAAAATCTTGGATAAACCTACGGTAGAAGCCGGCATGACCCAAAAAGCTCCTAACACCTTTTACGGTGGTGGGATGAGGTAATTTGGCAATGACATCGATTTTAGCTTTGTCAACCTCAATCCCGTCTTTTGAAATTTTATGGCCGAGGACAATGCCCTCCTTGACCATAAAGTGACTCTTCTCCCAGTTGAGACTTAGATTCGTTTCTTTGCAATGTTTAAGCATCTGTTCCAAGTGGGAGAGGCAAGTCTGAAATGAATCCCCGATGACTGAAAAGTCATCCATGAATACCTCCATAGTTTTCCCGATCATGTCGGAAAAGATAGACATCATGCACCTCTGGAACGTGCCTGGTGCATTACATAAGCCGAAAGGCATACGTCTGTAAGCAAAAGTTCCGTAGGGGCATGTGAAGGTAGTCTTCTCTTGATCCTGGGGATCAATGGGGATTTGGAAGTAACCCGAGAAGCCATCGAGGAAGCAATAGTATTCATTCCCCGCAAGTCTTTCGAGCATTTGGTACATAAAAGGGAGAGGAAAATGGTCTTTACGGGTGGCTTCATTCAACTTTCGATAGTCAATACAAACTCTCCAACCCGTGACCAAACGAGTTGGAATCAACTCGTTATCCTCGTTGGTGACAACGGTAATGCTACCCTTTTTGGGAACACAATGAATTGGGCTAACCCAAGGACTGTCAGATATAGGGTAAATCAATCCCGCATCAAGAAGTTTAAGAACTTCTTGTTTGATAACTTCGTGGATTTTGGGATTTACCCTTCTCTGATGTTGCACAGCTGGCTTAAAGTCATCCTCCATTAAGATTTTATGAGTACAAAAGTTCGGGCTTATGCCCTTAATGTCGGAGAGTTTCCAAGCAATTGCTTGCTTATTTGACTTAAGCACCTTTAGGAGTGCAGCTTTTTCCTCATCTTTTAAGTCTTTGGCAATAATGACGGGTAATTTATTATCACCCTCCAGAAATGCATATTCTAGATGAGGAGGCAAGTCCTTGAGCTCAACCACGAGGAAGTCTTCAGTTATTTCAACATTTTTGACTTCCGCTTTATGAAGTATTTGTGGAGACGGAGAGGGTGAAGGATCGTCATTTAACAATCTTTCAAGGAGAAGAATGTCCCCCTCCGGGTCAAGATAGTTTTCATCAATCCCACTTGGGATTGAGCTATCTTGAGCAAGAAACGCCTCGACCTCTTCCAGAAGGAAGTCACTTCCCTCAAATGGAGTGAGGGAAGGGGAAGGGTCGGAAATGATAGGGTCAGTAGAAAGACTGCCACTGGATGAGAAACCAAGGACCTCTTGAGAATACTCCTCAGACGCAACATCGATGACATCAATTCGGTTAACCGTTTCAGCGTCATAGTTGGAGGAGTATCTTGAAGTCTGATCAAGATTGAATGTAATGGCTTCGCCACCAACACGTAGAGTGATTTCTTCTTCGAATACATCGATTAAAGCACGACCCGTTCTTAAGAATCCCCTCCCAAGAATGAGAGGAACTCGTGGGTCAGCATCGAAATCAACAATCACGAAATCTGCCGGAAAATGGAACTTTCCTACTTTCACGAAGATATCTTCGGCAATGCCGAGAGGACGGGATATAGTACGGTCTGCAAGCTCGAGTGTCATGCAGGTCGGAGTGAGAGTAGGTAGAGAAAGTCTTTTCCAGACTGAGTAAGGCATCAGGTTAATGCTTGCGCCAAGATCGGCCAAGGCAAAGCATTCAACCATCCCAGGGAAAATACATGGAATGAGAAATTTCCCGGGATCTCCAAGCTTTTCGGGAAGCTTTCTCAAGAGCACTGCAGAGCAATGTTCATTGAGTGAAGTTTTTGCCATCTCACAGAGTTTTTCTTTGTTGCTTATCAGATTTTTGATTGTCGAAGCAAACTTAGGCATGAGAAGAAGAGCGTCCGCGAAGCTAATATCGAAGTGTAATTCTTGGAAAATTTGATAAAATTTTTCCATCTGATGATTAGCTCTTTCGCGGTTCTTTTGATCATACACACGTGAAGGATATGGAATTGAAGGCTTAGGATCATTCTTTGGAATTTCATCAGGACTCACAGGAGGATCAAATACAACTTTCGGCTTACGAGCCGGGACCGGGACAACTTGAGGGTGGACGTTGTTGATACCTCCGTTATTAGTAGGAAGTACCGTGTCCGTAGTAACCTCAGGTTCACGTTCCGCTACCTTAGGAGGAGAAGAAGAGGTAGAAGGAATCGAGGGTTCATTGTATGATACCCCACTTCTGGTAGTGATCGCTTTGACATCGCCCCTCGGGTTAGCAATCGTGTTACTCGGTAATGTACCCGGGCCCGAGGGTCGATCATTTAAAGACTTCTAAAGTTCAGAGATCGTCTTGATCAATAACCGATTCATTTCCTCTTGTGCTTTCATGAATTGTTTAATCTCAGCATCTGAGGAAGACGGGGGTGGAACAACGTTTTGATTTTGAACAGGGGGATTTTGAACACGGTTGTTTTGAAAATTCCCTTGATTTGGATTGTTGTTACCCTGAAAAGTGTTTCTCTGATTGAAATTACCCTGATTGTAATTCCCTTGATTCTGGTTTCTTTGAAAATTTCCTTGAAAACCTTGGTTTTGATTGCCATTTTGAAAATTGTTTTGATTAAACTGGCCTTGATTTTGGTTCGGGTTTTGGAAATTTGAGTTTTGACCTTGGTTAAAATTCTGATTCGCGTTACGGTTTTGATTTTGGTTAAAACCGGGAGGTCCGAGAAAATTGTTGGAACGATAGCTTAAGAGATTACGGTCCCCTTGCGTTTGGTAAGAATTACCCCCCGTATTGTAGGAACCGTTAGCAGCATAAACGTTCTCTTGAGAAAATTCAGCAGTAGCTGGACACTCGGAATACAGATGTGGGCCCCCACAAGTTTCACAACTTCGGGCCACGGCTTTCACTTGTTGATTTTGAACCTGATGTTGTATCGTTTGGTTCATTCTTAACACAGCCGTAGAAATATCATCCATCTTTTTGGTAAGAGCAATTATTTCAGGAGATGATGATGAAGGAGTAACTGAGTTACATGACGCCTCCCTCTCCACAGAGGAATCCCAAAAGTTATGGTGGGCAGTCATGTTTTCAATCAAGTCATAGCACTCCTCGGGATGCCTTTTCATAAAGGTCCCACCAGCAGCAGCATTGAGAATATCCCGGTGCCTCAATGTCAGACCATTATAGAAGGTATCTATGATGGTAACTTGTAACATATTGTGGTTAGGGCACCGATCAATAGCTAGCTTATAACGTTCCCAAGCCTCAAAAAGAGACTCATCGGGACGTTGCCGGAAGTTGCTGATATCATTTCGTAACTTGGTAACCATAGAAGGTGGAAAATATTTTGCTAGAAACTTGGTTACCATGTCATCAAAGGTACGAATAGAATTCTTTGGGAGTCGGTCAAACCATGCAGTGACATGATGAGTGAGAGAATAGGGGAAGAGGTACAGCCGGAGGGCATCATCGGTGACACCATGCTGTTTCATGCTTTGGGTGACCGTAAGATATTTGTCAAGATGCTTGTTAGCATCGTCACCCGGTAATCCGTGAAATTGACATGAATTCTGGACTTGTTGGATCATGTGGTACTTGAGGCCAAAGTCCGCAGCCCTAATAGTGAGTGGTGCAATAGGCCCACCCCGCCCTTGCATGGTAGGCTGGCACAGCTCCTCCATCGTTCGGAGATCGGGAGCTGGCACATCCCTGGGAGGGTCAGGGGGTGGTAATAGTGGTGGTGGTGGCCCAGCGGCCATTTCGGTTTCTGTATTAGAATGTAGCTCGGGTACGTCTTTCTGTTTTTTATTCTTTGCTTGAGACCGAGTGCGCATGCACTAAAAACAATTTTTCAACACAAGTTCGAGGCAAAACCACAGTGAACTTAAACCAATAATCACAAGTGAGCAGCTTGTTTGAAAAAGGTACACTACTCACAGGGATACACAGGCAAGTTTTTATCTTAAGTTTGGGAACTTATTATGGGTTTATTATTTAATTTGAAAAACTGCTTTAGGCTTATAGGTGTGTGTGCAGAAAACTTGGGAAATATTTTTGGAACTGATTCATTAACCGAAATCGTCCCTTTAAGATTACTCGCAGGCTGGCGGGAGGAAGTAAATAGGTTTCCTCTTCAGTTCGCAATTTAATGTCAGAACTTACCTTAAACCAACTGTTTCAGGTTGTAATCTTAAAGAACACGAAGTAATTTAACTTCACAGTTTGTTTTTGATTGTTTTTAATTTTTTTGGTGTTTTTCAACACTTCAGGAGAAGCGTTAATGAACGTTTTCTTTGATATGATTATATTTTTCCAAAATCTTTTTACAAATTTGTGAGAAATTTGTACAGGGAGGGTTTTGAAAACCACTTAACTTAAAACGATTTTATAAAACACGCAACAACCTCCCCGGCAGCGGCGCCAAATTTTGATTGAGCCTGAACCGTCAGATTATTATTGACCAAGGTCAACAAGTCAAAGACAGCCTAGAATCAATACTCCGGTGATAGTGTAGTGTTTTCCCGGGTCGTTAAAGTCCCAGCGAGATTGAAATGGTGCTTTTGGAATCGTTTATGAGAAAGTGGCACTGAGGACAGTAACCAGATGATATGGAATTGATTTTGCTACTGTTATTTTGGTGTTGGTACACAGATATATTATTCACAAAAATCAGATACCAGATATATGCACAAATTCACAATTAAGATCACGTAACGGACTGGAAAAGTGGGTTTTTGGTATTTATCAAACTATAGGGGGTGCTTTTGACACTTTTTGAAACTTGAAATTAAAAATGAAAATGATTAAAATATTATTTAAATACTATTTAATTAATTAAACTAATTAAAATCTAATTTAATTTAACTAAAAATTATAACTATTACAAATTAAACTAAAAAGTTGCAAAAATATTTTCTAAACCTAAATTAGAACTTGAAGAAAGTATAAAAAATAAAAATAAATGTTTTTGTCTTTTTGTGAGTTTTTTATAAATTGAAAACTATTTAACTTAATTAAACTAATTAAACTACTTTTAATTAATATTAATACTAAATTAACTTATAAAATTACAAGAAAATTTATAAAATTACTTAACCATCACAGGAATCCTAAAAAATTATAAAAACTCTAAAAATTATGTTTTAAGATTAAACAACTAATTATTTACCTTTTAATTAACTTAAGTCTATTTTAAACAAATAAAATAAGAAAAATAGAAAATGAACAGTAGAATCTCAAAATATATTTTCTAAAAACTTATTATACTATATTAGAACTAGGAAAAATATAAAAACTAGATTTAACCTTATAAAAACTAAATAAGCTATTTAATACTTATTATTAATTAATAATAAAGAAAACTAAAATTAAATCTAATTAACACTAGATGACAAAATAAAAATCTGAAAAAATTATAAAAATTACTTTACTATATAAGGTATTTAATAAAAATATAAAAACACTAGAAACTTAATTAAAATTTAAAAATGAAAATTAAAATTAAATTGAATTAAATAGAAACTATCACTTATTTTAACTTTGATTTTTTTGGATTTTTCTTTTACATAACTATTTTATAACTTAAAATAACACACTTTTGTGAAAACACTTTCCAAGATATCTTATAAATAAGCTATAAACACCCCCTTGGCTTACACAGTTGACTTATGTTGATTGTGTGGTCAATTTAGGTCAAATGGCTTTGGGTGGGGTCCACAATGGTTAAAATGGGTGCAAACAAGATTGACAAACTTGAATAAGCCAAGAATAACAAGAAATAAGCACAATTAAGCTGTTTCAAACCAAATAAGCACTTATGCAGTTTCACAAATAACTCAGACTTGGGACAAACTTTGTAGCAATTTATCGTGGGGTCCACTGGGTACCAGGTCAAACAAAAGGTCAATCCACACTCCCTGGTAGGAGGGGGGTTGGAAAAAGCTAATTAGTATGTCTGGGTCCCACTGAGGTGGTCACAAATCACCACCAAAGTGGTGGTGATGGACTGGGTCTGAATGAGCAGGGCACACCCTTGCCCTGCAAGTGAGTTTGAGGGTCTGTGGGGCCCAGGGTAATTTTGCTAAAAATGAAATGATGGTAAAATCTCAAAGATGAGCTGGTAGGCAACTAAATCTCAAAATTTCACAATCCAAATTAAATCACAAAATTCAGAAATG
Organism: Artemisia argyi; assembly: GCA_030686995.1. NCBI lineage: Eukaryota > Viridiplantae > Streptophyta > Magnoliopsida > Asterales > Asteraceae > Artemisia > Artemisia argyi. The sequence continues at coordinate 103,645,619 of CM060700.1, forward strand.
TTTAAGCAAGTTTTGTGAAAACTGAGAACTAGTTATTTTGACTTTTGACAAGAACTTGGAGATTTGACTTTTATGAATTTCTAGCTTAATCTGATGACTGAATATGAAGAATTAAACTATATTAAGACTAAGTTAACCTAAATCAACTAGCTTATGACTGAATTGAGGTATTATGGATCCTAAATCCACAACAGATGGCAGCTTATGAAGCTCAATTGGTCATTTTGACTTTTTAACTAGTTACCTATGGTTTTTATTGCTTGACAGATCTAATAAAACCTAAATAAACTTACCTAGACTATAAACACCCATAAACTCAGCCTAATGCTCAGTGGAACAACCTGAGCCAAACACTCCTATGATGACTGTTTGGAGTATTTTGAAGCAAATGATCACTAGGCTTTTAAAACTTGATTTCAACAACAATTTATGATTACATAAACTAGTTTAAGTACTGGAAATCAGATTGTAATTATGAAAACTCAAACTAATCACTTAATCTAGTTTTGACAGTTAAATATTGAAAATACAAGTACCTACTTATTCTAATGAACAAGTTATGATTACTAAGTTACAAACTACTCAAACAATGTTTAAACAACATAAACAAGCACAAATTAACAGATTTAAGCAAGCAAATGAGAACTAACTAAGAACTTAGAATTTTAGTGAAATTTCAAATGAGCAAAGCTTACAAGACCATCCCTAGCATGAACAAGGGATTTTCCTTTGAAGCCTATCTTTAGATAGGCAAACTTCAACTTCAATCCTGCTCCTCAATGATACTCAAAACCTGAAACAAACTCAAAATGCAAACAGTTGACTTCCATTGACTTTTTATTCTATTTTTGATTTTCTTCTAATGAATCTGGTTTATAGGGTCTCTAAAGCTTTGATAAGCTTATTGGAGCTTATATGATCCTACTCAGTCCATAATTCTTGCTTTAAGATACCATTGAACCAAATGAGAATTTGAAAATTGGAATAAAATGCATAAACTTGAATCAAACTGGAACTGATGATTTTATAACATAAAAAGAGTTGCAATACAATAATTGAACTATTACAATGCTAGAATTTGAAAAGTTTACACTAATTTGCAAAATGATTAAAATTCGACACAACTTAAAAACTAAAAATAAACTACACAATCTTCATCTTGCACTCTTTTCCTTTTATAGCTTCAGATTAGGGTTCCCAGATGCACCCTCATCATTTCCCACCTCTCTCTGATGAAATTGGTCCACTCCTGAGCTGCCACGTGGTTTTGGCGGGAAAAGAGATTTTGCAATTTGCTCTCTGATAACGTGCAGGGGAGGGATTAGCATTAATTGTGGTGTGAAATGGTAGGTGTAGGGGGTGGTGGCATTAATTGTGGGGGGGGGGGGGCTTTGGCTTGTGATTGGAGGAGAAGGGAGGCTGGTTCAAGTGGTGGTGTTGTGGGGGATGTCTGAGAGGGAAGGGGTGAAGGGTTTGACTCGGTTTGACCGAGTGGGATTATTTAAAACGGTTTTATGGGATGGGTGGGCTAAGGTGGTGGACTGGGTAACTTTTGGGCCCAAAATGGATTAAGGTGTTGGATTGGACTTGGAATAGTATGGAGTAGTATTGTTTTTGGTCCGGATTTGGTTTTCTGGATTTACAAGGACCTTTTTTGTAATTATTGCAAAGTTTGAGGTTGAGATTTGGCATGTTTTTAATTTTGTTTCCAAGGGTATAATATGCCATATCATGAATAGTACAAGGTCCTTTGGTGATTTTTCAATTTATTTTTCACCAGGGACTGAAACCGTCAAACTTTCAAACTTCAGGGACCATTTGTGTAAATATCACCAAACTTTCCACCAAGGACCAATCCTGTCATAAAAGGTTAGTGCAAGGACAAAATTTGTTTTTCTCAAAGTTTTTCATATCCCAGGGATCATTTTTGATAATTTTCAAAGTTCAGGGACTAAACTTGACATTTTGTGAAACTTTTCACCAAAGGACTATTTATGTAACTTTTTGATTTATAAGGACCTTTGGTGACTTTTTCAAGTTTTTAGAATGACCAGGGACTAGATTTGACAACTTTTGAAAGTTGGGGGACTGAAACTGCCAATTATGCAAACTTTGTGTGTTTTTCATCTGTTTTTTGGTATTTTTGCATTTGAGACATGTAAAACACTTTCCTGGGATATTTTCACTATTTTGATTCATTATTGAGTGTTTTTGGATGTTTTGGCAGTTCAGAAATGGTAAAAATGATGAGTATTTACACACTCATCAAACAACAAAAAGAATACAAAGTCTAAAAATATAATCACTTCTAATCATCTCTAGTCCAGAATAGCTATCAGAGTGTAGTCTTCTAAGTCCAAAAGTATTCTTCACTCATAACCCGGCTTCCCACTAAAACCTGCCGCAGGAAAAGAAATGCGGTTGAGCTTAAAAAGCCCAGTGAACAGATATAAAAAATAAAAGGTAATAAGCAAAGCAAACGAAACGGATCAAACAAATAATCTGAACAATCTTAAGTCAATGAATATAGCTGTTAGACGATATGTCGGTCTTAGTAATAGGCCCATATGGCCCATGGGTATTGTATCGTATAGTATATATACATTGTCATTGGCATAATAGAAGGCTTTGATACCATGTAGGATAATACTATGAATCGTATATTGCCTTCTGTTATCCTAATGACAATGTATATATACTATATGATACAATACCCATGGGCCATATGGGCCTATTACTAAGACCGACATATCGTCTAACAATAGCATCATAAGTAATTGAATTGTAAAGCATAATAAAAAGTAATCAGAATCAAACGAATATAAATGATCAGATATATCTACCAGAGTCACTCGATTAGATATAAGAAGCCAAGGAACCACGAGCCGACCTACCAGAGGCAATCAAATAGGTCTAAAGCACCTACAAAATCCGTCAAATCATAATTGCACAAGGAGGGGCGACCTCACATGTACCAAAAGTGAAAGGGGTACAAGCTACGTACAGCCAGTCACTACCTAATCATAACAAACAAATCCTAGGATGCATCCATACACTCCCTGAATCAAACAAAATACATATGCCAGCTCGTGACTAGACACATATATAACTAATTGGCCAGTGTATACATATATATCAAACAAAAGGGAATGCCAAGGATCAATCACACCTCCCCAGAAAGTGTCATGCCAGTGGTGCCATCACTGACACGCCCATGGTACCTCCATGGATAGTTCGCAAGCTCGGGCATGAGAATAGAATCATATCAACAAAGCATATCCATATCAAACGAATCGTATCATAATCAAAAAAAATCTCAACCATGAGATAGTAATCAGGTAACCAACCAAAATGGATAGCAATCGAATCATATCAAAAGATCAACCAAAAGGGAACATAGCAATGGCAAAGGATCATAGTAACATAGATTTAAGGGAATCTCTACTGAATAGAGACAGAATATCTGTACCATAAAAGCAAAGCAAAGCAAATCAAAGGGAAAGCAAACGAACAGCGGACTAATCCCTCTTCAAAGGATCTACGTAAATTAATAAGCATGTATTAATATTAAGCTTGCTTTTAAATCAATTTACTCCATTTTAAGCTTTCTTTCCCTTTTTATTAACTTAGGGTTTTTAACGTACTTAATCATGTAGTAATCAAATTAAATACCATATTAGGTTATGTGAAGATCATAGCTAGTTCATTTAATGATTTAACACTTACTTGAAGATTCATTATGATTATGTTATACATATTAATGATATAATAGGTTTTAAGTGCATAACTCACCTTTTAAGAAAATTCAGCTTGTATTATCAAAACATGTATCATATTTTAGGATTTTTAAAGTATAGTTATGTATCTCCTGGGGCCTTAGAAAAATTTCCCCAGGTCGATATATATGTTGACTACTTTGTTTAATTTTAATAGAATTTTCCAGGTAGTATAACTATAGACTAAAAATTCATTATCAAAACTAGTTCAGATTTCGGATCTGCAGAAACACCCCAAAAGTTTGCATTTAAGAGATATATTAAGACCTCTCAGAAAAATCCACAAAAATTCCAGGAAGACCCATATAACCTAAGTATTATCCCTGTAAAAGGATAGCTCCTAAATCCTTACGGTTTGAAAATAAAAAATCAAAAACACCTACTGAATTCCAGACCCGATTTACTCAGCTTTGACACTTAATCTTATAAAAATCAAAAAGCTTACCTCCCGACCTCTAATCACCATGAAACTTATATTTCCAGAAAGTAGACAAGTAGTAATCATGTTTAGACTCAAGAAATTCAGAAACACACTTTGGTATCATCAAGATTCAACCTGTTCAATCCGACTCTAATTCTGCACAGCGTACAAGTGGGACAGAAACGATACAACCCTAATCCTTTTTAGCCCTAATCACCTATAATAAATTTACTTAGGGTTTCCAGGTTTTAATTCATAATTAATGTGTCATTAATGATCTTATTAGGGTTTTAACATCATGTATTAGGGCTGGAAAAACAGTTGGGTCAAAACTGAAAACAAATCATAGGTCGACATAAAGATTAACAAGTTCTTATGCGTAATTACATGTGGTTTATTCTTTATACATACGTATATTAACATATTTTAATGAGGCAAGACAACAAACACAGAATTGAAACGAGATTATAGCATGATTCTGATTTAGTTTAGTCATATGGTTAGTGAAACGTATGTACCTCATGGCTGTTCAAAGAGGATCGAATGAAAGAAGAATAGCACTTGAAACGAATCCAATCGCACCACCAAAAGGGCTGTTACGAATCATGAACACAACTGATCACAAGGGCTGCAACATTGTCCCTAATCTTTGCAGCTTCAATGGAAGTGTTTTAGAGTTTGTCATGAATCGGTTTGGGAGGAGAAGAGATAAGCCGTATACAATATTTTTGAGCTAGGGTTAGAATTTGTTTCTCTTTTTCTTGAAACGTATTATGTGAGAAAATTAACACCGGTCTTTTTTTTTTTTTTTTTTTTTGATGTTGGGTTCGAATATGGGCCAAGAGGCCTAGGGACAAGTTGGGCTTAAGTTACTTGGTATTGGGTTGGTTATGATGGGTTAAACTTGTTGCAACAAGAGAAAACGGCCCAAACAAATGTCTACGAAGCGTAAATAATTTCCTCGTATTTTATTTATGTCGCAAAATTATTTTGGAGTCCAAAAATGTTCAGAGACTTCTAATATGATGTTTTGTTATAATTTTATAGGTTCATGGTTAATTCGTTAAATTATATTCACATTTTTAATTATTTGTATCATTATTTAGAAAAATTTAAAATTATACGTAAAATTTGGATTACAGAATTTTGGGTTTTACAGTACCAGTTCCAGTGCGGTCATCCTTGCATCAAACTTTGTAGGTTCCAATTTAACATCAGACAATGTGCCATTAACCACAGTGGGAGCTTCATCTGCAGAGTTCTTCACACGAACATACGTAGTGAAACAATGACGTATTCCTCTTTCCAATACAGGAAAGGATGAGTACCATCGCTGAAATTGTGAAACATCGATAGCAGGGATGAAAGTGTCACAATTTATGTCTGTTTCAATTTCAGTAATATGGATAGCATCGCATCCAGGAGCATTGAGAGAATCCCTGCAATAAACTAATAGTCAAGTACATAAACAATATATAGAAGCCTCAACTCAACTATACAACAGTGTTTACAAACCTTAGGATTTGGCCACCACCTATGACAAACACCCTCTTGATAGATAGACAATAGGGAGATTATACTAATAACTCTAAAGCGGAGGGCATACTCCCGCATATAAAAACATTCTCTGCGGTTGCAATGTCAAAACTCCCTGAACGAGTTAGGACAACATTGAGGCGACCGTTCAGGGTTCGATGCTCTATAGGTATGCTTTCCCATGTTTTTCTTCCCATTATAATAGCGTTTTTCTTCGTAGGATCAGTTGTAGTCATAGTGACATCCTTGAAGAATTTGAGGTAGAAGGCAACCTCCAAGGCAGTTTCCCATCCTTACCGATACCCATTGTACGTGTAGCAGCAGCCACAACTTGATAAGTCCTTTGAAGATCAGGCTGTGTAATGGCAGTGCCATTGCATGCGCCAACAAGAGTCTCGGTAGCCATGAATTGTTTACAAGCCTGCAATAGACTTAGCGTAATCAGTGACAATAATAAACAGAGAGCTTCTCTCGGATGGACTACAGGACACTGAAAAATGACTGAAATTATTTACTAATTTATGTGTGGATGTATCCAAACACTCCATATAGAAAATGCTTCTTAATAGGCCATTATCTTAATAAACAAGGTGCACTTCTTTCTTAGTTCTTAAGAGTTAACCAAAAAACACATACAGAGTAGCAAGTAGTCAAGTACTATCTCTGTTTCATAAATACAATCCACCTTACATAAAGTTTGAAACCAGATTCTAAACCAAGTCATATTCAGTCTAAAATGCCCTATACATCTCAACTAATAAAAAACTATATAATATCTCCAACCACCATCTTTAAATATTGCTAAAAAACACACATCATTATCCAAATCAAAAACACTACAAAAGATTTTGACCTGTATTTGGGTTTGGCTAGTGTTGGGGCGATCACCTCGCTAGTTGCATCAGTTAGCTTCCATTTTCACTACTTCTTTTCCTTCATTTGTATTCAAAATAAACATAACATCAAAATTTAACCAATAACAATCAAACCCCTTAAAGTGTATGAAACACAAAGTGTACCATAAGCAACGAGTGTTTATGTGGGAGGTTGCTCCTTCAATTGTGTCAATTTCTCGGCAAACTTCTTATTCATTATTTTCTTCATTTCTTCCTTGAATGTCTCAAGTTTCTCCACATTGTCTCTTGTTTGCTCAAAATCCTTGACCAATATTTTTAGTATATCAACCTAAAAAACATCAAAGTTAAACCAATTACAACTCCTTAATGTTACAGAATATATGATAGTCTGCTGTAGCATTAATATTGAAGCACAATGGTTTATGACTTTGTATACTGATATGAACAAATTTTGTTGTCAACTATATAGTATAGTATACTTATATTGACATGTAGCTGTTTAAAGTTAAAATAAAGAACATGTTTTGGCATATGTCAATACATGTTAGACTATTGTTACAAGCTGTTGTACTTGATCAATAACTTTACTTTGAGCATCCGACACCCCGAATTGCAACCCGTGTTACTCAAAATGATCATGTTTTAACCCATTTTATATCATTTTAAAACATTAAGTAATAAGCAGAAATCATTTTGTAACCTTACAATCCATTAACACAAAACAAAATCTCATACTATCATTATCAACCATTATTATACTAGTATACACAATGTGTTCATTTTTAACTTGATTAAATATGTTATTAGTCAAAGGTAGCTATATTATACCTGCTCAAATCTCATGGGTGGATGTAAGGTAGTTGTATTACGAGTGAAAGGTGTTCCCATCTACACAAATACGAGATCAGACTCATCGTATGCCCCATATGTATTCACTCGGATAAGCGAAGTGAGTTGGTTTCAGAGTTCCTCAATATGTGGGTGTGATTCAACATACTCTCCCAGACTCTAAGCCATACCCGCTTGATATTTTTCCTGTTAAAACCAGTCCAGAAATAACATTAATTTTTTTATCAATATTTAACAGTGAACTACTAAAAATGGCTAGTCGTAAAGGGTTATGCATACCTCCAATATGTTCACATGACTTATCATTAACCCGTTTCGGCTCAACCACCTTAACCCCGCTTAAGCCTGAACAACCAGCCCCATTTGACTCACCTACCTCATTTGGCTCACCTGCCTAGTTGACCCGGCTGACCCGTTTTCCTCGGCAGACCCATCTAACCTTCTTGACCTGCTCACAATTGTTTGAGTGTAAGGTCATATTTTACACAGCCAAAAACCAATAAAAAAACACGATAACCTAACTCAATAACACCCATAACTATATTAAATTTGGATTAAACAAAGAGGCTAGTAATATTCAGTCGTTAAGGTCAAATTTATATTAATCCTATACAACAATACCTTTAAATGGGAGCTAAAAACTTCAAAACTCAGCCATTCAATAAATTATACATGGTCAAAATCAGCACATATAGTATACTCATATAAACCCCAAATAAATATACCTTAAAATCAAAAAATTAGCTCAGAATATCAAATCATAATCTCAATACAGTTGTTGTTGTTGATGGTCTCTTGAAGCCATCTGATTAATAATAATGATGATAATTACGAGTATTATTCAAAAGAAACCAGGAGAGAATATTGGAGATTGAAGGTGTGTTTTTTATTAGAAGAATGATAAGAGAATGGCTGATTTTTTTATGTTAGGGTTTTTTTCAATTGAAACTCAAAAGAGGGAAAAGTGAAAAGTATCTCCCGCTAAGGAATCTCAAAATTTTTGGGGAGAACATTTTATGAAGATGATGTGAGATTTGAGAAAACCAATAAAGATGGTGGAGGGGCAATTTGATTTTGGGGAAAAATTTAGGCGGGGCTTGTGAAAAGTTTAGAAGAGGGAAATTTTATTTTGGGAAAAACTAAGTGTGGTACATATATATGATTTATTCACTTTTAAATAATGTGTGACAAACTTGACTATATGATTTAGTCACTTTTAAATAATGTGTGACAAACATGAGTATATAATTTAGCCACATACACAATTACTTCATGTGACCATATATGGATTTTGGTCACACTGTTCAATTGTGTGACATATATTTGTCACATACGTATATATGTAATGTGACTAATGTGTTGGGAATTATATTAACAGTTACCACGGCTAGTAAGGATATTACAACTGCTGAAGAATGCACTAGCAGTGGAAACACATTACCACTGCTAGTACATATTATTACCACTGCTGTTAGAATAATTGTTAGGAAACGTGTAAAGATAAATATAGAATAGATCTTGTGTATATCTTATTCTATTAGAGTTATTCTTATCTTGTAGAAGAGGACTCCTTGTGCTATAAAAGGAGGTCCTAGGTTAAAGTTAGAGATACGTTTTTCTTAGAGCTTCAAGGTGTAACCCTAGTAATACAAAGACCACTCGTATTATTATTATTAATAATATTGGAGCTAACAGTTTGATACATACATTATTCTCATTCATATACAACTGTTTCATTCACAATCAAACTTCTAAGTATTGCTAAGTAGATTCGCATACTTAGTGATATAACTCAAAGTATCAATCTAACACAGATCAAGGTGTTTAGATCCATCAAGTGGTATCAGAGCCAGGCTTTGATACTTTGATTTAGAAGACCCCAAGTTCACTCAGAAGAATCAATGGAGACAGAAACTAGTCAATCAAACATTGCTGCTAAGCTTCCCAAGCTTAAGTTGAATGACTATGAGATGTGGAGGCTAATGATCGAACAATTCTTTATGGTGCAAGACTATGAACTCTGGAAGATCATTATGTTTGGTAATTCCTTCAAATCTGGAACTACCTCAGAAACTATTAATGGCAAGGAAGTAGTAAAAGTTAACACTGGACCTGTCACAAATGATGAAAGACTTCAGATGAAGAATGATCTGAAGGCAAGAGGTTTGCTGCTGATGACCCTTCCCAGAGATCACGTTCTAGCATTCAGCAAGTACAAGACTGCACAGACTCTGTTTGAGCAGATCTATAATGTTTTTGGTGGTAATGATTCCACCAAGAAGACTCAGAAGACCCTGCTGAAATAGACTTATGAAAACTTTGGTTCAACAAGTAATGAATCTAGTGATAGCATCTTCAGAAGGCTACAAAAGATTGTTACTCAACTCACTGTTTTTGGAATTGAGGTGGAAAGGGAAGACCTCAATCTAAAGTTCTTAAGAAGTTTACCCTCTGAGTTTGGAACAAATGTTGCAGTGTGGGAAGACAAGCCAGATTTGGAGACTATGAAGCTTAATGATTTGTACAATAACTTTAAGGTTATTGAACAGAGATTGAAGAAAGCTGGCAAACTAAGTACAAGATCAGGAAGTGTAGCACTCATATCATCATCTGTTGATGATAGTTCAGATGGAGAAAGTGATAGTGATAAAGATGATGCTAACATTATTGTTTCCACTGGCAGTGGATGTAAAACACTAAAATTCGAAAACCTAATTTACGTATAATTTTGAATTTTCACCTAAACTTTGTAATAACTTCATTTAAACCCTACACTATATATTATGATATAATTAAAAAAAAAAGACAAACCTAAGTCTAAGCTAAAACAACTATGGTACAAGATTAACACTTTTTTAATATCTAATACACAGTACACGCTTATAAAATAATTGTAGCATCCTATTGTATCTTTATGCAGCCATAAAATTCGGCCATCCTTAACTCATCATAATCGAAAAAATTAACACCAATTAAACTCTTTTATTACCTTTTATTTCCTTCCTAATTTAGCCACACACCCTATTAATTTTGCATGCATATCCGGCCTCCTTGCAATTGAGAAGATTCTATTAGATCCAATATAACAATAATCAAAATTGTCATTCTCTCTTTTGTGACTAAGTCCACACGTTTTTCACTTTGAAGGAAATACAATCTCATAAAAATATACGTTTATATCTCTCCCATAACCACTCCTCTATCTCGTTTTTTTATTTAAAACATACACTCACCTCTTCCCTCATTTCTTCATTCGATCAGTTAGAAACAAAACAAGATCACACATCAAAAACAAAAACAACGTCAAGAGCAGAAGTCGACAAGAAGATGAAGAGAGGGTTCGTTTGTGGTAAACGTTCGTTAGAAGGGTAATCGTTTGGTTTTGTAGCAGGAGGCTGGATCGTGATTGGATCTTTGGGGTTCGACCTTACTTTATTCGATCAATGGTACTCGTGTTCTCAGCTTCAAAGGTACTTGTTGTGCTCGAAGTTCGGGTCGGCATTAGATGGAGTTTGGTTCGCTAACAGTATGAGTTATGGGTTCAATCATGGTTGGTTGAGTTGTGTGTTCGTGTGATGGTCTTACTCGTGTTTGTGGTCGAGTTCTTGGCTTCGGCTTCGAGCTATATTCTTTTGGAGCTAAGGTAATCCTCGAACTGCATATGAATACATATACGTATATCACACATCAGGTGATGATAGTTATAATACTTTTTTTAAAAGTTGATATAAATAACCATGGATCCACATATATACTATGCAAACATACATATATAACAGGTTTACAGACTTTAAAAAAATATTATACTAATGTTGCATGAAGTCACATTGCTCCTAAAATATTGTTATGCATGAAATTGGTTATGAACATGCATGGGAATACATACAATCGCTACATGGTCATACAGTTGTATAATTTGACACTATCCAATCAGTATTTGAGAGCTATAATAAAATGGATATACATGAGTTTGGTTACACTGATTTTAAATGTATTGGAAAAGGGTACTTCAACACATACTAACTCAATATAATTTTAGAGGTCGATCCATGTTAAAAGTGACGGCATGCATAATATATACAGTAACAATATATGTAATTACGCTAGTAGTTTTGGACGTTAAAAGATGTACTACATGCGATATGGAAGATTGTTGTTTAAAAACAGGGTATGTCGAGTATAAATACGAGTCATGCATGTGATAATAATATTTTTGGTCGTTGCGGTCTAAATTTTAATGTCGAGAGTACGTTAAATAATCATGAATAATGGGACCAAAAAAAATTATCATTTTGATTTAAATTATAGTATAATCCTTAAAATAATTTTATTTGACATTTTAATATTTAATTTTGATAATTTATGTTTATGACCCTAAATTTTAATAAATTGACATAATTAACCCTAAACTATTATAATTGTCCATTATAACCTTAAAAGTATTAAATAATTAATTTGGGAAACCTACTAAAAATAAAAAGTTACTTGGAATGGTTAAACTTACTTAAAGTGGAAACTTACTATAAATGGAAAACTATTATTTTTGGAAAGTTACTATAAATGAAAAGTTTCTAAAAATGGAAGGAAACCTAAAATGAGTAATCCGATTTAATACGAGCTTATAAGTAATACTTGATTATTAATTCGTGAAGATCCATCGAAGAGAGAGTAGTTTCCATATCCGTTTGCTTTCTGCGATTTTGTATTTGCATTGCTTAAGGTACAGATATTCTAACCTTTCAGTAAGGTTTCTTATGACTCATGATCCGTTCTATTGCCACTATTAATATTTCTGATCTTTATACGCCTCATATCCTTGGTTCATTTGATAGTATAATTTCGTATGAAGACCCTTTTAAAAAAAATATAACCTGATGAGTTTTGAGAAAAAACTATTTTTGAAATGATTTATGTGATTACGGTACGATGCCAGTTTTATATGAAGGTTTTATGAATTTTATGAAATATGTTTTTAAAGGAATACTTTTACGATAAAAAGGTTTTAAATAATATTCTAAAGTCCTTAATCTGTTTTATTCTCTAAGATTTCTCCTGACCTTCTTTAACATCTTTTGATTATTTAACTTCAAATTTTGAACCTTTGTTATCAACCCTTTTGCTATTATGAGCCTTTGATTTGAACCTCATGATAATAATCTTTTATTTGGACCTTTGACTTGAGCCATTGCTATGTTCCCTTTGTGTTATTCCTATTTATTGATCTTTGTGATTTGATATGAGTTGATATTCGTTTGCATGCTATAGTTTCTTTCCTAATAGCATTCCCTATTTCCATGCCCATTATATGTTTTGCCTTTATGTGTTAGAATTTGTAGCCAGCCATGGGGAGTCCATGGCCTTGCCACTGATGCACCAGTGGTATTGACACTATCTGTGGAGGTGGGTTTTAGTCCACAGCGTTCCCTTTAAGCTAGCTATTCAAGCCTATATTTATTATTGTATATGTTTACTTAGTCTAGAGCTTTGTGCATATATATTTGTTTTGTAGGGGGCGTATGGATGCATCCTAGGTACTTTGTTTAGTATAATTTGGTGAATGGACTTGCGTGTGTGCAATACACCCCATTTCACATTTGGTATATCGGAGTCTGCAGCTCCTATGTACACTATGATATATGTTTGTTGGGCATTCCTATTAGTTCTACTTTTCTGTGATCTTTATAATCTTGTCTTCTCCATTGTGATTAACTTATGATTACTTTATTTCTTTTGCTTACACTTATGACTCACTTCATTTCGTTGATTGTTTGATATCCATTATCCGTATTCCTTTGATCATATTCTATGTTTCCGTATTCTTGATTTCTATCTCAGCAGGTTTGCTTAGACCTATGTCGTATTCACCTTCATTTTCCTGTTGTTATTAGTTTTCGTTTGTTTACATCTGTTCACTGGGCTTTTTAAGCTCAGCCGCATTTCTTTTCCTGCGACAGGTTTTTAGAAGGAAGCTGGGTTGGGTGAAGAGTGCTTAGGAGCTCTTAGTGGACTACACTGTTGATAGCTCCCCATGGATTAGAGATAGACTTAGAGATTCCCCTCTTGGTTCTTAACTTGTAATAAATTTGGAAGTTGTAATGCTTAGAATTAGTCATTTGTCTTTTCTTTAGAACTGTTTTGTGAACCTTGTATTATTAATGTATTCCGCTTGCTTATGTTCTGATTTGACCCCATAATGTTACACTTTAGCCCTTTTCGGGTTGGGGTGTTACAATTATGGTATCAGAGACAGGTTTGGCCGGCGGATTCAAACCCGTAGAGCTTAGGCTATGACCTGTGAATATTAGGCCCACTAGGTTTTGCACCATAGGAGTTATGAAACAATCTTTGAGAACTTGCGTTAGGATTTCCACTCTGAAACTTAAGTTATGACCGGTGAGAATTGGGTAGACTGTAGGGAATTTGTTTAGTTATCGTTGCTTCCGCATCACTCTGATTCGTGCCTTACTTCTATTTAAGCCTTTTAAGATTTCTCCTTATGGAGATTTGAAGCCTATTATTTTGCATAACATGAGAGTAGTTACCAAGTAAGTTTAGAATGCGTTGAGAATTTTGCAGTAATGTTTGACATTACATTAACTTCATTCCCGTTTGATTTCAACCTCTGATTCATTTGTTAACCATTTAGATGCCTCTTCGGGCATTTTAAGAATTCGTATGACCATGAGGTGTTTGACACATTCTGTGATTTCTCTTACTTTTTTTGAGCTTATCTAAGTCTCCCTACACTACTAGATTTTGCCCTATTCATTTCAATTCCTTTGAGAAATCTTGTGGTAATTAATCACGAGTATAGGAATGTCTCCCTCACTTCTGAATGAAAGGTTTGCTATGCTGATCTGTCCTTTCTTGGAATGTTAAATTCGATATTATTCTGGTATGGATTGGTTGACTGAGCATCAAGATACTAACTACTGTGATACTACGTCTCTCCTTTGACATTTTGAACCACTCTGATTTACTTTCTATCATGATTTCCGATTGTTAAACTTTTGTTATCCTTGCTAACCTAGAAACTCGTGCGTTATTTTCATTTTTTTTCCTAGTATCTATTCCTGTTCCTGTGGGATGAATCTCACCTTGAGAGTCATTTTGCGATCTGAGACCTTCTGATATAATCCCTGAATGAACCACAAAGATTTACTCCAGATTGTGAATTTGTTTTGACCTAGCACTGAAAGATTGTTTAGTCACAACTCGAAGTTGAATATAATTTCCATAAAGGCATGTTTATATGATGCAATTATTATGACGCCTGGCCAACGTAATAATAATTACATCATATAACTTGAACTTATGGGGATCATAGGATATCTTTGAGAAGTGCTTGAGAACAGTAAAAGTTTGATGAGACAGAACCCTATCCGTATAAGAATGATGTGTTGCTTGATTTTGAAACTCCATATTGAACAACACCAGCCAAATTGAGAGGATTGGAGGAGTGGCAACCAAAAGCTATGAAATGGTTTGTTTGTCTTAGTGTATCTCTTTGGAGTGCTTCAGTTTCATTCGCAATGAAGACGGATGAAAGCAGGAGACCTGTATTAACTTTTGAAAGCCGAACCGTATTTATGTTAGAAACCATTATTCCCTACTTTTAATCGACGATGTATCTGATCAATTTTAGTACGCGGATTTTTCCTTTAGATGGATTTATGGCTTGAAGTATTCTTAGAATTTCCTTTCATATTCGTAACGGCCTCTATGATTATTAATGATGCTAATATTATTAGCTGATGCTTTGACTATTTTATGGGCGTGATGAATCGTGTTTTCGTGAGTACTTTGGCAAAGTCGTCTTAGTATGACATCTTAGTACATTTAGAGACGAAGAAGAAACATGAGAATAATTTTCGTATTATGTGGAAATAGAAGGAATCATTTGTATATTCTGGAAGCATGATATTGGTTGGAAGATGTTCATGACTTGCGTTACCGTTGATGAATTTTATGAGTAAAGAAGAGAAGCTTAGTTTGTATGAGAACAGAGTTTTGAAAAGTTGAAATAGAAATTAGCTTCAACTTCCATACTTTCAGGTAGTACCAATTTCGGGACGTTTCAAGAAGAGACTTGGTTATGCCATTATGCTGCACGAGAAGGTTATTGCTTATGCATCAAGACAATTAGAACCGTTTGAGGAGAATTATTCAATGCATGACTTGGAATTGGCGGCAGAGTGGTTGCTCTTAAGATTGGAAGACATATCTTACAAGGTAAATTTGGTGGCAGATGCATTTAGGAAGAAATTTGAAGTTTCGGTTTGTCTTGGAGATTGAGCTTAAGAAAATCAAGACTTGGAACTCAGGGAAGTTGAGTCGTGGCGAACATGAAGGTTGAATCCAATTACAAATTTTAGAAGCTCAGGAGCAAGATGGCGAACTATGATCTGTGTTAGAAGACTGGAGAGAAGTTGTTATGATTGAGGCACAGTTTTACTTTCTCTATCCCTCTTAGTTATACTAAGATGTATAAGGGATCTAAGCAGAATTTTCAGATGGAAAGGCATGAAACTGGTTGTGATCACATTACATTAGTGACGATGTGCTTAGTATGTTAACAAGTCAAGGCTGAACTTCAGCATGCAAGGGAGTTCCTTTAACTTATGGACTTTCCGACTTAGAAGTAGGATTTGACTTTTCATGAACCTTGTAATGAAATCTCCACGCACACTTAAAAAGAATGGCATACTTTGAGTTATGGTAGAGTTAGTCAGCTCACTTTTGCCTCTTAAAATGTGTATTCGGTTAGCAAGTTGGCATAAATCCTCCGGAAGACGATTTCTCAATTACTTAGCGCACCTGCCATGATCTTGTTAGAGATTTGCATTGCTACCTCACACTACCAAGGAGAACTACTGGCGGCTTGAGGGACCAGACTCAAGTATAGGAATGCTTTTCACCGACAGACTGATGGATAAGCAGAACAACTATTCGGACTTGGAAGGAGTTTTGAGCAGGAAATTGACAAGTGTGTGGTCTGATTGTGTTTGCTCATTAAGATCGATGGTATACAAGTGACAATATTTGTCCTTTCTGATAGTGTATAAACGGAAATGTAGAACACCTCCGGTTGAATTAAGTCGAGAAGCCGCTCATTAAATGTTTGGAGTTAATTACTATGACTGATGGATTTGTTGTCATTGTGGAAGAGGAAGTTTGAAAGTTTAGACAGGAATTTGTGTGTCCCGTGTGATGTTTCCGTACAGAAGAGTTAGACGTGTTAGCATTAAGGAAGCTTTGGTTCATGATACATTAGTCCTTATATTCATTCTATCCGTGCTGTTATCCTACCTATCCCATTATGCATTCTGATATGATTCGATACTCCGATTTATGCTTAGTAAATCGTTAATACGATTGGGTTACAAACCTCTTTAGGAGACTTTTGGTATGACTGATAATTCGATATATGCTCCTCTGATTTTAGCAAGATCCTTAGTTCGTTCAGAACCTAATTCGATTTGTGGAGTTTTCTATCATCTAGTTTCACTTCCGTATTCTTTCCAGATTCATCTGATGTTCATATATCTCTTTGTGAGATTTCGACTATCATCTATTTTCATGTTCATTTCGTATTCGTTGGATTAGAATTGTTTTCCGTGGAAAGCCCGGGGCTGTCCTATTTATTTCAGATCGAGTCATGAGAAACTTTTCTGTTTGTTAAATTTCCTTGGAGAAACTATTCTCAGCAAGTTAATCACTTCCATTTCATTTCGTGAATTGGTACGTTTCCGTATGATCTCTTCATTTCAATTTTCGCGGACGAAAATTTTCTTTTTAGAAGGGAAGAGTTGTAAAACACTAAAATTCGAAAACCTAATTTACGTATAATTTTGAATTTTCACCTAAACTTTGTAATAACTTCATTTAAACCCTACACTATATATTATGATATAATTAAAAAAAAACAAACCTAAGTCTAAGCTAAAACAACTATGGTACAAGATTAACACTTTTCTAATATCTAATACACAGTACACGCTCATAAAATAATTTTAGCATCCTATTGTATCTTTATGCAGCCATAAAATTCGGCCATCCTTAACTCATCATAATCGAAACATTTAACACCAATTAAACTCTTTTATTACCTTTTATTTCCTTCCTAATTTAGCCACACTCCCTATTAATTTTGCATGCATATCCGGCCTCCTTGCAATTGAGAAGATTCTATCAGATCCAATATTACAATAATCAAAATTATCATTCTCTCTTTTGTGACTAAGTCCACATGTTTTTCACTTTGAAGGAAATACAATCTCATAAAAATATACGTTTATATCTCTCCCATAACCACTCATCTATCTCGTTTTTTTATTTAAAACATACACTCACCTCTTCCCTCATTTTTTCATTCGGTCAATTAGAAACAAAACAAGATCACACATCAAAAACAAAAACAACGTCAAGAGCAGAAGTCGACAAGAAGATGAAGAGAGGGTTCGTTTGTGGTAAACGTTCATTCGAAGGGTAATCGTTTGGTTTTGTAGCAGGAGGCTGGATCGTGATTGGATCTTTGGGGTTCGACCTTACTTTATTCGATCAATGGTACTCGTGTTCTCAGCTTCGAAGGTACTTGTTGTGCTCGAAGTTCGGGTCGACATTAGATGGAGTTTGGTTCGCTAACAGTATGAGTTGTGGGTTCAATCATTGTTGGTTGAGTTGTGTGTTCGAGTGATGGTCTTACTCATGTTTGTGGTCGAGTTCTTAGCTTCAGCTTCGAACTATATTCTTTTAGAGCTAAGGTAATCCTTGAACTGCATATGAATACATATACGTATATCACACATCAGGTCATGATAGTTATAATATTTTTTTTTAAAGCTGATATAAATAACCCTGGATCCACATATATACTATGCAAACATACATATATAACAGGTTTACAGACTTTAAAAAAAAATATTATACTAATGTTGCATGAAGTCACATTGCTCCTAAAATATTGTTATGCATGAAATTGGTTATGAACATGCATGGGATATACATAGAATCGCTACATGGTCATACAGTTGTATAATTTGACACTATGCAATCAGTATTTGAGAGCTATAATAAAATGGATATACATGAGTTTGGTTACACTGATTTTAAATTTATTGGAAAAAGGTAGTTCAACACATACTAACTCAATATAATTTTGGAGGTCGGTCCATGTTAAAAGTGACGACATGCATAATATATACAGTAACAATATATGTAATTACGCTAGTAGTTTTGGACGTTCAAAGATGTACTACATGCGATACGGAAGATTGTTGTTTAAAAACAGGGTATGTCGAGTATAAATACGAGTCATGCATGTGATAATAATATTTTTGTTCGTTGCGGTCTAAATTTTAATGTCGAGAGTACGTTAAATAATCATGAATAACGGGACCAAAAAAAATTATCATTTTGATTTAAATTATAGTATAATCCTTAAAATAATTTTATTTGGCATTTTAATATTTAATTTTGGTAATTTATGTTTATGACCCTAAATTTTAATAAATTGACATAATTAACCCTAAACTATTATAATTGTCCATTATAACCTTAAAAGTATTAAATAATTAATTTGGGAAACCTACTAAAAATAGAAAGTTACTTGGAATGGTTAAAGTTACTTAAAGTGGAAACTTACTATAAATGGAAAACTATTATTTTTGGAAAGTTACTATAAATGAAAAGTTTCTAAAAATGGAAGGAAACCTAAAATGAGTAATCCGATTTAATACGAGCTTATAAGTAATACTTGATTATTAATTCTTGTAGATCCATCGAAGAGAGAGTAGTTTCCATATCCGTTTGCTTTCTGCGATTTTGTATTTGCTTTGCTTAAGGTAGAGATATTCTAACCTTTCAGTAAGGTTTCTTATGACTCATGATCCGTTCCATTGCCACTATTAATATTTCTGATCTTTATACGCCTCATATCCTTGGTTCATTTGATAGTATAATTTCGTATGAAGACCCTTTTAAAAAAAATAACCTGATGAGTTTTGAGAAAAACTATTTTTGAAATGATTTATGTGATTACGGTACGATGCCAGTTTTATATGAAGGTTTTATGAATTTTATGAAATATGTTTTTAAAGGAATACTTTTACGATAAAAAGGTTTTAAATAATATTCTAAAGTCCTTAATCTGTTTTATTCTCTAAGATTTCTCCTGGCCTTCTTTAACATCTTTTGATTATTTAACTTCAAATTTTGAACCTTTGTTATCAACCCTTTTGCTATTATGAACCTTTGATTTGAACCTCATGAAAATAATCTTTTATTTGGACCTTTGACTTGAGCCATTGCTATGTTCCCTTTGTGTGATTCCTATTTATTGATCTTTGTGATTTGATACGAGTTGATATTCGTTTGCATGCTATAGTTTCTTTCCTTATAGCATTCCCTATTTCCATGCCAATTATATGTTTTGCCTTTATGTGTTAGAATTTGTAGCCAGTCATGGGGAGTCCATGGCCTTGCCACTGATGCACCAGTGGTATTGACACTATCTGTGGAGGTGGGTTTTAGTCCACAGCGTTCCCTTTAAGCTAGCTATTCAGGCCTATATTTATTATTGTATATGTTTACTTAGCCTAGAGCTTTGTGCATATATATTTGTTTTGTAGGGGGCGTATGGATGCATCCTAGGTACTTTGTTTAGTATAATTTGGTGAATGCACTTGCGTGTGTGCAATACACCCCATTTCACATTTGGTATATCGGAGTCTGCAGCTCCTATGTACACTATGATATATGTTCGTTGGGCATTCCTATTAGTTCTACTTTTCTGTGATCTTTATAATCTTGTCTTCTCCATTGTGATTAACTTATGATTACTTTATTTCTTTTGCTTACACTTATGACTCACTTCATTTCGTTGATTGTTTGATATCCATTATCCGTATTCCTTTGATCATATTCTATGTTTCCGTATTCTTGATTTCTATCTCAGCAGGTTTGCTTGGACCTATGTCGTATTCACATTCATTTTCCTGTTGTTATTAGTTTTCGTTTGTTTATATCTGTTCACTGGCCTTTTTAAGCTCAGCCGCATTTCTTTTCCTGTGGCAGGTTTTTAGAAGGAAGTTGGGTTGGGTGAAGAGTGCTTAGGAGCTCTTAGTGGACTACACTGTTGATAGCTCCCCATGGATTAGAGATAGACTTAGAGATTCCCCTCTTGGTTCTTAACTTGTAATAAATTTGGAAGTTGTAATGCTTAGAATTAGTCATTTATCTTTTCTTTAGAACTGTTTTGTGAACCTTGTATTATTAATGTATTCTGCTTGCTTATGTTCTGATTTGACCCCATAATGTTACACTTTAGCCCTTTTCGGGTTGGGGTGTTACAGTGGAGGTGTTTCCACTGCTAGTTCACAAAGACAGATTGCTGGTCTTAGTGATTCTACCTTTTAAGCCTTTCTGTCAAGTCAGATGAGTGGTTCAATTCTCAATCATGAGGATTTGGATAGTATTGATGAGGATGACATGGAGAAGATGGACATTAAATGGCAGGTTGCATTACTAAGCTTAAAGGCAAAGAAGTTTTGGAGGAAGACTGGTAGGAAGATCACCATAAATGGCAATGAAACTGTAGGTTTTGATAAAAAGAAGGTGGAGTGCTACAACTGTCACAAGAAGGGGCACTTTGCCAGGGAATGCAGGAAACCAAAGAAGCCTGATAGCAAGTCAACTTGGTACAGGCAGTACAAGAAGAAAGAATCTACAACTGAAGAGCCAAAGGTGCTATTGGCCATTGATGGAGTGAGCTATGATTGGAGCTATATGGCTGAGGATTAAGAAGATGATTCAGAGTCTGCAATGATTGCTATTGAGCTCGCACTAATGGCTTTTTCTGACTCTGAGGTACAAATTAATAATGCTTGTTCTAAAACTTGTAAGGCTTTAAAAGAGTATGAGAAAATTAAAGCACAATATGATGAACAAATGCTAGAGTTAAATCATACTAATTATAACTTAGAAAATCATAAAAGAGGTCTTGCTATTTTAGAAACACAATTAGAGCATTATAGAGCCAATGAATCTAAGTTCAATGATGATATTGCTAGTTTAAAAAGAGACTTAGATTATCAGGTTGCTGTGAACAAGGCTCTTAGGGAAGAGTTAGAAAAGGTTAAAAGGGCCAATGAGAATATACAGATAACTTGTAATACACTAGATCTGATGACGTATAGTCTATATTTGGGCCACAAGCCCAAATGATAAACATTACTAAGGCCCAAATCCACCACGCGTGGGCTATCATAACAATGATTTAGGCCGCACCACCAATGGGTTGGGCTCGCATAGGCCCAAGCCCAACCAAACTATTTATGGTCTAGATAAGGATCTTCTATTTACGGATAAAGATCCTTGGACCGGATAAGCACTACGTGTGCGAAGAGTAAGGAGCACGAAACCTACAAGGATTCTGCGCCTATATAAAGAATGATGTAATTCTCATTAAAGGTACGATTCAGAAACCCTAAAACTCTTTACGAGAACCCTAAAACCGATTACTTACTCTCACGCCGAAGGATAATCGTGGGAGACAATCCCACGATAAGCCTAACGGTGTTTGTTTATTTTCTTAGTGCGCAGGTTTCAAGCATTAAGAGCGAATTGATACGAGAGCAAGAGCCCAAACTAGGAACGCCCAACTTTTGTATCAACAAGTGGCGCCATCTGTGGGACCCACACTAAGAACTAAAGAACTAGAATGACGAAGAATAAAAACTCAAGCCAGCGGACTCCGCAGTTGGAAAAAATACGTGACCCCCAGAGGAAGAATCAGCAAGATTCAACCTCTAGGCAGGCTTCTGGAACAACCAGTGCGCCTGGTCACCAAGAGACAGGACCAACCCTACCTCTCCCAGCGGTAGAATTGCCTATAAGGACTACCCAAGTCACTACAGTAGTCCCAAGCGTTGAAGAACTCCAGCGCACTCTCTTCAATACTCCCCACCAAACGGCACCTATAGTGGACAACACTGTGCCGCCTGGCGCACCTAACCGAGATAGGTTGCCCAATACTGAGGCAAATATTCTTGCAGTGAATGAGGACGCACCTGATCTAACGTTGAGTAACTTTTTATCCCAAAATTACGAAACTCTAACCGCCCTCATGAAAGAAGAAGCAAGGCGAAGGTCAAGTACGAGCCTGCAAGCCCGGCTCCACTTTGGCCCTGAACGCAAAGTATCACCACCGCGCCACCTATGAGGAAGACGCAAAAATAATTAAAAATGTACCACTATCCATGATAGGCTGGGTACGACATCTGGCTCACAATATTCAAAGGAATATGAAGACGGCGAGAGGCGTACCAATGTTCATTCCAGACTTGGTATTCGAGGCATACAAGACAGATTAGGACCTCAGCATTCACCAAGCGAAGGTTCCTCCAAGTCTGGGAGCAAAATAATTCACGACAGGTTAGGGAGAAGAATATCCCCAAGTGAAAGCCCCTCAAGCTCTTCCTCTGAAAGAAAGCCGGCGCAAGCGCCGCAAAAGAGATTACTCTTCCTCCAACGACTCCTCAGACAACGAGGATAAGGAAACAGGACACTAGAAGTCTAGAGGAAGACGTCGCAAAGAAGAAGAAGAAGACATGTCTCTCCCGTGGCGTCGACAGAAAGTTGATGCATTTACACGACGCATCAGCGATTACTCCGATCATAAGAGAAGGCGCATGCCCACTAATGTTAAAACATATGATGGAACAGGTGATCCGGATAACCTCCTAAAAATTTTCGAATCAGCTGCTACTATCGAAAATTGGCCACAACCTGTGTGGTGCCATATGTTCAACTCTACCTTAGTAGGGAATGCGCGTACGTGGTTTAGTAAGCTTCCACGAAGGAGCATCGGCGGGTTTAAAGAATTGCGGAAAGCATTCCGCTTAAACTTCACCCAAAGAAAGAAGTGTGCTAAAAACCCTGTTGAACTAGCCAGAGTAAAACAGCACCAAGGGGAATCAACCAGCGCTTATATGGAACGCTTTAAGGATGAGTGTATACACGTCAAGTCGTGTCCTGAAGTCCTAAAAATTTCAGGGTTCATGAATGGGATTAATAACCCAGAACTCATTCGGAAGCTAAACGACAAGGTTCCCCAAACTTTCGATGAGCTAATGAAGCGCACAAGATCCTTCATACAAGGAGAAGCAGCCGCTACGGACAGTAAAAAAGGCTAATCAAATTATAGGCAACAAGAACAGCCTAGGAGATAATCCAATGATCAGAGCAGCAACCGCAGCAAGAATTATCGCAGTGGACGAGATAATGACAAGTATACCCCTCTCACAAAGACTCCGAGGTAAATATTTGTAACAGAAGGTGCAAACTTCCCAAAACCTCCACCAATGCGTACCACAGAGGACAAGCGCATAGGGAATGGATACTGCGAATATCATGGCCAAAAGGGCCATACAACCAACGAGTGCATCCAGCTATGACAACTAATTGAAAAATTAGTACGGGAGGGTAGAATGGATCACCTCATAAAAAACATTAAAGAAGGGAAGGACAAGCAAAGGAATGGAGGCAAAAAAGAACCTTCCAAAGATAAGGCGGACATCATCTACATGATACAGTCATGGCAACGCAAGACAAAACAAAAAGTCAGTCAAAAGTTCTCTCCAGAAAAGGAAATATCCTTCCCCACTCTAGCTGCGGACAACGCAATAGTAGAGCCACTAACTATTGAGATATATACTGGGGGACATGAGATTCGCCGCATGTATATCGATGGAGGAGCATCCGCAGACATCCTATATGAGCATTGCTTCAAAAGGCTACGACCTGAGATACAAAGTCAATTGATACCAGCCACAACGTCACTAACAGGGTTCACAGGAGAAAAGATATGGCCCATGGGGCAATTACGCTTACTGGTAGTTATGGGTGATGAACAACACTCAACAGCAACGTGGATAAATTTTATGGTAATCAAATCTCCTTCACCGTACAACGGCATCATTGGGAGACCTGGAATATCATCCATGCGCGCTGTACCATCCACAGCACATGGGATGCTCAAATTTCCAGTAGAAGGAGGAATTGTCACCCTCTACAACACCACAGTACCACCCAACGAATGCAACGCAGTAACCAGTGAGGTGGAGAATATTCCAGAAAAGCGTGCAGAAAAAATGCCAAACTTAAAAGTCGCTATTCATCCTGATTACCCAGACCAACAAATTTCGATTGAAGGGTCTTTATCTGACAAAGGTAAAGCGGCTGTATGCGCACTCTTGCAAAAAAACCTGAATATCTTTGCGTGGGAACCAAAGCACATGACCGGAGTGCCACGCTCTATCACGGAGCACAAGCTACAAATCCGACAAGGATATTCCCAAATACGACAGAAGAAGCGCGGCCAGGCCCCAGATCGCGCAAAAGCTATTCTGGAAGAAGTGCATAAACTTGTAGATGCAGGTATAATGCGCGAAGTATACTATCACGACTGGCTCTCTAACCCAGTGATGGTAAAAAAGAGTGATGGCGGCTGGAGGATGTGCGTGGACTTCACAGACCTCAAAAAAGCATGCCCACAGGACTGCTATCCACTGCCAGAGATAGACTGAAAAGTAGAATCCCTGTGCGGATATCCTTTTAAGTGCTTCTTAGACGCATACGAGGGATACCATCAAATCCAGATGGCAGTGGAGGATGAAGAAAAAACAGCTTTCCACACAAGTCAAGGGGTCTATTGCTACACAAAAATGCCCTTTGGCCTAAAAAACGCAGGCGCAACATACCAGCGATTGGTGGACATGGCTTTCGAAAAACAAGTAGGTCGAAACTTGGAAGTCTACGTTGACGACCTTGTCATCAAGAGCCACACAGAGGATGAATTGGTGCGCGACATCGAGGAGACGTTCAAAACATTGGGAAAAATAAACATGAAGTTAAACCCCAAGAAGTGCACCTTTGGTGCGACAGAAGGCATGTTCCTGGGGTACTTAATAGAACCTGATGGTATCAAGCCTTGCCCAGAAAAAACAAAAACCATTATTGATCTCCCCTCACCGCGCACGCTGAAAGAAGTCCAGTCATTAAACGGAAAGCTAGCTGGGCTAAACCGTTTCTTATCTAAGTCAGCAGACAAATCACTCCCTCTCTTTAAAACACTCACGAAGTGCACCAAAAAGGGAGACTTTCGTTGGACAGAGGAAGCAGAGGAAGCCTTCCAACAGCTAAAACAGCATCTGGCATCACTCCCCAAACTTGTCGCACCACGACCAGGGGAAGAGTTAATCATGTACCTATCTGCAACCCATGGAGCAGTTAGCGCAGTACTATTGACAGATAGGAATTCCGTCCAGACACCCATATACTTTGTAAGAAAAGCGTTGAAGAAGACAGAGACTAACTACAGCGCCATGGAAAAGCTGGTCTTACCTCTAGTATTCGCAGCTAAAAGACTGCGCAGATACTTTCAAGTGCACCCAATAGCTGTGATCACGGACCAACGAATTAAACAAGTTATCTCTAAACCTGACGCATCAGGGCGGCTACAAAAGTGGAGTGTGTTGTTGAGCGAGTATAACATCTCGTATAGACCACACACTGCAATCAAGGGGCAGATATTAGCCGACTTTATTGTTGAAAAGCCAGATACCGACAGTCCAACTGCAACAAGCAAAACAGATCTACAGGAACCTTGGATTCTGTTCACAGATGGATCCTCGTGCGTGGATGGATCAGGCGCAGGCCTTATCCTTACTAATCCAGAAGGAATGGAGTTCACCTATGCGCTGCATTTCGAATTCACAGCCACAAACAATGAGGTAGAGTACGAAGCCCTACTCGCTGGACTACGTATTGCAATTCAAATGGGTGTACACAACCTAGAGGCAAACGTGGATTCCAGGCTAGTAGCTAACCATGTGTTAGGAGAGTATGAAGCCAAGGATGAACATATGATCCAATACCTGGAAAAAACCAAGTCCTTAATTCAGAACTTTGATCGGTTCACAATCAAACAAGTACCTAGAGGGGACAACAGGAAAGCTGATGCGCTTAGCAAGATTGCATCTACAAGCTTTGCGCACTTATCAAAACAGGTATTGGTAGAAACTCTAAAAAACAAATCAATCTTGGAGATGGAAGTATCCACGGTGATAAAAGAACAGGATCCCACATGGATGACACCTATCATTGAATTCATTAGCAAAGGAATCTTACGACAAGATCATAAGGACGCTCGAAGAGTGCGGCGCACAGCACAGCGATTTGAACTACGAGATAACATCCTATATCGACGTTCTTTCTTGCAACCTTGGCTCCGATGTGTTGGACCTCTTCAAGCAGACTATGTACTCCGAGAAATTCACGCTGGATCATGTAGCATGCACTCAGGACCACGGTCTGTTGTGGCGCGCGTTCTACGGTCAGGATATTTGTTGGGTCACTGAATTCCCCAATCTTCTTCTTACAAGGATTTGAACGTAAAATAACCTAAGTGTAAACAAGTCACTGAGTGAACAGTAACTCAGTGAGTCATCTTCAGGATGCTTAGACCGAGCCTAAGAAGAAAGGTTCTCCATTCAGTGAGGCGGAACTCAGTGAAGTATGATCTAAGCCAAGAAGAAGGTGATGGGTTTAGTGAGGATGACAATAACTCACTGAACCCCAAGACTCCTCAACAACTTCATGATACTACAGACTGATGACTAGAAGACTGAAGTTTTGGCGGGACTGGGCGGGAAAGTTTGATCTGTTTCACTAAAGTGCTTTATCACTTTAAGGTCAAACTTTCCTCAAATGGCTAAAACCAGGCTGTCATCAAAAAGTGCCTTTTGGACTTAACCTAAAGAAGTTTCCCTTGCCAGAGAATAAAATCTATCAATATTTTATTAAGGAACACTTAGGTCCATTGTATAATAGGGTTGTTCACATTTGTGTATAAATAGGTAGCATAAGAGAGGAGTAAAAGTTGAAAAGTTTGTGCAATTAATGCAAAGCATTCACAAACCACTTTTACTCCTCCAAAGAACAACACAACCCCTGAGATAGCTCAGTGGGTCCTGAAAGTTGTCACTCAACATAGATTGAGTTTAGTGAGGAGTCTATACCATACTTTTCGTTTTCAATCCCAAGTGTTATTCCGCAAACACTTGGGTACAATTCTTTTGATTAACTTCTAATAAAGAATTAAACGTTGAAAAATATTGTCTCTTATTCTTACGTTACTTTATTGTTAATCATTTTATACATCTTTGTTTTAAAGTCATATAACTTGGTTACTTTAGCTTTGTAGTTATAGTTAACCAAGTAAAAGGGACCAACAAGTGGTATCAGAGCATCTGATTTGTAAAACTTAAACCTGTTTTTCAAAACTTAAGAGTGCTCAAGTTTTTAAAATCAAGATCCCACTATGACTGACATAGATGTTCCCCAACTTGTCGACAAAAAGGGTGGAAGTTATTCAGCAACTGCCCCTCGACTTGAAGTTGGAAAATTTAATAAGTGGAAAAAGCGAATGCTTTGCTACTTAACTGGGATGGAACCATATTACATTAAGTTGATTAATGATGGTCCATATGTCCCAACAACTGCCCAAGGTTTAATTAAACTTGAAGCTCAGTGGACCCCAGATGAAAGGAGAGTAGTCAATCAAGACCAGTGCCTGAAAAGCATCATTATATCATGCCTTCCTGATGATATAATGGAATCAGTGATCAACTGTCCCACTGCCCAGCAGACGTGGACTGACCTGGTTCATAGCTATGAAGGGCCTTCTGATACCAAAGAGAATAGAATCATGGACCTGAAGCTTGAATTCAATACCTTCAGGGCCAAGGATTCTGAAAGTCTCTCTGAGACTTATACTCGGTATAAGACCCTCCTGAATGAGCTGGCCAATGATGGTGTTATACTGTCAAAACATGAGATCAATGCTGGTTTTGTCAACAGTCTCCCTGAGAAGTGGTTAAACTTCTCTCAGGGATTGAGAAATGCAAACCACATTCAGAACCTTGAGCTCCCTGCCATCTATGGGAAGTTTGTCTATGAAGATAATCTTATCACCAGGAGATACCCTGGTAAAGCTCAGGAGACCAAAAAGGCCTTGACAATTTCACCCATATCAACTGCTTTCTATTCTAAAGGTGTTGTGCAGGATTTTCAGGATGGTTCTGATGATGAGGTTGACCAAAGAACCAGTGAGGAGTACCTAAATAATCTTCAAATTGAATTTCATGAAAGAGCACTCCTTGCTAATTCAAAACGATTTTTTAAGAAAAACAAATTCCCTTCGAAAGCAAATGATAACACTGAATGCTTCAAATGTGGTAAAATGGGCCATTTTGCTAAAGATTGTTTTTCAAAAACAACCTCAGAACCATCCTTCAAATTTTCAGGAAATAACTCTTTTACAGGCCCCAGCAAATTTCAACCAAAGATGCTTCAGTCTAGTCAAAGATTTGAAAAAGTCCCTCAAATTGACTTTGAAGCCAAGTATAGAAAGGCAAAACCTAAACTTGCCCTTCTTGAATCATCCTCAACAGTCTCTCAGCCCCCTCAGGCTCCAAAGCCTTCTCAAGCCAAGAACAAAGGGCTTGTTGCTGAAACATATGACTGGGATGAGGTTGAAGTGTCCTCTGATGATGATGAAGTTCACATCAGTGCCCTGATGGCCCTATCAGATGACAACAAGTTTGTTGTGGGGAAGAGTCATGCAAGAAATGGTGAATGGGTCAACATCACTATGAGGAAGGTAAATCTTTTACTTTCTATGGATGATGATGATGATTGGAAATATTACTTAGATTATATTAATGTTGATCTTAAGTATGTTGAAGAGCAAAGACTTAACCTGTTTTCAAAATTTAACAAACTGAGTTTTGAATTAAATCATAGTAGAGATGAACTACTTGCTTTAAAACAAGCCAAGCTTGAAAGTGTTACACTTCAAATTCAAAACTCTGAACTAGTAAAACAAAATCAAGCTCTTCAGGAAGAACTTAAGAAAGAAAAGGAAACTATTTGGAAATGGACTCAGAAAAACCCCAAACTTTATGAGAACTGAGTCTCTCACCCAGCTCCAAAAAGACTGGTTTGGGGGATGATCAACTCACTGAAGTTTCTGGGGAAAGCAGCCATTCAACAACTTTTCTGTCAACTAACATACTCTCTAGCAAAGAACTTGCTCCTAAACCCAGTGATTGGATTGAAAGAAACAATCCTGATAGTAAAATGCCAAATTTTAATACTGGAAGAATCCTGGAGCCTGAAAGTCAGGCTATCAAGGAGCTGCTAGGAGTCACTGATGAACTTAGTCCTACTGAGTCCATCACTGAGTCTAAGTCTGATTCACCACTCCCTCCACTGAAACAAATTCAGGGAGCAGAACCCAATTCTGACCTTGCACCATTAGTCTATCAACCACATTCTCCAAAAGAGAAATCAGGGTTAGGAAGGACTATTCTGAAAACACCGACTCCTTCACCCACTGAACAACAAAAACCTTCAGTACCCACTGAAGTGAAACATGAAAGCACTGACTCAAAGGTTGATCAGCTTGCTAAACTTGTCAGGATGCTGAGTGAGAAAATTGAGTCTACTGAGAAAAAATCTGACTCAAAATCAACAAAGCCCTCAGTATCCTCAGGTTCTTCCAAACCAAAAACCACACCCAGACCCTCAGGGAGATGTGAGCTGTGCAATTATCCAAATCACAGCACTGATAAATGCTACAGAGTCCTATTTTGTATGATATGCAAACAAGAGGACCACAGAACTTGTGATCACATTTCCCACACTGCTTCTTTAAAGGAAAGAGGTCTATACAAAAACCAAGGCTATCAGTATGCCACACCTTCCAAACAAGGACTGAAGGCCAAGCCTTTCTCACCATGT
Organism: Artemisia argyi; assembly: GCA_030686995.1. NCBI lineage: Eukaryota > Viridiplantae > Streptophyta > Magnoliopsida > Asterales > Asteraceae > Artemisia > Artemisia argyi. The sequence goes on from CM060700.1 coordinate 103,675,921, forward strand.
CCTCACTGTGGTTTCAATGATCATCTTCCTGATGATTGTATGATGAAAAATTGTTGTGACATCTGTGGAGATCCCTCCCATGAAACCAGGGGACATGACAAAGTGATTTAGTCCAGAAGGAAAAACCAAACCAACACTTCTCACTCACCTGAGGCATCAACCTCCACAAAATGTAAAACATGTGGAAGCTCAAGTCACACAACTTCAGACCATGATTCACTAACTGAGTTCAAAAAGTCCCTGAGGACTAAACCCACTAGAAAGTGGGTCAACAAGAAAAACTAACCCAGTTTACTGTTTGTGCAGAAACACATCAAGGATCCTACTTGGCATCTAGACAGTGGATGCTCCAGAAGTATGACTGGTGTGAAAAGTTTTCTGCACAAATATGTGGAAGAACCAGGACCCAAAGTAGTATTTGGTGATAACTCATCAGCTCCCACTAAAGGTTATGGTTCAGTAAACTACAATGGTATAGTTTTTACAAGAATAGCTTATGTTAATGGTCTCAAGTACAACCTGATAAGTGTTTCCCAACTATGTGATGCCAAATACATAGTTCAGTTTGATGACAAGAGAGGGACCATCTTTAATGCCAATAAGGAAGTTGTGTTGATTGCCCCTAGAAGGGATGATGTATATGTCCTTGACATGTCATCCCTAACTCAGAATGGGACTTGTCTATTCTCAAAGGCAAGTGAGACAATCAACTGGCTATGGCATAGGAGACTCTCTCATCTCAACTTCAAGAGCATCAACAACCTGGCCAAACAGAACAAAGTTCTGGGCCTTCCATCCCTGGTGTATACCAAAGACAAGCCTTGTTCTGCTTGTGAAAAAGGAAAACACCACAGGGCATCATTCAAAACCAAACAAACCTTTTCCATCAAAAGCTGCCTACATCTTCTTCATATGGACCTTTTTGGACCTATCAGTCCAATGTCCATCCACCATGAGAAGTATACTCTGGTCATTGTGGATGAATACTCAAGATATACTTGGGTTTACTTCCTGACCAAAAAGAGTCAGGTAGCTGAAACCATCATGTCATTTGTCAGGAACATTGAAAATCAAAATGATGTCAAAGTTAAACAGATCAGGACTGATAATGGCACTGAATTCAAAAACCAAGACCTTGAGTGTTTTTGTGATGAGAAAGGAATATCTCAAAATTTCACTTCTCCCTATACTCCTGAACAAAATGGAGTAGCTGAAAGGAGAAATAGAACACTCATTGAGGCAGCAAGAACAATGTTAAATGGCTCAGTCCTCTCAAAACATTTTTGAACTGAGGCAGTTAAAACAGCCTGCTACACTCAAAATAGGTCAATCATTGTGAAAAGGCATAACAAGACTCCTTATGAGATATTCAAAGGAAGGATTCCTGACATCAGCTACTTTCATGTATTTGGGTGTCCTGTGTTTATACATAATCACAAGGATCACTTTGGTAAATTTGATGCCAAAGTTGATGATGGATACTTCCTGGGATATTCCCTGGTTTCTAAAGCCTTCAGGGTGTTCAACACAAGGAGACAACAAACTGAGGAAACTTATCACATTACTGTTGATGAGAGCACTGAATCCATCAGATTCTCAAATTCCTTAGTAGATGAAATAGGTATTGATGACTCATCAAGGTATCCTCCTGATGAGTATCATCCTGAGAACAATCTCTCAACCCAATACCAAGCTGATGCTGACGTCTCCTATTACATCATCCCTCACAACCTACCCCAACCACCTATCAGTGAGTTCATTGAAACTCAGCCTGTCTCAAATGAGACTGATACCACTGAACAAATTGTTCAGGAACCCTCAGAACAAATTGTTCCTATAGTTGTCACTGAAGCACATAATGATGAGTCACCTCATGTTCCTGAGTCTGAACCTAATCAGGATCCTTTAAGCTCAAATTCTTATCCCAAACCTCAGGATAGCTGGACTAGATCCAAAATCATTGAGATTGTGAACACTGAAGGCATGCTCACAAGAAGCAAGGCTGCTAAACTCAAGGCTGCCACTGCCAATATATGTCTTTATGCTGACTATCTCTCAGAGATTGAGCCTAAAAATGTCAAAGAAGCCCTGACTTATGAAAGTTGGGTTCAGGCCATGAGAGATGAATTGGAACAATTTGACAGAAATGATGTCATGACCCTTGTTGAATGCCCCCAGGGTGTTTTAATCATTGGTATGAAATGGGTCTTTAAAAACAAGACCGATGAGAATGGCACTGTCATAAAAAACAAAGCAAGACTGGTTGCCAAAGGATATAATCAACAGGAAGGTATAGACTATGAGGAAACCTTTGCACCTGTTGCTAGAATGGAAGCCATCAGGATCTTCCTTGCTTATGCAACTTACATGAACTTTAAAGTTTACCAAATGGATGTTAAAAGTGCATTCCTGAATGGTAACATCAAAGAAGATGTTTATGTGCAACAGCCTCCTGGTTTCGAAAGTAGTGAATACCCTAACCATGTCTACAAGCTTAACAAAGCCCTTTATGGACTGAAACAAGCACCCAGGGCATGGTATGAAACTCTTTCAGCCTTCCTGATCCAAAACAAGTTTGTCAGAGGAAAGATTGACAACACACTGTTCATCTACAGAACAAAGGATGATGTCATTCTTGTCCAAGTATATGTTGATGACATCATCTTTGGCTCAACAAGTTACAAACTTTGCAAACAGTTTGAGAAACTGATGACCACAAAGTTTGAAATGAGCATGATGGGTGAACTCACATACTTTCTTGGACTCCAAATTAAACAAACTGAAAAAGGAATATCCATTTGCCAAGAAAAATGCCTCAGGAACCTACTGAAGAAGTATGAGCTCACTGACTGCTCTTCAGTAAAAACTCCTATGGTTCCTCCAAACAACCTTGGCCCTGATCTCACTGGAAAATCAGTGAATCAAACCCAATACAGAGGAATGATTGGCTCCCTGATGTACTTACTTGCCTCAAGGCCTGATATTCAATTCTCAGTCTGCCTGTGTGCAAGATACCAGGCTGACCCTAAAGAATCACATCTCACTGCTGTCAAGAGAATCATTAGGTACCTGAAGGGTACTCCAAACCTTGGTTTGTATTACCCAAAATGTTCAGGATTTGATCTCAAAGGGTACACTGACTCTGACTATGCAGGATGTAACATGTATAGGAAAAGTACTTCAGGATCCTGCCAATTTCTTGGTGGTAAACTTGTGTGTTGGAGTACAAAGAAACAACAGTCAGTGGCCATGTCCTCAGCTGAAGCTGAATATATGGTTGCTGTAGGATGTTGTGCAAATGTACTATGGATAAAGAGCCAACTGAGTGACTATGGCATTCAGTATAAGATGGTACCTATCTTTTGTGATAATACAAGTGCCATAGCCATCTCAAACAATCCAGTACTTCATCAAAGAACCAAACACATTGACATCAGATACCACTTCATCAGGGACCACATCTCTAATGGAGAAATTGAACTACATTTCATCCCCACTGAATATCAGCTAGCTGATATCTTCACTAAACCTTTGGATGAACCCACTTTCACAAGATTGAAAGCTGAATTGGGCATGTTGGACATAGAATCAGGAAACTGATCAAAAGTGCTCCAACCTGATGTAAATTCTCTTGGTCCCTGATCACTCCCTTCCTGAAAAACCAATTTTTAATGAATGAAAAATCATTCGGGGGGCTCAGGATAAAAATGGCATTGAATACCCTAACTAAATGCTCTAAGTACTTAGTTAGTTAATGTCCCAGGTAGGTAACTGAATCCTATTAAATATAGGAATATATGTCACTTACACAACTGGCATCCACTCCTTGGGCCCCCACATCTCTCTCACCAAACACCACTGAGCATTAAATGCTCCCTCACACACAAATGTTGTGATGATTTTCTCTCTGCAAAAGTGCATTATTTGCAGAGGCGCACAACTGTTCACCCACGATGTGAGAGAAAATAGGGGTAATGGGAATCGTGATATTTAATGCGGATATCAAACCAACATTATTATGCCGTTTTGGTTGAATAATTTAAACCTTTGGTATCCGCAACATCACTAACCTAATTCCCACCCTATAAATACCCCCACAAAGAAAAACACACACACGCTTTAAAATCTTAACAAAAATCTTGCAAAATCATTTCAAGAACTTTTTTTTTCAAAAATCTGTGTGTGCTTCTTCTTTATTCAAAACCACCCTTTTTTAATCTAAAATGGCATCTTCTAAGGCCATAAAATACGCACCAAATGTGGAATTCCAAATGGAAAGCGTAGACCTTACCAAAAACAATGTGGTGGGGAACTTTGCCTACCCTGAAGGGTTCCCTGCTTACAGGGATGTGGTGAAGTTCCTACAAAACTGTTTTCTCACCACCACATTCACAAAGACTCCCTCAGTCATCTATCATGACTACTTGAGGGAATTTTGGTGCTCAGCGGTGGTTGAAAACCCTGATGTGCCAAAGGAGGCCAAAATCAAGTTCTCAGTGAAGAATGGGACTAAGTCCCTTGTTCTTGACTACAAAACCTTTGTCAAAGCCACTGGCCTTGACTACACTGAGACTTTTGTTGCCCCACCCACTGAATAGGAGGTTAAACAACTCCTCTTAGAACTAGGGCCCTATGATAAGAATCATCCTGATGTCGCTCCAGGGGCCCTACTGAACAAAGCCCCCATCATCAAAACATGGTTTCCTGCCCCTTGGAGGATCCTGATGACATTTGTCATTCAGGTCCTTGGGGGGAATAAGTCCTCAATTGAGCAACTAAACACTACTCAATCAATGATAGTGTACTGTCTCATTGAAGGTAAAATGATTGACCTTGGAGAAATTATCTTCAGGGACCTCACAGGCAAATTGGGTGGGAAGTCTAGGCAAAAACACATGTCTTACCCTAGATTCATTTCCTGCGCCCTGAATGACCTACTAGGGTCTGAGTATTTCAAGCCTGACAGTGTCGGCTTTGAACCTGATGTCTTACATAAGGTAAATTACTCACGTGACCCTAATGAGGTAACACATGTCGCCCTAACCACATACATGCTGACTGCTATCCAGGGTGACAACATAGTTTCACCAATTCCCTCTCCCACCAAAAGGGTGAAGAGGAAGAAGGGACAGGGGTCCAGGAAGGTGGCTCAACCCAAGCTACTCGCCACTGAGACCTCTGCCCCTAAGCTTGACAATAGGGGGCAACAACAACAGACCCTGACTGCCGACACCATCAGGATCATTAGCCAATCTTTGGCCCCAAAACAAAGGCCAACGGAGGGCACTGAGACATCACACTCAGTGTCCTCGGGCGAACCCATTCCTAAAGGCCCTGCTGGCATAAACAAGTCAGTGGGGTCGGAATCAAATAAACCTTCACATCTTGCTAAAGACACTAGCAAATCACAACCGGAGTATCAGGGAGTAAGGGGTCCTATACCCTCGGTGGGGCAGCACTACTCCACTGAGAAGGGGACCCAAAAACACTCACATCCTGCCAAAGGCTCGGGTAAATCACAACCCAAGCAACAGGGAGTTCTTGCCCCTAAATCTTTGACAGGCCAGTACAAGCCTGTTGGAAAGGGGGGCATAACCACTCAGGTGCCTGATGAGGACATTCGCCAATCAAAGCTTTTGTCTGAGGGCACAACAACTCATCCCAAAGACTCAGAGGGAAACATACAACCCGCTGATAGGGACACAACAATCACGGCTCCTAGGGATGGTACTGAGAAACACCCATCAGTACCTGAAGGGGTCACGAGGGACAAAGATTCAGAGGGACACATACCACCCGCTGATATGGAACTCACAACCAACCCCGAAGGTGCGCGTAACTTGGGAACTGACCCTGAAGACCAGGTAGATAAAACCCACTCTACCGGATTTGAGGGGTCAGGAACTGGCCAAAACAAAGGCGAGTCTTCTTATGAAGAGGAGCCGGCTAACCTTTCTTTGCAGATTCAGTCCCTAGCTGAAGCTCAGGCTGTTTTGTACTCTGATGATGAATTCAACAGTGATGAGGAAGTCTTCAAGGCCGGAGATGATATGGAGCTTGAGGAGACAGTCCCTGAACCAACTTATCAGTCTCCTCAATCTTCTAACCATGATGATGCTGACACACTTTCCGAGCCAGAGTCCTCAGGAGATGATCAGGCTCCTCTCACTGTGAATACCTTCACCAAATTCATCAAAAAGATTACTAACATTTTATACAGGGGGATCACTGATGAGGTCTTTGACATGCATACTAAACAGGCGGTTCACTATCATAATCTCAAAGAGGCTGTCGAAGACTTCGATGATGATGTCAGGGAACAAAATTCCTCAGTCAACCACTCCCTGACACAGATGATCACTCGCCTGAATCAGTTTTTGATAACCCTCAACCAGCTGAATGTAGGGGTTCAGTCGGTTCAAGAATCAGTCGAGGATGATCCTGAACTCACCAGGAAGCTACTTCAGGCATCCGAGACGTATCAGGTAAACTCAGTGGCTCTTACTAAGTTACTTGACTTGCTGAAGGGTTCTAATCTTCAGGGTCTCACCACTACGGTGGAGTCTCTCAAATCTTCCTTCATCAAAATGGGGGAATCAGTGACAGCTCAGTCCCAAAGGTCTACTACTCTGGCATAGACCTTGGGATCCAGGATGATAGCTCTTTAACATGCACAGACAGCACTTGACTCCAGGGTGTCCATCATTCAGAAGGATACTCAGGAGATCAAGTTAATGATGACTGAAATTTTTCAAGCTTACAAGGGTGCATCTACTTCTTCAGTACAGCCAACACTTGCCATCACTGACACTCAGGAAAATGTTGAGGAGGAGAATGCTACTGAAGCCCCAAATACTATTGAACAAGAAGCTGGACAGCCCTCTCACACTGAGGGGAAGCATGTTACTGAAGCAACACCAATCACTGAAGTTCTACCTCAGGAGGAACCAGTCTCCTCTTCTCTCAGACAGGACAGAGGCAAAAGTATTGCTACCACCTCTAGTCCTGAAAATGTGCTCAAGCCAGCCTCAACCATGGTCAGATTTGACCCTGATGCTCCTATCAAGGTCCCGTTTGAAATCAATGGAGTAGTACATCATCTAACTCATGACAAAATTCAAGCTCACATGGAAAGGACTGAGACACTACTCAAGGTGGCTGAAGAAGAGAGAATGAGCAAGCCTGTTCTTATTAAGGCTGTTCATGAGGAAGCTGAAAAGATTGGGTTGAATACTGAGGCACTAGCAACTGTATAAGTTGGTGCAGCCTTTAAAAAGGCTCAGGAAGAAGAGCTTAATGCTCTCAAAAGGGAAAGGGAAAACAAGCTCAGGAAGGATGCTCAAATCAGAAAACACATGATCGAGAAGTATACTTGGGTGATGAAAGAAAGGTTAAGACCAGAAACCATCACTGACATTCAAATCCACAGAAACACCGATCCTGCAATGGTCACCGTCTTCAGGGGACGTGATAAAAGAATACTTGACATCCACAAGCCTTTCAAGTTTGCGGACTTTGGCATCACTGAGCTTGATGAGCTTCGTTCTATCATCGCCAAAAAGAACAACGTTGTGGTACCTAAACTTCTCGAATCACTGAAGGATAGGTACGACAGACTGAGAGCAATGCCTGAGGCTCTTAACATTCCCTCACTTTTTCCTGACTCAGCAGAAGAGACTGCTCCATCTAAGGCTTCCAAGAGGAAAAGGAAGCAAATAGAGTTGGAGCCTGAGATCAAAGTACCAGGGTTAGAATGTGACAGGTTGCTTCCTGAAGGGATTACGTTCGTGAACAATGCGGTCCTTGAAGCTCCTAAAAGAGGCTTATGCTTTACTGATGAGTATGGAAGCCTGGCGTTCCAAAGGTGGTCTGATATGGATAAGGCAGGAATCAAAGCTATGCTCATGTACCTTATGTTGGCGTCCCCCATCAAGAGTGATGAGAACAAAAGATTCTGCCAGGACTTGGAAGCAATGATCAATGAACATCCTGAAAGACACCTACTCAGATCAAAGAAAGCAAAGATTGAAAACCTTGGATACCACCTGAACATCTAATCTGCAACAACTATCTTTTTATTTTTTGTAATTTGTAGGACTTGTAATAATTATGAATAAACTTTGATGTTTTGTTTAAAATTATGTGTCCTACTTATGATTACAACAACATTCAGTAAGAGATGAAGACCCCTACCAACTCACACTGAATCAAGAAACACTTAGGCTATTTGTATGTTCAAATAGGGGGAGATTGTTGGGTCACTGAATTCCCCAATCTTTTTCTTACAAGGATTTGAACGTAAAATAACCTAAGTGTAAACAAGTCACTGAGTGAACAGTAACTCAGTGAGTCATCTTCAGGATGCTTAGACCGAGCCTAAGAAGAAAGGTTCTCCATTCAGTGAGGCGGAACTCAGTGAAGTGTGATCTAAGCCAAGAAGAAGGTGATGGGTTCAGTGAGGATGACAATAACTCACTGAACCCCAAGACTCCTCAACAACTTCATGATACTAAAGACTGATGACTAGAAGACTGAAGTTTTGGCGGGACTGGGCGGGAAAGTTTGATCTGTTTCACTAAAGTGCTTTATCACTTTAAGGTCAAACTTTCCTCAAATGGCTAAAACCAGGCTGTCATCAGAAAGTGCCTTTTGGACTTAACCCAAAGAAGTTTCCCTTGCCAGAGAATAAAATCTATCAAGATTTTATTAAGGAACACTTAGGTCCATTGTATAATAGGGTTGTTCACATTTGTGTATAAATAGGTAGCATAAGAGAGGAGTAAAAGTTGACAAGTTTGTGCAATTAATGCAAAGCATTCACAAACCACTTTTACTCCTCCAAAGAACAACACAACCCCTGAGATAGCTCAGTGGGTCCTGAAAGTTGTCACTCAACATAGATTGAGTTTAGTGAGGAGTCTATACCATACTTGTCGTTTTCAATCCCAAGTGTTATTCCGCAAACACTTGGGTACGATTCTTTTGATTAACTTCTAATAAAGAATTAAACGTTGAAAAATATTGTCTCTTATTCTTACGTTACTTTATTGTTAATCATTTTATACATCTTTGTTTTAAAATCATATAACTTGGTTACTTTAGCTTTGTAGTTATAGTTAACCAAGTAAAAGGGACCAACAATATTATTGGCCCACTATGCACCGCGATGCGCGAGATATGATAAAAAAAAATGTAGCAATTGCCAAGTACACAGGCCAATTCTGCGCCAACCACAACCAGAGTTAACCCCAATCACTTCACCATGGCCATTCTATAAATGAGGCATTGATATCGCAGGCCCTTTCCTAGTTGCAGCAGGAGGACTAAAATTCCTCATCGTAGCCATAGATTAACCCCAATCACTTCACCATGGCCATTCTATAAATGGGGCATTGATATCGCAGGCCCTTTCCCACTTGCAGGAGGAGGACTAAAATTCCTCATCGTAGCCATAGATTACTTCACCAAGTGGATTGAGGCAAAAGCAGTGGCAAACATCACTGGCAACCAGGTAAAACGCTTCGTGTGGGACAATATTGTGTGTCGCTTTGGGCTACCTGGTGAAATCATATCAGATAATGGGAAACAATTCTGTGACAACCCATTCAAAGATTGGTGCACGCAATTGAACATCACACAACACTTTGCTTCAGTGAAACACCCACAAACCAATGGCTTAGTTGAGCGTGTGAATCGCAGCTTAGGCGAAGGGATAAAAGCACGCCTCGACAGACACAAAGGAAAATGGGTGGACGAATTGTCACATGTTTTATGGGCGCACTGCACCACAATCAAAACCAGTACCGGAGATACACCATTTTCTCTTGTCTATGGGACAAAAGCCGTCATACCAGCTGAAATAGGGATGCCAACTATACGAACAGCAGAGGTTAACGTCACCACAAATGACGAGGAGCGGCGCATAGACTTGGACTTGCTGGAAGAAAGGCGTGAACGCGCAGCTATACGCGAAGCAAAGGCTAAAGCAAAAATGAAGAAGTATTATGATGCAAGAGTCAAACGTACTTCCTTCAGGCCAGGAGACTTTGTATACCGCGCAAACGACGCGAGCCACGCAGAAGACACAGGCAAGCTTGGACCCAAATGGGAAGGACCTTATGAGGTCACCGATGCGCTAGGTAATGGTGCATACAGGTTGCGCGATATGGAAGGTCACGATCTGGCGCGCACTTGGAATATCTGCAATCTCAAAAGATGCTATCTTTAGGACAGGCTACGGCCCACAAACAGATAACTTTGCACTTCAGTATGTGCCCAATAATTGTTTGCTTTTCTTTTATTTATTAGGAATTGTTTTTATTTTCCAAAAAACTTGCAAGTATCAATAAAACGTTATGGTTTCTAGCTAACTCCATAACACATTTTACTTTATTGCGTACATTCTTATATGTGTCAATATTGTTATTTTATATTTTTGCCTACATGGCGTGCATGCACTAATTAAGACCCATGATGGCAGAAAGGATGAGTAAACCTACTAACTAACTCGTTGAGTAAGAGGGTTGCAAACCCATCAACATTTGATCACGCATCCTTGCTAAGCGCCTTACTTTCAAGACGTTGGAGTAAGTTTTCTATGCGCATCCCACGAAGGATGCGCAATATTACGTACACTGTACAAGCTTAGCAAATTATAAGCCAAGACTCTTGGTCATGTAATAAGACTTTGCAAAAATAATGCAAATCCATTTTCATACTTATGATTTATTTTGAGTCACGCACTTAATTTAAACATAGGTTCCAACAAAAAAATAGTATCTTAATTGATCTTTTTTACATAAAGGATGACAATTTCCGAACGGATACCATAACACGCAAAAGATATAATTTGTTATTTATACAAAAATATACAAGTTACAAAAGCCTACATCTACACACTATGACGATGCTTAGGACTATCTTCTGGGGCAGCGGAGCTTCCTGCCTCTTGGAGCTTTCTCAAAAGCAACGCATCCTTAGGCGATACAATCGCTAAGCTAACAGGAACCCCATCTGATCTGGGAATATGCGTGATTGGCCCCAAATGGTCAACCAAAGTCAACCACGGATGTGGTCAAGATGGTCAAACAGCCTAGAATCAATGCTCTGCGGAAGTATAGTGTTTCCCCGGGTCGTTATGTCCCGACGAGGTGTGAATGGCTAACAAACGGTTTCGTGATCGGGTGAATTTGGATGAAAAAGGGGTTTGTGATCGATTGAACTGAGGAATCTACAATGGAATAGCTTAAACAAGCTATCTAAATAAGACGGGAAAGTAGGAAAACCCAGAAACGTTTAAAACCTAAAAACGCGTACGTTACGTTTAAATAAAACGTAAACGTACAAAATAAAACGTGAAAAGTGAAATTTGAAAACCCCCAGGGGGTGAAAATGACTTTTTTACAAACTAAAAGGAAAAAGAAAATTTTAAGAAAAAGAAAATAAATTTTAACACTAATTAATTATTTAATATTAATTAATTACTAATTATTAATATTTAAACAACATAAATATAATACAATATTGATTAAATACTAAAAAGGTAAAAATAAAATTTCTAAAATTATAAAATAACTAAAAATAAGTATTTTTGTCTTTTTGTGAATTTTATATTAACTAATTACTAATTAAACATTAATTATCTAATTAAATTATTTAAATTAAGAAAAATAGGAAATGAACAGTAAAAATTATAATAAAATTTATAAAATTATTTTACAACATATAAAAGCTAGAAAAAAATATAAAAACTAGGTTTTGCTTAATAAAAACTAATTATGCTATTCTAAACTTAATATTAATTAATTATTAATAAAACTAAAATTAATTCTAATAAATACCAAATGATAAAATAAAAATATGAGAAAATTATTATAAATACTTTAATTTAATAGGTAATTAATAAAAATATAAAAATGACAAGTACTTAATTAAAATCTAAAAATGAAAAATAAAATTTAAATAAAATTAATTAGAAACTATCACTTAAAAATAAAATTGTTTTTTCTTGATTTTTCTTTTACAAACTTACTTTACATCTAAAAACAGCAAACTTTTCTAAAAACAAACTTTTTATAAACTAAAAATAAGCAAAATATAAGCTAAATGGTGAGACAGTTGACCAAAGTTGACCAAAATGGAAAATAAGCTTAAATGACCAAGAGTGGGGCCCACAATGGTGAAATCTGATTCAAACAAGTTAAGTGAACATATTTAAGCAATAAAAAGCAAAAGGTGTCTTCTGAATAAGCAAAATGAGCAAAATAAGCACTTGGAAATATTGTTTCAACTCAGAAACTGGGACAGCTTTTAGGACCAAATACAGGTGGGTCCCAGTGGTCTTATGGTCAAACTATGAGTCAAAGGAGGAACCCTACTAGGAGGGGGGTTGAGAGGAACAAGTTTTGAGGGCTGAGGACCACTGAGGTGATCAGAAACCACCACCAAAGTGGTGGTGGTGGAACTGATCTGCTGGTGCAGGTCAGGGGGTTGCCCTGCAGCCAACTTTGGCCTAAGGTAGGGCCCACTAGAAAAATACTAAAAATGAAAGAAACATGGGACTTTGTAGATGAGGTGGGATACTTTAATACCTAAAAATCTCAAAGCTTAAAACATAATACATAAATCAAAACAATTCATGTCAATTTGATGAAAATTGAAAAAGTTCACATTTGACTTTTGAAGAAAACTACTTATGTTGACTAATGTGAGATTCTAGTGATGACTTCTGATTAGATAAGTTGTAATAAGATGAAATAAAACCAAAATAAGCTAAGTGATCAAGTTTTACAACTAAATGGGTGGGTTTAGGACCCAACTGACCCAATAGTGGACAGTTAAGGGGTAAAAACTTTGATTTTGACCTTTTTCTGAAGAACTCAAGTATTTAATGACTTAACTTACCTAAATATACCTAAAGACACTTGTTCAAGTAGAAAGCAACAACCAAAAGCAAATGCACAGTGGTGAAATCCACTGTGCCAAACACTCCCTTAGTAAACTAAAAATGAGATTTTTGAAGTGAAATGATGTTTTACACTATGAGTTTGATTCCTGCAGTTGTAATATGATAACCTAGAACTATTAGATCAAAAAAACACCATTACTAACTACAAATACCTAAGCACTAATGAAATGTTAAAGAAGCAGTTGATATGTTATATGTGAACACAATGGAATCTAATGAACACAGACCAAGTATTAAGTAATAATATGACTTAAGTACAACAAATAAGCAAGACAACACTGGAATAATGATCTAACAGGCACTTCTACATTAAATGACCAAAAAGTGTAAATTAAACTTACAATGGAGTCAATGCTGAGAACTAGGAAACAAGGAACCAAATTACTACCTAAAGCCTCCCAATAGGCTACTAAACCATGTCCATCTAGAAATCTCCTTGATCCTTGCACAAATTCTCCTCCACACTGATTTTTAGTTTATGATATATTTTTGAGATTTTTTTGAGATTTTTTTAGAAGACTGAGTAAAAACAGATTCTAATGCTATAAATACTTAAGAAAACTTGTAAATAAGATAAAGTGAGCTTAAACAAATAAGGATTAACAGCTTTTAATATTAAACAAGAAATTGAAATTTCACTTAAAAAGTACAAATTTGAAATGTAGAACTGAAAGATTGAAATTGATGAATAACTTGACTTCCAATTATACTAAGAATACTTAATACAGAGCTTTTAAGCTAAAAATTACAATAATATTGGAAAATTAAGCTAAGTCGTGATTAACTAAACTACTTTCCTACCCTACACTAACTACTGCCTGCATTCTTCTTTTTTCTTTCCTTTTATAAGCCTTGGAGCATACTTTGACTATCCTACTTCTCTCTGGACCATTAGATTAGCTTTTATTGATCCTAGCCGTCTGATTAAGTTTTGGCGGGAAAACAAGTTTGACAGGTTGAGTGTATCTGGTGGGTACATTAATGAGGAGGGGGGATGTATGGGTGTAGGTGTAGGAATTAATTGAGTTTGGTGAGCGTTTGGTGAAAAGGAGGAGGGGGAGGTGGACACAAGCCTGGTAATTAGGGAGAGTTTAGGGACGATGAACAGTGCACGGGGTTGGGGGTTTGACTGGGTGGACTTTTCTTTGACCGGGTTATATATTTTAAAGGGAAGTGGGCTTTGGTGGGCTTTTGGTGGTGGTGTTTGTTTGGATCAGGCTAGGGAATTGGGTGGGTTGGTGTTTGGGATGTTGGGTAATAATAAATAAAATGGATCCGTTTGGTTTATGTTACAACAAGGACCAATTGTGTAATTTGTGAAATTGGAGGGAGCTGATTTGCAACTTTCAAAAATTTATTAATAGTACCAAAATTCCCACATGTGAATATCATAAGGACCAAAGTTGCATTATTTTCATTCTTCAAATTCCCGGGGACCAAATTTGACAAGTTGCCAAACTTGAGGGACCACACATGTAATTTCCACAAACTTTACACCAAGGACTAAAAATGATTTTTGTAACTTCCCAAGGACCCAAAATGATTTTTTATTCAAAATTATCCCACCAGGGACCAAATCTGCCAAAATCTGTAACTCCAGGGACCAAACTGTAAATTTCCAAAACTTTCCAATTTTTCACCAAAGGACTAAATATGACACTTTATGATTGTAAAAGGACCTTTGGTGATAATTTTCCATATTTTGAATGACCAGGGACTAGTTTTGTAATTTTATGAAAGTTGGGGGACTGAAACTGCCAATTTTGCAAACTTTGTACGTTTTTCATCTGTTTTTGCTCATTTTGCATCTAAAATATATAAAACACAATTTTGAAATATTTTTAGTATTTTGATGCATTTCTGAGTGTTTTTGTATGTTCTGCAGTTCAGATTTGACCAAAAATGATGAGTGTTTGAGCACTCATCAATCCCCCACACTAAACTATTGCTAGTCCCTAGCAATACTGTTTTGAAAACTTGATGGATTTGAAAAACTCTTTACCAAAAGCCATCACTTCTGGAGTAGCCAGGTGTAAGAACTGTGGCACACCTGATAACCGTGTGATTTTGAGCAAACCACCAGCTGTCAACGGATTTGATTTGTCTTTACCAGGAGCCGTTTGCTTCTGGACTAGCCAGCTCTTGATGGAATAGTCAACATCTTGGTGAGCTGATTACCAATTATGGATTTTCCACTGCCTTTACCACAAGCCATAATCTTGCGGGCTAGCCAACTTATTCGCTTTATGGGATATGGGGAGTTGAGGAACCATACAATTTTGGGCAAATTGCAAGCCATAAACGGATTTGAGATGTCTTTACCAAGAGCCGTTTGCTCCTGGACTAGCCAATCCCTTTTGTCGGTTAGACAAGGCGGACTGATTACCACAAAAATTTTGAAGCACCAGTGAAAAATTTTAAAAATTTTTGAATTTTGGCTAAAAACGGGGGTACTATATAGTAAAATGTGATAAAATTCGCTAGAATAGCGAATACCCCCCCACACTTAGCATGAATATTGTCCTCAATATTCAAAATCCCGGCTATTATGCCGACATTTTGAACGTAAAAGGGCAACATTACAAGCTAAGCGTGGAAAACACCATTTTGTTTTTTTCACTCTATTTGTAACCATAGCATGGGGGACTCCCCCACACTTATGGTGAAAACCCTATAAGCATGCTACTGTTTTTGTTTACCGAGTCGCTAGCTTGACTCGACCCCGAATTCATTTGTCCTTGGGGAAGCATGATGTGGAAGAAACAATCTCAATCGGACTTTCATTCAAGATGTTTGGACAAACATTTGAAGCACGTGAAAGTTCCACACCGATGAGATAAGTGCCCGGCTCAAGATAATGATACGTGATGAGGCGAAAAATGATCCGCTTTTAGGGGGTCATTTAAGCCCGAATCCGACTTTATTTGATCAAATATTGCCCTAAATCGTTCCTTTTGTGATTTTAGGTGTTTGGAGAGTGAATTCTGGAAAAGACGCTATTTTGGACGTTTTTGGAGCATAAAAGTGAAGAAAACGGCAAAGTACCAAATTTCCATGCTGAAAATACAAGGTGACGGCGTCAAGACCACCATCTTGACGGCGTCAGACATGAAGAATTAAATATCGAAGGTGGTGACGGCGTCAGATGGATTCGTGACGGCGTCAAAGTGGCAAAATTAATATACCGTGGGTGGTGACGGCGTCACATTGGCCGTCATAAATGGATCAAGGCCGTCCGAGGAAGTATATGGCGGCGAGGTGACGGCGTCAGAAGTTACTCTTGACGCCGTCAGACTATTTTTCCTATATATAGTTTTCTAGTTTTTTCATTAAAAAGAGGAGAAGTTTTGGTAAAACCCTAAAGACGATTTTGGTGCCTCTTTTACAGGTTTTTCAAGGGTTCCAAATCCTTGAGACCTTGCGTTGTAATTGAGATAAGTGTACTTTCAATTCAATCAATATGTCTATGTGTTGGTTGTTTATCTCTTGTTCTTGTCTCAATTCTACTATGCTAGGCTAGATCTCTCTTGTGTTTGCTTAGATCTAATGAAACCTAGATGTTGATTATGTGTTGATTACTTGTCTATTCTTGTTTTGAATGAATGATTTTATATGTTAGGCTTAAGAAAACTGGCAGATCTCCAAATGGTAACATGCTTGAACGTCTTAAGAAACATGAACCGAGGCGTACTAGGTCTTTATTGGTTGTATTTAATGCATGAGCCACTGTTAATAATCCCTATAGTTGTGCTGGGTCATGGTGTAGGAGGAGATAAGAGCTCATAGAGTTGGGGAGTTATGTATGCCACCTCACGAATGGTATTAAGGAATACAATCCGTCATTCATACAAGTGTAACAAGTAATTAACATGTAAAAGATATCTAGGGAGTAATGAAGTCTAAGTAAACACAATTTCTCCAACCACTGCTCACAACCTTAGTATAATTTAGTTTAATTTCATTTTTTTATTATTTTATTTTGATTGCATCTTAGTTTTGGGCTAGTTGAATAGCAACTAATTCCGCCCTATCTCCTTTAAAACCCGAGATTTTAATTGCTTTCATAAAATATAAAAATACAAAAATAATCATCTTTCACCTCTAGAACTATTAATTAGGTTTTCTAATCCTACCGACACTATTCCTAAGCTGAACGATCAATCCCCCGGTACTTGTCACTATACTATACTACAACGATCAGGTACACTGCCTAGTGGGGGTTGTAAGCTTCTCGAGATCCCTCGAGAGGTAAAGCAAGGTGCGATTCCCACGCATCAAGTTTTTGGCGCCGCAGCCCGGGGAATAGTTATTGTCTAGGTTAGGATTTCTTTTTATTAGGTCTACTTGCTAGATTCCTTTCTAGTAAGATTTTTATTTTTATTTTTAGGTCTTCTTTAGTCTATCTTATTTCTTCGTGCCTTTGTTCGTAACTCTTTACCATCCGACATCATGGAAGGTGGTAACATCTTTGAACCCATCATCCCACCACAACAAAACCCACCATTAGAACCCCTTAGGCCCCGAACCTTAGGAGAGTATTCCCGACCCAGCCACCAAGGCTACCGAAACACCATTGAGCTCACCGGAGCCAATGTGACCCCCTTGCGATCCGACACCATCCAGTTGGTGCAAAGCGGATGTGCATTCCATGGACTTCGTTCCGAAGATCCAAACCAACACCTTAAGGACTTCCTCAAAATCGTAGATTCCATAGACCTAGGTGTTGAAAGTAGAGAGACTACCCGTTTACGCCTATTCCAATTCTCTCTACGGGATCAAGCTAGTCAATGGCTTGAGCGTTTACCCGCGGGATCCATCACCACATGGATGATCTCACCACTCGTTTCCTTGCTCAATTTTTCCCACTGGGGAGAACTACTAAGCTTAGGAATGACATCTTGATGTTCCAACAACGTCAAAATGAATCTCTTTATGAAGCATGGACTCGTTTCAAGGACTTACTCCAAAAAGTCCCTCATCATGGCATAGATCTTTGGCTCCAAGTCCAAATTTTCTATGACCATATCGACATCTCCACGAGGCGAACCATTGACCAATCGGCCGGTGGTAAGCTACGTGATCTTAGTGCGAAACAATCATGGGAACTCATAGAAGATCTTGCTCTCTATGACAACGAAAGTTGGAATGATCCCCGTGATTTGAACAAAACGGTCAAGGCAATATCTTTGCCTTCGAACAATTCAAGCACTCCCGACCGTAGGATCATGGAACTTGAGGACCAAGTCAAGTTTCTCATGAAATCTTACGAAGCTCCGAAGCATTCAAGCCAAGTGAACAAAATCACTTCTTCATGCGAATTATGTAGTGGTCCCCATGACACTCGTGATTGTGTGGAACTCCCCGGAACAGCTTTTGCGGACTACGCATCCACGCGTACCGACGAAGCGGGAGATAAGTGGTACACTTTCAAGCCCGAGCCAAACACATACGGTGATTCATACAACCCCTCATGGAAAAATCACCCAAACCTTAGGTGGAAGCAAAATCAACCCAATTCTTCCAATCCGCCTAATCGTTACCAATCAAACGGTCCACCATCCAACCGTACCTTCAACAACAATCCTTCTAACAACTATGGTAGTACCAACAATCTTGAAGGATTGATGTCAAAGTTCATGGCATCTCAAGAAGCCCGCATAGCTAAGTTTGAAACCGATTTCAAACAAAATCAAAGCGAGATGACCAATAGAATTGATGCATTGTTGAAAGTTCTCAATGACCGAGAAATGGGAGCACTCCCAAGCGACACCATCAAGAATCCGAAACTAAACGTTAATGCCATATCTTCAGTTTCGTCACCCACTTCGTGTCCACAATACTACTCGGTTAAATCAACGAGCACGTGTTTCAAACAACACCAAGTTCCCCAAAAGGACCAATCAACTAAAACACCCACTATAGAGCCGGTCAAAAGCATAGTTGAAACACCTCTTACGCAAGACCTTGACGATGAATTCAAAGAACTTCACCTTGAACGCCCCGTCATTGATGTCTTAGCGCGTGCTCCTTACTATAGTGCCCTCCTAGAAAAATATGAGAAATATAAGCTAGGTAAAAATGGGACCGCCTTCGTTCAAAACAAGTTGCCTAAAAAGCTTGATGATCCGGGTATATTTGTTTTGCCTTGTAAGATAGGAAGATCCGAAGCTTTCGACACACTAGCCGATTTAGGGTCAAGCCTCAACTTGATTCCCTTATCCTTATTCACCGCTCTTAAGCTAGGAAAGTTAGAGGAAACGGAGGTATTGATAGGGCTAGCGGATGGAAGTATTGCCCACCCGGTTAGAATGATTAAGGATGTAGTTGTTCACGTAGGAAGGTTAACTATATTAGCGGATTTTCATGTCCTAGACATGGTTAGTGACACTACATGCCCATTATTGGTAGGAAGAGGATTTTTAGCAACCGCTAGTGCCATGATAGATTGCAAGGAATCCAAGATAGCGGTAGGAGAAGGCGATACTTGGTCGGTGTATGATGTTAAGAAGCATAGTTATGATTGTAATGATGAACCAACACCGCATTGGGTAGAGATGAATAGGAGACCATCTAGATATGGACCTTGGATAGAAAGGAACTTCATAGGACCTCAATGCCCATTTTATCTAGAAAAGGATTTCGTTGAGAAGACACATTCGGTAGAACAACTCATAGCTAGGGATGAGGAGCTAGATCCCTTTGAAGACCCCTTAGTCTTTAGAAAGATGATTGAGTTTTTGAGCGTAATGCCTATTAATATAGAATTGAATAAATGGAAAAGAGATGGAGATAAGTATAAATGGAGGTGGGACAAGCCACCTAAAGAAGGTGACGGGTCATGGCATATTAGAATGACCTTGTTTGATCCGGATGGAGAAAAGTTTGAAAGGTCATACCATACTAAGGGAACCAATAGAAAGTTGAAACCTAAGTTTGATCCCAAAGATGTCCTCAATGAGGAACTCACCCGAATCACGTAGTAACCCACGACTTTGAGTCTAGCTACAAGACTCGTAAATAAAGAAAAGCGCTTCTTGGGAGGCAACCCATGTTTTGTGTGATTTTTATTTGTTTGATTGTTATTTGCTTCCGTATGCATGTTTTATTTTTATTGTTGGTTGATCATGTTTCTCAATTAAAATGTAAAATACTTTATTATGTTGTTTAGCCTAGTCTTAACTTCAACCTAAAGGTATTTTTGCAAAAGATAAGTGTAAGGGGAAACCCCAAATATGTTTTTAAGAAACAAACCGATCATGATTCTCCACAATATTTAATGAACATGTTTATTCGTATTTGTTAGAGTCAAATGCTTGTATTGAGTCATAATGAAGTTTTGCAGGATTTTCCAGGAAGTAGGACAAAGTTTTTCCAGAAATTTTCCGGAAACTTAACATAAGAATTTCTGCAGGTCCATTCTGACGGCGTCAGGGTATTGCTCTTGACGGCGTCAGGAGTTAAAATCTGGAAATTTTACCGGTTTTGTTTTTCTAACGGAGTCTTATGGTTTTTGTGAATTATTAAGTTTTATAATCTCCAGGAAATCTGCAAACTTCATTCCACAAGCATTATATCTTACTTTGCTTTCTAGGATTTAGTAACTTATATAGGATGCCGCCGATTTTACGCGAGGTTGCCTTGTCTACTTTTGTCAGGATTTACAGGTTATTTGTAACAAGAAGATGATTTATATTCTGGAAGGGAAGCTTTGATTGTTCGTTTTCTTGGAGGAAGATTTAACCTGGCCAACCTAAAATCCATACCGAGCGAATCAGGGGAGTATTTGATTTCATTCTCTTTACTTTTTAACTTTTACATTCTTTACTTGAACATTGGGGACAATGTTCATCTTAAGTGTAAGGGGAGGGTAAAAAGATGATACCTTACATATGCACTTTCGCTTGAGTTTGTTTTGTTTGATAGTAGATGAGTAATAAAACTATGAGAAATACTTGTTAGTGTAATTTTAGCGCCAAATTTAAAATTTTTTACAACATTTAGGAGTGAAACTTTAGCCATAGCAAGCGTCTCATGGATGGGAGGTTGTATGACTAGCACATAACCGTATATTCAGAAAAATTTTCCACCCAAAAATGTGACGTTCGCCTTTAGTTTTGATAGGAAAAGCATTTATTATTGGTGCTTATGAGTGTACCGGTAGCATTTAGATTCTAGAACTTGCGTTAGTGATGCATCCCGAGACCGCTAGTGAGACTACATTCGTGTGGTAGGATTTACTACATGATAAGAGGCATTAGGATCACCCTTGTGTTAAACCCGTATTATAATTACTTGACCATTTAAGTCATATTGCTTGGCTAGTTAAGTCAACTAATTTTTCCCACACGCTTAGCGTTGTACTCATTTTTAGTACACGAAACCCCTAGTACACCCCTCCGAGCCTATCTTTTCGTTTCTAACTTTAAGCATTTTACTTAAAGGAAGAATTTGTTACACCCCACTTAAATGTACACCCAAATCGCCTTAGCCTTCCGTGTATGCGCTCATTTTTAGTGCATTATTGTTATTTGTTAAACCCTAAGTTAACTTTCTAATTGATTACATGGTTGCTAAGTCGAGTCATATCCTTGTACATATTGTTTTGGGACGATTGGGACTCATGGGTAAGTACTTATTTTATGGAGTAATGGGGAAGAACATCATATATTACCCCCATATGTACGTTAATCTTAAAAGTGCTCCAAGTGTTTTGATTTTCTTAATTCGAGTCATTAGATTAGTTAATTGTAAAGTATGTAAAGATTCAAGTGTAAGGGGAACTCTCATCCCCTATGATGTATTATTTTGGATGGTAGGGTAAGAGTGTATGCAAAAAAAAAAAAAAAAAAAAAAAAAAAAAAAAAAAAAAAAAAAAAAAAAATTGAAAAATCAAGAAAAAGAAAAAAAAAAAGAGAAAAAAACATACGGACTACCATCCCGTTTTCATTCTATGTTTATTTTATGTTTTTGTTATTTTTCATTTATTAGCTTAAGTCGAGTCTAGTCTTAGCTTAGCAATGCCATCTTGTACATGTAATTAACTAACATTGTTAACTCGCCACCAGTAAAACTTCCTTTATCCAACAAAACCGTGTAATT
The DNA here is from genome assembly GCA_030686995.1 of Artemisia argyi. Classification (NCBI taxonomy): domain Eukaryota; kingdom Viridiplantae; phylum Streptophyta; class Magnoliopsida; order Asterales; family Asteraceae; genus Artemisia; species Artemisia argyi. The sequence continues at coordinate 103,697,987 of CM060700.1, forward strand.
CATATCCCTACACCTAACGTTATAACCCTTTAAAAGACCTCTTTGATAGTTTATCCTAGGTGCTTACGCCATGTGGTGGAGGTTTGATCCTTTCCCAAGCCTATAGTAATCTATTTTGCTATGACAGGTAGTGAGAGATATCTTCCATTTCCATAATGTTATATTACTTTATTACACCCGAGAGATGTGAGTATCTAAACACTATTTGTGAGGTGCTTGTGTATGACCTCCGTGCTTGTCTAATGGTCTTTAGTGGAACGATTATTTGTTGTAATTACTTTTATATTAGTGTTAAATGACCCCTAACTTGTCTTTTGAGTAGAATAAAAGCTCATTTGCTTGAGGACAAGCAAATCTCAAGTGTAAGGGTATATGATGAGGCGAAAAATGATCCGTTTTTAGGGGGTCATTTAAGCCCGAATCCGACTTTATTTGATCAAATATTGCCCTAAATCGTTCCTTTTGTGATTTTAGGTGTTTGGAGAGTGAATTCTGGAAAAGACGCTATTTTGGACGTTTTTGGAGCATAAAAGTGAAGAAAACGGCAAAGTACCAAATTTCCATGCTGAAAATACAAGGTGACGGCGTCAAGACCACCATCTTGACGGCGTCAGACATGAAGAATTAAATATCAAAGGTGGTGACGGCGTCAGATGGATTCGTGACGGCGTCAAAGTGGCAAAATTAATATACCGTGGGTGGTGACGGCGTCACATAGGCCGTCATAAATGGATCAAGGCCGTCCGAGGAAGTATATGACGGCGAGGTGACGGCGTCAGAAGTTACTCTTGATGCCGTCAGACTATTTTTCCTATATATAGTTTTCTAGTTTTTTCATTAAAAAGAGGAGAAGTTTTGGTAAAACCCTAAAGACGATTTTGGTGCCTCTTTTACAGGTTTTTCAAGGGTTCCAAATCCTTGAGACCTTGCATTGTAATTGAGATAAGTGTACTTTCAATTCAATCAATATGTCTATGTGTTGGTTGTTTATCTCTTGTTCTTGTCTCAATTCTACTATGCTAGGCTAGATCTCTCTTGTGTTTGCTTAGATCTAATGAAACCTAGATGTTGATTATGTGTTGATTACTTGTCTATTCTTGTTTTGAATGAATAATTTTATATGTTAGGCTTAAGAAAACTGGCAGATCTCCAAATGGTAACATGCTTGAACGTCTTAAGAAACATGAACCGAGGCGTACTAGGTCTTTATTGGTTGTATTTAATGCATGAGCCACTGTTTACAATCCCTATAGTTGTGCTGGGTCATGGTGTAGGAGGAGATAAGAGCTCATAGAGTTGGGGAGTTATGTATGCCACCTCACGAATGGTATTAAGGAATACAATCCGTCATTCATACAAGTGTAACAAGTAATTAACATGTAAAAGATATCTAGGGAGTAATGAAGTCTAAGTAAACACAATTTCTCCAACCACTGCTCACAACCTTAGTATAATTTAGTTTAATTTCATTTTTTTTATTATTTTATTTTGATTGCATCTTAGTTTTGGGTTAGTTGAATAGCAACTAATTCCGCCCTATCTCCTTTAAAACCCGAGATTTTAATTGCTTTCATAAAATATAAAAATACAAAAATAATCATCTTTCACCTCTAGAACTATTAATTAGGTTTTCTAATCCTAGCGACACTATTCCTAAGCTGAACGATCAATCCCCCGGTACTTGTCACTATACTATACTACAACGATCAGGTACACTGCCTGGTGGGGGTTGTAAGCTTCTCGAGATCCCTCGAGAGGTAAAGCAAGGTGCGATTCCCACGCATCAATACGTAAAAATGCCGGGGTCAAATAAAGTATCTTCATTCCCGAAGGAGTGAAGAAGAGAGGAAGGAACCTCGAGAACAGGCTCATTAGCCTGAGTTTGGATTTCAAGGGCTAAGCTCAAAAACATCCCGGGAGGGTGGGTGGGAATTTGCAAATCCTCATGATTAAGGATATCTCCCCTCGGGCTATCATACTCCGTAGAAGTCATGATAAGGTGATCAATGATGGGCTCAGAAGGTATTTCATCAACGTCACTGATGTCTCCATGAGATAAAGACTTTTCATCAGTGGGTGAATCATTAAGCCCGATATTGAGATAGGAATTGAGTGATGGATCATCATCATTCAATAAACTTTCAAGGAACAGAATATCCCCCTCAAAATCAAGATAGTTATCATCAACTTCATACGAAGTTGAACTATCTAGAGCAAGGAATGCTTCGACTTCCTCCATATCATTTTTGAAATCAAAGATATTATCATCACTTCCCGATGGAAGTGGATTGGAGTGAGTGAGTTCATCGGCGAACTCCTCGAGAAGAAAGTCAACATTAGAGTGAGGAAGGGATGCATCAACATACTCAATGTCTCCATAAGATAAACAATCATCACTAGCATCAGAGACAATCTCAATTTGATCATTTGGATTATTAGGGTGAGAAGGAATATCACACACATGATCAAAAGTCCCCTGTGACTCTCTCGGGATTGGGACAAGGATCTCAACACTAGACTTTATTAATTCGTCTGATTCCTTATTAGGAACAGTGCTAAGATGCTCATCCCCCATGTTTAGAGAGTGAGTGTGAACTTCGGGTGTGATATCAACAGACTGAGGGAGATGAGAGGAGCTAGCATTCATGGATTGTACGAGTTTCATTTGATCTTCTGCTAGTAAGTTCTCCGTCTCATTATTTTCTCCCTGATTTTCAATGGAAGGAATCACAATTGATGAATCTGAGGAACCCTTATAAAATTGAAGGATATCAAGGGTGTCCTCATTATCACTATCATTATCACAGTCTAGACGAAATTTGGCACGTGTTATAGCTGCTTGTTCTAAGACAAGTAATTCTTCCACGCTCAATTCGTTTTTAGCCTCTCGTTCTTCAGCAAGTAATTCTGCCATAGATTTCTCACGAGAGTCTCGAAACGGTGTAGTAACCAACTCCTCCTTAAGTTCTTTTAAAATATCAAGAGCCTTTAGTAAAAGGTCTTGCTCGGTTTCTTGAGGAGTTGTGTGAATCATTTGGTACTGTGGAGGTGGGTCTGAAAACGAATAGTCGTAATTGTTACAAGGAAATGGATTCCTTGTTTGACAATCCGAGCTAGAGTGTGGACCTCCACAGTAATCACAACAGTAAAACTGATGTGGTTGTGGGTGGTATGTGCTAGAGTCATAACCGTTATCAGGAAACTGCTCATAGACAAGTGTGTTTCCCGATTGACAATCAGAGCTGTAGTGTGAACCACCACAGTTCACAACAGTAAAACTGCTGAGACTGATGGTGTGGTAACTAATGGAATGAATCAGTTATGTCATGGTAGGAATAGGGATTCTGGTTATAGACAGACCCGTTTCCCGACTCTACCATGCCACAGCTGGGGCAATTGCCACCATTATGAGGATTACCACACCACTGGCAAACCAGAAAGTGTGGATGAGACATAGAAAGAATCAAAAGGTTTGACAGGGGTAGGGATGAAGAATCAAAGGCGTGAGAGGGTAAAGGAGAATGTTTTTGGGTTTTTGGATAAACATTTTGTACAAATGATAAAGAAAATGTTTTTGTGTTCATTGAAAACTGAGTTTAAAAAGTTTTCGGGAACGGTTTTGTTTTGATAAATAGAAAATATGAACAAAGGATGGATAGATGCACAATGGAACGAATTCCAAAGTCACTAATCAGAAAAACCGTTTAGAATAGCGCGTACACCTCCCCGGCAACGGCACCAAAAATTGATTGGCCCCAAACGGTCAACCAAAGTCAACCACGGATGTGGTCAAGATGGTCAAACACCCTAGAGTTAATGCTCCGCGGAAGTATAGTGTTTCCCCGGGTCGTTATGTCCCGACGAGGTGTGAATGGCTAACAAACGGTTTCGTGATCGGGTGAATTTGGATGAAAAAGGGGTTTGTGATCGATTGAACTGAGGAATCTACAATGGAATAGCTTAAACAAGCTATCTAAATAAGACGGGAAAGTAGGAAAACCCAGAAACGTTTAAAACCTAAAAACGCGAACGTTACGTTTAAATAAAACGTAAACGTACAAAATAAAACGTGAAAAGTGAAATTTGAAAACCCCCAGGGGGTGAAAATGACTTTTTTATAAACTAAAAGGAAAAAGAAAATTTTTAGAAAAAGAAAATAAATTTTAACACTAATTAATTATTTAATATTAATTAATTACTAATTATTACTAATTATTAATATTTAAACAACTTAAATATAATACAATATTGATTAAATACTAAAAAGTTGAAAATAAAATTTCTAAAATTATAAAATAACTAAAAATAAGTTTTAAAATTAAAAATAAGTATTTTTGTCTTTTTGTGAATTTTATATTAATTAATTACTAATTAAACATTAATTATCTAATTAAACTATTTAAATTAGGAAAAATAGGAAATGAACAGTAAAAAATATAATAAAATTTATAAAATTATTTTACAACATATAAAAGCTAGAAAAAAATATAAAAACTAGGTTTTACTTAATAAAAACTAATTATGCTATTCTAAACTTAATATTAATTAATTATTAATAAAACTGAAATTAATTCTAATAAATACCAAATGATAAAATAAAAATCTGAGAAAATTATTATAAATACTTTAATATAATAGGTAATTAATAAAAATATAAAAATGACAAGTACTTAATTAAAATCTAAAAATGAAAAATAACATTTAAATAAAATTAAATAGAAACTATCACTTAAAAATAAAATTGTTTTTTCTTGATTTTTCTTTTACAAACTTACTTTACATCTAAAAACAGCAAACTTTTGTAAAAACAAATTTTTAATAAACTAAAAATAAGCAAAATATAAGCTAAATGGTGAGATAGTTGACCAAAGTTGACCAAAATGGAAAATAAGCTTAAATGACCAAGAGTGGGGCCCACAATGGTGAAATTTGATTCAAACAAGTTAAGTGAACTTATTTAAGCAATAAAAAGCAAAAGGTGTCTTCTGAATAAGCAAAATGAGCAAAATAAGCACTTGGAAATATTGTTTCAACTCAGAAACTGGGACAGCTTTTAGGACCAAATACAGGTGGGTCCCAGTGGTCTTATAGTCAAACTATGAGTCAAAGGAGGAACCCTACTAGGAGGGAGGTTGAGAGGAACAAGTTTTGAGGGCTGAGGACCACTGAGGTGATCAGAAACCACCACCAAAGTGGTGGTGGTGGGACTGATCTGCTGGTGCAGGTCAGGGGGTTGCCTTGCAGCCAACTTTGGCCTAAGGTAGGGCCCACTAGAAAATTACTAAAAATGAAAGAAACATGGGACTTTGTAGATGAGGTGGGATACTTTAATACCTAAAAATCTCAAAGCTTAAAACATACTACATAAATCAAAATAATTCATGCCAATTTGATGAAAATTGAAAAAGTTCACATTTGACTTTTGAAGAAAACTACTTATGTTGACTAATGTGAGATTCTAGTGATGACTACTGATTAGATAAGTTGTAATAAGATGAAATAAAACCAAAATAAGCTAAGTGATCAAGTTTTACAACTAAATGGGTGGGTTTAGGACCCAACTGACCCAACAGTGGACAGTTAAGGGGTAAAAACTTTGATTTTGACCTTTTTCTGAAGAACCCAAGTATTTAATGACTTAACTTACCTAAATATACCTAAAGACACTTGTTCAAGTAGAAAGCAACAACCAAAAGCAAATGCACAGTGGTGAAATCCACTGTGCCAAACACTCCCTTAGTAAACTAAAAATGAGATTTTTGAAGTGAAATGATGTTTTACACTATGAGTTTGATTCCTGCAGTTGTAATATGATAACCTAGAACTATTAGATCAAAAAAACACCATTACTAACTACAAATACCTAAGCACTAATGAAATGTTAAAGAAGCAGTTGATATGTTATATGTGAACACAATGGAATCTAATGAACACAGACCAAGTATTAAGTAATAATATGACTTAAGTACAACAAATAAGCAAGACAACACTGGAATAATGATCTAACAGGCACTTCTACATTAAATGACCAAAAAGTGTAAATTAAACTTACAATGGAGTCAATGCTGAGAACTAAGAAACAAGGAACCAAATTACTACCTAAAGCCTCCCAATAGGCTACTAAACCATGTCCATCTAGAAATCACCTTGATCCTTGCACAAATTCTCCTCCAGACTGATTTTTAGTTTATGATATATTTTTGAGATTTTTTTGAGATTTTTTTAGAAGACTGAGTAAAAACAGATTCTAATGCTATAAATACTTAAGAAAACTTGTAAATAAGATAAAGTGAGCTTAAACAAATAAGGATTAACAGCTTTTAATATTAAACAAGAAATTGAAATTTCACTTAAAAAGTACAAATTTAAAATGTAGAACTGAAAGATTGAAATTGATGAATAACTTGAGTTCCAATTATACTAAGAATACTTAATACAGAGCTTTTAAGCTAAAAATTACAATAATATTGGAAAATTAAGCTAAGTCGTGATTAACTAAACTACTTTCCTACCCTACACTAACTACTGCCTGCATTCTTCTTTTTTCTTTCCTTTTATAAGCCTTGGAGTATACTTTGACTATCCCACTTCTCTCTGGACCATTAGATTAGCTTTTATTGATCCTAGCCGTCTGATTAAGTTTTGGCGGGAAAACAAGTTTGACAGGTTGAGTGTATCTGGTGGGTACATTAATGAGGAGGGGGGATGTATGGGTGTAGGTGTAGGAATTAATTGAGTTTGGTGAGGGTTTGGTGAAAAGGAGGAGGGGGAGGTGGACACAAGCCTGGTAATTAGGGAGAGTTTAGGGACGATGAACAGTGCACGGGGTTGGGGGTTTGACTGGGTGGACTTTTCTTTGACCGGGTTATATATTTTAAAGGGAAGTGGGCTTTGGTGGGCTTTTGGTGGTGGTGTTTGTTTGGATCAGGCTAGGGAATTGGGTGGGTTGGTGTTTGGGATGTTGGGTAATAATAAATAAAATGGATCCGTTTGGTTTATGTTACAACAAGGACCAATTGTGTAATTTGTGAAATTGGAGGGAGCTGATTTGCAACTTTCAAAAATTTATTAATAGTACCAAAATTCCCACATGTGAATATCATAAGGACCAAAGTTGCATTATTTTCATTCTTCAAATTCCCGGGGACCAAATTTGACAAGTTGCCAAACTTGAGGGACCACACATGTAATTTCCACAAACTTTACACCAAGGACTAAAAATGATTTTTGTAACTTCCCAAGGACCCAAAATGATTTTTTATTCAAAATTATCCCACCAGGGACCAAATCTGCCAAAATCTGTAACTCCAGGGACCAAACTGTAAATTTCCAAAACTTTCCAATTTTTCACCAAAGGACTAAATATGACACTTTATGATTGTAAAAGGACCTTTGGTGATAATTTTCCATATTTTGAATGACCAGGGACTAGTTTTGTAATTTTATGAAAGTTGGGGGACTGAAACTGCCAATTTTGCAAACTTTGTACGTTTTTCATCTGTTTTTGCTCATTTTGCATCTAAAACATATAAAACACAATTTTGAAATATTTTTAGTATTTTGATGCATTTCTGAGTGTTTTTGTATGTTTTGCAGTTCAGATTTGACCAAAATGATGAGTGTTTGAGCACTCATCAATGTGCAGCGCCCACACCGCATAGGATGGCCTTGCCCTTAACACTTTTTTTCTTGGCAGCTCTCTCCGCGTACAGCTCCAATACCTCCTTAAGAGGAACCTCCTTTTCAAGAACAAAAGGATTCAACATATGGCGCGGCTGTGCAAAAACAGGAACCTGCAGCTGCGACTCGTCAGGCTTTAGAAAATAGTCTGGCTGCGCCTTTGCATCCTTCAAGATATGGCGCCCCAGGGTTAACCCCTCCATAATTACCTTTATAGGGTAATCCTGGTCGCGCTCCAGCCGCGCAATATGGGGAAGCTCAAGCAGCTTCATCCCCTCCATAGCCTTCATCAGTTCGTCATAATCATTGGCATTGTAACCAGGCACCTCAGCAAGCGCCACGCTCAGCACCTTCACCTCATGGAGCTCCTCCATAGCTTGCGCCCTACCACGCTCCATGGCGCACTGCACCACCTTTCCAAAGGTCTACAACACCTCTGGAGACTCTAAGGTGCCCATCGCAGCCCGGCGCAAGCCATGACTGATCAACCACCTACATAAACAGAAAAAGGATGCATTAGAAGAAAAGAGACAAATCAATAAATATAATAAGGCAACATTGCAGGAAATATATAAGCACGTACCTGCGCTCAGCTATTGTAGACATAAGATGAGGGTATAATTCCTCATCATAGTTTATGCTCAGGCCGCGCAGCTTCTCCTCCTGCTCCTTCAGAATCTTCTCTATGCGCAGGCGGAACTCATCAATATGGCTAAAGTGCTCAGCCTTTTTCTCCTCAAGATACCTTACCCCCCAGGTAAGGTTATCCCTGAACTGATGAAGTTCGCCGCGCGCATACTACAGCTCAGCCATCATGGTCAACTTTTCAACAGTGACCTTGTCTGCGTGCGCCTTGACGGACCCTACCTCCGCTTGCGCCTCAGCTAGCTGCGCACGGAGAAGGGCAATCTCCTCATCCTTTTGAGCGAGAGTGCTGCTCTCCCCAACGTACCGCATCTTCAACTGAGCGACTAGCTCAGTCTGATGCTCAGCAACAGTAACCAACTCCACCAACAGCTGCTGCGCAGATACCTCCTCAGCCACTTTCACTCCCTCCTCCACGTTTGCATTCTGAGGAGGGATTGTGCCTTCCACAGATGTCGCATCCTCCTTTGCAGCATGGGCACTACAAAGCACAAGTAGAAGGTTAGAGTATTTATAAAAAATAAAGCAATGAATAAGAAGATAGAAACGACATGGATATAACTTACAGAAGAGGCGAAGCCTTTGTCATCCCCTTATCCGCGCCAGTTGCGGATGTGTCATCTTCTGCGGATGACTCTTCATCCGCAATAAGATGGCGCCTCCTCTTGGAAGTGCCACTGCCACCAGCCTCTCCTTTGCGCTTTAGATTCTGCGCTACAATCTCAGGCTCCAGCACCTCCACGCTGTCAAAAGACTCAGCCTGCAACTTCTCCACATGCGCAGGCTCCCCAGTAGGAGGCACGCTCTGCATAGGCATCACAAGCATAGGAGGTGAATCCTCAGGCGCAGCTTGCCCCAGCACAATCAGATGCCCAGCAGTCGCATCTAGAAGTGGTTGCTCATTCTCCCTCAGAGGACGCACACCAACTGTCACCTACTTCGGCTTCTCAAGCTTCACTACGGCGAACAAATCCATCTCTGCGCAACACATGAGCAAATAACAAAACACAGATTAGTTATTGAAAGTACGCATACAGAAACACTTACATTATTTGAAGCGAACAAATATAAGGGATGAACACCCACCCCGGCCGCTCTCATCAATGAAGGTTGGTACCTCGTCAGAACCATGAAAATAGTTGCGACTCAGCCCTACGTGCACCAAAAACTCCTCATGGTAAGGGTTAATGGGGATGCGGTTGGCATCAATGGTCTCCGCATCCGCCACGCTATACGAACCGGGTGCGGGGCGCCCATCCCTTGGCAGCGTCTCTTGAGTATAAAACTCAAAAGGCGAAGGAAATACCCTATCATCTACCCAGAAAAACTTGTCTAAGAGAGTCCACCTTCTCCGTGTAACACTGAAGGCGTCCACCACGCTTAGCGAAAGATACCCATCCATGCGACCACGTTGTGCAGTAAAACGCACGGAATAGGTCAACAGTCGGGTTGATAGAAAGCAACCGACAATTTATTTCAAAATTGGATACCTTTGCCGCACCTATACAGTGCAGCTGGGAAATGTGAAGGTGATAGTGGTTGAGCACATGCTCAAAAATATGGATATGGGTACGCGCTGGTTCGCATACTCGAAGAAGCGCGTATATAACCCTATCTTTCCCTCAGGGAAATCCGTGATGCACACGTTGGCCTCCGGTACAACCGGATGCACGTCAAGAGGTATAAAATAGTCCGAGGAGAACTGACGCAGTTCATCCTCGTCTATTTCAGAAGGAAACTCGTGTAATTGGCGAACCATTTTAAAGAAACTAATAATAGAGCACGCTTACGCGGATTACCTAAAAAACAGTTGCTCTCTTTAAAAAAACGCTTTGAAGACATGAAGAAATGGCGGAAGGGTGTTTTTACTGTGTGTTTTTCAGTAAATGGGAGGCGGTATTTATATAGGGTTACCAAAACCCTAGCATGTGAGCCACGTGGAACCCACAATCCTAATCGTGTGGCTAGAAGACGATCGGGTACATGCACTTTTTCCCACTTCCCGATAAACACGTGGACAGCCTCCCCACTTCCCTAGGTATTTTTTGATAAATTTGGTGACTAGATACATTGTTCACCATATTGGGCGGTAACTTTTCCCGCCACACTTACCGTTGCTTCACCAAGTCTAGTATCCGCGGCTACAAGCTGCGCACACTAGACTGGGGGGACATGATGACGTATAGTCTATATTTGGGCCACAAGCCCAAATGATAAACATTACTAAGTCCCAAATCCACCACGCGTGGGCTATCATAACAATGATTTGGGCCGCACCACCAATGGGTTGGGCTCGCATAGGCCCAAGCCCAACCAAACTATTTATGGTCTAGATAAGGATCTTCTATTTACGGATAAAGATCCTTGGACCAGATAAGCACTACGTGTGCGAAGAGTAAGGAGCACGAAACCTACACGGATTATGCGCCTATATAAAGAATGATGTAATTCTCATTAAAGGTACGTCACAAACCCTAAAACTCTTTACGAGAACCCTAAAACCGATTACTTACTCTCACGCCGGAGGATAATCGTGGGAGACAATCCCACGATAAGCCTAACGGTGTTTGTTTATTTTATTAGTGCGCAGGTTTCAAGCGTTAAGAGCGAATTGATACGAGAGCAAGAGCCCAAACTAGGAATGCCCAACTTTTGTATCAACAAGATCACCAATCCAAGTGTATTGACAAAATTTGGGAGGCCCAAGTTGTAAACAAAGCCAAATCAGGAGTAGGATATAAATCAGTTCCACCACCTCTAAGAGGTGTTCCATCACCTCCTGGTATTGACTTAGCACACACAGGATTAGAAGAGTTCCAGGTACCAACCATGACCTATGGACCAAAATTTGTTAAAGAAGCTGTTTTTGAAAAGGTTCAGGTTGAGGTTCATACATTTGATAGTGCTAGTGACTCATCTCTTAAAGATGAATGTTTGAATGTTGAGTCTAAACCTAGTATTCCTGAGTGTGTTCAAGTGGATGTTAAAAAGAGTATTCCTGAAGTTGTCAATGAGAAGCCTAGGACACAACCAAATTACTCTAGGCTCATTCCTAGATATGCAGAGATGTACAGAAGCAGGTCAACAACTCCTAGAGGGAATAAAAGGAGTTGGAATCATGTTAAGTCTAGGCAATTTGGCAATGACTTTGTGTTTAATAATAAACCTTTTCATATATGTGGTAGTTTTGATCATCTTCATTATAATTGTAACTATCACATGGGTAGAAGGGAAGTGTTTGGGAATACCAGGGTGAATGGATATAATGCTAATAACTTAACTCACCCAAATCCACTAAGCAAGATGATTCCCAGGTCTGTTTTGCTTAACTCTGGCATCAAAACTATTTCCACTGCTAAACCAGCAGTTGCCACTACCAGAAATAAAAACAGAGTTTACCCTAAGTCCCCTGTTAAAAGTGTCAAACCTATTACTACTTTTGTTAAATCTGCACAAACAGGGAAAAAGACCTATTTTGAAAAGAAAGTTTACAATAATCACAAGTGGGTACCCAAAATTTCAAAACCAGCAGTTTCCACTACTAAGCCAGCAGTTACCACTACAAGGCCAAAAGTTTCCACTGGTGGTTCTGTGAACAATAAGAGGGTAAATGTGGGAAATGCTGTTAAGGCCTCGGCATGTTGGGAATGGAAACCAAAAGGAACTATCACCTCAAACAATCCCAATGGTGTATCAATGACCTTTGACAGATATAATTATATTGATACATGAGGCAGATCCAAGTCACTTGTGGCTTGGGTCCCCAAAAGGAACTAATTCCTTTATATTATGTGCAGGAACATTCAAAGCCTAAAGATGATCAAGGATACTCAGACAGTGGATGTTCCAGGCACATGACTGGCAATAAGTCCTATCTTTCAGATTTCAAACCTTATGATGGACAATTTGTCAGCTTTGGAGGTGGTATTGGTGGCAAAGGAACAATCAAGGCTGGAAACTTGGACTTTGAGAATGTGTACTATGTGAAAGAACTCTGGCACAACCTTTTCAGTGTGTCACAGATGTGTGACAAGAAGCATAGAGTTCTATTCACAGAAGATGAATGCTATATCTTATCTAAGGATTATAAGCTCCCTGATGAAAGTGATATTTTGCTTAAAATCCCTAGAAAAGGCAATCTATATAGAATTGACATGAAGAACATAGTGGCTAATAATGATGTTATTTGCTTGCTTGCAAAAGCCACTTTGGATGAATCCATGCTTTGGCACAGAAGACTTGGTCATGTTAATTTCAAGACCATTAACAAGATTGTGAAAGATGGTCTAGTCAGAGGTTTACCAGAGAAGAGATTTGGAAATGACCAAACATGTGTTGCCTGTCTTAAAGGTAAGCAACACAGAGCTTCATGCAAGACCAAGGCATTCAATTCTATTGATCATCCACTTTACATGCTGCATATGGACTTGTTTGGTCCTACATCTGTGAGCCGCATAAATTTGAAGAAGTATTGTCTTGTTGTGACTGATGACTTTAGTAGATTCACATGGGTTTTCTTTTTAAGAACCAAGGATGAGACCACTGGCATCCTTAAGACTTTCATCACTGAAGTTGAAAATCAAGTTGAAAAGAAGATCAAGATCATCAGGTGTGACAATGGGACAGAGTTCAAGAACAAAGTTATGGATGATTTCTGCAGAGACAAAGGTATTAAGAGAGAATTTAGTGTTGCAAGAACTCCTCAACAAAATGGAGTTGCTGAAAGAAGAAACAAAACACTAATTGAGGCTGCTAGAACCATGTTAGCTGATTCAAAGCTTCCAGTGACTTTTTGGGCTGAAGCAGTTAACACTGCTTGTTACATACAGAACAGGGTTTTAGTGGTTAAAACAAAGAACAAGACACCTTATGAGCTATTCAGAGGAAGACCCCCAACTTTGGAATTTATGAGGCCATTTGGATGTCATGTTACAATTCTCAATACCATTGATCATCTGGGTAAATTTGAAGAAAAGTCTGATGAAGGCTTCTTTGTTGGATATTCTATGGTTAGCAAGGCTTTTAGAGTCTATAACTTAAGAACAAAGAAGATTGAAGAGAATTTGCATGTTGAGTTTCTTGAAAATAAAACTAACATAGCAGGTTCAGGACCAGAATGGCTATTTGATCTTGAGACATTATAAAATACAATGAATTATGTGCCTATTACTTCAAATTCTGGAGACAAAAATCTTGAAGAATCAGAAGAATTCATTGATGAAGATGAATCTTGCAAAGATGATGAAGATGAAAAAGATCAAATTGTTATGCCACTTTGGGACTTTGTTCACAATGGTGAAGACTCACAACCTTCAAAGAATTCTGAAAAGGAAAGTGATGCAGATGGTGTGAATTTTGATGTTTTGAATAAAGAAATTCCTACTAGCAGTGGTAACTCAATTCCCACTGCTACAACAGAAGTTTCCACTGATGGTCCAAATGTGGAAAGTTCATCTCAGGAATCACCCAGTGATGATGTTGAGATCTCAAACATGCCAACAACATATGATATTCCTAGCACATCACAGACTTCAATTCACAAAGTGCATCCACTTGAAAATGTTATTGGTGAGCTACAATCAGGTGTGAAGACTAGAAGACAGACAAAGAAAGATGATGTTCATGGGTTCATTAGTGAAGTTTATGAGTCCAAGAAGCATAGGAACAAGAATAAATGTTTGTTTTTCTGTTTTCTATCACAAGTGGAGCCTAAAAATGTATATATGGATTTAGAAGAATCTAGCTGGGTTGAAGCAATGCAAGAGGAGTTGTTGCAGTTCAAACTTCAAAAGGTTTAGGTTCTTTGTGATTTGTCTGATGGTATGAAGGTGATTGGTACTAAGTGGGTTTTCAGGAATAAGAAAGATGAAAGAGGAATTGTTATCAGGAACAAAGCTAGATTGGTTGCTCAAGGATACACTCAAGAGGAGGGTATTGACTATGAAGAAGTTTTTGCTCCTGTTGCAAGGATTGAGGCTATTAGATTATTTCTAGCCTATGCATCTTTTATGGGCTTTACTGTCTATCAAATGGATGTTAAGAGTGCCTTCCTATATGGAACAATTGATGAGGAGGTCTATGTCTCTCAACCTCCAGGCTTTGAAGATCCTCAACACCCAAATAAAGTGTATAAAGTTGTTAAGGCTCTTTATGGCTTATATCAGGCTCCAAGAAAGTGGTATGAAACCTTAGCTACTTATCTGTTGAACAATGGGTTTCATAGAGGAAAGATTGATCAAACTTTGTTCATCAAGAAAGACAAGGGTGATATTTTACTTGTTCAAGTTTATGTTGATGATATCATCTTTGGATCTACTAAACAAGAAATGTGCAAAGAGTTTGAAAAGTTGATGAAAGATGAATTTCAAATGAGTTCTATGGAAGAACTTACATTCTTTTTGGGGCTGCAAGTACAACAGAGTAAAGAAGGCATATTTATCAGTCAAGACAAATATGTGACAGAGATTATAAGGAAGTTCAAATTTACTTATGCAAAACCTTCAAATACCCCTGCTGATAAAACTACTCATCTATTGTTGAAGAATGCTAGTGGAGCTGATGTTGATGTGCATACTTACAGATCTATGATTGGTTCTCTGATGTATCTTACTTCATCAAGGCTAGACATTATGTTTGCTGTATGTGTTTGTGCAAGATTTCAAGTCACTCCAAAGACATCACATATGACAGCAGTAGAGAAGATTTTTAGGTATTTGAAGACATATCCTAATCTAGGATTATGGTATCCAAGAGAATCCCCTATGGAATTGATCACATACTCAGATAGTGATTATGCTGGTGCAAGTTTGGATAAAAGGTCAACTACAGGAGGATGTCAATTTCTTGGATGTAGATTGGTGTCATGGCAGTGCAAGAAACAAACAATGGTGGCTACTTCAACCACTGAAGCAGAATATGTAGCTGCTGCTAGTTGTTGTGCTCAGATCTTATGGCTTCAGAATCAATTATTGGATTATGGGTACAATTTCATGAACACCATTATATATATAGACAATAGTAGTACCATATGCATTATTAAAAATCCTGTGCAACACACTAAAACTAAACATATTGAAATTAGACATCATTTTATCAGAGATTGTTTTGAGAAAAAGCTGATTAATGTTGTCAAAATTCATACTGATGACAACTATGCTAATTTATTAACAAAAGGGCTTGATGTGGGTAGGTTTCAGTACTTGGTTACAGGTATTGGGATGCTAAATCCATAAATCTTTGATGTCTAATACATTTTCAGTGTTGCAGGATAGTTTTTAGGTACTAATATTGTTTGTATATGTGTGTATGGTTTCCTACTAACCTGTATGCAGAGAAATTAAAGCACAATGGAAATCATCATACAATAGTGGAAAGATTTGCTCTCTCAGTGATAAAAGAAAAAGTTCAAAGTACTTTTATTGATTCATAAGAAAATAAAGTACAACCATTCAGAGAGGACATACACAAGCATAACATCACAAAACATAAAGACCAACAACCTAACACCTAAACCTTCAGAACAACTACTCCATGGGTTTCTTCCCTTTACCCTCATAATCCTGCTTGCCCTTGGAAGCTCTCTTTCTCTTGTCATCAAAAGAAAGTTGCTTTCTAGGACAAGCAAGGCCCAGAACTTGCTTGGGAGGCTTTGGCAATTGTGCAGGCTTCTCAACAGCAGGCCACTTCATGTTGACTATGGCTGACTCCAAAGCTGTAGTGAGGGCTCTTGGAAGTTCCTTGGACAAGGTGAAGGTTGTATCATCATCATCAGAGGAAGAACTTGAATAGAACTCTAGGGATGGAGCAGGAGCAGCTGCAATCTTCTTGTTGGATTTCATATTGGAAGATGTAGATGTTGCAGCACTTGGAGGAAAATAATCACTCCATCCTGTTGAAGGTTCCTCTGAATCAGAGCAATAACTTATTTCTTCATCAGAAGAATCATCTGATGATATGTAGACAAGTGGAAACCAGCTCATGATGTTTTTGTACGGTTTGTGGGGTTGAAGATAAGTTTTGATGAAAACTAAAGGGTAATGAGCCCCCTTTTATAAGCAAAGTCAAGGTCGAAGGCTAATTAATTAAGGATATTTACTCTTATCTGTTTTGGTAGGTTGGAGGAGTAAATTTGGATATTATCGGGTTGACTTTGGAGAGATATTTTTATAAATAGTAACTTGGTCAAAAAGTTACTTTGAGTTAAATTATATGGGTTATGTTAAGTGTTTCTTACTTATGCAGAATACAACCCCATATTGTTTGAGACATTGGAGTTATAAGGTGTGTATCTCAGACACACAACAAATGGTTATTGATTCACCATGTCTAATCAACATAAGAATCAACTAGTCCAGAGCAAACGGCTCCTGGTAAAGACTTCTCAAATCTGTTTATGGTTGATAGTTTACCAAAGACTATATGGTTATCAACTCACCATATTCCATATGATGAAGAGTTGGCTAGTCCATAGCAAACGGCTCATGGTAAAGACATAACAAATCCGTTTATAAGTGATAGTTTGCTAAAAACTATGATAAGAGCAACAAATTTTCATGTTTTACTTACCACTGCTCTTTGATATTTTGCGAAAATTTACCACTGCTAGTTCACTAGTTACCACTGCAAGAGTAATTTTTTCACTGGTGAACTAGCCATTACAACTGTCGTGTCAGTAATCTATTTTTCACTAGCCGTTGTAAAAATAACCGTGTTTCCTTATTAATAGGGTAACTTTTTGTGAATTATCCACTTACCAATTTTAGTTTATTCTTTTTCCAAAGATAAATTCTTTCTTAAGATAATTCACATTACGCATTCTCCTCAAACCCTATTAGTATAAATTGATCATCATACGGCTTGATTTTTATCTTTGATTACTAACACTTTTATCTTTCTTTCACAAAATCATGGCAATTCTAAACTTTGTTGAGGAGCACAACCAAGTGGCCTATTTACAAAAGTCAAACGAGAAGAGTGGCCCCGTTTTCCATCAGATTGTGGATTTTCTTAATACAACCCATATAAGGTATGCTTTAACTGTTAATACCACAATCTTTTTTTCTCATATCATACAGTTCTGGAACACTGTGGAGTCCATAACTATTGAACAGGGAGACACACACGAAACTATGGAAGCTCTTAGAGCCACAGTGGATGGGGTAACTATTGATGTTACTGAGTCATCCTTGAGGAGAGTTCTCCAAATGGATGATCTCAATGGTATCATCACATTACCAAATTCAGATATTTTCAAAAATATTGCTTCCATGGGGTATGATACATCTGATCAAAAAGTGACTTTCAGAAAAGGATTCTTTTGTCCCCATTGGAGATTTTTAATACATACTCTTTTGCATTGCCTAAGTCCTGAGAAAAGATCTTATGAGCAATTTGCATCAACCATGGCTTATCCTTTGGTTTGCTTGGCTACTAATAGGACTTTCAATTTTTCAAAGTTTATTTTCAATAATATGAAAGGCAATGTAAAGAGTTCATATAAATTTTTGATGTATCCAAGGTTTGTGCAAGCAGTGTTAAATGAATTTCAACTGCAACCTCACAAAAGAATTTATGAAACCCCCTCTCTTAAGCCAAAAGTTTTTCAAATCATGTGTAAGTCTTCAGAACTTTGGAATGGGGAGGTTCACCAACTTTTTCCTCAAATGCTTGCAAAGATTTCACAGGTACAGGGTGAAGATGCAACTATCCCAGTTGTATCCCAACACACACCCACTATTGTTGTTCCACCAATTCAACATACCCCTGCAGTAACTCACACATATGAGAGGAGGCATAAACAGCCAACTCCTCTCATCCCAACATTGCATGTTGCTGAACCTTTTGGTTTAGGAGCTAGCAGTGGTGGTTCAAGGCTTCCTCCTAGTCCAACTAGAGAAGTGCCTGAATCAATGCCCTATGATTCACCTCTCCCAACAGGTAACACAGTTGGAAGTGTTGAGGGTAGTGTGCAACTAACTGAATTGATGGAATTATGTACCAAATTAGTCAAACAGGTTCAAGCTCTGGAGAAAGATCTGGCACAGACTAAACAACATCATGCCACAGAACTTAATCAGATGAAGGCAAAGATTAAGAGGTTACAGGATGAAGTTGAGAGCCTTAAGAAGAAAAGATCTGCCAAAGTTGTGTTTTCTTCTTCATCTTCATCTCAAGATGAGTTTTCTGCAGGATTTAGTGAAGGATTAGGAGATTCTTCCAAACAGGGGAGGAAAATAGAAGCAGAGTTTAAGGGGAGGAGACTTAATTTTGAACAGGAATTTGCTGAGTTAGATGATTCTGATAATGTTCAAGAAAAGGAAGATGAAGCTGAGGGTTCTAAAGAAATTTTTACTGAAGCAGTGGAAACTCATAAAGTCACAGTGGAAACAGTTACAGATGTTATGGATGCTGCTGATGCAGAATTTCAAAGGAAAAGAGTAGAAAAAGGAAAAGTTCAAGTTGTTGATGAATCATCTGAGCAATCAAAGAAGATTTCAAAGAAAGAACAAGCTCAGATAGATTTTGATGCAGAATTGGCAAAGAAATTGGCAAAAGCTGAGATTGAAAAGAAGAAAAAGCAAGAGGAAGATGAGATTGCAAGTTTTATGGAAGCTCAGAGGTTGGATATATTGGATAAAGTGATGGCAGAACCACTTTTTGTTGTTCCACCAACAATATTACATGAAAAACCTCCTATGTTCACTTATGTGCCTACAGAAGAAGAAATTGAGTTCATGATTACTAATGATCCAGTGATTAGAAAGAAGGTAATTGAACTCATTGCAAATACAACTCTAGATGAAGATCAAATGTCTGCTCAACTGAAGGACTTCATTCAGATGAAGAATCAACAGGCTCTTGATGATATCATTGGCACAGTTAGAAAGGGTCAAAAGAAACCAAGACAACCTACAAAGACTCAAATCATTGCTGAGATGAAGACTTTTTGTTGCCATGTTGGTAATATGAAGATGGCACAATTCAAAGGAATGTCACATGATCAGATTGAAGGTATTTACTACAGAATTAAAAGACAATATAGTAATTTCATTCCTATGGATAAAGAACCTGTAGTGATAAAGTCAAAAAGGTCAAGAGTGAGTCTTGGATCCAAAGATGCAAAGAAATTGAAGACTCAGGAGTCATCTCAAGCAGAAGAAGGTGTTAGCAAGTTGACTGAAGAACCAGTTACCGATATGATGTTTATTGAGACTGATGTGCTTAACATTGAACCTTTACAAACAAAATATCCAGTAGTTGGTTGGGAAATCTAATCTGATGATTTTGGAGTTGCATGGAAGATTATCAGAACTGGAAATGTCACAAGTATTTGCAGAGATTTTGAAGATATTGTTAGATCTGTGATAGAGAAGACTTGGATACTTTGTGGAGGATTGTTCAAGATCAGTTCAAGAAAGATGAACTTGTTGATGTCAAAGCAAAAGAGTTGTGGGTTCACTTTAGAAGATTATATGAACCTGACCCAAGTGACAGGCATTGGAGATTTGAAGCTCACAATATGAATACTTTGTGGAAATTCTATGATTCAAGTGTTGTACATCATGTTTCTACTCAAGATGGAGTTGATGTGTTCATGTTAGCTGAGAAAGAATATCCATTGAGAGCTGGAGTTTTAGCTGTTATGATGTCAGTAAGGCTTAGATGTTGGGAAAGAAGTGAAGTCATAGAAAATTTGTTACAGAGGATTTATGATCAAAGTGTGAGAGCTGATAAGGAGTTAAGAAAAAGAAGATAAGTGTTTGGAAGAATTCCCATATCCTCATGTCTACTGATTGTTTAAAGAAACTTATTGATTTACATGTTAATCATAAGTTTAGGGGAGGATTGTTGGGAATTATATTAACAATTACCACGGCTAGTAAGGATATTACAACTGCTGAAGAATGCACTAGCAGTGGAAACACATTACCACTGCTAGTACATATTATTACCACTGCTGTTAAGATAATTGTTAGGAAACGTGTAAAGATAAATATAGAATAGATCTTGTGTATATCTTATTCTATTAGAGTTATTCTTATCCTGTAGAAGAGGACTCCTTGTGCTATAAAAGGAGGTCCTAGGTTAAAGTTAGAGATACGTTTTTCTTAGAGCTTCAAGGTGTAACCCTAGTGATACAAAGATCACTCATATTATTATTATTATTAATATTGGAGCTAACAGTTTGATACATACATTATTCTCATTCATATACAACTGTTTCATTCACAATCAAACTTCTAAGTTACATGAGGATTATTTCTGAAACATGTTATTTATTAGGTTGTGCCGATTCGGTAATCGTTGTGCTTATAATTTCTTGACGACGTGTGTTTAATGACTTATGCTTGTGCTTTCTTGATGCCGTTGTGCCTATACTATTGATGTCATTGTGTTAGCTAGTTGATACTAGCTGTGATATCTTGTATTGCTACATACTCAGGTGAGTTCATAGCCCTACTTTTATCTATTTTAATTGTTTTGCAAACTAATTGGGGTGAGATACATGCTTTGTTTTTACTATGATCACAATGGTTTGAAAATTGTTTATGGAACTGAAAACTGATATTTTCTGGTATTGTGAGTGAAGCAGTAGCCATTTTTTATAAGCACTAAGTACTATTTTTGCCACTATTAAGCCCCTTGGATCATGAGTCATTAATCACTTGCGAGTGATACTTGCGAGCAGTGTTGTAAATATCGGTCTTGGCGGCCGCCATATCAGTGATATATCGCTTGGCGGTGGTCGACCGATACGATATTTAACTTATCGGGCAAAAAAATCGGTTTGGTCAATATCGGTCAAATATCGGTCAAAATCGGTCAAATCGGTCAATGTCGGTCAATATCGGTCAAACTAAAAAAAAAAAAAGGGTTTATATCAGATCTGGTCTTATTTTTTGGCACACATTCATCTCCCGCCTCTCCCATTCATCTCCCGCCTCTCCCATTCTCCACCTCCGACGACTCCACCTCTCCACCTCCGGCGACTCCAACTCCGGCGACACCACCTCCGGCGACACCACAAGCAGGTAATTGAATCATTGTTATTTATGATTTTAATCTTTAATTAATTATCAAATTATGTTTGTTAATTGAATGATTGAATCATTGTTATAAATTGATTTTAATTCAATTTCTGAGTAGTGTTATAATTGTTAATTTGTTATAAAGTATAAACATTGGGCCATGTTTAATTCAATTTCTGAGTAGTGAGTAATGATTTCTGAGTAGGAAAACAAAATGCAAGTTGTTAGTATAATGTTTAATTCAATTTCTGAGTAGTGAGTAATGATTTCTCATTTCAGTTCATTGAAACCTGAGGATGGCATCTGGATCAGCATCTGCTTCAGCTAGTGTACCAGCTAGTATACCATCTGTTGAGTCAACGTTTGCCGGTATTAAAAGAAAATCGAAGGATATTGGTTGGGAGTATGGTGTTATCCCGGACCCAAAAACCCGGATAAAGTCCGATGCATGTTGTGTAAAAAATTGATCAGTGGGGGGGGGGGGTTACAAGATTGAAACAACATATTGCACAAATTATGGGACAAACTACGTCATGTCTAATGGCCACCAAAGAGGATTAGTTGAAATGTCGGAATGCAATTAACGAGGGGAAGTTGAAAAAGCAGGGTAAAAGACAACATGATGAAGCCATAAGAGCAGAGGTTAGAATTGATTGTAATAAAAGTACTCTTGAGGATGATGAAGTATATGTATATGGTCATAGCATGAAGGAACCAAATGTTTTTGGCCCCATGGATAACTTTGCAAATACAATAAACCCCGAGCAGTCTTTAAAGAAGGGGAAGGATAAAAATGTTGAACTTAACAATTCTATTCGGAAAGAAAGAATATGGGCGGCAAAGAAATACGTTGCTAGGTGGGCATATAAATCCGCGATTCCTTTTCACGCCTTTGAAAATGATGAGTTCAAAATGTTGTTGGAAGTGGCTGGCCAATTTGGACCCGGGCTTCCACCTCCTACTAGATATGAGTTGAGCACCCCACTTCTAAAGGAAGAGGTTCAAAGAACAAAAGACATGGTGAAAAGAAATGAAAAAGAATGGAAAGAGGATGGATGCTCAATTATGACGGATGCTTGGTCCGACCGAAAGAGGAGGAGCATTATGAATTTATGTGTAAACTCAAGGATGGGTACTGTTTTTTTATCTTCCAAAGAATGTTCGGGTGAAGCGCATACAAGCCAAATGATATATGAGTATGTGGATGCTTGCATTGAAGAAGTTGGTGCCGAACATGTTGTTCAAGTTGTTACAGATAATGCCTCCAATAACATGGGTGCGGCAGCGTTGCTTAAAGAAAAGAGACCAAGGATTTTTTGGTCATCATGTGTGACGCATACCATTAACCTTATGCTTGAAGGTACTTCTATAATCTGTTAATACTTAATTAATAATTACTTAATATACTTGATAGTTGATACTTCTATAATCTGTTAATGACTTTTATAATCTGTTGATAGTAATAAATTATAAGCTGTTAATGACTTTATATGCTATTATGTTTTTCAAGGTATTGGTGGACTTCAAAGGTATAAGAAAATCCTCGATCAAGCAAAGAAACTAACCATCTTCATTTATTCTCACCATAAAACGTTGGATATGATGAGAAAATTCACCAAGAAAAGGGATATTGTCCGACCAGGTGTCACGAGATTTGCTTCCGCTTTTCTAACTTTACAAAGTTTGAAGGATAAGAAGGATGATCTAAGACAAATGTTCTCTAGCGCCGAATGGGAAGAGTGTAGATTCTCCAATACCGTTAAAGGGAAAGCCGCATTTGCAACAGTGCTAAGTAATGGATTTTGGACCGGTGTATCACTATGCTTGAAAGTGTTTAACCCTTTGGTCAAAGTCCTTCGACTGGTTGATGCGGATTGGAAGCCCTCAATGGGTTTTGTTTATGGAGAGTTGGTAAAAGCAAAGGAAGAAATCAAAGGGGCTTTGGCTGGTCACCCAAAAGCTTACGATTCTATCATAAAAATCATAGATACGAAGATGAAAGGTAGACTAGATACTTGTTTGCATTTGGTGGCTTATCTTTTGAATCCTTATTATTTCTATAAGGATGTGCAAATCCAACATGATCCCGATGTATGTGATGCGGTTCTTGACTTTTTTGAAACAATACTTGCGGGAGATTTAGAGATGCAAATGGAAGTGACACAGGTTGAGCTGCCAAAGTACAAAAAAAAATGGACAGATTTGGTAAGGAACTTGCGTTAGGGGCATGTGAAGTGAATAATGAGAAATACGATCCGGGTAAAATGCAATTTCTATAAGTTATTTATTGCTTTTATCAGTTTATGAACTTTCAAAGTTATTTATTTCTCTTATGAACTTCAAAATTGTAGCACATTGGTGGGGAAGTTTTGGTGGTGCAACTCCTAATTTGAAAAAGATTGCAATGAGGATTCTTTCGTTGACTAGTAGTTCATCGGGATGTGAAAGGAATTGGAGCACGTTTGAAGGGGTTCGTAGACTTTATTTGAATTATAAAGTTATAATTATATATCATATTATCATTAAATTGTATATTTTATAACACTTGCTTTTTACTTTGTAGATACATACAAAGAAAAGAAATAGATTGGAGACGAGTAAAATGAACAATCTTGTTTATGTTCAATTCAACTCTCAAATGTCGGAAAAAACCAAAAGGAGAAAAGATAGGAATGTTGAACTGCTATTGTCAAACGAGAGTAACATGGCTCAAGAATGGTTTGTTGAATGTGGTGGACCATCTGACACAAATGGTCCAAATGGAGATGAAGAAGTTGAGGTTCAACCCGATTCAGATGCACATTGGCAAGCGGTTGGTGATGCTATGGAAGCCGATGAATATCTACAACCACGACAAAGTTCTAGAACTGCAACTAAACCAACTCAAAGAGAACTTTTTGACGATGATTTTGAATCCGGGAGTGAGGAGGAGGTGGTATATGAAGAAGGTGAATACGAGTCTGATGGAGATTACATCAGAGAAAATTGCGGAGATGAATAGTTGAAGACGATATCACTATTTGACTTATTGTTTTAATTATGAACTTATGGTTTTAATCATGTTAAACGTTATGCATATGCTGATTTTCTGATGTGGATACTGGATAGTAATGTAGCAATGTAGTATGCTGATTTTCTGATGTAGTAGTAATGGTCTCAGCTCAGTTTCTGTTATATATTCAGGTTTTGTCCAGGTTTTGTCCAGGCTCAGTTTCTGTTATATATTCTGTTATATATTCAGGTTTTGTCCAGGTTTTGTCCAGGCTATCAGTCCAGGTTTTGTCCACGTTTTGTCCAGGCTATCAGTCCAGGTTATGTTGTTTTCTGTCCATGGTCTTATGATGATTTAGTCCAGGTTATGTTGTTTTCTGTCCATGGTCTTATGATGATTTTTTGTCCAGGTTCTGTCACATATTGGAGTTGAATTGGAGAACTTTGGTGGTTTACAAGATTACCAGGTTCTAGTTTTCTACAAATATCTCGTATAAATATAATTTATGTTTTGTTTTGTATTGCATTTCAAAAATATACATAATTTTCTTTATAATTTATGGTCTCCGATATATCACTGATATATCGCCGCCATATCGGTCTTGGCGCTTGGCGGTGGTCGACCGCCGAGGTACCGCCGAGCGATATTTACAACCTTGCTTGCGAGTGAGCGCGAATATAGGGATATAGGCCTATAGGAATTGACCCTCCCACTCCTTTTACCAAATAAGCAAATTTTGGTGTACTATATTCGAGGTTTGCTGGGTACTTGGTAGGTGCCCGGCGTTGGGGGCATTTGTTATATTATGAAATTCCGCGGTTATTGTCGACTTATGGTGTTTGTTAACGCTTTGGTCTCATGAGCTTAGTGCAGTAGGCGTATAACAACGTAGCCCCGTGGTATTTTTCGGGCGTATAACAACGTAGCCCCTTTATCTTAAAATTTGGAATATTGTGATCAATTACTTTACTTTAAACCTATTGATTCACTCAACCTTCGTGTTAACTTTTAGCATGTTTATCTCAGGGGTTAGATCTTTTTCACTGCCTATCTTACTTGGAGGAGCTTGGCGAAGGGCATGGCTTGGTCATAGAAGACTCCAAAAACCGTTTGGGACTAATTTAAATCTAATTTTGAACTATAGCTTCCGCACTATTTCTTAACTGATGTAAATTGAATGTTTTCAATTATAAATTTCTTCTAAAAAGGTTTATGTAAAACCGTTCTTTGTACCTCTTGTTTTGATAACAATCGAGTAGCACCCCTAGACTTGTATGCTTCCGCTGATCCGGTTTTCGGGGTGTTACAGAATGGTATCAGAGCCAAGGTTATAGAGAACTGGTATTTTCAAAACCCAGACTATAACCATTTTCCCTATGACCAGAACGTGCCTTCCTGCCAAGCCGATGCCTCGCGTGTGATTATAATTGATGATGGAATTGATGTCATGCTTGATAGCATGTTTGATGAGATATTTAATGAGATACATACTATGCTATTTAATGATGTGAACTCACCCCACTTTCACTATTCACTATAAGTATTTTCATATACTTACGTTGATGCACCGAACATGTAGCATGGTTATGCTATTTTCCTTGCGTAAATGCATTATTGATTTCGAGTTTGGATACTCGTCATGGTTTTCTAAACGGTTTTGAAAGCGAGGGACATGGTACTAGTATAACTAAGCTGAGTATACCAAAATTCATTGATCCTTGGTTGGGAGTAGACTGATCACCTATAATCAACCAGGGATAGTGGGGACGTGGTTTGAACCGTTACGTGCTTTCCGCCTATATGGAATTTTTGTTCATCGTCGTCTGATTTCATTCGCACCGGGTCAGGTGAGACCCGATCGGTCATCGTTTTGAATCCGAGCTGAATTATTTTCTTTAACTCGTTCGATATCGTATAAAGCGTATTTGAATTTATCGAAGTATTTATATTTGGTTTTGGCTTTATTTGAAAATGAATTTCTTGATTCCGTAATTTCGGGCCTCGTTTAAAAACTCCCTTTAATTGTGTTTGTTTTTGGGTTTATTTTGGTTACGTTACGACATAAATTTTTAGGGGTATGTTATAGCCCCCACTACCCCAAACTTCACACTCTGTTGATGAACCAGATTAGATCGCTAGTCATTTAAGTGTGATCATTTCATAGCACTTGTAAGATGAACCTCTTGATGGAAGTAAACAACGAAAGGATCTATGAATTTTTGGCAAGGTCTAGAAAACATACGATAGGTTGATTTGCAATCTAGCAGGATTTTTAGGAACTTGTGTAGAAATCCGAGCCAAACCCTAAACCCTAAACCCAAAACCCTAAACTCTAGACGGAAACAAATAAAAAACGTAAGAATAGTTAATGAGGACTAACGATGCAAATATTTTAACTCAGTGAGGACTAACGATGCAAATATTTTAACTCAATAGTCAATGAGGACTAACGATGCAAATATTTTAACTCTTGAGCTACAGGGACCTTTTATGTAATTGTTTCAAAGACGAATGGTGTAATTGTTTTGAGCTACGGGGACGATTCATGCAAATTTATGTAATTAACTCCATGCCACGTCAGATTCATGGATACAATATGAAGATTAAGAAAGTTCGTGTATACAATAGGAAAGAAAAAAATTGATAGCATATACAATAGTAAAAGATGGCAAGTTGAATATATTTTTAGACAATTTCCCCTAAAAATTATGACTGCACTATCAAAACTGTAAAAATTACACTTGCAATTAGACCAAAACACTATAGGAGTTGAGATCCATAAAAAACCCATACATGTCATAGAACCTATCAACCAATCATAGCCACCCATTTATATTTTTCACATTTTTTTCAAAACAACATATCTTGCAAATGGTAAATCTTCAAGCTACAAAAAAATACCATCGCGACGAGAATTAAATTATCTTTCTATAGATATGCATTGTTATATACTTTCGACGAACTTTTTTTTTCGACGATTTTTTTTTTTAATTTTCGCCCAGAAAAATTATATATGATTCGTAAAAATTACATATGATTTGATTTTTACAAATCACATATGATTCTTACGAATCATATATGATTTGTAAAAATCATGTATGATTCGTAATTACGAATCATATATGATTTATAAAAATCATATATGATTTAATTTTAACGAATCACGTATGATTTTTACAAATCATATATGATTTTTCTGGGCGGAAATTTTGAAAAAAAAGAAGTTCGTCGAAAGTATATATCAATGCATATCTATAGAAAGATAATTTAATTCTCGTCGCGATGGTATTTTTTTCGCGTAACGATTTACGGTTTGCGAGATATTTAATTTTTAAAAAAAATGTGAAAGTATATTGCTTGATTGGTTCTATGGTAAAACTTGGTTCTACACGCATCTTTTGGCAACACTATAGATGATTGTGATATTTACTCAATCTTCTATTTATAACCAATAATTATAAATATATTAAAAACCCGGGATTTTACTGTAGCAGTTCGTGCTTCAAAGAGTTGTGCGGAACAGTTGACTAAACAGTAAACCATGCTTCACATATTTGTACACACACGATATAACCCATTCTCTTTCTCGGCTTCTCCAGAAGCTACCACACTCATCGGTAACATCAAACCCAAAAGCCTCATCAAACCCACCAAACTAACCGAACAAAAAATGCTAAGATCCATCAACAGCAAAACTAAAAAAAAAAAAACCTGTAATATACAAAGCAGTCCTGCTTTATTGATTGGTGTTAAAGGTTTACATATGAGGTGAATCATCGAGCACATATCATTGTCTTTCACCACTGATTGGTCAAAATCTCATGAAAATCGTATATATACAAATATCTAATTTTACAATGTGAACCTAGCAAGGAAAAAGATTACAAGAGTTTACAAGCCTGATGAGAGTTGACCAGTCAGTGGCTTATGATGATGATAATTGCTTCACTGCACTCTAGAAGGTGCGTTTTATCTTGCTTTTTATATTTTTAAGTTCTGTTGTTTTTTTTAGGTACAATATCAGTCGCAATATGGGATGGGTTGGCAGAGGGTTCAAAACGGGTCATCTTGAATATCTTCAGTTACAGGTAAGTTATTCTACCTAAATCTATTTTGCATTTATTTAAATTCAAGATTAAAGATCTGAATCAAAGCTTTTTTTCCCTTTCTAATTAGATCAAGCCAATTTTGTATTAACAGTTTTTTCATGTTTTGATGATTGTGTATTATTTTCAGGTTGGTGACATTGTGTTAAAGGATTGGTGCGGCACTCAAAGAGAGGATTAAGTTGTTCATGATGGCGTTTGAGGGTGCTTATGTTATTCATTCGGTGAGTTTCAGGATGGTGTTTAGTTTTTTGTTATTTTAATTTTTGGTTTGTTTAATTTGATGCGATTTTGTTTATTTTTAAGCTTTTGGAGGAATTGGGTATCGATGAATGGCCGTTTGCGCCACATTGAATTATTTGCAAGGTATACCTTATCTAAGCCTCCTGTAAGCTTATCTTTGGGCAAGGTATGATTATAAAGTTTTTTCATTTTTATTAATTTGATGGTGAAATGTGTCAAATTGTGTGATTAGGTTTAGGATACATTCTGATTGGAAGTAGGAGATTAAGAAGTTGTAGAGGTATAAGGATCAGATTAAGGCATGAATTCAGTCAAGTGAAATCAGGGGTAAAAAGGTTGGCCTGTAACCGCTTCTTTTTTTTTATTTTTGACTCTATGCAACTGGACTTTTTTTACAATTGTTTAGTTTCAGAATACTTACTTGAGCTGCTTATTAGAATTCTTAAAATTTATGCGTTTGCTTATTTAACTGGTTTATAGGCTTATTTTGATATCGTAAAAATGATAAGCTCACTCTTTCGAGCTTATCACCTTATCAATTTGAGCTTATTGGCTTACACAAATAAAAAAGTCAGCCACAAATGAATGAGCTACTCAGCCCAAACGTTTTTTGCTTTTTGACTACAATTGAATGAAAATTAGGTACTTTATTGACGATAAAAAAAAGGTACATTTTTTTTTTATTTTTTATGATTCATAGTTTAGTTTGAAACATTTGAGGTTGTATTTGCGGTTAATTGATTAAAAAGTTGTATTTATATGTTCGTGTCGATCATGTTAGGTACAAATATGAAACAGTCATTGGATCTAATGATGTATCATGAACAAACCATAATGAGCATACCTCATTTCTGAATATGATGTTACTTTGTGCAGGTTTATATTGTCTTCGCGAGATCACTGCCTCAACACCCATAGTCGCTTACATTTCACGTTGTGAAAATTCCGT
The DNA here is from genome assembly GCA_030686995.1 of Artemisia argyi. Classification (NCBI taxonomy): domain Eukaryota; kingdom Viridiplantae; phylum Streptophyta; class Magnoliopsida; order Asterales; family Asteraceae; genus Artemisia; species Artemisia argyi. The sequence continues at coordinate 103,727,630 of CM060700.1, forward strand.
ATTTCGCAAAAGGAATGCACAACCTAATGGTGAGCCATGGTAGTGATTTTTAACAAAACGTTTAGGTATCCATCTGTAGATGAAAAAGATTCATAATTATCCTAACGTCATGGTTTACTTTTGGTACATATTTAACGGCTTAATGTTGCATTGCTTCCACTTCACGCAAAAGGAGGCCGCCAGCGGTCCATGAAGGTATGTAATAAGGTTGGTAGTTATGGTCTTGGATAATGCAGGTAATCTTTGGTTTGCTTTTGACCTTACTTTTTGTGCTGACATCATTACAGGTACCAGCGCTTCATAAACAGACCCTCAAATTGGTGACACTAGACGGACATCATCCAAGCCAGCACTTCATAAACAGACCCTCAAATTGGGACAGATAATGATGTTTCCAGCAGTAGTATGATCGATGATGAGTTTTTTTCAACTGAATTTAGTGACCGTGTTGCTATTGCGGTTCCACAGCAGGTAATAAGTATCAAGTATGGCATATTTGTTGCAGCTGCGTATACCTGTTGATTCAAACATTCACTCACTTCTTCTATATGTGTGTATGCAGGTTTCTTGCGTGTTGTTGTATTCTGATCAAGATCATACAGATACGAAAGGGAAACAGGTGGCTTCAGAAATGGAACCTACCTGTTATATCTCCGACGATATACGCTTGCACCAACAGTCAGGCTCTGTTTGTCTACCACAAGGTGGACGTTGCGGTTTGTTTCATTATGTTGTGCCACAACGGCACTTCCAGCAACACTGACTGTACCTTTTTATAACATTGTGTGCAGGCGTACAACATAGACCAGTGGCGTTGGATTTTGTAACAGGGACCATCCGTCGGGAGACAATTGAGGAGCCTCCTGGAATTACCATCATCGAGGTGCTGTTCAACAGTTTGAACACATTCCAAATGCTTGCCGCCCCACACATCAGTCGATGACTAACATACATAAACAGCCAACGGAAGGTAGTACTATGTTGTAATTCCGAGTTGTATCCTTAGATTTAATATAGGTCGTATTTAATAGCCAATGTTTTTGGGTCGCTTAATTGTTTACTTACGTGTCCTTCATGTTTTTAGGTTCACAAGAAATTATGAAGCCGCACCTGCTTCCCGCAAAAGGCGCCTTAGCTAATTGTCCATAGGTATGTTGCAATGTTAACACATAGGTGTTTAAGCAACACCATTTGTTGTCCTTGATGGTTTTACCAAATTTACACTGTCACCGCTGCAGGTCATCCAACATTCATTGAGGCACCGGCTACAGCAGACCACACACCGCCACACACTAGCACCAGCCGACGAGGGTGAGCAATATACAGTTATTAAACCCGTAGGTTGCTGATGTGAATCGTTGTTTATATTGCAAACCATTAACCCATTTTCTTTGTTTTATTCATGTCATTTTTATACACATCATGCTGTGTGCATGTTTATGGGGAGATTGACGCTGAATTGATGGATGAAGCGAATGTTGCCAACACGTGCAGAGTTGCTGTTTCGTCAGGTATCTATTATTTGATCTAATTCTTTCTTATGTTTCTCTTTATACTCGAACAAACTAGGGGGTATTTGTTTAACCTTATTTGGCCGGTATCATACAAAAATTATTAGGGGAATACATTTGCATGCCCTCAATCAAATACCACGCGTGAAATAACACGCTATGAAGAAATGGTTGTTGTTAATCTGTTTGATGTTTCAATTGTTGCTTCTTTTTGTAATGATTTCTTCAAGCAATTTTGCCAAACACTGTTTAGCAAGTATTTAATTTTCACAAATGCGAGGTTTAGATCATCTAACCCAAAACGTAATCCCAAACACTCTTAACACAGGACAAGTAGTACGAGTGACGAATAGTAAAGTTTGTGTGTGATTACATATTTGGTCAGCTGTGTTTCATTCAGTTTATGTATTTGTGTAATAAAGGGGTGTTTCTGATTGCGTTGCTAAAACAGATTATGTGTTTCAAAAACTATCTTGCTCTTTCAAAACTATATTTTGTGCACATATAACTTTTTTGATGATTTGCCAAACATTGTACTATGAATTACTCATTAGATGACTGGAGCAAGGTTTAGTTCAGTTTATGTGTTTCAGTGTATATAAGTTCAGCAAGTTTTTACATAAATTAGATATGCTAATGTGTTTGGAAAATTTACTGAATAATACTGTTACAAGAGTGGATATAAGTTCACCAACTCTTTAATCATTTGGTGTAATAGGAAGTCACTTATCTGATTAATGTGTTTAGGAACCTTTAGGAATGAAAAAGAGTGTTTGTCACTTTGTCTGCTTACACTTTTGATGCTAACATTCTAACGCATTCATATTATCTTTCAATCTTTTAACAGCGAGATGTGATAAATGAGAAAGGTTACTTCAGCCTTTGTCCAGCGAAAGAAGGGATATATTCAGTTGAGTGTAATTCATCTCTATCAACTTTACAAGCACTCTCGATTTGTATGTCAGTTATGGAATGCAGAGAATCGTCACAGTATTTGCAGAATCCAGAACCTCTATTCTCTCTTGAGCAATCTCTTCCATTTTGGTTGAATTTTTAAATTCACTCAAAGCCGATAGCATGACAACTAAAGTCACGAAACTTGGTTGTCCTTAATATAGCTTACAATTTATGGTATTGTTATGGTTTTGCATAAAAACTCACTGCAACAAACAGTATGACCTATTATATTTAATTTATAAATTGGTTTTAGGAATCAATGAAGTGCACAACTGTTCCAGTTTACTATATGATCTATTACCAGCCAAGAGGTATAAGAGTTTAATACATGATTTATTAGCAAGCAAAGAGGTAAATGACTTTAGTATTTACACTTTTGTCAGACACGATTTGATCCTTTCTTTTCTCCGTAAGCAAATATGTTATGATCTTTTCTTTTCCTAACATATGTTATGATCTTTTCTTTTCCTAACATACAGTAACAAACCAATTTGTTAGACACGATTTGATCTTTTCTTTTCTCCTTAAATAACTTTTGTATCAGTATATTCTATTCCGACCTGATATACGAAGCGCTCCCGCTGCAACGCGCGGGCTACCCCGCTTGTTTTGTAGTAAAAGGAATAGATTTTCTCCTTAAATAGTTGGCAAACATTTTTTGATTTTTAAACAAAAAGACTAAAAAAAAAAAAAAAAAAAAAAAAAAAAATCATGGGAGCAATAAGCGATTGACATCGAAAAGTAGTTTAGAAAAAAGATTTTGACAAAATACAAAGTAAGTAACAAGTCAAGCAAGAGTCTTGTTTACTTGCTCCCAAAATTTCTCATTATTTTCTTTCCAATTTCACTTTCGACCACAACTAACCCTTTAAATCCCATGTCTATTTTCATCATTTAATTAATTCATGGGTATTTTTTTTTTTTTTAATATCTTTATGTGAGTTACTTAAATTTGAATGATTCTTGTGTTGTGGGTATGAATCTTTATTGAGTTTTTTGTACTAAAGTTGCAATCTTTATTATTATTTCGGCAAAATTATTAATGGGTTTTGTTAAATTTGAATGATTCTTGTTTATCTGTGTATTATTATTGAGGTTTTTGTAATTATATATTTGAGCATAATTGAAGGTAAAGGTGTGATCTTTTTTTTTATTTTTCTTGTGATGGAATTAGTGATTTGTATTTTGTTTTCAGTGTAGATTAATTGAATTGAAGATGGAAAATGGTGTTGGGTTTGATGTTGGAAGCAAATTGAGTCAGCAATTCTCGGGCTTGAGTGTTAATAATGGTTATGCTGGCGGTAATACTATTAATGGGATGATGGTTAAGAATGATGGATTGTTTCAGGTTATGAAAGCAGTTGAAGCTGCTGAAGCTACTATTAAGCAACAGGTGTTTTTCGATTTTTCGTTTTGTTTGTGGATTAGGTTTATGGTTTGGTTACCTTGGTTAGTTTTATGTATTTTTAGTGCCTAGTATAATGATTTAGTGATCGGTTCTCATGACTGATACATAGCATTTTACGACCGTGCCAGTGTCTTAGCTCTAACACATGACATATAAGTATGCTGGCAAACTAGAATGCTAGATCATGGCTGGTTTTAGTTTAAGTTGCTGAGAAGCATAATTTAGAAAAGAATTGTTATGCTTATTGTAACCTCTATTTAAGCAGTTTGGGTTCTTGTGTTGATTTTCATTCAAAGTGAGGCTATGACTAATCATTTCAGTTGAATAACAGGAAATCATAAGGAGAACCGTTGTAGTTCTATGATTGGTTTGCTTTATTATAACACATTTGATGGCGAAAAGTTTGTTTTAATTTGACATGGTGGTTTTATTTTTCGTTTACTAATCAATATTATTTGATGATAACAGAAAACAGGAAAGGTATTATAACCATTGACATGAATCATTTTTCTGAATGAGTTAGGCTAGAAGGAAATTAGACATGTGCTTGTCAACGTCATGTTACAAGTTTACACACTTCACATGTAACCTTTTATATATATATATATATATATATATATATATATATATATATATATATATATATATAAAATGTATTTGGGACTATTCTATAATTAGAAAGACTTAAAAATTCAGACTTTTACTTACTAATTATCATAGTTGTCAAAAGCGAAAGCGATTGCAAAGCGCAAAGACCCAAAAATCGCTAAAGCGAGAGGCGCATAAAAAGCGCGGGCTCGAGAAAAAAAAAGCGCAGGGTTGCAATAAACTTTGATTTTGATTCATTTTGTGTTTCTGCTTAGATTCTAGGGTTGTAATATGATTCACACTGCATTCTAACACTATCCCACTAACTTAATTGGATTAAAACACTCTAAATCAAAAAATCTCAAATCTTACCATGAACCCTAATTTCCAAAATCAAACCAAACGTGTTTCTGGGTATGATTGGATCCTTGTATCATGTTTATAACATGATTCCGACCAAAACCCACCCATTTAATCACACCCTAATTTCCAAATCGTCGCTTTTAATGTTGGTGGGCTTTTGCCTCGTGGACCGAGCGATGTGAGCCCGCCTGCGCGTCGCTTCTCGCTATAGCGCATGAAGCGCACGCTTTTGACAACTATGCTAATTATGGAAACAACCACCCCTAACAATCACCCCCAACAATTTATAACCACCTCAACAACCACCCCAACAATTTATAACCACTTCAACAACCACCCCAACAATTTATAACCACTTCAACAACCACCCCAACAACCACTTTCCACCACCCCACCTCCCTCCTCTTCACCCCAATAATCCGCCCCCGCATCGCGCGGGCACCTTTCTAGTGTATATATATACATACATATATATATATATATATATATATATATATATATATATATATATATATATATATATATATATATATATATATATATATATATATATACATACACACACACACTTGTACAAGTGGTATACACTTGAAAATGTCACTTCTAAACCTCATGGACGTGAGTGGTATACACAGGCATTATTCTTTCTTTTCAGGATATGCAATGGTTCTTAGACATTTTGTTAGTTACTGAGAATGTTTGCTACACAATGTGAAATGATTTAGTTGGAATGGAAAAAGTACAATACTGAGTCTTTATCAATGAAGGAATTAAAATGGCAAGAGACAAGATTGTCAACTTGTAACTTTCTGTGATCTGGTAATAATTGTTGAGTATCTAGTTCCATTTGCTGCTTTGGCATGTTGCAACAGAAATATTCTGTTCCGATATTGTTTCCAAGATATACTAGCCACTGCCCTTGAACGGGTGTTGAGTTTACAAGCCTGGCCTCTGTAGATTTTGGCCCAGATTTTTATATGAAAAGATCCCTGATGTATTTGTAAACAGTAAACCTTAATCTGGAATTACTAATAATGGCTGTCTAGTTTGCCATGGATGTAGGTCATTACCGTTCTCACCCTAACTAAATAATTATATGTCTAATGTCTAATGTCTAATATTCATTTGTTAGTACATCGTTGTTCTCGTCCTCACCTTCTGTTTCTGATTCGTGTTTTCAATAAATATCTCTTTTGCAGGTGGAAGAGAATCATAGATTGAGGTCTGAGCTTCAAAAGAAGAATCAGGAGCTTGAAAACTATGTATCTCTCGGTTCCCCCTTTACTTTTAGCTTGCAGCCTTCATTTTCTTCCTAACTGTCATAATTTATTCCCGACTTAGTTAGATCCACTTCCTAATATCATATCATAAAAAATAAAAATTACCATCAAACCTATGACGCTGTTGATTTTTCTTACTTTCATTCTTCTTGATTTCTTTTTGGGTTAATTGGTTACATCAACCATATATTACTGTTTCAGGAAGTTAATTTGTGGGTATTTTAGGATTTAAATGGCACGATTAACTTTTTCTTTTCCCCTATATGGGACTTAGACTTTAGTAATATATGATTTTCCAGATGCCATGATTTTAGCTATATAGGAATTTTAGGATGTAAAAGTCACAACTAATGTCTTTTTGAACTTTGAATCATAAATTTCTGTGGATTGCTAGGTAATTTTAATGCGCTAACTTATATGTTTCTAAGATTTCTAGAATTTGAGTGTCATAATTGACTTCTGTTTGAATTTAAGCATTGTAAGAACTTAGCTTTGGGGGATTGCATCACTTAGATGAACTGAAAAACTATTATTTTTCCTATGCACATCCATTTCTATAGTGGAGTTTAGAGCGAACTAGGATTAGGAACAGAAAAATGGATATCCATATTTTTTCCTAGCATCGTATGTATAAAATATATGAGATTTGCAAAGTGGATATCCATATTTGCCCAATGTTAGCTGCACAAAATATGTAACAACATGAAGGTTAATTCTGCTAATTTGATTTCCATTCTAACAAAATAGTTTGCAATGTATCTTTTTTGGTTAGCACTATAAGGTTCTAAGGTGATGATGTATCAAAGTTGTATGTGTTCCTTTACCTCAGACTAAGGCGATCATGTATGTGTGTTTGTTAATGGGCCATTTTTCATTCTTAAGTTTATGTTAATGTATGATCACTTGTTTTAATAACTGTAACTATAGATTATATATAATAGAAGTAATATAAACAAACTTTCAGCAAGTGCTGTAAGCTATTTTTATTTACTTAGGGGAAGTAGATTTTAAGCAAGTAATAATATTATTATTATTTACGTACAATGTTTGGATGGAAGCTGCCTTTTTGTCCATAAATAAGTAATAAAAAAGTATCAACACTCAGTCCAGTAGATTTCTTTATTTCACAATTAATAAGGCTTTACAGACTTAATTAAGTAACTTTATTCAAGTTTTCATTTTGAACCCTGTTTTCTAGTATTACTGGTTTCATTTAGGTAGGCATGCTGCATACTTTTGAGCTCTGAAAACCCATCTTTCTTTACTTTAGAAGAATTGAGTGTTAATTTTGTGGCAGAAATCAAGTGATACAAAGCCTCAAAATAGCCAACCCATTGGTCAATGGAGTGATCGTGATTATCAACCCCAGACAAATGATAAGGATTACCTGGGAATTTTTGTCAACTCCTCTATGCCGACCCAAGGGTTGAATGGAGGGCTTAAAATGCTTCCTGGTGGTCACACAGTAACCAATAACGGGGCCACGTCCACAGAATCATTTTCTCCTTCGAGGTATATTTGATAGGAAATATGTTATTGGTAGAGTATAAGATGTACCCGGTGTTTTACTTTTAGCCATATCTACCAGAGCAATTTCATATACACATACTGTTAGGTATCAAGCGGATGCAGAGTATGATTCACCGCTCAATGTGTCTGGACATGGACATGGGATGGTGTCAATTTCTGATGTAAAGAATGCTGCCGGTCCTTCAAACCAGGTATAGTCATTTATTCATTGCTATAATCTTAGTTTTTAGTTTTTAAGAACTATTCGAATTACAAAGATTGTATATCTTGCAAGCATTTGTTTTACAATTGATATGAGTATGCTGTTACTTCTGCATTTATCTAGAGCTAAACTTGGGTTCGGTGTTTTGAACTTTTGATCATTTTTTATGGTATTTGTTTTACAATTGATATGACTAATTGACTCTGCTGTTACTCAAAACAGGTAAGCAACTTTGGTCTTATTTAAATTTTGGTTAGCCATTAACTTCTGAAATTTTTGGTTCAAGGTATTATGTCTGGTCAAAATGATGGCATTTATTTACCTATGACCATGTTGACTTTTACCGACATGGTGCTGAAATAAAAGTCACTTACTGACAATGTTACAGATTACCGTAAATATGAAACATTAATTGTTTTGAGGGTGTTCTCTTTTTAGGGACAGCAAAAAATTCATATTTCAAAATACCTAAAAAGAGGGGAAGAGATTTGGGGGTATTTTATAGGTGTATACAAAATTGGTTGCACAAAACACAGATCAGACCGAACTTTCTTACCTTTTCACAACAGAGTAATTTCAAAAGAAATTTGTGGCCGAACATGACCTGTCTTTTCTCTGATATTTATATGTATAGGTTGCTATTGACACTCGAGATCAAGAGCAAGAAATTTTGCTACTGAGAAAGCATCTTGCTGACTATACAATCAAGGTCCCTCTATGGTGTTCTAGAAGGTTCATATAGTTGGTTTTTACTTTACTTTCATGTATTAATACAGCTGCAGTGACTCACAGGAAGCCCAAATACACAATGAGAAGTTTGCATTAGAGAAACGAATTGCTTATATGCGTTTGGTAAGCAAGATATTTGCTTACTTTTTTTCTCAGTTCTAATGTCCTATCGTTTCCCCATATAATAATATTTTTAATGCTTGTTATAGGCCTTTGATCAGCAGCAGCAGGACCTTGTTGATGCAGCATCCAAAGCCCTCTCATACAGACAGGACATTATAGAAGAAAATATACGCCTAACGTATGCATTAAAGGTGCCAACTCTTTCATTTTATGTCACATTCTGTTTAATGTGTTTCTTGGATTTTGTGAACATGTATTTATATATATAGTGTACTTAAAAAGTGAATTATTCTGCTCACAGGATGCACAAGAAGAAAGAACAACATTTATAACATCTTTGATGCCTCTTCTTGCCGAGTATTCACTTCAACCACCTGTTACTGATGCCCAGTCGATCGTTAGTAATGTCAAGGTTAGTTATTGCGTGATTTCTTGTCAAGTTTTGTTATTTTTTGTTTTTTTGTTTTGTTTTGGTTTTTTTTTTTTTTTTTTTTTTTTTTTTTTTTTTTTTTTTTTGTTTTTTTTTTCTTTTGTTTTTTTTAGTTTTTTTTTTTGTTTTTTGTTTTTTTTGTTTTTTGTTTTTTTTGTTTTTTTTTTTCTGTTTTTTTTTTTTTTTTTTTTTTTTTGTTTTTTTTGCCCCTAGTGTAATACTGTAATCTGATGTGAAGTAATTAAAATAAGATAATCAACTGTAATAGAAAGGTGATTATCAATAGTTGTGGATGTGCTTCTGTTTGAAGTTTTAGCTAATAATCATATTATCGGATGATGGAATATGAAAAATTCTGATGATCAAATCAGTTAATAAGTTAAAATGACAAAAAGAACATGTTTGTGAAAGAAAAGTACTTAGAGTTTGTCCAGCTAGCAAAACAATGGATAAGTAACGGATTCTTACCAATCTTGATGCAGTTGGTGTGGAACCGATTCCTATAAATAATTAGATCAGCAGAAAAATAATTAGATATTCAGTTCCTAACTGCAAATCCAAACACCCCCAGCATACTAAGGTGTTGTTGTGGTTAATGTTCTTTGTTGTTTTGACTTTTGAATATAATTATAATTTCTGGAAAATTTTCTGTTGATAGGTTCTTTTTAGACATTTACAAGAGAAGCTCAATGGTATCGAGGTATGTTAAGTTTGTGTTGACTTGCATATTTAACTCGACTTTGACTTAATTGGTTTTCTGAATTTCTGTGATTCTGCCAGACAAAGCTAAAAGAGTCTCAATATCAGCTAGCAGCGTGGCATTCTGATGTGAATCCCTCAAGTTTTGCGCAATCACCGTTATATTCTTTTGAGGTAGGGTAACTATACAAACTGCTAACGGTTTTTGATATTAACCAATGTGTAATAAAATTTTAAATGATTATTATAGAACAAAAGCGGGCTCGAGTTGGTTGCACAACAAACATACTCTGATGGACAAGTACTAAATTCATCAGACAATTTGACCCCAAGAGGCTGGGATGTACCAACACATTCAGGTGGTGGTGCAGACAATTTGGACCCTGATATAGGGAGGTACTCACCTCTCACTAGCAGGTGAGAGAATTGGAACTAGTCAAATCTTGACCGTTACTTCAACTGCACATCATCTTCTAACTATCTGATTCTGTTTGTATTTGGCTTAATATAAAACTATACTAATAATTCTTTTGCAGAAACGAACATTCTCAGGAGACAAATGCACACCTTGCTAGTGAACGGGGTAATTCGTATACTACAAGTAATCATGAGGAAACTACCAACAAACAGGTTACATTTAGTGATCCTGTTAGCAATAATAACATTGATGATAATAATGAGGGAAATGAGGGAGAACCATATGGAAATTGGAATTCCAACAACGGTGCTTATACATCGACCCTCGAGGATCCAAACTCATATTCTCCTTATTTAACTCCAGTTCTTGAAGAACCCGGTTCTTCGTATTCTGAAGGTAATAAGTTGTGGCAATTTCAACCCGTTTTTACTTATGAAGGATCGATAATATCTTTAACGATTCATATGGGTAAAAGTAAACAACAAATTAGCTTTAAGAGAAATGGGCCGAATGAGACTTTTTATGGGAAGATTGTAAAAACTTTCACCAGATTTCTGTTTAGGAGAATATATGAAGTTTTCTCTTTTTCTCAAAAGCACAAACTTTGATAGTTTTGAAGGTAAGGAACTATAGTTTATTTTCCATTTCCAGTAGTAGACTTCCAGTTGTTTTGTAGTTTAAGGTAACGAACATCTAAGTTTTATATATATAAGGGGTAAGTGGGTGTGCCTGAAAGTGGTCAATTTCATTTCGGTATCTAATGTAATACTACGTACATGCGTAAAGTTTTTCAGTAATCTAAAGAGGTTTTTGAAAGTTTGTTATTAGTCCTATTCTTATTGCAGAAAAGCTTCTAAATATTTTCGTTTGGATAATTAGATAACTAAATTTAAATTAAATAGTTCTGTTATTATATTTGACATACCAATCAACACAACCTAATTTGTACCAAAGTTTACACCAGTTTTGAGTCTATTAAAACGTTACCTAAGCGCCTTTACTGTGTCTACATTGGCTTATCTTTTTAGCAAAAGTTGGTCAATCTGTAACTGGTCTGTTGCAATGTTCAGCTGCAGATGATGATCCATTACCTGCAGTGGAGTCACTCCAAATTTCAGGTGATGCTTTTCCAGGTCGAGAACTCCTAGCCAGTGGATACTCTCTCAATGGAACTACAAGTTGTAATTTTGAGGTGTTGCTGATGTCAGCATCTTATGCTTTCTAAAATTCTAATCATTACGTTTAGTCAAAGTTCAATTGCATGTCTTTATTAGGCTCCTTTTAATCTCTTGTAGTATTCATGGTCCTTTTATTTTGTTATTTTGCAGTGGGTACGGCATATGGAAGATGGATCTGTCAACTATATAGAAGGTATTCTTTCTTGTACTCTTACTTCTTTATCATATCTTATTTGTTTATTTATAATTTTAATGGCGTAAATTGTTAAACAGGTGCGAAGCAACCAAATTATCTTGTTACTGCTGATGATGTTGATACATACCTTGCCATTGAAGTCCAGCCCATGGATAATAGAAAACGGAAGGTATTTCTATTTACCTGACAACTGATCATTTCATTTCATTTACTTGAGAATTGATCGGGTATGGTGGTGCCATATCCATAGTTGCATCTGCATATATTTAATCATGGTAACTTTAGCTTTTACTGATACAAAAACTGGTAAATGAGAGATATTAATTACTATATTTAAAAACATTGCCAAATTAATGAGGATGGAACTTCTATGCATTGCAGCATAGATTGGCTTGTTTGTTTTTTTCCCTTTTGAGTTTTATCTAGAATTCTAGATATAGGAGGTCTGTCCAAAGTAAGCAGTACATGAATAATTTTGTTTGTTCCATCTTTTTGCTATGAACCGCCGAATGACAGTAAATTACAATTTAAGCTTCTGTCTCGATCCACAAATTCAAACATATAATTAGTAACTTTCAACCACAACTAATATATTTTTAATATATTGTTTTCTTTATTGTTACATTACTATATTTATATGTATAAAACAAATAATATCTAAATCTCTAAATTGGTGGAAAATAACATTCATATAAATTGATAAGATATGGTCTAATATATGATATATAGTTGGAAGAACAATATATCATCGATCACTATAAATAAGTAGTATAAACAAAACCAACCGAGAACATAAACAGTAAGCACATCTGTGAGATTATAAATGCACCGGCGGTGGAGGTGACGGAGGAAGAGAAGTTGTCTTTGGGAGCCTTTCAATTTAGAGTTCTGTGTGTAGTACTATTTCGAAGATAAGGAGATGTAGGACAAACTGGAAAGATTCAATAATGTAAGTACGTAATAGGGAAACCATCACTACCTGGACTTTTCTTTAGTTTTTATTTTCCAGTTGGTCAAAATACAAGTATGAGGTAAATGACTTGCTGGGTCATATCAATTTTCCATAAAGTCCATTAAGCCAAAATCGAATCCACCTTGGATGAAGATAAGGAGATGGATTGCTAAGTACGAATGAAAGAATATGAAATAATTAGGCTCATCTATTCATGTACCTTATTTGTGAACTGGAACTTAATCTGTTTTCCTACTTGAACTTGCTTCATAGGACGGTCATGAGGTGCCGACTACCTTTTCTCCGAATATATCTGTGATCACTAGTCAAGCTGTCTAGCTTCCAAGAATGTCGAAGACATGCTTTATTTGGTATAGGACAATGTGCTTTTGCTACCCACCTTGATACCTTAGAAGTACTTATACATCCAGATCTTTGCTATGAATTTCTTTCTAAAGGAAGAATTTTGAAAGGGCAACGCTTTTTGAATTTCAAAACTTGAGAATTCTATTACTGAACCAGTAGACACAGAATAACCCTCGAAAAGGCAGATACAATGTATATATTCCAACAACGGGTTTGAAAACTATCCTAATGACCTTCGTAGCTGCATTGGGACGTGGGAGACATTTGATAAAGCTAATGATATACAAAAAGAGTCGGCTTGCTACTCTATCTTAAGAGTTTGCATGCATGGGTTCTTTAGGGAATTTAGTTTCACCGGATCTTTACTTGACCAACATGTGCTACTTGAACAAAAGGAGATGGATAAATACAAGCAAGAGATAAAATAACCAGGTTATCTCCCATATTTATCATGTCACATATAAGACATTGTTCACATCTTCATTCTAATGGACTAATGGAGTTCAAGATGGTTTAGACAGACTGCTATAATAATGCCTGATTAAACAACATTATAAGTAAAATATGGTCATGTCCATATTTGCATCAGCTTAGTGGCAATTACGATTCGATACTACATTTGCTTATAGCAAATACAGATTCTATATGGGTTCAGATGCATATGTGGATACGTGGATGTGCATTTACAACCCAAATGTGATGTCCGGACGAACATTTCTGACTAGTTTAGGTACTTGTGTTGAACATGTGCAAAGGCTCTTATATGTGATGTTTGCTGCCCCTCTTAGTGGAAATATATGATCTCATTATTTTTAGTTTTTACCATTTAACATCACCTGCTATCCATGTGTTTACTGATTGTGTTTCAATTACATTTTCAGGGTGAACTTGTAAAGGTTTTTGCTAATGAACACAGAAAAATTGTCTGCGGTAAGCTTGGGTAACTGTTAGCTTGTATATATCACTCCCTAAAGATTAGTGATATTTAATATAATATTTCCTTTGTTCTTACAGATCCTGATATGAATGATCATATCAGAAGAGCTTTTCAGACTGGGTATGCTGAACATAGATTGTCCTTATGGGTATGACTCTCTTCAAGATGTATTAATGAATTGTTAGTAGTAGGTAGATGTGGAACATGTGCGGGTCGGGTGGGTTGAGTTACGGCTCAAAACAGGTAATATTTTAGTCAAAACATTTCTTGCCCGTTATTGATAAACTTTTATAGATACCTACTGTACCCAATATTGAAAAAGATACATATTTTCAAAATAATCTTGTTTTCTTAATTCAGATTTTTAGGATGTTTTGTGCATTAGAAATAAACTTCAGACAAATGTCGTCTCATTTGGCATGTTTATTTTTTGCGAACTCTTTCGATTTTACCCGTTAGAGATTAAATATAAGCTGAAAAATGGGTTAATGTTTCCACCTCTAGCAGTTGCTGTTTTATTTTATTTGTTTATTTTATAATCTTGGCGAGCTTCCCTAGAGTTTTTTGGACAAATATATCCTCAGTAATCAGTATCCATCTTTGTGCCCTTTTTTTATAAAAAGTACAATAATATTTTTTTTTCTTCATGTTTTTCCATAAAGTTATGCGAGTTCTATCTTTGTCAATGTACAGACTGGATACCTTGACATATGGGAGCCCGTAACATTAGTCATAAAGAAGGATGGAATTAGCATAAAGGGTAGTGCCACTCCGATCAATGAGAAATTTTCTCCGAGCACAACAGTATGCTTTCATCCCTTTTGATGAGCTGCACTGACAATTCAAACTGATTTCAGCCATTGTTTTAGAAAGTAAATATATCCTTGTGCTTTGATGTTTCCAACTGAATTCTGGAATTTAAATGACTTTTTCAGGTATATATTCCATTTGGAAATCCCGCAGAGTTTTCTATTATTGGTGTGGGAGATGTTGAGCGAAGGCTTCGAGTGGAACAAGAATCAGCAGCTATAAGGTGGTTTGTATTATCAGACTTTTCTGTTTTCACTCTAAAGAGTTTTTTGTGCACACTGAAATCTTCTCTCTTTGAAGCTATTTGTGAAAATGGTCCCTAAGAGCACTGTTTGATTATTATTCAAAAATATATATTTTTTCAGTATTCAAATGTGCCTAAGCAAAAATTTTGCATTCTCATTTTGCAGTTCAAGGGATATAATTGTTCTTACCGTGAGAGGCTTTATCAAACGGGTATGTCTTAAGTTGAATTGTTTTAGGTTTCCGAGTATGCCGATGGTCTTAAAACGTTTGCCCATAATGTACTACAACATTTAGCAACTCGTAAGTAATGACTATTTTCTTGTGTTATGGGAGTGCTTTTATATAAATACATTTCGTGCCCAATAGAATCACAATTAGGGAAATTTTATCCACAACCCTCGAAGCCTGTTAGTCTAGTAACCCTCTTACATCACTGCCCTAGTAGGGAATTATGATTTTTAATGATAATGCGGAGTTGACATGTATGGTAAACATGAAATAAGACAACTTAGCAAAAGTTCATGTCTGTGACTGTTGCAGGCTGTCGAAAAAAAGAAGGTGAAGAAGAAGGGCTTGTTCTTTTGAACAAAGCATGAATTCACAAATAGTTAAAAGGGGGAGGACATTTTGTCACCTAAGAATACTACTCTTTGCTGTAGAAATTTCAGTTTTGGTTTCTTAGATCACACAACTTTATACGTGTGCTGTTTTTTCAACACTATATCCCCACGGGTGATGTAATCTGCATTTATTATTTTATTCATGTGCCATGCATTTGTAAAGATGAACTTTTTGACTTATAAAAGGGAAAGCTTTGCTACCAGCAATCGACCAACCTTATAGAAACTACATGAAATGTTAATAGCGAACTTATTCGCTATTATTAGAAACATGTTATATGCATTTTTTGCCAATATTGTCAAAACTATAGATCTTATCAGAAAACACAACAACTCAAGATCTCATCCAGCCAACCACTCCTTGGTGAACTATTTTATTACTTTGTAAATCAAGAAGACAAGTCCTCAAACGAGTGCTTGTCAAACAGATACAAGAGAAATTGATTGTCCCTTTCAGAAGGATCCAATCACCCACTACAAATGTTATGAATACAAACAATCCTCACTACAAACTCTCAATACAAGACCTATACTACCCAATTGACCAAGATGATCAAGAGATGAATACCATAAACAATCACACAATACTTGAGAGAGATTACAATGACTGTGTGAAAATAATATGACTGAGATAAGCGGCTAGGGCTAGGGCTCTGAGCTTATATAGAACAGAGATACACTTTAGCCATTGAACAAACTTTAACCTGTCAAAACAAGCTAAACATATAAACATTAGCCAAAGTTGTCACAATAAGTCCCTGGACTTATTGTAACCAACTACACCAAACATGAGCTTGTACAACTCAATATATTTCAACACCCCCTCTCAAGCTCATGGCTTGAATAAATTCACCAAACCAAGTTTATCACAGAATTGTTTATGTTGAGAAATACTCAACCCTTTTGTGAATATATCTGCAACATTATTAGCAGAAGCAACTTTTAGAGTTTTAATAACTCCAGAAGCAACTTTCTCCCTAACAAGATGCAAATCTATTTCAAAATGTTTAGTTTTTTCATGAAAAACAGGATTAGCAGCAATCTGTATAGCAGAACTACTATCACAAAACAAATTTACAGGTAACAAACCATCTATTCCAAGATCCTTAAAAACCTTAACAATCCAAACTAGCTCACAAGTAGTAGATGCAAGGCATCTATACTCTGATTCAGCAGAAGATCTTGAAATAGCAAGAAATCAGATTGTTGCAAAAATAAACACAAAACCCAGAAACAGATTTCCTTGAAACATGACATTTAGCCCAGTCTGCATCAGAAAAAGCATGCAAACTAAACATATTACCATACTCAAATTGAATACCTGTACCAGGAGCCTGCTTCAAATACCTCAAAACTCTAAGTGCAGCAGTAAAATGAGAAGTAAGAGGAGCATGCATATGCTGACTTAAGCAATGAACAACATAAGATATATCAGGTCTAGTAACAGATAAGTAGATGAGTTTACCAACCAATTTCTGATACTTAGTCATGTTAGACAAAAACTTGTCAGTTTCAGTCTCAACATGACTCAAACTAACATTCTGCTGCATAAGAGTAGCAGCAGGCTTACAAGCCAACAAACCATAATCACTTAACAAATCTAGACAATACTTCCTTTGAGAAAGACAAATACCATCTTTGTTATCAAGAACTTCAATACCCAAAAAATATTTCAGAGGACCAAGATCCTTAATCATGAATTTAGATTTCAGAAAACCTTTAAACTTCTCAATCTCATCAATATTGTTACCAGTAATGACAATATCATCAACATAGACTAATAAGGCTAAGAAAATACCATTTTTATCCTTAGTGTATAAAGAATAATCATTAACACTTTGTTTAAAACCATTTTCAATCAAAGCAGTGGTAAGTTTTCATTCCATTGTCTAGGAGCCTGTTTTAATCCATAAAGAGATTTGTTCAACTTACATACCCTGGTGTCATCCTTATCATAAAAACCAGGAGGCAACTGCATATAAACATCTTCATACAAATCACCATACAAGAAGGCATTATTAACATCAAGTTGAAACAAAGGCCATCTATTATGAACAGACAAAGCAATTAAGCATCTCACAGTGACCATTTTCACAACAGGACTAAAAGTCTCCTCATAATCAATACCCTCTCTTTGATTAAAGCCTTTAGCAACAAGTCTAGCTTTATACCTATCAACCTCTCCAGAAGACTTATACTTAAGCTTCCATATCCACTTACAACCAATAGCAAATCTACCCTCAGGAAATTCACATACCTCATAAGTATTATTCCTATGTAAAGCTTCCATTTCAGAATTCATAGCTTCTTTCCACATAGGATTCTGTTTTGCCTCAGCAAGAGTTTTAGGTTCACAGGCCTTATTCAAAGTGGTAGAGAAACACTTATTAACTCTAGAAAGATTAACATAAGACACATATTTTTCAAGACCATACTTGACATTACTACCAACAACAAAATCAATAAACCTAATAGGTTGATTTCTACTCCTAGAAGACCTCCTAAGACTTGGTGGTGCTTCCATTTGAACATTTTGATCCTCACCATTAAGATTGTTTTGATTATTGCCCTCATGGGTGATAGTTTCTTCTATCTGGGTTGCCGTGGTTGCTCCTCCATCACTGACTATGTTAACATAGTCTCTTGGAGGTCCCATACCACTACCTTCCACATTAGAAGGGTCCCCCTCTTCATCATTGGGACTTTCAGTCCCTTGGATGTCAAAAAAAATTTAAGATATTTACTCTACTTTCATCAAAACATGGTTCTAAGTTATTAGACATATTTCCAGAATCATTTGAAACATTTAAAGACTTCATTTTGAAAGGAAAAACAGTTTCATAAAACCTTACATCTCTTGAATAGAACACAAACTTACTTTCTAAACCATACAATTTATAGGCCTTTTTAACAGTAGAAAATCCAATTAAAACACATTTTTCATATTGAGAACCAAATTTGTCATTTGAATTTAAAACAGTAGAGTAACAAAGACACCCAAAAGATCTGATATGAGAGAGACTAGGATCCTTACCATACACTAAAAAATAAGGGGAAGCACCAGACAAGACAGAGGAGGGAAGCCTGTCAATTAAGTAAACAACAGTTAAGACACATTCAGGCCACATATTCAACGGAATCCCCCCCCCCCCCCCTGAAACATAAGACTCCTAGCAACATTAAGGAGATGTCTATGTTTCCTCTCAACAATCCCATTTTGCTGAGGAGTATAGGCACAAGAAGTTTGATGAATCATCCCTAGATCATTAAAAAGTGAAGATAACTGATTATTCACAAATTCTGTTCCATTGTCAGACCTTATGATCTTAACCTTTTTATTAAACTGAGTAAAGATAAGTTTTATGAAATTTGTAATATAATGACCAACCTCAGTCTTTGACTTAAGTAAATAGACCCAAACAGCCCTACTAAAGTCATCAACTATGGTTAAAAAATATTTAAAACCTTCTTTACTAACAACCCTGTAAGGACCCCAAACATCACAATGAATGAGATCCCCAATAGATTCAGTTTTATGATCACTTAAAGGAAAAGGTTCTCTAGTTTGTTTTGCCCTGTGACACACATCACAAGGAGATAGATGATTCATTCTTTTAAGACCAATTTTATTACCCAAAGAAGATAAGACTTGATCAGCAGGGTGACCAAGTCTTTGGTGCCACAACTCACTAGAAACATGACAGACAAAAACAGAATTACACATAGCAAGATTAGACTCACCATTCACAGGTTCATCAAACAAATAGAGTCCACCAGACTCACTACCAGTCCCCACAATTTTGCCCAAACTCAAATCCTGAATATAGCACTTATGCTCATCAAAACCAACAAAGAATTTACTATCTTTAATCATTTTATTGACAGATAACATACTAACATTATACTCAGGAACAACAAGAACATCAAATAAAACAACACCAGAGGTTAATCTAAGACTGCCAATGGCAGAAATCTTAGCAACAGTACCATTGGGATGACCAACAGTCAACATAAGACTAGAGATATCAACCACATTAAACATATTCTTGGTAGAATCAGTCATATGCTGATTAGCACCAGAGTCAAAGACCCAACCTAAAGTGACATTGTACTTAACAGAACTAGTTTTAGCACAAAAAAACTTTTCAAAATTCAAGTTAAACATCACATTATTATTAAAGAAGGTGGGAAATCTACCTGCCATGCTAGCAGAGACATTAGCAGAGGGTTTTCATTAATGAGACTTAAAAGATTCATCATTTGATCATTAGTGAAAGAACCAGTCATAGATCCAGAAGAGGAAGACTGAGAGACATCGGCATTACCATTAAATCTTTTGACAGAAGTAGATTGTTTAGCCAAATTAGGGTTTCTTTCAAAACCAGGAGGATAACCATTAAGCTCAAAACACCTTTCAATAATGTGCCCAATAAGACCACAATGTTTACAAACCAGATTAGGATTAGGTCCCCTATTACCATTACCATTGTTATTATTACCTTTTCTAACAAAATTATTATTAGAGTTGGAATTACTATTGGTCTTAACAACAAAAGCAGCAGGTTGGACCTTGCTGCTAGAACCAGTACTAGGGTGAAGTCCTCTATGAGACTCCTCCCTAGAAATGACATTAAAGGCTTCTTTAACATCAGGTAAAGGGTCCCTAGCAAGAACATTACTCCTAATAGGTTGATATACTTCATTTAAGCCCATAAGAAATTTCATGTCTAATTAATTGATTATGTTTTAAAACACCTTCATGAGCAGCACAAGTACAAGCAGGCAACAAAGTCAAAGTGTCAAATTCTCTCCAAAGAGAATTCAACTTATGATAGTAATCAGGGACAGACAGTTCACCTTGCTTAAGATAATTAACTTTATGAAGCACATTAAAAATGACAGATCCATCCATTTTATCATAAGTTTCTTCTAATTCAGTCCAAACTTCAAAAGAAATCTCAGAATAAACTTGTCCTAAGTACAACTCAGGAGACAAGGATCCAAGAATCCATCCAAGAACAATAGCATTGCACCTCTCCCATTGCTGGGACAGTACAACACTAGTAGCAGGTTTAACACAAGTACCATCAACAAATCCCATTTTATTTTTGCCTTTTAAAGCAATTTTCATAGCAGTAGACCACATTTTATAGTTATCAGAACCAGTCAATTTAAAATGAACAATAGGCACATTAGAGTTATCACTAGAATGCAGAAACAAAGGATTATCAGCATCCAAACTACTGATCAGAACCTCAGCCATAATGAGCAAGAAAAAAACACACAAGAAAGCAACTAATAACCAGACAAATAAACCACCCTAACAACACTAACAAACAGTCAACCACCAAACTACCAAGACTGCCCAGAAACCTATCTTCCAACGACCTAGACTCAACCAGAAAACTAAAGCTAAGAACAATAACACTAAACACACACCCAAACCAATCTGAATCACCCAGTTTCACACCTATCAGGGGGAAGAGGTTTCCTTGCTTCTCACAGAAGTAGGTCAAGAAGTTACCCCCTGAGTTTGCAGTGTCACCACTAAAGTGATCAGAGGTTTCAGAGAGAGAGAACAACTTACAGAGCTTTGAATTGCAGCGGAATGAACACAAACCAGTCACCAATAGCCTTGATTCACTTAGTCAAGACTATAGATAACCAAAAACCCAACCAGAAATCACCACAGATCTCCAAGAATCAAGATCCCCAAATTTTCAAATTAGGGTTTTCAAGAAACCCTAACTGAAAATCAAGAACCACCAAGAACCGTTAAGAGAATTAACGATTCAACCAATGGCCGTCAAGAAAATACCACCAACTGAGCCCAATTATAAACTGATCAAGAAACCCCCAATTATGACCAAACCCTCGAAACCCTAAAAAATATCGAGAGCTAACGGAGATCAAACCCGTAGCTCTGATACCATGTCAAAACTATAGATCTTATCAGAAAACACAACCACAACTCAAGATCTCACCCAGCCAACCACCCCTTGGTGAACTATTTTATTACTTTGTAAATCAAGAAGACAAGTCCTCAAACGAGTGCTTGTCAAACAGATACAAGAGAAATTGATTGTCCCCTTCAGAAGGATCCAATCACCCACTACAAATGTTATGAATACAAACAATCCTCACTACAAACTCTCAATACAAGACCTATACTACCCAATTGACCAAGATGATCAAGAGATGAATACCAGAAACAATCACACAATACTTGAGAGAGATTACAATGACTGTGTGAAAATAATATGACTGAGATAAGCGGCTAGGGCTAGGGCTCTGAGCTTATATAGAACAGAGTTACACTTTAGCCCTTGAACAAACTTCAACCTGTCAAAACAAGCTAAACATATAAACATTAGCCAAAGTTGTCACAATAAGTCCCTGGACTTATTGTAATCAACTACACCAAACATGAGCTTGTACAACTCAATATATTTCAACAAATATGACCAATGTTGAAAGGTTTTGCCATAAAAAATGTAGCCTAATATTTTTATCAAGCAAGTATTTTTATTCCCCTTTTGTTGTAAAACCCGTTTAAAATTTTCTTATAAAGGACTTTTTACACATTTTACAAACTCAAGCTTTTTAATACGACCATTTTAACTTATGACTTATAGTTTTATATTATAATAGTTGTTTAGAAAACCTTAAAGTATACAAATCTTAATTTTGAACAGGGATGACTTGCTCGAAAGAATAGTGATGACACTCTCGAGCAATGGGCACGCGTATCTATAACCCGTCACCTGCACTTGCGATTTTTTTCTTGCCCATCACCCACCTGATACTTGTGTTCGGGAATTTTTTGCCCATGCTCATGCTCGCTGGTATCCATTGCCTGCGGGTAAACCCATAAGTTTGTGAAACGTACCATTTAAACACATGTTTTTAAAAATTTTGAATATCAAACTTGATTAGAAGGTGCATGTTATTGACATATTGATAAAGTATACACGCAATTAGTCAACTATCCATTAATTATACTAGAACGGTACCCCGCGCAATACGGCGGCTGGTATCGTGTGATTATATTTTGCGTTATTTGATTACATGTTTATTTGTCTTCACGCTTTATAAGTAGAGATATTAAAGACGGTTAAGACAAATAATTTTAGTTTGAACAACCAATTAATTCTTAACCAACTTGCTTCCCAACAAATTAATTTTGAGACTAGATTTTTTTAAACTTCAAACTAGTTGAACAGGCCGTATTAACCCCTCTACGTTTCTGCAAAATTGATGTATATTTTTCATTGTGTCAAACTTTAACGTATAAGTTGTTATGAAAGTAAAATATTTGAATGTACGTCATGTTCTCGAGTTTTTTATTAGAGGAAGAATGTGAAAAAGGATAAAAGAAAAGTAAAGAAAAAGGAGAGTGAAAAAAGTAAGAGAAAATAAATAGATCAATAAAACTATGTCTTTTTAAGTTGAAAAATAAAGACTAGAATAAAAAAAGTTAATCTATTTACAATTATACCCATATTTTAAAGTTGTAAAGTTTAAAACGTAAGAGCAGTGGGTATCATCATATCCCACCAGCGCCATTTCGCGCCGTGATTCCGGCGCCACCATACCCCCTGACACCATTTC
The DNA here is from genome assembly GCA_030686995.1 of Artemisia argyi. Classification (NCBI taxonomy): domain Eukaryota; kingdom Viridiplantae; phylum Streptophyta; class Magnoliopsida; order Asterales; family Asteraceae; genus Artemisia; species Artemisia argyi. Next base: position 103,750,784 of record CM060700.1, read on the forward strand.
CCAAGCCACATAACTGGCACCGCGTGAAATGTGTTTGTGTATTTTTTTAAACTAGCCGTTCGAGCGTCTAAAACAGTTCAAAATTTAGTTTTATTTTTTATCCAACCTCTATATATATTACTATCATTTTAACCATTTTTTCATACACTTTTCTTTAATGCTCTTTACCAAATAACACATTCTCTGTTAAAAAAATAAATAAAATAAATTATATATATATAGGGTGAGGTTATTTTCAGAACCAAATAAATTGCGAGAACTGCGAGAACCAGTATCAACCAATCAAATTTTTTTAGATATTAATTTTTATTATTTAATTCAAAAGGGTATAATGGTAAAATAACTTTTTTATTTTCTTTTTTAATTTTTTAAATAAAAAACGTTTTTTAGTTCCTAAATTTTAGGATTTTTTTTTTTTTTTTTTTTTTTTTAGGATAATGTTTATTTTCGGCATGTATGTTTAGTAAGGTGCATATGTGTTTCTTGTAGTAGATAAATTAAATTTTCAAAAATGATTTCAAAATGTAAATACTTTCAAACTTTTAATGTATGAGCATATGTGCACACGTGCAATTAAGTCTCTTATAACTTAAACATCTCTACAAACTTATCAGCAACATAAATAATAACTCAAAATTGCACAAGTTAATAATTTACAAAATCTAATACCTGCTAAAATTTCTACTTCATTACAAATGTTTAATTAATAGGAAAAAAAACATATTTAATTGAGGATGCACATGTGTAAACACCATGTTTTGCAACATCGTCTTTAGTCTTTAGTGTGCACGTATGCATTCACGTATCCTTGATTATCTTGACCGGTTTTGCATATATGCACACGCATGTAAACTTTTCGTCGCATTCACATGTACAATACACATGTACATTCTTCGTCTCTATCATTTTCAGTGCATTTGTATTATTCGTCTTGAGAATAAACCTGGATATTTGCAACCAATATTAATTCACAACAATAATACGAAAAAATTATGGATCAGATCTTGTAATAAAGTTATGGACACACTTGTTATTGATATAAAAACATATGTGCACAAAACTAAAAACACATATGCATACAAGGTATCAAAGTCACCAGAAACTATGAAAACACATATGCACTCTCAATAACACATATGCACTCTTTTTATTGATATTTAATCAGCCCCAAAACCAGTTTTTATGTATCATATCTTGTAATAAAGTTATGGACACACTTGTTATTGATCCCAGCTGTAAAAACATATGTGCACAAAACTAAAAACACATATGCACACAAGGAATCAAAGTCACAAGAAACTGTGAAAACACATATGCACTCTCAATAACTCATATGCACTCTTTTTATTGATATTTAATCAGCCATAAAACTAGTTTGTACATATATGTATGACTCTTATCTTGATTTTATACAACCCTAAAAACATAAATGCATAACTCTTATCTTGATTTTATACATCCCTGAAAACACATATGCACACTCTTTCATTAATTTTTTACAAGCCATAAAACATATATGCAATCCTTTTTTATTGATTTTTTACCTGCCATTGATGAGTGTCTAAATACTCATCATTTTATACTAATCTGAACTGCCAAAACATACAAAAACACTCAAATATGTATCAAAATACTTAAAATATCTTAAAGGTGTGTTTTATATGTTTCAAATGCAAAATATGCAAAAACAGATGAAAAACGTATAAAGTTTGCATAATTGGCAGTTTCAGTCCCTCAAGTTTCATAAATTGTCAAAACTAGTCCCTGGTAATTCTAAAAACATGAAAATGTCACCAAAGGTCCTTTTTAATTATAAAGTTACATATTTAGTCCTTTGGTGCAAAGTTTCATAAAATTACAAGTTTAGTCCCTCAACTTTGAAAATTGACAGAAATGGTCCCTGGGATGTAAAAACTTTGAGAAATTCAATTTTGGTCCTTGTACTATTTATCTTATGCAGGTTTGGTCCTTATGTGAAAAGTTTGGAGAAATTGCAAAAAGGTCCCTCAAGTTTGGCGGTTTGTCAGTTTTAGTACCCGGGTATTTAAAACATGAAAAATATCAAATACACCCGTGTACTATTCATTGGTGGCAAGATAGGTCCTTGTGATTAAACTATGGGAATGTCACAATTTCAGACCCCAAACTTTGCTTAAATTACAAAAGTGGTCCTTGTGATTTCATACCTAAAAACCAAACGGACCTATGTATAATAAATAAACAAACAAACAATCCACTATCCTAATCCAACCCACCTTTTTTTCCAGCCCATCAACAAGCCCAGTCCACCCCTGGTCAAAACCCGGTCAACACCCCTTTCAATACCACCCCCGTTTCCCTCCTTCTCCATACCACCACCACTGAAACCATACCACCCTCCACCTCACCGGTTTCTTGCTCCCCACTCTCACCACCTCATCCTCCACCTCACACTAGCCTCCAAACCCCATTAAACCCCTAAATTCAGCTCCACGCAATCCACAGTGGTCAATAAGACTTTGGCGCCAAGAAAGAATTTAAACGGCCATGATCAATCAAACACAATCAATGGCTAAGATTGGTGGGAATTGTCTTGGTGGGTCCCACAAGCTCAGAAACTAGCTACAAAAGAGATGGGAAGCAGAAGAACCAAATTATTAGTTTAGGTTAGAATAATTAGGTCGTATGTAGTGTAGCTTATGATATCAGTTGTATTTTCAATCAAACAAGCTTGTACCAGTTTAATTTCATGTCCTTCTATCTTTAATTCAAGTTTAATTCAAGTTTAATTCTGTTTCTCAGATTGTGTAATTTCTTAAATTCTCAAAATCTCAAAATAGTTATGTGTTATTGTTAATTGTTGTTAAAAGCATCTCATAATCTAACATAAGCTCTGACAAAGCTTATTTAAGTTTTTAGAAGGTTTTAATTTCAGTTTAAATTAGAAAAGCAAAAATAATAAAAATAATCAAGAAAATAGAAAGAAAATAAAAATTAGTGTTTGATGAAAGATTGAAGCTGAGCAAGGTGTGCATTTTGGATTGATTGGGTAATAGAAACCTTGTGGAAGGTTGTTTAGATGATTCTCAGTTCATGATCTCAGTTCTCACTAAAAATTCACCTTGTAAGCATTTTTAATAACTTTAGCATTTTATATTTCTTGTACTTTATTTACTTTGATCTTTGTGTTTCTATGTTTAATTAGTATTGTTAAGTTATAATATTAAGTAAAATTAGTATTGTGTTCATTGGAAATCACTTGTTCTCAAAATTAAAAAGTACACAGTGGAATACTCAAGTTTGACAAACTTGGATATTATATTTGTGGTATGGTTGTTTTATGCTTAATTGTTCTTATATTATCATAATATATAGTTAGGAATCAGTTTAGCTTTCTAATTATACCATTTGCTTTGATAATCACTATAACTGCCTAGTATTAGGGGTGTTTGGATCAGTAGAGTCCATGGACCTCAAGGGTGTTTTAGTTGTTGTTTATGGTTCAGTCAGTTCATACTAGGTCTAAATAGTTTAGAACAACAATAAAAAACTTGGTCATTAGGGGTGAAAGTCAAAACCATTCCACAAATCTCACTTATCTGTCCACTGTGTGGACAGTTAAGCCTCAAACCCCTCACTTTAGCTTATAAGTTATAGTTTTAGCTTATTTTAGGTCTCTTATAGCTTAATACAGCTTAATCAATCAGTAGTAGTGATTAGAATTTGGTAAAAGTCAAACTAGGTAAGTTTTTCAAAAAGTCAAAAGTTACAATTCCAGAAAATCTCAAATATTGGGTGATTTTTGTAGAATTTAGGAATAGGATTCAAGCTTTAAGATTTTGTGGAATTGGAGTCTACCAGCTTATCTTCAAGGTCCCATACAGCTTATATTTTTAGCATTTTTCTTGTGGGCCCCACAAATCCACAAAGTGACTTGCAGGGCACACCCCTGCTCTGTCTCAGCAGCTGCACAACCAAACACCACTCTTTTGAGGTGTTTTCCAGCCACCTCAGTGGGCCCCACCACCTCTAATCAGCTTTTCCCAACCCCCCTCCTACCAGACTATTAGGTTTGACCAATAGTTTGACCTGAGTCACTGTGGACCCCACCTAGATTAACCATTGAATCTTGTCCCCAGTCTGTGTAGATTTTAGGTTTTTGGATTAGCTTATTTTGGCTTTTTAGCTTATCTACTGAGCTTATTGAGTTAAGTTAAGCTTTGACAAATCCATAAGACCTATTAGAACCAGAAAAGTCCAAGGTGGGTCCCAAATAAGCTCATTTGAGCTTATTTCTCATCAAAGTCAACATAAGTCAACTGTTAGAGATTATAGCTTATAACTAGCTTATTTTTAAGTTCTAAATCTATTGTTTTTATTAAAGTTAGTTGATTTTATATATAAATTAGTTTTGTAAAAGAAAAATCCAAGAAAAACAATATAAAATTAAGTGATAGTTTCTATTTAATATAATTTAATTTTAATTTTCATTTTTACATTTTTATTAAGTAATTTGTGTTTTTATATTTTTATTAATTTCCTTATATATTAAAGTAATTATAATAATTTTCTCAGATTTTAATTTTGTCTTTTAGTATTAATTAGAATTAAAAATAGTTTTATTAGTAATTAATCAATAAATAAGTTTTAATTAGCTTAATTAGTTTTTATATAGTAACACCTATATTTTATATTTTTCCTAGCTTCTATAAGTCATAAGATAATTTTAGAAATTTTCTTGTGATTTATACTGTTCATTTAATAGTTTTTATAATTTAAATAGTTTAAATAGTAATTAAATAATAAATAGAATAATAATTAGTAAACTAGTTTAAAAATACATAAAATAAAGTTTTTATAATTTTTTAGGATTCCTATGATGGTTAATTAGATTTATAAATTTTTCCATAATTTTCTAAGTTGATTTAGTATTATTTGTAATTTAAAATAGTTTAATTAGTATAATTAAGATAAATAGTTTTTAATTAATAAAAAGCTCACAAAAAGACAAAAAGATTTATTTTTATTTTTTATACTTTCTTCAAGTTCTATTTGAGGTTTAGAAAATATTTTTATAAGTTTCTAGTTTAATTTGTAGTATTAATAATTTTCTAATTAAATAGTTAAATAGTTTTTAATTAAATAATTAATAATAATTAATAAAATAATCTTAAAAATATTTTTCTTTTTAATTTAACTTTATTTTAAGTTTAAGTTTATAGAATTTTCATTTTCAACCCTTGTAGTTTAATTTTCTTAAAACTCACCTTTTTCTCAGTACGCAGTCGCGTCTGATTTTAAATTGGTGAACGTTTTAAACGTTTTTAAATACCTAGGTTTTACGTAATCGTTTTAATAGTTTATTTAAGTTATAAAACCCTAGTTAACCACACACACACACTTTATACCCTTTCCTGTTCACGTTCACTAATCACAGATTCGTTTATAATATCACATCGCACACCTCGTTGGGACTTACGACCCGGGAAAACACTGTATTCCTCGGAAGCATTTGCCTCAGCTGTTTGACTATTACAGTTGGCCATTCACAAGTGGCTGATCAATAATTATCTGACCGTTTGAGGCGAATCAAAATTTGGCGCCGCTGCCGGGGAGGTTGTGCGCTTATTCTAAACGATTTTGCGTATTAGTAAACCTGAATACACATCCATTGTATATTTACCATCTTTTATCCATATTTTTATAAAACAAAACCCAAAAAAATATTCACCTTTACACCCTTACCTATTTGATTCTTCATTTCTCATCCCCAAAACCCTTTGATTCTACATTCTTCCACTTATCTCATAATTGATTCTAATGGCATCTCTCGATGACGATTTCTTTAAACAAAGGGCCTGTAAAAGCAAAGTTGAGAAACTTGTGGCCTTGTCCAAAATATCGAGATGTCATGTTGATTATGATAGACCTTCGATTCCTATTCCCTCTCCGGTGAGGGAAAGAGATCACGAAACCGAGGTGACAAAGGACCTTGTACTTTCCTCTGACGATGGAGGTGCTAAATACGTCCAAACCACGGTTGTCCAAAAACCTGAGCTCACAAATGCTCCTAAACCTTCAAAAATCAATCCTGATCTTTCACGGTTTACGGTTAAAAGTTTGTCAAGCAAACGTACAGAGCTTAGGGCAATTACTGAAAAGAACGACTTACCTAACCTTCACAATTATCAAACACCAAAACCCGAGACCATAACGGAAGTGGTGGAAATTCCTAGCTCTAAGAGCACACCACTTGTCCCACCTCCAGTTTTTGTCCCTTGTGACGGTTGTGGTGAGCCTCTTTTCGGTTTTCCATGTCGTTGGTGTACATGTGTACAATGTGGTAATGATATTCAAAACGGGAGTTGTTTGTTTTGTGGATCGAGTAATTCATTTGCTTATGATCCTAATCAAAACTCATACAACGACTCCTCAAATTTTTTAAACTACCCATCACATTCATACGAGCAAGAATCATATTATCCAAATATCAATGATGCTTCGTATTACAATACACCAAACCAGACTCAACAGTTTTACTGTTGTGAGTACTGTGGAGGTCCACATTTTAGCTCTGATTGTCAAACAAGGAATCCATTTCCTTGTAACAATTACGACTATTCGTTTCAAGACCCACCTCCACAGTACCAAATGAACCAAGCAACTCCTCAAAACCAGCAAGACCCTTGTCTAGAGGTTCTTGAAAAACTTAAAAACATTAGAGAGGAGTTAGCTAATATGTCGTTTCATAATGCACCAAGTTCTTCTTGTGTACATTGTGGGGGTCCTCATGATGATTTTAAATGTCAACCGTATTATAAACCTGAACATTGTTCTAGTTCTAATACATCCGGTTTTGACACATTCACACCCCCACAGTTTCCACTCACTCAATATTCTCGTGATAAATCTATCGCGGAATTACTTGCTGAGGAAAAACATGCTGCTAGAGACGAAAGAAGCATGGAAGAATTACTAGTCTTAGAACAAGCAGCTATAACACGTGCCAAATTTCAAAATGCTGTTTTTCTCGATAAGGATGATGAATGTGATGATACCATATCATGTTCATCAGTTGAGACTCCTTCCATGGATATACAGGGAGAAAAGAATATAACTGAATCACCAGCAGTAGAAATAATGGAACTTGTAGACTCCATTACTGCTAGTCCTTCTCATCTCCCTGAGTATGATGTTATCACACCCGAGGTTCCCACTCACTCTCTGAACATGGGGGACGAGCATCTTGACACTGTTCCTGCAAAGGAATCGGACGAATTCATAAAGTCTAGTGTTGAGAACCTTGTCCCAATCCCAAGTGAGTCACAGGGAATTCTTGAACATATGTGTGATATTCCTCCCCCTCTTGTCTTTCCAAATAATCATATTGAGATGTTCTCTGATTCTGATGAGAACTATTCTTTATCTTGTGGAGACATAAGTTATGTGGGGGAATTACCTTCTGAGCTTGTCAACTCAGAAGAAGAGAATGAGGAAGAAATAATCCAAGACGAATCTCTTCGTCTTACATTATTAAATGCTAATCTTCTCATTTCTAGAATCGAGGCTTTTAATGAAAAGCCTATTTCATCTCCTATCCCCGTCAAGGATAGTGAGGTTTTGATCAATGATTCTATTCCTGAATTGCAAACATTCCATTTTGATCTTTCGGGAGAGAAGATAAGTGGTATCACCACTTCTCATTCTTATAATTCTCTTCCCGTATTTGAATCATTTACTATTGAGGAGTTCCCCAATGAACTCACTCAAATCAATCCCGAATACGAATCATTCACCTTTGAGGAGTTCTCCGATGAACTCACTTATATCATATCTCCTCCTGAGTATGATAAATTCTATTTTGATCTAGACATACCCATAATATGTCTTGATCAACCGAGCTTAAATGAGGAGATTCATGAAACAATGAATTCTCCTATTGAGGAAGAAGAGTTAGTCATGATTTTTATCATGATTTTCTTCCTTTTCTTCATATATTCTGTTCCTTATCCTGTTCTTCACTCTTTCGGGAGTGAAGACATTATCTTTGATCCCGGCATTCTCATTTATAAATTATGAGCCGGTTACTTGTCTCATCGGTGTGGAACTTTCACGTGCTTCAAATGTTTATCCAAACGTTTTGAATGAAAGTCCGATGAGATTGTCTCTTCCACTTACTTCCCCATGGACAAATAAATTCGGGGTCGAGTCAAGTTAGTAACTCGGTAATAAAAAACATTAGCAAAAACATGGGCTTGTCACCCGTGTGTAACACCCTAGTGTGGGGGAGATGCCCCACATGTTGTATATATATATCTCTAAAAAAAAAAAAAAAAAAAAAAAAAAAAAAAAAAAAAAAAAATTGATGAAAAAGAAAATGTACATATAGTGATAGCTTCTATTTAAGAAGTTTTATCTAAAAAAATAATTGTATGTATATACATCTTAAATAAATAAAGGCTATAAAATGTTTTCCTTTTACGTTCTAAGTGTCGGTTTAACACCCGGTATTTTGAATATTGAGGACAATATTCAGTTCTAAGTGTGGGGGGAGATTCGTCTAACGAATTTAAACACATGTTCCATCAAGAACCCCCATTTTAGCCAAAATTTTAAAATTTTTTCTCACTTAGAACGCAATAAATGGTATCAATCCTCCATGTCTAACCCACAACAGGATTGGCTAATCCAGGAGCAAACGGTTCTTGGTAAAGATAACTCAAACCCGTTTATGGCTTGCAATTTGCCAAAAATTGTATGGTTCCTCAACTCCCCATTATCCTCAAAAGCTAATGAGTTGGCTAGCCCGCAAGATTATGGCTTGTGGTAAAGGCTGTGGAAAAACCATAATTGGTAATCAGCTCACCAAGATGTTGACTATTCCATCAAGAGTTGGCTAGTCCAGAAGCAAACGGCTTTTGGTAAAGACTAATCAAATCCGTTAACAGCTGGTGATTTGCTCAAAATCACACGGTTATCAGGTGTGCCACAGTTCTTACACCTGGCTACTCCAGAAGTGATGGCTTTTGGTAAAGAGTTTTTCAAATCCATTAAGTTTTTCTCAAATAGATTGCTAGGGACTAGCAATAGTTTAGTGTGGGGGATTGATGAGTGTCTAAATACTCATCATTTTATACTAATCTGAACTGCCAAAACATACAAAAACACTCAAATATGTATCAAAATACTTAAAATATCTTAAAGGTGTGTTTTATATGTTTCAAATGCAAAATATGCAAAAACAGATGAAAAACGTATAAAGTTTGCATAATTGGCAGTTTCAGTCCCTCAAGTTTCATAAATTGTCAAAACTAGTCCCTGGTAATTCTAAAAACATGAAAATGTCACCAAAGGTCCTTTTTAATTATAAAGTTACATATTTAGTCCTTTGGTGCAAAGTTTCATAAAATTACAAGTTTAGTCCCTCAACTTTGAAAATTGACAGAAATGGTCCCTGGGATGTAAAAACTTTGAGAAATTCAATTTTGGTCCTTGTACTATTTATCTTATGCAGGTTTGGTCCTTATGTGAAAAGTTTGGAGAAATTGCAAAAAGGTCCCTCAAGTTTGGCGGTTTGTCAGTTTTAGTACCCGGGTATTTAAAACATGAAAAATATCAAATACACCCGTGTACTATTCATTGGTGGCAAGATAGGTCCTTGTGATTAAACTATGGGAATGTCACAATTTCAGACCCCAAACTTTGCTTAAATTACAAAAGTGGTCCTTGTGATTTCATACCTAAAAACCAAACGGACCTATGTATAATAAATAAACAAACAAACAATCCACTATCCTAATCCAACCCACCTTTTTTTCCAGCCCATCAACAAGCCCAGTCCACCCCTGGTCAAAACCCGGTCAACACCCCTTTCAATACCACCCCCGTTTCCCTCCTTCTCCATACCACCACCACTGAAACCATACCACCCTCCACCTCACCGGTTTCTTGCTCCCCACTCTCACCACCTCATCCTCCACCTCACACTAGCCTCCAAACCCCATTAAACCCCTAAATTCAGCTCCACGCAATCCACAGTGGTCAATAAGACTTTGGCGCCAAGAAAGAATTTAAACGGCCATGATCAATCAAACACAATCAATGGCTAAGATTGGTGGGAATTGTCTTGGTGGGTCCCACAAGCTCAGAAACTAGCTACAAAAGAGATGGGAAGCAGAAGAACCAAATTATTAGTTTAGGTTAGAATAATTAGGTCGTATGTAGTGTAGCTTATGATATCAGTTGTATTTTCAATCAAACAAGCTTGTACCAGTTTAATTTCATGTCCTTCTATCTTTAATTCAAGTTTAATTCAAGTTTAATTCTGTTTCTCAGATTGTGTAATTTCTTAAATTCTCAAAATCTCAAAATAGTTATGTGTTATTGTTAATTGTTGTTAAAAGCATCTCATAATCTAACATAAGCTCTGACAAAGCTTATTTAAGTTTTTAGAAGGTTTTAATTTCAGTTTAAATTAGAAAAGCAAAAATAATAAAAATAATCAAGAAAATAGAAAGAAAATAAAAATTAGTGTTTGATGAAAGATTGAAGCTGAGCAAGGTGTGCATTTTGGATTGATTGGGTAATAGAAACCTTGTGGAAGGTTGTTTAGATGATTCTCAGTTCATGATCTCAGTTCTCACTAAAAATTCACCTTGTAAGCATTTTTAATAACTTTAGCATTTTATATTTCTTGTACTTTATTTACTTTGATCTTTGTGTTTCTATGTTTAATTAGTATTGTTAAGTTATAATATTAAGTAAAATTAGTATTGTGTTCATTGGAAATCACTTGTTCTCAAAATTAAAAAGTACACAGTGGAATACTCAAGTTTGACAAACTTGGATATTATATTTGTGGTATGGTTGTTTTATGCTTAATTGTTCTTATATTATCATAATATATAGTTAGGAATCAGTTTAGCTTTCTAATTATACCATTTGCTTTGATAATCACTATAACTGCCTAGTATTAGGGGTGTTTGGATCAGTAGAGTCCATGGACCTCAAGGGTGTTTTAGTTGTTGTTTATGGTTCAGTCAGTTCATACTAGGTCTAAATAGTTTAGAACAACAATAAAAAACTTGGTCATTAGGGGTGAAAGTCAAAACCATTCCACAAATCTCACTTATCTGTCCACTGTGTGGACAGTTAAGCCTCAAACCCCTCACTTTAGCTTATAAGTTATAGTTTTAGCTTATTTTAGGTCTCTTATAGCTTAATACAGCTTAATCAATCAGTAGTAGTGATTAGAATTTGGTAAAAGTCAAACTAGGTAAGTTTTTCAAAAAGTCAAAAGTTACAATTCCAGAAAATCTCAAATATTGGGTGATTTTTGTAGAATTTAGGAATAGGATTCAAGCTTTAAGATTTTGTGGAATTGGAGTCTACCAGCTTATCTTCAAGGTCCCATACAGCTTATATTTTTAGCATTTTTCTTGTGGGCCCCACAAATCCACAAAGTGACTTGCAGGGCACACCCCTGCTCTGTCTCAGCAGCTGCACAACCAAACACCACTCTTTTGAGGTGTTTTCCAGCCACCTCAGTGGGCCCCACCACCTCTAATCAGCTTTTCCCAACCCCCCTCCTACCAGACTATTAGGTTTGACCAATAGTTTGACCTGAGTCACTGTGGACCCCACCTAGATTAACCATTGAATCTTGTCCCCAGTCTGTGTAGATTTTAGGTTTTTGGATTAGCTTATTTTGGCTTTTTAGCTTATCTACTGAGCTTATTGAGTTAAGTTAAGCTTTGACAAATCCATAAGACCTATTAGAACCAGAAAAGTCCAAGGTGGGTCCCAAATAAGCTCATTTGAGCTTATTTCTCATCAAAGTCAACATAAGTCAACTGTTAGAGATTATAGCTTATAACTAGCTTATTTTTAAGTTCTAAATCTATTGTTTTTATTAAAGTTAGTTGATTTTATATATAAATTAGTTTTGTAAAAGAAAAATCCAAGAAAAACAATATAAAATTAAGTGATAGTTTCTATTTAATATAATTTAATTTTAATTTTCATTTTTACATTTTTATTAAGTAATTTGTGTTTTTATATTTTTATTAATTTCCTTATATATTAAAGTAATTATAATAATTTTCTCAGATTTTAATTTTGTCTTTTAGTATTAATTAGAATTAAAAATAGTTTTATTAGTAATTAATCAATAAATAAGTTTTAATTAGCTTAATTAGTTTTTATATAGTAACACCTATATTTTATATTTTTCCTAGCTTCTATAAGTCATAAGATAATTTTAGAAATTTTCTTGTGATTTATACTGTTCATTTAATAGTTTTTATAATTTAAATAGTTTAAATAGTAATTAAATAATAAATAGAATAATAATTAGTAAACTAGTTTAAAAATACATAAAATAAAGTTTTTATAATTTTTTAGGATTCCTATGATGGTTAATTAGATTTATAAATTTTTCCATAATTTTCTAAGTTGATTTAGTATTATTTGTAATTTAAAATAGTTTAATTAGTATAATTAAGATAAATAGTTTTTAATTAATAAAAAGCTCACAAAAAGACAAAAAGATTTATTTTTATTTTTTATACTTTCTTCAAGTTCTATTTGAGGTTTAGAAAATATTTTTATAAGTTTCTAGTTTAATTTGTAGTATTAATAATTTTCTAATTAAATAGTTAAATAGTTTTTAATTAAATAATTAATAATAATTAATAAAATAATCTTAAAAATATTTTTCTTTTTAATTTAACTTTATTTTAAGTTTAAGTTTATAGAATTTTCATTTTCAACCCTTGTAGTTTAATTTTCTTAAAACTCACCTTTTTCTCAGTACGCAGTCGCGTCTGATTTTAAATTGGTGAACGTTTTAAACGTTTTTAAATACCTAGGTTTTACGTAATCGTTTTAATAGTTTATTTAAGTTATAAAACCCTAGTTAACCACACACACACACTTTATACCCTTTCCTGTTCACGTTCACTAATCACAGATTCGTTTATAATATCACATCGCACACCTCGTTGGGACTTACGACCCGGGAAAACACTGTATTCCTCGGAAGCATTTGCCTCAGCTGTTTGACTATTACAGTTGGCCATTCACAAGTGGCTGATCAATAATTATCTGACCGTTTGAGGCGAATCAAAATTTGGCGCCGCTGCCGGGGAGGTTGTGCGCTTATTCTAAACGATTTTGCGTATTAGTAAACCTGAATACACATCCATTGTATATTTACCATCTTTTATCCATATTTTTATAAAACAAAACCCAAAAAAATATTCACCTTTACACCCTTACCTATTTGATTCTTCATTTCTCATCCCCAAAACCCTTTGATTCTACATTCTTCCACTTATCTCATAATTGATTCTAATGGCATCTCTCGATGACGATTTCTTTAAACAAAGGGCCTGTAAAAGCAAAGTTGAGAAACTTGTGGCCTTGTCCAAAATATCGAGATGTCATGTTGATTATGATAGACCTTCGATTCCTATTCCCTCTCCGGTGAGGGAAAGAGATCACGAAACCGAGGTGACAAAGGACCTTGTACTTTCCTCTGACGATGGAGGTGCTAAATACGTCCAAACCACGGTTGTCCAAAAACCTGAGCTCACAAATGCTCCTAAACCTTCAAAAATCAATCCTGATCTTTCACGGTTTACGGTTAAAAGTTTGTCAAGCAAACGTACAGAGCTTAGGGCAATTACTGAAAAGAACGACTTACCTAACCTTCACAATTATCAAACACCAAAACCCGAGACCATAACGGAAGTGGTGGAAATTCCTAGCTCTAAGAGCACACCACTTGTCCCACCTCCAGTTTTTGTCCCTTGTGACGGTTGTGGTGAGCCTCTTTTCGGTTTTCCATGTCGTTGGTGTACATGTGTACAATGTGGTAATGATATTCAAAACGGGAGTTGTTTGTTTTGTGGATCGAGTAATTCATTTGCTTATGATCCTAATCAAAACTCATACAACGACTCCTCAAATTTTTTAAACTACCCATCACATTCATACGAGCAAGAATCATATTATCCAAATATCAATGATGCTTCGTATTACAATACACCAAACCAGACTCAACAGTTTTACTGTTGTGAGTACTGTGGAGGTCCACATTTTAGCTCTGATTGTCAAACAAGGAATCCATTTCCTTGTAACAATTACGACTATTCGTTTCAAGACCCACCTCCACAGTACCAAATGAACCAAGCAACTCCTCAAAACCAGCAAGACCCTTGTCTAGAGGTTCTTGAAAAACTTAAAAACATTAGAGAGGAGTTAGCTAATATGTCGTTTCATAATGCACCAAGTTCTTCTTGTGTACATTGTGGGGGTCCTCATGATGATTTTAAATGTCAACCGTATTATAAACCTGAACATTGTTCTAGTTCTAATACATCCGGTTTTGACACATTCACACCCCCACAGTTTCCACTCACTCAATATTCTCGTGATAAATCTATCGCGGAATTACTTGCTGAGGAAAAACATGCTGCTAGAGACGAAAGAAGCATGGAAGAATTACTAGTCTTAGAACAAGCAGCTATAACACGTGCCAAATTTCAAAATGCTGTTTTTCTCGATAAGGATGATGAATGTGATGATACCATATCATGTTCATCAGTTGAGACTCCTTCCATGGATATACAGGGAGAAAAGAATATAACTGAATCACCAGCAGTAGAAATAATGGAACTTGTAGACTCCATTACTGCTAGTCCTTCTCATCTCCCTGAGTATGATGTTATCACACCCGAGGTTCCCACTCACTCTCTGAACATGGGGGACGAGCATCTTGACACTGTTCCTGCAAAGGAATCGGACGAATTCATAAAGTCTAGTGTTGAGAACCTTGTCCCAATCCCAAGTGAGTCACAGGGAATTCTTGAACATATGTGTGATATTCCTCCCCCTCTTGTCTTTCCAAATAATCATATTGAGATGTTCTCTGATTCTGATGAGAACTATTCTTTATCTTGTGGAGACATAAGTTATGTGGGGGAATTACCTTCTGAGCTTGTCAACTCAGAAGAAGAGAATGAGGAAGAAATAATCCAAGACGAATCTCTTCGTCTTACATTATTAAATGCTAATCTTCTCATTTCTAGAATCGAGGCTTTTAATGAAAAGCCTATTTCATCTCCTATCCCCGTCAAGGATAGTGAGGTTTTGATCAATGATTCTATTCCTGAATTGCAAACATTCCATTTTGATCTTTCGGGAGAGAAGATAAGTGGTATCACCACTTCTCATTCTTATAATTCTCTTCCCGTATTTGAATCATTTACTATTGAGGAGTTCCCCAATGAACTCACTCAAATCAATCCCGAATACGAATCATTCACCTTTGAGGAGTTCTCCGATGAACTCACTTATATCATATCTCCTCCTGAGTATGATAAATTCTATTTTGATCTAGACATACCCATAATATGTCTTGATCAACCGAGCTTAAATGAGGAGATTCATGAAACAATGAATTCTCCTATTGAGGAAGAAGAGTTAGTCATGATTTTTATCATGATTTTCTTCCTTTTCTTCATATATTCTGTTCCTTATCCTGTTCTTCACTCTTTCGGGAGTGAAGACATTATCTTTGATCCCGGCATTCTCATTTATAAATTATGAGCCGGTTACTTGTCTCATCGGTGTGGAACTTTCACGTGCTTCAAATGTTTATCCAAACGTTTTGAATGAAAGTCCGATGAGATTGTCTCTTCCACTTACTTCCCCATGGACAAATAAATTCGGGGTCGAGTCAAGTTAGTAACTCGGTAATAAAAAACATTAGCAAAAACATGGGCTTGTCACCCGTGTGTAACACCCTAGTGTGGGGGAGATGCCCCACATGTTGTATATATATATCTCTAAAAAAAAAAAAAAAAAAAAAAAAAAAAAAAAAAAAAAAAAATGATGAAAAAGAAAATGTACATATAGTGATAGCTTCTATTTAAGAAGTTTTATCTAAAAAAATAATTGTATGTATATACATCTTAAATAAATAAAGGCTATAAAATGTTTTCCTTTTACGTTCTAAGTGTCGGTTTAACACCCGGTATTTTGAATATTGAGGACAATATTCAGTTCTAAGTGTGGGGGGAGATTCGTCTAACGAATTTAAACACATGTTCCATCAAGAACCCCCATTTTAGCCAAAATTTTAAAATTTTTTCTCACTTAGAACGCAATAAATGGTATCAATCCTCCATGTCTAACCCACAATAGGATTGGCTAATCCAGGAGCAAACGGTTCTTGGTAAAGATAACTCAAACCCGTTTATGGCTTGCAATTTGCCAAAAATTGTATGGTTCCTCAACTCCCCATTATCCTCAAAAGCTAATGAGTTGGCTAGCCCGCAAGATTATGGCTTGTGGTAAAGGCTGTGGAAAAACCATAATTGGTAATCAGCTCACCAAGATGTTGACTATTCCATCAAGAGTTGGCTAGTCCAGAAGCAAACGGCTTTTGGTAAAGACTAATCAAATCCGTTAACAGCTGGTGATTTGCTCAAAATCACACGGTTATCAGGTGTGCCACAGTTCTTACACCTGGCTACTCCAGAAGTGATGGCTTTTGGTAAAGAGTTTTTCAAATCCATTAAGTTTTTCTCAAATAGATTGCTAGGGACTAGCAATAGTTTAGTGTGGGGGATTGATGAGTGTCTAAATACTCATCATTTTATACTAATCTGAACTGCCAAAACATACAAAAACACTCAAATATGTATCAAAATACTTAAAATATCTTAAAGGTGTGTTTTATATGTTTCAAATGCAAAATATGCAAAAACAGATGAAAAACGTATAAAGTTTGCATAATTGGCAGTTTCAGTCCCTCAAGTTTCATAAATTGTCAAAACTAGTCCCTGGTAATTCTAAAAACATGAAAATGTCACCAAAGGTCCTTTTTAATTATAAAGTTACATATTTAGTCCTTTGGTGCAAAGTTTCATAAAATTACAAGTTTAGTCCCTCAACTTTGAAAATTGACAGAAATGGTCCCTGGGATGTAAAAACTTTGAGAAATTCAATTTTGGTCCTTGTACTATTTATCTTATGCAGGTTTGGTCCTTATGTGAAAAGTTTGGAGAAATTGCAAAAAGGTCCCTCAAGTTTGGCGGTTTGTCAGTTTTAGTACCCGGGTATTTAAAACATGAAAAATATCAAATACACCCGTGTACTATTCATTGGTGGCAAGATAGGTCCTTGTGATTAAACTATGGGAATGTCACAATTTCAGACCCCAAACTTTGCTTAAATTACAAAAGTGGTCCTTGTGATTTCATACCTAAAAACCAAACGGACCTATGTATAATAAATAAACAAACAAACAATCCACTATCCTAATCCAACCCACCTTTTTTTCCAGCCCATCAACAAGCCCAGTCCACCCCTGGTCAAAACCCGGTCAACACCCCTTTCAATACCACCCCCGTTTCCCTCCTTCTCCATACCACCACCACTGAAACCATACCACCCTCCACCTCACCGGTTTCTTGCTCCCCACTCTCACCACCTCATCCTCCACCTCACACTAGCCTCCAAACCCCATTAAACCCCTAAATTCAGCTCCACGCAATCCACAGTGGTCAATAAGACTTTGGCGCCAAGAAAGAATTTAAACGGCCATGATCAATCAAACACAATCAATGGCTAAGATTGGTGGGAATTGTCTTGGTGGGTCCCACAAGCTCAGAAACTAGCTACAAAAGAGATGGGAAGCAGAAGAACCAAATTATTAGTTTAGGTTAGAATAATTAGGTCGTATGTAGTGTAGCTTATGATATCAGTTGTATTTTCAATCAAACAAGCTTGTACCAGTTTAATTTCATGTCCTTCTATCTTTAATTCAAGTTTAATTCAAGTTTAATTCTGTTTCTCAGATTGTGTAATTTCTTAAATTCTCAAAATCTCAAAATAGTTATGTGTTATTGTTAATTGTTGTTAAAAGCATCTCATAATCTAACATAAGCTCTGACAAAGCTTATTTAAGTTTTTAGAAGGTTTTAATTTCAGTTTAAATTAGAAAAGCAAAAATAATAAAAATAATCAAGAAAATAGAAAGAAAATAAAAATTAGTGTTTGATGAAAGATTGAAGCTGAGCAAGGTGTGCATTTTGGATTGATTGGGTAATAGAAACCTTGTGGAAGGTTGTTTAGATGATTCTCAGTTCATGATCTCAGTTCTCACTAAAAATTCACCTTGTAAGCATTTTTAATAACTTTAGCATTTTATATTTCTTGTACTTTATTTACTTTGATCTTTGTGTTTCTATGTTTAATTAGTATTGTTAAGTTATAATATTAAGTAAAATTAGTATTGTGTTCATTGGAAATCACTTGTTCTCAAAATTAAAAAGTACACAGTGGAATACTCAAGTTTGACAAACTTGGATATTATATTTGTGGTATGGTTGTTTTATGCTTAATTGTTCTTATATTATCATAATATATAGTTAGGAATCAGTTTAGCTTTCTAAATATACCATTTGCTTTGATAATCACTATAACTGCCTAGTATTAGGGGTGTTTGGATCAGTAGAGTCCATGGACCTCAAGGGTGTTTTAGTTGTTGTTTATGGTTCAGTCAGTTCATACTAGGTCTAAATAGTTTAGAACAACAATAAAAAACTTGGTCATTAGGGGTGAAAGTCAAAACCATTCCACAAATCTCACTTATCTGTCCACTGTGTGGACAGTTAAGCCTCAAACCCCTCACTTTAGCTTATAAGTTATAGTTTTAGCTTATTTTAGGTCTCTTATAGCTTAATACAGCTTAATCAATCAGTAGTAGTGATTAGAATTTGGTAAAAGTCAAACTAGGTAAGTTTTTCAAAAAGTCAAAAGTTACAATTCCAGAAAATCTCAAATATTGGGTGATTTTTGTAGAATTTAGGAATAGGATTCAAGCTTTAAGATTTTGTGGAATTGGAGTCTACCAGCTTATCTTCAAGGTCCCATACAGCTTATATTTTTAGCATTTTTCTTGTGGGCCCCACAAATCCACAAAGTGACTTGCAGGGCACACCCCTGCTCTGTCTCAGCAGCTGCACAACCAAACACCACTCTTTTGAGGTGTTTTCCAGCCACCTCAGTGGGCCCCACCACCTCTAATCAGCTTTTCCCAACCCCCCTCCTACCAGACTATTAGGTTTGACCAATAGTTTGACCTGAGTCACTGTGGACCCCACCTAGATTAACCATTGAATCTTGTCCCCAGTCTGTGTAGATTTTAGGTTTTTGGATTAGCTTATTTTGGCTTTTTAGCTTATCTACTGAGCTTATTGAGTTAAGTTAAGCTTTGACAAATCCATAAGACCTATTAGAACCAGAAAAGTCCAAGGTGGGTCCCAAATAAGCTCATTTGAGCTTATTTCTCATCAAAGTCAACATAAGTCAACTGTTAGAGATTATAGCTTATAACTAGCTTATTTTTAAGTTCTAAATCTATTGTTTTTATTAAAGTTAGTTGATTTTATATATAAATTAGTTTTGTAAAAGAAAAATCCAAGAAAAACAATATAAAATTAAGTGATAGTTTCTATTTAATATAATTTAATTTTAATTTTCATTTTTACATTTTTATTAAGTAATTTGTGTTTTTATATTTTTATTAATTTCCTTATATATTAAAGTAATTATAATAATTTTCTCAGATTTTAATTTTGTCTTTTAGTATTAATTAGAATTAAAAATAGTTTTATTAGTAATTAATCAATAAATAAGTTTTAATTAGCTTAATTAGTTTTTATATAGTAACACCTATATTTTATATTTTTCCTAGCTTCTATAAGTCATAAGATAATTTTAGAAATTTTCTTGTGATTTATACTGTTCATTTAATAGTTTTTATAATTTAAATAGTTTAAATAGTAATTAAATAATAAATAGAATAATAATTAGTAAACTAGTTTAAAAATACATAAAATAAAGTTTTTATAATTTTTTAGGATTCCTATGATGGTTAATTAGATTTATAAATTTTTCCATAATTTTCTAAGTTGATTTAGTATTATTTGTAATTTAAAATAGTTTAATTAGTATAATTAAGATAAATAGTTTTTAATTAATAAAAAGCTCACAAAAAGACAAAAAGATTTATTTTTATTTTTTATACTTTCTTCAAGTTCTATTTGAGGTTTAGAAAATATTTTTATAAGTTTCTAGTTTAATTTGTAGTATTAATAATTTTCTAATTAAATAGTTAAATAGTTTTTAATTAAATAATTAATAATAATTAATAAAATAATCTTAAAAATATTTTTCTTTTTAATTTAACTTTATTTTAAGTTTAAGTTTATAGAATTTTCATTTTCAACCCTTGTAGTTTAATTTTCTTAAAACTCACCTTTTTCTCAGTACGCAGTCGCGTCTGATTTTAAATTGGTGAACGTTTTAAACGTTTTTAAATACCTAGGTTTTACGTAATCGTTTTAATAGTTTATTTAAGTTATAAAACCCTAGTTAACCACACACACACACTTTATACCCTTTCCTGTTCACGTTCACTAATCACAGATTCGTTTATAATATCACATCGCACACCTCGTTGGGACTTACGACCCGGGAAAACACTGTATTCCTCGGAAGCATTTGCCTCAGCTGTTTGACTATTACAGTTGGCCATTCACAAGTGGCTGATCAATAATTATCTGACCGTTTGAGGCGAATCAAAATTTGGCGCCGCTGCCGGGGAGGTTGTGCGCTTATTCTAAACGATTTTGCGTATTAGTAAACCTGAATACACATCCATTGTATATTTACCATCTTTTATCCATATTTTTATAAAACAAAACCCAAAAAAATATTCACCTTTACACCCTTACCTATTTGATTCTTCATTTCTCATCCCCAAAACCCTTTGATTCTACATTCTTCCACTTATCTCATAATTGATTCTAATGGCATCTCTCGATGACGATTTCTTTAAACAAAGGGCCTGTAAAAGCAAAGTTGAGAAACTTGTGGCCTTGTCCAAAATATCGAGATGTCATGTTGATTATGATAGACCTTCGATTCCTATTCCCTCTCCGGTGAGGGAAAGAGATCACGAAACCGAGGTGACAAAGGACCTTGTACTTTCCTCTGACGATGGAGGTGCTAAATACGTCCAAACCACGGTTGTCCAAAAACCTGAGCTCACAAATGCTCCTAAACCTTCAAAAATCAATCCTGATCTTTCACGGTTTACGGTTAAAAGTTTGTCAAGCAAACGTACAGAGCTTAGGGCAATTACTGAAAAGAACGACTTACCTAACCTTCACAATTATCAAACACCAAAACCCGAGACCATAACGGAAGTGGTGGAAATTCCTAGCTCTAAGAGCACACCACTTGTCCCACCTCCAGTTTTTGTCCCTTGTGACGGTTGTGGTGAGCCTCTTTTCGGTTTTCCATGTCGTTGGTGTACATGTGTACAATGTGGTAATGATATTCAAAACGGGAGTTGTTTGTTTTGTGGATCGAGTAATTCATTTGCTTATGATCCTAATCAAAACTCATACAACGACTCCTCAAATTTTTTAAACTACCCATCACATTCATACGAGCAAGAATCATATTATCCAAATATCAATGATGCTTCGTATTACAATACACCAAACCAGACTCAACAGTTTTACTGTTGTGAGTACTGTGGAGGTCCACATTTTAGCTCTGATTGTCAAACAAGGAATCCATTTCCTTGTAACAATTACGACTATTCGTTTCAAGACCCACCTCCACAGTACCAAATGAACCAAGCAACTCCTCAAAACCAGCAAGACCCTTGTCTAGAGGTTCTTGAAAAACTTAAAAACATTAGAGAGGAGTTAGCTAATATGTCGTTTCATAATGCACCAAGTTCTTCTTGTGTACATTGTGGGGGTCCTCATGATGATTTTAAATGTCAACCGTATTATAAACCTGAACATTGTTCTAGTTCTAATACATCCGGTTTTGACACATTCACACCCCCACAGTTTCCACTCACTCAATATTCTCGTGATAAATCTATCGCGGAATTACTTGCTGAGGAAAAACATGCTGCTAGAGACGAAAGAAGCATGGAAGAATTACTAGTCTTAGAACAAGCAGCTATAACACGTGCCAAATTTCAAAATGCTGTTTTTCTCGATAAGGATGATGAATGTGATGATACCATATCATGTTCATCAGTTGAGACTCCTTCCATGGATATACAGGGAGAAAAGAATATAA
The DNA here is from genome assembly GCA_030686995.1 of Artemisia argyi. NCBI lineage: Eukaryota > Viridiplantae > Streptophyta > Magnoliopsida > Asterales > Asteraceae > Artemisia > Artemisia argyi. Next base: position 103,772,945 of record CM060700.1, read on the forward strand.
CTGAATCACCAGCAGTAGAAATAATGGAACTTGTAGACTCCATTACTGCTAGTCCTTCTCATCTCCCTGAGTATGATGTTATCACACCCGAGGTTCCCACTCACTCTCTGAACATGGGGGACGAGCATCTTGACACTGTTCCTGCAAAGGAATCGGACGAATTCATAAAGTCTAGTGTTGAGAACCTTGTCCCAATCCCAAGTGAGTCACAGGGAATTCTTGAACATATGTGTGATATTCCTCCCCCTCTTGTCTTTCCAAATAATCATATTGAGATGTTCTCTGATTCTGATGAGAACTATTCTTTATCTTGTGGAGACATAAGTTATGTGGGGGAATTACCTTCTGAGCTTGTCAACTCAGAAGAAGAGAATGAGGAAGAAATAATCCAAGACGAATCTCTTCGTCTTACATTATTAAATGCTAATCTTCTCATTTCTAGAATCGAGGCTTTTAATGAAAAGCCTATTTCATCTCCTATCCCCGTCAAGGATAGTGAGGTTTTGATCAATGATTCTATTCCTGAATTGCAAACATTCCATTTTGATCTTTCGGGAGAGAAGATAAGTGGTATCACCACTTCTCATTCTTATAATTCTCTTCCCGTATTTGAATCATTTACTATTGAGGAGTTCCCCAATGAACTCACTCAAATCAATCCCGAATACGAATCATTCACCTTTGAGGAGTTCTCCGATGAACTCACTTATATCATATCTCCTCCTGAGTATGATAAATTCTATTTTGATCTAGACATACCCATAATATGTCTTGATCAACCGAGCTTAAATGAGGAGATTCATGAAACAATGAATTCTCCTATTGAGGAAGAAGAGTTAGTCATGATTTTTATCATGATTTTCTTCCTTTTCTTCATATATTCTGTTCCTTATCCTGTTCTTCACTCTTTCGGGAGTGAAGACATTATCTTTGATCCCGGCATTCTCATTTATAAATTATGAGCCGGTTACTTGTCTCATCGGTGTGGAACTTTCACGTGCTTCAAATGTTTATCCAAACGTTTTGAATGAAAGTCCGATGAGATTGTCTCTTCCACTTACTTCCCCATGGACAAATAAATTCGGGGTCGAGTCAAGTTAGTAACTCGGTAATAAAAAACATTAGCAAAAACATGGGCTTGTCACCCGTGTGTAACACCCTAGTGTGGGGGAGATGCCCCACATGTTGTATATATATATCTCTAAAAAAAAAAAAAAAAAAAAAAAAAAAAAAAAAAAAAAAAAAATTGATGAAAAAGAAAATGTACATATAGTGATAGCTTCTATTTAAGAAGTTTTATCTAAAAAAATAATTGTATGTATATACATCTTAAATAAATAAAGGCTATAAAATGTTTTCCTTTTACGTTCTAAGTGTCGGTTTAACACCCGGTATTTTGAATATTGAGGACAATATTCAGTTCTAAGTGTGGGGGGAGATTCGTCTAACGAATTTAAACACATGTTCCATCAAGAACCCCCATTTTAGCCAAAATTTTAAAATTTTTTCTCACTTAGAACGCAATAAATGGTATCAATCCTCCATGTCTAACCCACAACAGGATTGGCTAATCCAGGAGCAAACGGTTCTTGGTAAAGATAACTCAAACCCGTTTATGGCTTGCAATTTGCCAAAAATTGTATGGTTCCTCAACTCCCCATTATCCTCAAAAGCTAATGAGTTGGCTAGCCCGCAAGATTATGGCTTGTGGTAAAGGCTGTGGAAAAACCATAATTGGTAATCAGCTCACCAAGATGTTGACTATTCCATCAAGAGTTGGCTAGTCCAGAAGCAAACGGCTTTTGGTAAAGACTAATCAAATCCGTTAACAGCTGGTGATTTGCTCAAAATCACACGGTTATCAGGTGTGCCACAGTTCTTACACCTGGCTACTCCAGAAGTGATGGCTTTTGGTAAAGAGTTTTTCAAATCCATTAAGTTTTTCTCAAATAGATTGCTAGGGACTAGCAATAGTTTAGTGTGGGGGATTGATGAGTGTCTAAATACTCATCATTTTATACTAATCTGAACTGCCAAAACATACAAAAACACTCAAATATGTATCAAAATACTTAAAATATCTTAAAGGTGTGTTTTATATGTTTCAAATGCAAAATATGCAAAAACAGATGAAAAACGTATAAAGTTTGCATAATTGGCAGTTTCAGTCCCTCAAGTTTCATAAATTGTCAAAACTAGTCCCTGGTAATTCTAAAAACATGAAAATGTCACCAAAGGTCCTTTTTAATTATAAAGTTACATATTTAGTCCTTTGGTGCAAAGTTTCATAAAATTACAAGTTTAGTCCCTCAACTTTGAAAATTGACAGAAATGGTCCCTGGGATGTAAAAACTTTGAGAAATTCAATTTTGGTCCTTGTACTATTTATCTTATGCAGGTTTGGTCCTTATGTGAAAAGTTTGGAGAAATTGCAAAAAGGTCCCTCAAGTTTGGCGGTTTGTCAGTTTTAGTACCCGGGTATTTAAAACATGAAAAATATCAAATACACCCGTGTACTATTCATTGGTGGCAAGATAGGTCCTTGTGATTAAACTATGGGAATGTCACAATTTCAGACCCCAAACTTTGCTTAAATTACAAAAGTGGTCCTTGTGATTTCATACCTAAAAACCAAACGGACCTATGTATAATAAATAAACAAACAAACAATCCACTATCCTAATCCAACCCACCTTTTTTTCCAGCCCATCAACAAGCCCAGTCCACCCCTGGTCAAAACCCGGTCAACACCCCTTTCAATACCACCCCCGTTTCCCTCCTTCTCCATACCACCACCACTGAAACCATACCACCCTCCACCTCACCGGTTTCTTGCTCCCCACTCTCACCACCTCATCCTCCACCTCACACTAGCCTCCAAACCCCATTAAACCCCTAAATTCAGCTCCACGCAATCCACAGTGGTCAATAAGACTTTGGCGCCAAGAAAGAATTTAAACGGCCATGATCAATCAAACACAATCAATGGCTAAGATTGGTGGGAATTGTCTTGGTGGGTCCCACAAGCTCAGAAACTAGCTACAAAAGAGATGGGAAGCAGAAGAACCAAATTATTAGTTTAGGTTAGAATAATTAGGTCGTATGTAGTGTAGCTTATGATATCAGTTGTATTTTCAATCAAACAAGCTTGTACCAGTTTAATTTCATGTCCTTCTATCTTTAATTCAAGTTTAATTCTGTTTCTCAGATTGTGTAATTTCTTAAATTCTCAAAATCTCAAAATAGTTATGTGTTATTGTTAATTGTTGTTAAAAGCATCTCATAATCTAACATAAGCTCTGACAAAGCTTATTTAAGTTTTTAGAAGGTTTTAATTTCAGTTTAAATTAGAAAAGCAAAAATAATAAAAATAATCAAGAAAATAGAAAGAAAATAAAAATTAGTGTTTGATGAAAGATTGAAGCTGAGCAAGGTGTGCATTTTGGATTGATTGGGTAATAGAAACCTTGTGGAAGGTTGTTTAGATGATTCTCAGTTCATGATCTCAGTTCTCACTAAAAATTCACCTTGTAAGCATTTTTAATAACTTTAGCATTTTATATTTCTTGTACTTTATTTACTTTGATCTTTGTGTTTCTATGTTTAATTAGTATTGTTAAGTTATAATATTAAGTAAAATTAGTATTGTGTTCATTGGAAATCACTTGTTCTCAAAATTAAAAAGTACACAGTGGAATACTCAAGTTTGACAAACTTGGATATTATATTTGTGGTATGGTTGTTTTATGCTTAATTGTTCTTATATTATCATAATATATAGTTAGGAATCAGTTTAGCTTTCTAAATATACCATTTGCTTTGATAATCACTATAACTGCCTAGTATTAGGGGTGTTTGGATCAGTAGAGTCCATGGACCTCAAGGGTGTTTTAGTTGTTGTTTATGGTTCAGTCAGTTCATACTAGGTCTAAATAGTTTAGAACAACAATAAAAAACTTGGTCATTAGGGGTGAAAGTCAAAACCATTCCACAAATCTCACTTATCTGTCCACTGTGTGGACAGTTAAGCCTCAAACCCCTCACTTTAGCTTATAAGTTATAGTTTTAGCTTATTTTAGGTCTCTTATAGCTTAATACAGCTTAATCAATCAGTAGTAGTGATTAGAATTTGGTAAAAGTCAAACTAGGTAAGTTTTTCAAAAAGTCAAAAGTTACAATTCCAGAAAATCTCAAATATTGGGTGATTTTTGTAGAATTTAGGAATAGGATTCAAGCTTTAAGATTTTGTGGAATTGGAGTCTACCAGCTTATCTTCAAGGTCCCATACAGCTTATATTTTTAGCATTTTTCTTGTGGGCCCCACAAATCCACAAAGTGACTTGCAGGGCACACCCCTGCTCTGTCTCAGCAGCTGCACAACCAAACACCACTCTTTTGAGGTGTTTTCCAGCCACCTCAGTGGGCCCCACCACCTCTAATCAGCTTTTCCCAACCCCCCTCCTACCAGACTATTAGGTTTGACCAATAGTTTGACCTGAGTCACTGTGGACCCCACCTAGATTAACCATTGAATCTTGTCCCCAGTCTGTGTAGATTTTAGGTTTTTGGATTAGCTTATTTTGGCTTTTTAGCTTATCTACTGAGCTTATTGAGTTAAGTTAAGCTTTGACAAATCCATAAGACCTATTAGAACCAGAAAAGTCCAAGGTGGGTCCCAAATAAGCTCATTTGAGCTTATTTCTCATCAAAGTCAACATAAGTCAACTGTTAGAGATTATAGCTTATAACTAGCTTATTTTTAAGTTCTAAATCTATTGTTTTTATTAAAGTTAGTTGATTTTATATATAAATTAGTTTTGTAAAAGAAAAATCCAAGAAAAACAATATAAAATTAAGTGATAGTTTCTATTTAATATAATTTAATTTTAATTTTCATTTTTACATTTTTATTAAGTAATTTGTGTTTTTATATTTTTATTAATTTCCTTATATATTAAAGTAATTATAATAATTTTCTCAGATTTTAATTTTGTCTTTTAGTATTAATTAGAATTAAAAATAGTTTTATTAGTAATTAATCAATAAATAAGTTTTAATTAGCTTAATTAGTTTTTATATAGTAACACCTATATTTTATATTTTTCCTAGCTTATATAAGTCATAAGATAATTTTAGAAATTTTCTTGTGATTTATACTGTTCATTTAATAGTTTTTATAATTTAAATAGTTTAAATAGTAATTAAATAATAAATAGAATAATAATTAGTAAACTAGTTTAAAAATACATAAAATAAAGTTTTTATAATTTTTTAGGATTCCTATGATGGTTAATTAGATTTATAAATTTTTCCATAATTTTCTAAGTTGATTTAGTATTATTTGTAATTTAAAATAGTTTAATTAGTATAATTAAGATAAATAGTTTTTAATTAATAAAAAGCTCACAAAAAGACAAAAAGATTTATTTTTATTTTTTATACTTTCTTCAAGTTCTATTTGAGGTTTAGAAAATATTTTTATAAGTTTCTAGTTTAATTTGTAGTATTAATAATTTTCTAATTAAATAGTTAAATAGTTTTTAATTAAATAATTAATAATAATTAATAAAATAATCTTAAAAATATTTTTCTTTTTAATTTAACTTTATTTTAAGTTTAAGTTTATAGAATTTTCATTTTCAACCCTTGTAGTTTAATTTTCTTAAAACTCACCTTTTTCTCAGTACGCAGTCGCGTCTGATTTTAAATTGGTGAACGTTTTAAACGTTTTTAAATACCTAGGTTTTACGTAATCGTTTTAATAGTTTATTTAAGTTATAAAACCCTAGTTAACCACACACACACACTTTATACCCTTTCCTGTTCACGTTCACTAATCACAGATTCGTTTATAATATCACATCGCACACCTCGTTGGGACTTACGACCCGGGAAAACACTGTATTCCTCGGAAGCATTTGCCTCAGCTGTTTGACTATTACAGTTGGCCATTCACAAGTGGCTGATCAATAATTATCTGACCGTTTGAGGCGAATCAAAATTTGGCGCCGCTGCCGGGGAGGTTGTGCGCTTATTCTAAACGATTTTGCGTATTAGTAAACCTGAATACACATCCATTGTATATTTACCATCTTTTATCCATATTTTTATAAAACAAAACCCAAAAAAATATTCACCTTTACACCCTTACCTATTTGATTCTTCATTTCTCATCCCCAAAACCCTTTGATTCTACATTCTTTCACTTATCTCATAATTGATTCTAATGGCATCTCTCGATGACGATTTCTTTAAACAAAGGGCCTGTAAAAGCAAAGTTGAGAAACTTGTGGCCTTGTCCAAAATATCGAGATGTCATGTTGATTATGATAGACCTTCGATTCCTATTCCCTCTCCGGTGAGGGAAAGAGATCACGAAACCGAGGTGACAAAGGACCTTGTACTTTCCTCTGACGATGGAGGTGCTAAATACGTCCAAACCACGGTTGTCCAAAAACCTGAGCTCACAAATGCTCCTAAACCTTCAAAAATCAATCCTGATCTTTCACGGTTTACGGTTAAAAGTTTGTCAAGCAAACGTACAGAGCTTAGGGCAATTACTGAAAAGAACGACTTACCTAACCTTCACAATTATCAAACACCAAAACCCGAGACCATAACGGAAGTGGTGGAAATTCCTAGCTCTAAGAGCACACCACTTGTCCCACCTCCAGTTTTTGTCCCTTGTGACGGTTGTGGTGAGCCTCTTTTCGGTTTTCCATGTCGTTGGTGTACATGTGTACAATGTGGTAATGATATTCAAAACGGGAGTTGTTTGTTTTGTGGATCGAGTAATTCATTTGCTTATGATCCTAATCAAAACTCATACAACGACTCCTCAAATTTTTTAAACTACCCATCACATTCATACGAGCAAGAATCATATTATCCAAATATCAATGATGCTTCGTATTACAATACACCAAACCAGACTCAACAGTTTTACTGTTGTGAGTACTGTGGAGGTCCACATTTTAGCTCTGATTGTCAAACAAGGAATCCATTTCCTTGTAACAATTACGACTATTCGTTTCAAGACCCACCTCCACAGTACCAAATGAACCAAGCAACTCCTCAAAACCAGCAAGACCCTTGTCTAGAGGTTCTTGAAAAACTTAAAAACATTAGAGAGGAGTTAGCTAATATGTCGTTTCATAATGCACCAAGTTCTTCTTGTGTACATTGTGGGGGTCCTCATGATGATTTTAAATGTCAACCGTATTATAAACCTGAACATTGTTCTAGTTCTAATACATCCGGTTTTGACACATTCACACCCCCACAGTTTCCACTCACTCAATATTCTCGTGATAAATCTATCGCGGAATTACTTGCTGAGGAAAAACATGCTGCTAGAGACGAAAGAAGCATGGAAGAATTACTAGTCTTAGAACAAGCAGCTATAACACGTGCCAAATTTCAAAATGCTGTTTTTCTCGATAAGGATGATGAATGTGATGATACCATATCATGTTCATCAGTTGAGACTCCTTCCATGGATATACAGGGAGAAAAGAATATAACTGAATCACCAACAGTAGAAATAATGGAACTTGTAGACTCCATTACTGCTAGTCCTTCTCATCTCCCTGAGTATGATGTTATCACACCCGAGGTTCCCACTCACTCTCTGAACATGGGGGACGAGCATCTTGACACTGTTCCTGCAAAGGAATCGGACGAATTCATAAAGTCTAGTGTTGAGAACCTTGTCCCAATCCCAAGTGAGTCACAGGGAATTCTTGAACATATGTGTGATATTCCTCCCCCTCTTGTCTTTCCAAATAATCATATTGAGATGTTCTCTGATTCTGATGAGAACTATTCTTTATCTTGTGGAGACATAAGTTATGTGGGGGAATTACCTTCTGAGCTTGTCAACTCAGAAGAAGAGAATGAGGAAGAAATAATCCAAGACGAATCTCTTCGTCTTACATTATTAAATGCTAATCTTCTCATTTCTAGAATCGAGGCTTTTAATGAAAAGCCTATTTCATCTCCTATCCCCGTCAAGGATAGTGAGGTTTTGATCAATGATTCTATTCCTGAATTGCAAACATTCCATTTTGATCTTTCGGGAGAGAAGATAAGTGGTATCACCACTTCTCATTCTTATAATTCTCTTCCCGTATTTGAATCATTTACTATTGAGGAGTTCCCCAATGAACTCACTCAAATCAATCCCGAATACGAATCATTCACCTTTGAGGAGTTCTCCGATGAACTCACTTATATCATATCTCCTCCTGAGTATGATAAATTCTATTTTGATCTAGACATACCCATAATATGTCTTGATCAACCGAGCTTAAATGAGGAGATTCATGAAACAATGAATTCTCCTATTGAGGAAGAAGAGTTAGTCATGATTTTTATCATGATTTTCTTCCTTTTCTTCATATATTCTGTTCCTTATCCTGTTCTTCACTCTTTCGGGAGTGAAGACATTATCTTTGATCCCGGCATTCTCATTTATAAATTATGAGCCGGTTACTTGTCTCATCGGTGTGGAACTTTCGCGTGCTTCAAATGTTTATCCAAACGTTTTGAATGAAAGTCCGATGAGATTGTCTCTTCCACTTACTTCCCCATGGACAAATAAATTCGGGGTCGAGTCAAGTTAGTAACTCGGTAATAAAAAACATTAGCAAAAACATGGGCTTGTCACCCGTGTGTAACACCCTAGTGTGGGGGAGATGCCCCACATGTTGTATATATATATCTCTAAAAAAAAAAAAAAAAAAAAAAAAAAAAAAAAAAAAAAAATGATGAAAAAGAAAATGTACATATAGTGATAGCTTCTATTTAAGAAGTTTTATCTAAAAAAATAATTGTATGTATATACATCTTAAATAAATAAAGGCTATAAAATGTTTTCCTTTTACGTTCTAAGTGTCGGTTTAACACCCGGTATTTTGAATATTGAGGACAATATTCAGTTCTAAGTGTGGGGGGAGATTCGTCTAACGAATTTAAACACATGTTCCATCAAGAACCCCCATTTTAGCCAAAATTTTAAAATTTTTTCTCACTTAGAACGCAATAAATGGTATCAATCCTCCATGTCTAACCCACAACAGGATTGGCTAATCCAGGAGCAAACGGTTCTTGGTAAAGATAACTCAAACCCGTTTATGGCTTGCAATTTGCCAAAAATTGTATGGTTCCTCAACTCCCCATTATCCTCAAAAGCTAATGAGTTGGCTAGCCCGCAAGATTATGGCTTGTGGTAAAGGCTGTGGAAAAACCATAATTGGTAATCAGCTCACCAAGATGTTGACTATTCCATCAAGAGTTGGCTAGTCCAGAAGCAAACGGCTTTTGGTAAAGACTAATCAAATCCGTTAACAGCTGGTGATTTGCTCAAAATCACACGGTTATCAGGTGTGCCACAGTTCTTACACCTGGCTACTCCAGAAGTGATGGCTTTTGGTAAAGAGTTTTTCAAATCCATTAAGTTTTTCTCAAATAGATTGCTAGGGACTAGCAATAGTTTAGTGTGGGGGATTGATGAGTGTCTAAATACTCATCATTTTATACTAATCTGAACTGCCAAAACATACAAAAACACTCAAATATGTATCAAAATACTTAAAATATCTTAAAGGTGTGTTTTATATGTTTCAAATGCAAAATATGCAAAAACAGATGAAAAACGTATAAAGTTTGCATAATTGGCAGTTTCAGTCCCTCAAGTTTCATAAATTGTCAAAACTAGTCCCTGGTAATTCTAAAAACATGAAAATGTCACCAAAGGTCCTTTTTAATTATAAAGTTACATATTTAGTCCTTTGGTGCAAAGTTTCATAAAATTACAAGTTTAGTCCCTCAACTTTGAAAATTGACAGAAATGGTCCCTGGGATGTAAAAACTTTGAGAAATTCAATTTTGGTCCTTGTACTATTTATCTTATGCAGGTTTGGTCCTTATGTGAAAAGTTTGGAGAAATTGCAAAAAGGTCCCTCAAGTTTGGCGGTTTGTCAGTTTTAGTACCCGGGTATTTAAAACATGAAAAATATCAAATACACCCGTGTACTATTCATTGGTGGCAAGATAGGTCCTTGTGATTAAACTATGGGAATGTCACAATTTCAGACCCCAAACTTTGCTTAAATTACAAAAGTGGTCCTTGTGATTTCATACCTAAAAACCAAACGGACCTATGTATAATAAATAAACAAACAAACAATCCACTATCCTAATCCAACCCACCTTTTTTTCCAGCCCATCAACAAGCCCAGTCCACCCCTGGTCAAAACCCGGTCAACACCCCTTTCAATACCATCCCCGTTTCCCTCCTTCTCCATACCACCACCACTGAAACCATACCACCCTCCACCTCACCGGTTTCTTGCTCCCCACTCTCACCACCTCATCCTCCACCTCACACTAGCCTCCAAACCCCATTAAACCCCTAAATTCAGCTCCACGCAATCCACAGTGGTCAATAAGACTTTGGCGCCAAGAAAGAATTTAAACGGCCATGATCAATCAAACACAATCAATGGCTAAGATTGGTGGGAATTGTCTTGGTGGGTCCCACAAGCTCAGAAACTAGCTACAAAAGAGATGGGAAGCAGAAGAACCAAATTATTAGTTTAGGTTAGAATAATTAGGTCGTATGTAGTGTAGCTTATGATATCAGTTGTATTTTCAATCAAACAAGCTTGTACCAGTTTAATTTCATGTCCTTCTATCTTTAATTCAAGTTTAATTCTGTTTCTCAGATTGTGTAATTTCTTAAATTCTCAAAATCTCAAAATAGTTATGTGTTATTGTTAATTGTTGTTAAAAGCATCTCATAATCTAACATAAGCTCTGACAAAGCTTATTTAAGTTTTTAGAAGGTTTTAATTTCAGTTTAAATTAGAAAAGCAAAAATAATAAAAATAATCAAGAAAATAGAAAGAAAATAAAAATTAGTGTTTGATGAAAGATTGAAGCTGAGCAAGGTGTGCATTTTGGATTGATTGGGTAATAGAAACCTTGTGGAAGGTTGTTTAGATGATTCTCAGTTCATGATCTCAGTTCTCACTAAAAATTCACCTTGTAAGCATTTTTAATAACTTTAGCATTTTATATTTCTTGTACTTTATTTACTTTGATCTTTGTGTTTCTATGTTTAATTAGTATTGTTAAGTTATAATATTAAGTAAAATTAGTATTGTGTTCATTGGAAATCACTTGTTCTCAAAATTAAAAAGTACACAGTGGAATACTCAAGTTTGACAAACTTGGATATTATATTTGTGGTATGGTTGTTTTATGCTTAATTGTTCTTATATTATCATAATATATAGTTAGGAATCAGTTTAGCTTTCTAAATATACCATTTGCTTTGATAATCACTATAACTGCCTAGTATTAGGGGTGTTTGGATCAGTAGAGTCCATGGACCTCAAGGGTGTTTTAGTTGTTGTTTATGGTTCAGTCAGTTCATACTAGGTCTAAATAGTTTAGAACAACAATAAAAAACTTGGTCATTAGGGGTGAAAGTCAAAACCATTCCACAAATCTCACTTATCTGTCCACTGTGTGGACAGTTAAGCCTCAAACCCCTCACTTTAGCTTATAAGTTATAGTTTTAGCTTATTTTAGGTCTCTTATAGCTTAATACAGCTTAATCAATCAGTAGTAGTGATTAGAATTTGGTAAAAGTCAAACTAGGTAAGTTTTTCAAAAAGTCAAAAGTTACAATTCCAGAAAATCTCAAATATTGGGTGATTTTTGTAGAATTTAGGAATAGGATTCAAGCTTTAAGATTTTGTGGAATTGGAGTCTACCAGCTTATCTTCAAGGTCCCATACAGCTTATATTTTTAGCATTTTTCTTGTGGGCCCCACAAATCCACAAAGTGACTTGCAGGGCACACCCCTGCTCTGTCTCAGCAGCTGCACAACCAAACACCACTCTTTTGAGGTGTTTTCCAGCCACCTCAGTGGGCCCCACCACCTCTAATCAGCTTTTCCCAACCCCCCTCCTACCAGACTATTAGGTTTGACCAATAGTTTGACCTGAGTCACTGTGGACCCCACCTAGATTAACCATTGAATCTTGTCCCCAGTCTGTGTAGATTTTAGGTTTTTGGATTAGCTTATTTTGGCTTTTTAGCTTATCTACTGAGCTTATTGAGTTAAGTTAAGCTTTGACAAATCCATAAGACCTATTAGAACCAGAAAAGTCCAAGGTGGGTCCCAAATAAGCTCATTTGAGCTTATTTCTCATCAAAGTCAACATAAGTCAACTGTTAGAGATTATAGCTTATAACTAGCTTATTTTTAAGTTCTAAATCTATTGTTTGTATTAAAGTTAGTTGATTTTATATATAAATTAGTTTTGTAAAAGAAAAATCCAAGAAAAACAATATAAAATTAAGTGATAGTTTCTATTTAATATAATTTAATTTTAATTTTCATTTTTACATTTTTATTAAGTAATTTGTGTTTTTATATTTTTATTAATTTCCTTATATATTAAAGTAATTATAATAATTTTCTCAGATTTTAATTTTGTCTTTTAGTATTAATTAGAATTAAAAATAGTTTTATTAGTAATTAATCAATAAATAAGTTTTAATTAGCTTAATTAGTTTTTATATAGTAACACCTATATTTTATATTTTTCCTAGCTTCTATAAGTCATAAGATAATTTTAGAAATTTTCTTGTGATTTATACTGTTCATTTAATAGTTTTTATAATTTAAATAGTTTAAATAGTAATTAAATAATAAATAGAATAATAATTAGTAAACTAGTTTAAAAATACATAAAATAAAGTTTTTATAATTTTTTAGGATTCCTATGATGGTTAATTAGATTTATAAATTTTTCCATAATTTTCTAAGTTGATTTAGTATTATTTGTAATTTAAAATAGTTTAATTAGTATAATTAAGATAAATAGTTTTTAATTAATAAAAAGCTCACAAAAAGACAAAAAGATTTATTTTTATTTTTTATACTTTCTTCAAGTTCTATTTGAGGTTTAGAAAATATTTTTATAAGTTTCTAGTTTAATTTGTAGTATTAATAATTTTCTAATTAAATAGTTAAATAGTTTTTAATTAAATAATTAATAATAATTAATAAAATAATCTTAAAAATATTTTTCTTTTTAATTTAACTTTATTTTAAGTTTAAGTTTATAGAATTTTCATTTTCAACCCTTGTAGTTTAATTTTCTTAAAACTCACCTTTTTCTCAGTACGCAGTCGCGTCTGATTTTAAATTGGTGAACGTTTTAAACGTTTTTAAATACCTAGGTTTTACGTAATCGTTTTAATAGTTTATTTAAGTTATAAAACCCTAGTTAACCACACACACACACTTTATACCCTTTCCTGTTCACGTTCACTAATCACAGATTCGTTTATAATATCACATCGCACACCTCGTTGGGACTTACGACCCGGGAAAACACTGTATTCCTCGGAAGCATTTGCCTCAGCTGTTTGACTATTACAGTTGGCCATTCACAAGTGGCTGATCAATAATTATCTGACCGTTTGAGGCGAATCAGCCATAAAACACATAATTCAATTGATTTTATATCAATCTCGAGCATGCACATATGTATTATGTTAAAGTTGAAGTTATATCTACACAATGCACATGTATTTTTTGCAACAACGTATGCATATAACATATTTCCTTTTCAGAACGAAAGCAAAAAAAAAAAAAAAAAAAACAAAACAAAACAAAAACAAAAACAAACAAACAAACAAAAAAAAAAAAAAAAAAAAAAAAAAAAAAAAAAAAAAAACAATAGTACTAAATAGTTTTTTTTTTTTAATTTATTTATTAATTTTTTTTCTTGAAAGGCTAAGAAATGAATATACGAACAAAAAAACTTCAAAAAAAAGAAGCCCAACCAGTACATGATAACATAGCAAACAAAAGAACATGCAAAAAACTAAGACCAGTAACCGAACAAAAATAAAGGAAAATGAATATATAAACAAAAAGACGTATAAACATTAGCTAGTAAGCATGGATGGAGTACCTTTATTATGACCCAATTAATATACGTGGCACATATCCATTGAACCTTAATAAGATCAGATAACCTTACCCATGGATATACTTCGTATCATCCAATCTATACAAATTCAACCAAAAAATAATACAATTAAGTAAATATACTTTTTCAGAAAAAAAAATATATATCATTTAGAAAAAAATCTGTTGTTTCAGATCCAAACCGAATATGTTAAAAAAAAAATAATAATAATAATAATAATAATAAAAAAAATCTTTTTGTTATATCATATTAAAGCCAAAAACGAATTATAAAAAAAAAAAAAAAAAAAAAAAAAAAAAAAAAAAAAAAAAAAAAAAAAACCTTACAACATGAGAAGATCTATGGATAACATTGGCGAAACTGATGGTGACGGCTCACTTTTTTGGTTGGAGGCAATCGTTTTATTATCAGGGTCTTCTTTTCAAATGAATAGATTGACGCCATGGTTTTGTGTTCATGGTTATTTTTCAATCGAAATCATTTTTTGATCTAGATTTTGTGGATGGAGGCTGTGAAAGTGGTGGCTAGGTTTTAGAGATTAGAAGAGAGAGATAAAAATCAGAAGTTAATTAAGGCTAGTAGGCAAGGTGACTACACCTTCATCATACACATCAGCGCCACGTCAGATTTCTCTCTCCTCTCACTTCCCTTCACCACTCTTCACCTTTTGGAGGGCAAGGGAAACCATCATCACCTTTAACTTCACCTTTAATTAAATACCCACTTTATAAAAATATACCCCACTAAATATCTCACACACACTCACACACTAAGTATAAAACAATATAATGGTACAAGTGGGGACCCATTTTCTTGTGAACATGCTAGGTGAACAGATCACTGATTTTTGTTTTGGTATTTGTGCTCCCGCGTGGAGTAGACAAGAGGGCAAGGAGCTAGTGCATGACATGGCAAAAAAGTGATCCTTTCACCTATCCTTGCCTACCAGCCTAAGGGGTGTATGTGATTTTCTTTTTTAATATCATTTATGCAATGACTGTAGTGCCCTTTTGTCTCTTAACAAATATGCTTTACTTATTTATTTATTTACAATTATGCCACAAATCATTATATCCATTGATCAAATATCTAATGGCTATAAATGGTTCTCGCAGTTCTCGCAATTTATTTGGTTCTGAAAATAACCTCACACTATATATATATATAAATGTGATAGACACATAATTTTGAGTGTACAAATAAATTATTGAATTGTGCAAATCACCTCCCATAACATAAACACACAAAATTATGAACTACAGAAAAACCTAAAAGGTATGAAAACACCATGTGCTTTTTTCTACACGTCACTCTCCAATACCCGGCTAAAACAATGTACTTATTGCTTTCTCACAGTCGACATGTAATAGGACAAATGTGAAAGGTCTATTTCTTTTGATATACTTTTGATATACTTTTGATTCTATAACAAAATATTAAAACATGGGTATATATTTTCTCCGTCTCAAAATATAAGTCCAGTTTGATTTTTTGAATCGAATTTTAACCTTAAATATTTTTATTTGTGTTACATAGTACTTGATGCAAAATATATAAATGCATAGTTTTTTATATATATTTTTATTTGATATAATTTTCATCAAGTTATATATAATACAAAAAAAAAAAAAAAAAAAAAAAAAAAAAAAAAAAATTACGGTCAAAGTTTGATTCAAAAAGTTAAAACTAGACATATATTTTGGGACGGATGTAGTATATTTTTTAAGGGTTTTTCTAACTTGTGCTCTGAGGGCACAAGTTAAGAACACCAAAAGGACAGAGGGTCTCATAAAAAAGTACAAGAAAGTACTCAGGGACCTATGAATTTTGTTGTGTTTTCTTGTACTTTCTTGTACTTTTTCGTGAGACTATATGTCTTTTTGGTGTGCTTAACTTGTGCCCCCAGGGCACAAGTTAGAAAAACCCCTTTTTTAAAGACAAATTGTTCACACTTAAACTATCGGGTATCTCAAATAATATATCGATTGTGTTTGGCGACGAATCCCTTTATAGCAATTTGTATTGTTTATCAATTGTCATTTGAAAACAAAAGCTTATTTGGCAACAAACCAGCTTTTTGTAACTCTTTTCCTAAACGCTACTATTTGAACATAGCATTTAATATAAAAAATTACTATATTACCCCATTATGGATAAATCTGATTAAATGGATATGTTTATGTGATCATGTTTAAGGGTGTAAACGAGTCGAGCTATTTGTGAGCTACTCGAGATTTGCTTGTTAAAAGCTCGAAAAGAGCCGAGCCTTAACGAACTCTCTTAACACAAACATCATTTAATAAATGAGCTCGAGCTTTAGATATTGAGCTCGAGTAGACTCGTCGACCTAAACAATTTAAGCCCTTGGTGTATATGTGTACCCCCAATAGACTCACATATTTTCGGCCGTGTATTATTTAATATGACTCGAGCAGAAAGAGACAAACCAACAAACTTCATGAATAAATCTTAATCACACAAAAGACCAACCTTAATGTTCAATACAAAGATTAATAACATTTCAATATAATTTAACACACATTTTGAGTTATAGCAACTCTAACCCAAATTTATTTCTAAGCCAATGCACATATACGTGATTACATTAATTATTTCATTTGAATCATCACTTGGTAATTACATAGATAGCATACAGAATTCCAGGAAGCCATCCAAGCAAGGTTAGTACAACACATATCCAGAACTCCACCTGCAATATTGGTATAGACATAAAAGATATATAATTAACATTTGCTTCTAGCATATATATGCGATTAATTCTTGTTTGTTTACAAGAACAAATAAAATAACTCATCGATATATATATACACATATACGTGCAACTTTCAAATGATTATAACCTTATTTCGATCATATTATGGGGCTCCATTTTCCATTTTTCCATGGGCATATTAGCTCATAATAATATCTTATTAGTAATTTCTGAAGAAGATTCTGAATAGGAGACGGATTTCAGTGGTTAGTCACACTTGAAGCATTTTATCTCATTAGTATATAAGTTAGTATTAGTTCAGGTTATATAGTCTTTCTCGATCTCGGTAGAGGTTTATGTTTTATTTGATATTAGAGTTAAGCGTAAATTACGAAATCAGTACTTTTTCTTGATGCATTTCCCAACGGATGACAAAAGCATCTAGTGTTCCCAATTTAGTCATTTGCTAATGTGCGATCGTGCGATCCCATTAGTTTCTTGACACGTGTCCATGATAAAGAGGTGGATACCAATCATTGGAGGCCCACCCACCCTACTATCGTACACCCCCCACCCACGCAGATGTGCGATCAGAGAACGTGTGATTTCAAGCGAATGTGCGAAAAGTACAAAAGTAAGTACCATTGGAAAGAAGCAAAATCTTCATTATGTACTTCATATCTTTTGATTTGATTAATTTTTATTATTATTTGTAAATAATTATTTGACCCATTTTGATTTAAGTACTAATAGTCTCGGTGGAGCAATTCCTAGCACTATTGGGAACTTATCGAAAATCCAGTACTTGGATTTGAGCACAAATGCATTTGAAGGTGTTCCAAGCTTGTTACTCAACTAAATGAAAAGACATTTGAACTTGAGGTAGGTTCTATCCTATATATTTAGGTCAACTTCTTGACCGTATGGTACTTTTAAATGGAATTAATGCCAACATAATACTCATTCTTTATGTATTACAAAGATAAAAACAGCAGATAACAGGATTCTACAAGAGCAGCTACAATTCCATCAGATATTGGAAGGTTAACATCATTGCGATATCTTGATCTTAACTATAATGATAATCTTTATGGTGCTATTCCATATCAGATTAGTAATCTGCAAAAGTTAAGGTACTTAGCACATGACCAAATTGGGAACACTAGCTGGTTTTGTCATCCTTTGGGAAATAGATCAACAAAAAGTACTGATTTGATAATTAACGCTAGAGTTAAAGATTTAGGATCTCTTTAGAAGGTTATCTTTATTTTTTAGTTAGTCGGTGGGTGCTCATCTAGTTTTGCTTGAAGGTTGTTAGTTCTGAAGTCAAAGTATTGAAGTAAGTTGCTAGAGGTTGGTTTTTTTCAATATCTTCTTGAGGATTCAAGTCAAATTATTTGTAGTCATTTTATCTTTTTCTCCGATCTAGTTTATTCTTCGATAGGATAGATGTTTATCTCATGTTTCATGGTATAGCGAGATAGTTTCTATCCTCTCGGTTTTATTGGCATTTTTATAGCCAATGGTTGTATTTCGTAGCTGTTTTAATATAATTTTTCGTTGTTTTAAAATATATATATATATATATATATATATATATATATATATATATATATATATATATATATATATATATATATTAAGGATCAAATGAGAAATATAATTAAAATGAGAAGAATGAGAAACAATCACAACCACAAATATTAGATGCACTCACAAAAATAGATGCATCTCCCTATTATTTCTCTTTTCTTATTTAAAATATGTGGCCACAATTTTTTCTCATTCTTCTCATCTCAATAATTCTTCTTACTAGATCCATACTATATATATATATATATATATATATATATATATATATATATATATATATATATATATATATATATATTAATTACTATGTTATACTTGCAAGTGATGCGTGTAATCAATTTAAGCCAAGAGGC
The DNA here is from genome assembly GCA_030686995.1 of Artemisia argyi. Lineage (NCBI taxonomy): Eukaryota > Viridiplantae > Streptophyta > Magnoliopsida > Asterales > Asteraceae > Artemisia > Artemisia argyi. Next base: position 103,791,623 of record CM060700.1, read on the forward strand.
AACAAGTGAGAAGAAAATAAGCATCATGTTCATAAGTCTAGCAAAATAAAGAAAAAAATTATATATGTTTCAATAATCAACAAAGATTAAAAATAATAATAATAATAATAATAATAATAAATAAAAATATTCTTTAAGAAAAACAATAATTTTTTCCTCAAAATTCGAGTTTTTTCTTTCTCTCGTTTGCTAAAGCATATCTAACGTGACCAATTAAACATGTTGTTACATATATCTATACTATATTAAATGCATATGAAACTATTTTTTTAATTAGAAAGTCTTAAAATTCAAAATTTTTTTTATTATTTATTATGGAAAGATTTTAAAATTAGTTTGTTAAAAAACAAGTTTGAAGCTTGTTCAAACTAAAATTATTTTGCTTAACAATCTCTAATATCTCTACTTATAAAGCATGAAGACAACTAAACGCGTAACCAAATAACGCAAAATATAATCACACATTGCCCGCCGTCGCATTGCGCGGCCGTTCTAGTATTACTAGTATGTAAGAAGGATGATACACACGTACCTCACAGCCAAACTTGAGGAAAACACCAAGAGGAGGAAGAATAATGGCCAAGATGATGTCTATAAAAGTTGCACTCGACATTTTTGGTTGTGGAAATGGAGAAGACACAAACTAATTAATTTTGTGGTAATGTGGTTGTATAGTAGAATAGATGAGGAGGGTGAGGCCGACAAGAAAAATACTTAATAATTAAGCTGTGTGATATGTTATCGACATCGTGTATATATATCTTAGATATTATTCCAACCCAGACATCCCTTTCACATTACTCCAGCACATTGGTTGATGGGTATATTGATTGGCTTTATTCGATCTATATTATTTTCAAGTATAGTGTAGGAGTTGTTAAGTAATGTCAAAATGCTATATAAAGAACTTTTGCGTACCGCGAAAGCAATTATACTTGTAAATACATGTCGTACTTCAAAATCTGTAGTGAAAAATTATACTTGTAAATACATGTCTCTCGTGTTTGACTAATACGCTTAGCTTGGAAAAGTTGCATCTGTTGAATAAGAATTTATATGTATTTTGCAAAAAAATGAGCCTAAAGAGTGATGATAAGCATAAAAGAGTTTAGATGATCTTGTTCAGTTGATAACACGATGCAAACACTTAAGCATGTAAGCTTTTGAGTATAGGGGTATGTACGCTACAAAAATAATTTTTATAACACTACCAGCTAGTATCTCAACAATATCGTAGTATCAGACTTGACTTGATACAACAAGAAATAACAAATGTTTATTTGGTTTTTTTAGCTAAACAAATTATAATAAAGAGTCGTATTTAACCACTTTGACAGCTGAGAAGGAGTGCAATTCAGGAAATACAATTAAATCAGAGCGATGAAAAGTAACACGATAACCAAGACTATAATCTAAGGGCCTGTTTATTATTATTATTTTTTTTTTGAAATGTGATTTCAACTTAGAATCGACTACCTTCGCGGACAGCGAAGGCCCCATCGCCACCCCGCCAGACTATGTTGTCTTAACCGAGTCCACGCTGATCTCAGGTGGTAACGGGTTTCCCCCGAAAACCGTACTGCCTCCACACAAGTTACCTTGCTGGAAAAACAGCCGGATGAAAACCGGGCCATGCTCAGGATTCTAACCCCAGCGGCTTGGTCTAAGGGCTTCGAATCCATCATTGCAATATATCTCCGGAACAAATGGTCTGCAAGTGGACCACAAGTAAGGACTTCCCGGGTGGTCACCCACCCAGTACTACTCTCATTTGTGGGTGCTTAACCAAATAAGCCCCACCCACTAGACCACAAGTCCTTTGTTTATAAGAAGGTTTAATTTGGTTTAGGTATGAAAGAAATTGAAATAAATGATGTATTTTATTAAAATTATTTTAATCAAAATAATGAATAAAATATGAGTGTACGAGAATTTTTTATTAATGTATTAAATTAGTTAGATGAGAAGTGAACTATGAGAGAGTATAAAGAGGTAGAGTCCATAATTGATTTCAATCCTCTCATTCTACTCATTTTCGCCAGAAATCATTTTTTAATTATAGAGGACCCACTTTAAATGTGATAGACCGATAGTGCTTTAAACATTTATTTATAACTATCAATCCATTACTTTATTACAAAAGTCATAAACCAAATGGGCCTTAAAAAAAACGAGTTTATGCTTCGTTTCAAAATCCATTATCAGCCTATGTCTGTTTTTATATTGTATGTAGTCTTTGATACTTATATTTTTTGATTAAATATTATACAATACTACATTTACTAGGAAACAATCTCCCAAACACTTTAGCATAGTGCTACAGTGTAAAGTACTCACAACAAATAGTGAAATGTACAGTATTAATGGTCGTTAAGTACTTAACGGCCGTTAGAACTAACGAACGTTAATTTTTTTTTTTTTTTTTTTTTTTTTTTTTTTTTTTAAATTCCTCCATTGTCTTAGAGGTTCGTTGCAAATTTAGTCCTTATAACTAACGGTCGTTAAATGCACTAACTACTTCTTTGTCTATTGATACAAAAGTTGGGCGTTCCTAGTTTGGGCTCCTGCTCTCGTACCAATTAGCTCTTAATGCTTGAAACCTGCGCACTAAGAAAGTAAACAAACACCGTTAGGCTTATCGTGGGATTGTCTCCCACGATTATCCTCCGGCGTGAGAGTAAGTAATCGGTTTAGGGTTATATTGAAGAGTTAGGGTTTGTAAATCGTACCTTTAATGAGAATTATGTCATTCTTTATATAGGCATGAAATCCTTGTAGATTTCGTGTTCCTCACTCTTCGCACGCGTAGTGCTTATCCGATCTATGGATCTTTATCCCATAAATAGAAGATCCTTATCCGGACCGTAAATAGTTTGGTTGGGTTTGGGCTATCGTGAGCCCAAACCATTAGTATTGTGGCCCAAATCATTGTCATGATAGCCCACTCGTAGTGGACTTGGACTTTAGTAATGTTTATCATTTGGGCTCGTGGCCCAAATATAGACTATACGTCATCATGTCCCCCCAGTCTAGTGTGCCCGGCTCGTAGCCGCGTGCGCTAGACTAATAATATCAGTGGCAAACGTGGCGGGAAAAATTCGAATATTCACCGCCCATTATTTGGAACCATGTATCTAGTCCCAAAATATCTCAAGGATACCTCGGGAAACGGGGAGTGTGTCCACGTATTTATCAGGAAGTGGGAAAAAGTGTTTGTACCCCTTTGCATCCTAGCCACACGATTAACGTTAGTGGGATCCACGTGGCAATCTTTCTAGGGTTTGGTGGCCTTATATAAAGCACCGCCTCCCTTTTACTAAAAATCTCACAGTAAACACAATTCTTCTGCCATTTCTAAAATTTCTTAAAGCTTTTTCACGAATCCACTGTTTTATTAGGTAACAGCGAGTGCGCTCCGTAGTAAATCTTGTTTTTAGAAATGGTTCGTCAGCTAGAGGAGTTTCACTCTGAAATGGACGAGGATGAGCTGCGTCAGTTCACCTCGGACTATTTTATTCCGCTGGCAGTGCATCCGGAGGTACCGGATGCCAACGCATGTATCGCGGATTTCCCTTAGGGAAAGATAGGGGTATACACGTGCTTCTTTGAATTTGCAAACCAGCGCATACCTATATCCCGTTTTCTGAGCGACGTGCTCAATTTTTATCAGATCCATATTTCTCAGCTTCACTGCCTAGGGGCAGCGAAGATAACAAATTTTGAAATAAATTTTCGCTTACTTGCGATAAATCCCACTATCAACCTCTTCCGCGCGTTTTACCACACGTCGTGGTCGAACGGGTGGGTGACGTTTTCCAAACGTCCAGGGGGTTATCAGTGTTATACGAAAAAGATAGACTCTTTGAGGGTTTGGAGAGAGAGGTTCTTCTGGGTTGATAGCTGTGTATTCCCTACGCTCTCTGAGTTTTTTGCTCAAGGAGAGCTTCCAAAGGATGAGCGCCCGGATCCCGGTACATACAGTGTGGAGGATGCGGAAGTTATTAATGATAACCGCATCCCAATAAATTCTTATCCTGAGGATTTCTTGGTGCACATGGGGATAAGCCGCAACTACTTCGGAGGAAGTGGTGAAGTACCCACGTTTTTGGATGCAAGCGGCTGGGGTGGGTGCTTGTCCTTTCTTGTCCTTGCGTTTATAATGTAAGCTTCTTTGTGTATTATGATTTTATCACTAACTTGTTTCTCCTTTTGTGTGTTTATATGTAGCGCAGAGATGGATCTATTTGTCGTAGTGAAGCTGGCGAAGCCAACACAGGTAACCGTGGGCGTGCGCCCCTTGATGGAAGGCGAGGCGTCTGTTCTTGAGGCTTCTGCTGGGCGCCTGCTGGAGCTTGCGCAAGAGGAGCCTTCAGACGCATCACAGCCTTTGGTGAATGCGACCCCAATTCAGACGGCGCCCGCGCAGGCAGTGGTGACGCCTGAAGTTGCGTGCGCTGAATCGTCCACAAGTGTTGGTATTCTCAAAGTGGATACGGATTCTGAAGAGGAGCGCCAAGGTGTGAAGTGCAAGGCTGTGGTTGATGCTGGTGAAGGAACTTCTAAGCGCAGGTGCCATATAATTGTGGATGAGTCTTCAGACGAGGAAACGTCTGTGTCTGTTGCTGCGCCGAAGAATGCTCAGGCTTCTCCCTTTATGTAAGTTAACTGAATTTTTATGTTTGTACGTGTTTTTCCTCCACTCCATTCGCTAATCTTTATTTTATGTTTTGCTTGTAGTGATGATGTTGCATGGGTTGAAGCAGCGTTTGTGGGGGGGGAGCCGGTGTGTGTTGATGAAGAGTTGTCTGCGCAACAGCTAATGGAGGAGCTAGGAGTTGTTGCTAAGCGTCAGGCTGAGTTGGTTACTCAGCTGAAGGTGCGGTATGTTGGGGAGAGTAGCAGTCTCGCTCAGAAGGATGAGGAGATTGCTCTGCTTAGGGCACAACTGGCTGATGCGCGGGCAGAAGTTGCGTCTACAACTGCGTATGGTAGGCGATTTGCTGATGAAAAGCTGGCGTTGATGGTGGAGCTGAGGCGGGAACGTGCTGCTGCTGATCAGCATAGGTCTAACTGTGCCTGGGCTCTGAAGTACTTGCAGCAGAATCGGAGCCAGCACTTTACTCAGCTTGATGAGTTCTGTGAGCGCGTAAAGGCAAAAGTTCAAGCGCAGGAAGACAAGCTGCGTAAGCTGAGTATCGAATATGATGAGGATTTATACCCTCATCTGATGTCTACGATTGCTGAACGCAGGTGTGTATTCCCTTTTATTTTCTCGGCTCCATGTGCCTTAATGCCTTTAATATCCTGATTTTTGCATTGTTGTATGTACAGGTGGCTGATTAGCCATGGCATGCGTTTGGTTGCCATGGGTACGCTGGAGTCCCCAGAGGTTTTGGAGGCCTTTGGGAAGGTTGTAGAATGCGCCGTGGAGCGTGGCAAGGCGCAGGCTGTGGAGGAACTCCATGAGGGGAAATTGCTGACAGTGTCGCTTGCTGAAGTGCCTGGTTATAAGGCGGATGCCTATGATGAGCTCGTGAAGGCCATGGAGAAGATGAAGTTCTTTGAGCTTCCACATATCGCGCGGCTAGAGCGCGACCATGATTACCCCATAAAGCTGATCATGGAGGGGTTAACCCTGGGGAGGCATATCTTAGAGGATGCGGAGGCTCAACCTGACTTTTTCTTGAAGCCTGACGAGTTGCAGCTGCAAGTTCCGGTCTTTGCGCAGCCGCGTGATATTCTTAACCCCTTCGCCCTTGAGAAGGAGGTCCCTCTGAAGGAGGTCTTAGAGGCTCATATGGAGAGGGCAGCAAAGAAGAAGGGTGTGAAGGGGAAGGCCATCCTTTGTGGTGTAGGTGCTGCGCATATCCCTAGATCAGATGGAGTTTCAGTCAGCATGGCAACCGTATCGCCTAGGGATGCTTTACTTTTGAGGAGACTCCAAGAGGCTGGGAGCTCTGCTGACCAAGAGCGTAGCCCTGAGCGTTGTCATAGCGTGTAGATATGCATGGACTTTTTGTAACTTGTATAAATGTACGGTTCTTATGAATAATAACTTATATCTTTTGTTCGTATGCCATGTTACTTGTCCTTAGATTGTTATCCTTTGTATAAAAGATCAACTAAGAGTCAAATTGAAACCGTTACATACTTAAAGTGACTCGTATTAAGTGTATGATGGATCTAAACACCTTGAACTGTGTTAGATTGATACTTTGAGTTATATCACTAAGTATGCGGAATCTACTTAGTAATACTTAGAAGTTTGATTGTGAATGAAACAGTTGTTTATGAATGAGAACAATGTATGTAACAAACTGTAAGCTACAATATTATTAATGATAATAATACGAGTGACCTTTGTATCACTAGGGTTACACCTTGAAGCTTTAGAAAAACGTATATCTAACCTTTAACCTAGGACCTCCTTTTATAGCACAAGGAGTCCTCTTCTACAAGATAAGTATAACTCTAATAGAATAAGATATACACAAGATCTATTCTATATTTATCTTTACATGTTTCCTAACACATATCTAAATAGCAGTGGTAATATATGTACTTGCAGTGGTAATGAGTTTCCACTGCAAGTGCATTCTTCAGTAGTTGTAATATCTTCACTAGCCGTGGTAACTGTTAGTATAATTCCCAACAATCCTCCCCTAAACTTATGATTAATATGTAAATCAATAAGTTTCTCCAAGTAATCAGCAAACATGAGGATATGAGAATTCTTCCAAACACTTATCTTCTTCTTCTTAATTCCTTATCAGCTCTCACACTTTGATCATAAATCCTTTGTAGCAAATCTTCTATGACTTCACTTCTTTCCCAACATCTAAGCTTCACAGACATCATCACAGTTAAGACTCCAGCTCTCAATGGATATTCTTTCTCAGCAAGCATAAACACATCAACTCCATCTTGAGTAGAAAGATGATGTACAACACTTGAGTCATAAAATTACCACAAAGTATTCATGTTGTGAGCTTCAAATCTCCAATGTCTGTCACTTGGGCCAGGTTCATATAATCTTCTAAAGTGAACCCATAATTCCTTAGCCTTGACATCAACAAGTTCATCCTTCTTGAACTGATCTTGAACAATCCTCCACAAAGTATCCAAGTCTTCTCTATTACAAGATCTAACAATATCTTCAAAGTCTCTGCAAATACTTGTGACACTTCCAGTTATGATAATCTTCCAAGCAACTCCAAAATCATCAGAATAGATCTCCCAACCAACTACTGGATATTTTGTTTGTAAGGGTTCAATATTAAGCACATCAGTTTCTATGAACATCATATTGGTCACTTGTTCTTCTGTCAACTTGCTAGGACCTTCTTCTGCTTGAGATGACTCCTGAGTCTTCAATTTCTTTGCATCTTTGGATCCAATACTCACTCCTGACCTTTTTGACTTCATCACTACAGGTTCTTTATCCATAGGAATAAAATTACTATCTTGTCTTTTAATCCTGTAGTAGATACCTTCAATATGATCATGTGACATTCCTTTGAACTTTGCCATCTTCATATTGCCAACATGACAGCAAAAAGTCTTCATCTCAGCAATGATCTATGCCTTTGTAGGTTGTCTTGGCTTCTTTTGACCTTTTCTTACATCTCCAATGATATCATCAAGAGCCTGCTGATTCTTCATTTGAATAAAATCTTTTAGTTGAGCAGACCTTTGTTCTTCATTCAAGGTTGTATTAGCAATAAGTTCAATAGCCTTCTTTTTGATCACTGGATCATGATTAATCATGTAATCAATCTCTTCCTCTGTAGGCACATAGGTGAACATAGGAGGTTTCTCATGTAATATAGTTGTTGGAACAACTGAAAGTGGTTCTGCCATTACTGCTTCCAATTTATCCAACCTCTTTGCTTCCATAAAACTAGCAACTTCATCTTCCTCTTGCTTTCTCTTCTTTTCAATCTCAGCTGCTGCTAATTGCTCTGCCAATCTTGCATCATAATTTATCTGAGCTTGTTCTTTCTTTGAAATCTTCTTTGATTGCTCTTGTTCTTAACAAGTGACAACTGCTTTACCTTTGACTGTTCTTATTCTGTCAGCTTCTTCCTCTGCAGTGGTAACATCTTGACTAGCAGTGGGAACATTTTCACTTGCAGTGGGAATATTTTGATTAGTGGGAACTTGTTCTTCATCAGTGGAAATTGGTTGAGTAGTTCCAACTGTATCATCAAACTCAAAATCAATATCAGCATCCAAATCATAATCTTCTCCAAAATCTATCTTCCTCCCCTTAGTCTCAGCATCTGTTTTCCTCCGCAGTTTGGAAGAATCTCCCAAATCTTTACTAGAACCTGCAGAGAACTCATCCTGAGGTGAAGATGAAGAAGAAAACACAACTTTGGCAGATCTTTTCTTCTCGAGACTCTCAACTTCATTCTGTAATCTTTGAATCTCTGCCTTCATCTGATTCAGCTCTGTGGCATGTTGTTGTTTAGTCTGTGCCAGATCTGTCTCCAGAGCTTGAACCTGCTTGACTAATTTTGTACATAATTCCATCAATTCAGTTCGTTGCACACTGCCCTCAACACTTCCAACTGTGTTACCTGTTAGGAGAGGTGAATCATGGGGCATTGATTCAGGCTCTTCTATAGTTGGACTAGGATTAAGCCTTGAACCACCACTGCTTGTTCTTAAACCAAAAGGTTCAGCAACATGCAATGTTGAGATGAGAGAAGCTGGCTGTTTATGCCTCCTCTCATAAGTGTGAGTTACTGCAGGGGTATGATGAATTGGTGGAACAACAATATTGGGTGTGTGATGGGATACAACTGGGACAGTTGCATCTTCACCCTGTACCTGTGAAATCTTAGCTAGCATTTGAGGAAAAAGTGGATGAAACTCCCCATTCCAAAGTTCTGAAGCCTTACACATGTTTTGAAAAACTTTTGGCTTAAGATATGGAGTTTCATAAATTCTATTGTGAGGTTGCAGTTGAAATTCATTTAACACTGCTTGCACAAACCTTGGATACACCAAAAATTTATATGAACTCTTTACATTGCCTTTCATATTATTGAAAATAAATTTTGAAAAATTGAAATTCTATCAGTAGCCAAACAAACCAAAGGATAAGCCATGGTTGATGCAAATTGTTCATAAGATGTTTTCTTAGGACTTAGGCAATGTAGAAGAGTATGAATGAAAAATCTCCAATGGGGACAAAAACATCCTTTTCTGAAAGTTACTTTTTGATCAGATGTATCATACCCCATAGAAGCAATATTTTCAAAAATATCTGAATTGGGTAATGTGATGATACCATTGAGATCATCCAATTGGAGAACTCTCCTCAAGGATGACTCAGTAACATCAATAGTTACCCCATCCACTGTGGCTCTTAGAGCTTCCACAGTTTCGTGTTTGTCTCCCTGTTCAAGAGTTATGGATTCCACAGTGTTCCGAACTGTTTGATATGAGAGACATAGATTGTGGGATTAATAGTTAAAGCATACCTTATATGGGTAGTATTAAGAAAATCCACAATCTGATGAAAAACAGGGCTACTCTTCTCGTTTGACTTTAGTAGGTAGGCCACTTGGTTGTGCTCCTCGACAAATTTTAGAATCGCCATAATATTTGTGAAAAGAAGATAAAAGTGTTAGTAATCAAGATAAAAAGCAAGCCGTATGATGATCAATTTATACTAATAGGGTTTGAGGAGGTTGCGTTATGTGAATTATCTTTAGAAAGATTTATCTTTGGAAAAGAATAAATTATAATAGGTAAGAAGATAATTCACAAAAGATTTACCCTATTAATAAGGAAAGACGGTTATATTTACAATGGCTAGTAAAAAATAGATTACTGACACAACAGTTGTAACGGCTAGTTCACCAGTGGAAAAATTACTCTTGCAGTGGTAACTAATGAACTAGCAGTGGTAAAATTTTCACAAAATATCAAAGAGCAGTGGTAAGTAAAACATGTAAATTAGCTGCTCTTATCATAGTTTTTAGCAAACTTTCAGCTATCAACGGATTTGATATGTCTTTACCATGAGCCGTTTGCTATGGACTAGCCGACTCTTCATCACTTGGAGTATGGTGAGTTGATAACCATATAGTTTTTGGTAAACTATCAACCATAAACGGATTTGTTAAGTCTTTACCAGGAGCCGTTTGCTCTGGACTAGTTGATTCTTAGGTGGTTTAGACATGGTGAATCAATAACCATTTGTTGTGTGTCTGAGATACACACCTTATAACTCCAATGACTCCAACAATATAGGTTTGTATGCTGCAGAATTAAGTAACACCCAACTTAACCCATAAAATTTAACCCAAAGTAACTTTTTAACCAAGTTACTATTCACCAAAATATCTCCCCAAAGTCAACCCGATAATATCCAAATTTACTCCTCCAACCTACCAAAACAGGTAAGAGTAAATATCCTTCATTAATTATAATTCGACCTTGACTTTGCTTATAAAAGGGGGCTCATTAACCTTTATCTTTCATCAACACATATCTTCAATAACACAAACCCTACATCAACACAATGAGCTGGTTTCCACTTGTCTACATATCCTCAGATGATTCATCTGATGAGGAGATCAGCTGTTGCACAAACTCAGAGGAACCTTCTACAGGGTGGAGTGATTACTTTCCTCCAAGTGCTGCCACATCTACATCATCCAACATGAAATCCAAAAAGACTGCAGCTTCTCCTGCTCCATCCCTGGAGTTTTATACCAGTTCTTCCTCTGATGATGATGATCCAACCTTCAATCTTTCCAAAGAACTTCCAAAAGCCCTCACTACAGCATTGAAGACTGCCATAAGCAACATGAAGTGGCCTGCTGTTTAAAAGCCTGCACAAGCACCAAAGCCTCCCAAGCAAGTTCTGGGCCTTGCTTGTCCAAGGAAGCAGCTTTCTTTTGATGACAAGCGAAAGAGATCTTCCAAAGGCAAGCATGATTATGAGGGAAAGGGGAAGAAACCCATGGAGTAGGTGTGCTGAAGGTTTAGATGTTAGATTGTTGGTTTATGTTTTGTGATGTTTTTCTTTTCTGGTGACAATGTTTTCTGAATGGTTGTAATGTACATTCTGTGACATCAATAAAAGTACTTTGTTCTTGAACTCTGTCCCATTGTCACACCTGATGATCTTGATCTTCTTTTCAAGTTGATTTTCAACTTCAGTGATGAAAGTCTTAAGGATGCCAGTGGTCTCATCCTTGGTTCTTAAGAAGAAAACCCATGTGAATCTGCTAAAGTCATCAGTCACAACAAGACAATACTTCTTCAAGTTGATGCTGCTCACAGATGTAGGACCAAACAAGTCCATATGCAGCATGAAAAATGGATGATCAATGGAATTGAATGCCTTGGTCTTGCATGAAGCTCTGTGTTGCTTTCCTTTGAGACAAGCAACACATGTTTGGTCATTTTCAAACCTTTTCTCTGGTAAACCTCTGACTAGACCATCTTTCACAATCTTGTTAATGGTCTTGAAATTAACATGACCAAGTCTTCTGTGCCAAAGCATGGATTCATCCAAAGTGGCTTTTGCAAGCAAGCAAGTAACATCATTATTAGCCACTATGTTCTTCATGTCAATGCTATATAGATTGCCTTTTCTAGGAATTTTAAGCAAAATTTCACTTTCATCAGGGAGCTTATAATCCTTAGATAAGATATAGCATTCATCTTCTGTGAATAGAACTCTATGCTTCTTGTCACACATCTGTGACACACTGAAAAGGTTATACTTGAGTTCTTTCACATAGTGCACATTCTCAAAGTCTAAGTTTCCAGCCTTGATTGTTCCTTTGCCACCAATTCCTCCTCCAAAGCTGACAAATTGTCCATTATAAGGTTTGAAATCTGAAAGATAGGACTTATTGCCAGTCATGTACCTGGAACATCCACTATCTGAGTATCCTTTATCATTGGTTGTCTTTGAATGTTCCTGCACACAAAATAAAGGAATTAGTTCCTTTTGGGGACCCAAGCCACAAATGACTTGGATCTGCCTCGTGTATCAATATAATTGTATCTGTCAAAGGTCATTGATACACCATTGGGATTGTTTGAGGTGTTGGTTCCTTTTGGTTTCCATTCCCAACGTGCTGAGGCCTTAACATCATTTCCCATATTTACCCTCTTATTGTTCACAGACCCACCAGTGGAAACCTTTGGCCTTGTAGTGGTAACTGCTGGCTTAGCAGTGGAGACTGCTGGTTTTGAAATTTTGGGTACCCACTTGTGATTATTGTAAACTTTCTTTTCAAAATTGGTCTTTTTCCCTGTTTGAGTAGATTTAACAAAATTAGCAACAGGGGACTTAGGGTAAACTCTGTTTTTATTTCTGGCAGTGGCAACTGCTGGTCTAGCAGTGGAAATAGGTTTTATGCCAGAGTTAAGCAAAACAGACCTGGGAATCATCTTGCTAAGTGGATTTGGGTGAGTTAAGTTATTAGCATTTTGGCCATTCACCCTAGTATTCCCAAACACTTCCCTTCTACCCATGTGATAGTTACAATTATAAGAGAGATGATCAAAGCTACCACATATATGACAGGGTTTGTTGTTGAACTCAAAGTCACTACCAAATTGCCTAGATTTAACATGATTCCAACTCCTCATATTTCCCCTAGGAGTTGTTGACCTACTTCTGTACATCTCTGCATATCTAGTAGTGGGCCTAGTGAAATTAGGTTGTGACCTAGGCTTCTCTTTGACAACATCAGGAATACTCTTTTTAACATCCACATTTACATTCTCAGGAACACTAGGTTTAGACTCAACATTCAAACTTTCATCTTTAAGAGATGAGTCACTAGCACTATCAAATGTATCAACCTCAACCTGAACCTTTTCAATAACAGATTCTTTTACAAATTTTGGTCCATAGGTCATGGTTGGTTCCTGGAATTCTTCTAATCCTGTGTGAGCTAAGTCAATGCCAGGAGGTGATGGAACACCTCTTAGAGGTGATGGAACTGATTTGTATCCAACTCCTGATTTGGCTTTGTTCACAACTTTAGCTTCCCAAATTTTGTCAATACACTTGGATTGATGATCCAGTGTATTACAAGTTATCTTTATATTCTCACTAGCCCTTTTAACCTTTTCTAGTTCTTCCCTAAGAACCTTGTTTACAGCAACCTGATAATCTAAGTCTCTTTTCAAAATAGCAATATCATCATTGAACTTAGATTCATTTGCCCTATAATGCTCTAATTGAGTTTCTAAAACACCTACGCCTCTTTTATGATTTGCTAAGTTATAATTAGTATGATTTAACTCTAGCAATTGTTCATCATATTGTGCTTTAATTTTCTCATACTCTTTTAAGGCCTTACAAGTTTTAGAGCAAGCATTATTAATTTGTACCTCAGAGTCAGAAAAAGCCATTAGTGCAAGCTCAGTAGCAACCATTGCAGACTCTGAATCATCTTCATCATCCTCAGCCATAAAGCTCCAATCAAAGCTCACTCCATCAATAGCCAATAGCCCCTTTGGCTCTTCAGTTGTAGGTTCTTTCTTCTTGTCCTGCTTATACAAAGTTGACCTGTTGTCAGGTTTCCTTGGTTTCCTGCATTCCCTGGCAAAGTGCCCCTTCTTGTGACAATTATAGGACTCCATCTTCTTTTTGTCAAAACCTACTGTCTCATTACCATTTATGGTAATCTTCCTTCCAGTCTTCTTCCAAAACTTCTTTGCCTTTAAGCTTAGTAATGCCACCTGCCATTTAATGTCCATCTCCTCCATATCATCCTCATCAATTTGATCCAAATCCTCATGATTGAAAATTGAACCACCCATCTGACTTGATATAAAGGCATAAAAGGTAGAATCACTAAGTCCTGCAATCCGCCTTTTTGAACTAGCAGTGGAAACACCTCCACTACCAGTGGAAACAACAATGTTAGCATTATCATCATCACTATCACTTTCTCCATCTGAACTATCATCAACAGATGATGATATGAGTGCTACACTTCCTGAACCTGTGCTTAGTTTGCCAGCTTTCTTCAATCTTTGTTCAATAACCTTGAAGTTATTGTACAAATCATTAAGTTTCATAGTCTCCAAATCTGGCTTATCTTCCCACACTGCAACATTGGTTCCAAACTCAGAGGGTAAGCTTCTTAATAACTTTAGATTGAGGTCTTCCCTTTCCACCTCAATTCCAAAAACAGTGAGTTGAGTAACAATCTTTTGTAGCCTTGTGAAGAGGCTATCAATTGATTCATTACTTGTTGAACCAAAGTTTTCATAAGTCTGTTTCAGCAGGGTCTTCTGAGTCTTCTTGGTGGAATCATTACCACCAAAAACATTACAGATCTCCTTAAACAGAGTCTTTGCAGTCTTGTACTTGCTGAATGCTAGAACTTGATATCTGGGAAGTGTCATCAGCAACAAACCTCTGGCCTTCAGATGATTCTTCATCTGAAGTCTTTCATCATTAGTAACAGGTCCAGTGTTAACCTTTACTACTTCCTTGCCACCAACCATTTCTGAGGTAGTACTTGGTTTGAAGGAATTACCAAGCATAATGATCTCCCAGAGTGTATAGTCTTGCACCATAAAGAATTGTTCGATCATTAGCCTCCACATCTCATAGTCATTCAACTTAAGCTTGGGAAGCTTAGCAGCAATGTTTGATTGACTGGTTTCTGTCTCCATTGATTCTTCTGAGTGAACTTGGGGTCTTCTAAATCAAAGTATCAAAGCCTGTCTCTGATACCACTTGATGGATCTAAACACCTTGAATTGTGTTAGATTGATACTTTGAGTTATATCACTAAGTATGCGGAATCTACTTAGTAATACTTAGAAGTTTGGTTGTGAATGAAACAGTTGTATATGAATGAGAACAATGTATGTAACAAACTGTAAGCTCCAATATTATTAATGATAATAATACAAGTGATCTTTGTATCACTAGGGTTACACCTTAAAGCTTTAGAAAAATGTATATCTAACCTTTAACCTAGGACCTCCTTTTATAGCACAAGGAGTCCTCTTCTACAAGATAAGTATAAATCTAATAGAATAAGAAATACACAAGATCTATTCTATATTTATCTTTACACGTTTCCTAACACTTATCTAAATAGCAGCGGTAATATATGTACTTGCAGTGGTAATGAGTTTCCACTGCAAGTGCATTCTTCAGCAGTTGTAATATCTTCACTAGCCGTGGTAACTGTTAGTATAATTCCCAACAATCCTCCCCTAAACTTATGATTAATATGTAAATCAATAAGTTTCTTCAAGTAATCAGCAAACATGAGGATATGAGAATTCTTCCAAACACTTATCTTCTTCTTCTTAATTCCTTATCAGCTCTCACACTTTGATCATAAATCCTTTGTAGCAAATCTTCTATGACTTCACTTCTTTCCTAACATCTAAGCTTCACAGACATCATCACAGTTAAGACTCCAGCTCTCAATGGATATTCTTTCTCAGCAAGCATAAACACATCAACTCCATCTTGAGTAGAAAGATGATGTACAACACTTGAGTCATAAAATTACCACAAAGTAAATCGCTATTAGAACTAGTTTTCAGATTATGAAAAAAACCTTACGTGGGCCAAAAAGCTCATTTTAGCTTATTACGATAAGCTGAGCGTATAAGCTCTTTTGAAATGAAATTGTAACTTAAAAAGATGGATTTCGACTAAACAAGTATACCCCCAAACCCCTTGGATCGTAAATCCTTAACGGGCCCTTAAATTGGATCGTTAAAGCCCAATTAACAAAATAAGCTAATAATAAGCTAATATGCTGTTGGTATAAGCTGTTTGAAACTTTATGAGCTTATTGAAATAATAAAAATGCTAAGTTTTAAATTTGGAAATGTTTGGACTATTTTTGCAAATGTTCGAGAATTAGGGACTAAAAATGTAAAGTTGGTAAACTTTGGGTGAAAAGTATAAAATTGTTTTTCTAAAGGGTATAAACTGTAAATATTGAAATTTAGGGATAATGAATGTAAATATTTGATATTTGGACTAAAAACGTAAATATATATAATTTTTGGACTAACGACATAAATGTTTTCCGTTAAGGGTAAAAAGTGTAAAATTGAGAAACATGAAGGATTGAATAGTAATATTGATTTTTATAATAATTTAATAAATTATATATATTTATACTTATATATTTGAATATATATTAAAACGATAAATAATAAACATAACTTATTATATATATATATATATATATATATATATATATATATATATATATATATATATATATATATATATATATATATATATATATATATATATATATGTATATATATATATATATATATATATATATATATATAAATAATACGAATAAAACGTATATAACAAATAATTAAATTTAGACGAATAAAACAATACGTAACCATTATCTATTTTTATACGACGTAACACATCACGTATGCACTGTATCGATTACTCATAATTAATAATAAACGTTCGCAATAAAAACGAGACTTAAGAACTGAAACGTGCCATATCTTATTAGGTTGTGTGTGAAGCCGTTGCCTTGCATCGTGGAGATTACGATTGTTCTACTATCCTACTAAGGTGAGTTCATAGCCCACATTTAACTTATTTTTGTGGGGGGGATACATGCTCAAAAACCGAACACAAGTCTTTTCCTGATCTTATTATTGCTTAAGTAGCTATTGCCAAAAGTACCTCGATCATGAACCTTAATCACTTGAAGGGTGAACGTAAATAATTGTGAATAGATCTATTAGGGATTGACAATCCTCATTTGGTTGCTAGAGGAAAGTTACCAAATGCACGTTATTTGAATATAATAGGTTACTGGCAAATACCTATCTTGGGGGCTCTATATTTTACATCATTCTTATGAAAATATTGATGTCTGTTGAATCGTTGAGTGTCATGAGCTTAATGCAATAATGAATGTGATTTCTAACTTGTTTATTTGTATCAATATTACAATAAACATCTAAATCTTGTGTTCAAACTCTTAATTATCAACCTATGAATTTCACTCAACTTTTGTTGACTTTTAGCATGTTTATCTCAGGTAACTAAATAGAATGGATGGCAAAGGCACGAAGTGGGCAAATAAAGAAACGTTTATTTCTTTTTAAATAAAACTTGTTGTTGAATAACGGATTCTCTTGGAATTATGAATATTTGGTATTTTAAATAAAACTTAAAACGATCACTTGAATCGTTTTCTATAATTGTGACGAAAGATCCACAATATAATACCCCAAAAGTCTTCCGCTGTATTGATCGATTTTGGGGGTGTTATAGATTGGCATCAGAGCTACGGTTATAGTGAACCAAGTGTTTTTGGGAACATTGGACTATAACTACACTTTAAACGGGACAAAATTTTCATAAAATACCATCCTACGCCCTTCGTGCCTACGCATCCAAGTAATTGGTAAAAAGTGTTACTTACCTTATAGCATTTTAAATTGGTTATAATTATGCTTACATTTGCTAATCGGGAAATTTATTACAGTGTCATGTCTTCGAACACCCACCCTATCAGCTTGTCCTCAAACTCAGGAACTGAAGATGTTACTTCAGCCTATGCTACCTCACCTATGCCTATGTCTCCTGCTACCGACAGATATATGCAAAGCCAGCAATTTCTGCCAGCATCTGACACAGAGGCTTCTCCTCTGGCAACATCTGGTCCGATTCGCCGATCTAGGCAAATTAGACAACTTCAGCCGTATGAAGCAAGTACTGTTGTACCAGCACCAGCTCTTGTCATACCACCTTAATCAGTTGTGCCATCACCACCTGCACCACCAGTAATACCACCACTACCAACTATCTTCTACAGCCAAACTACTACTGTGCCACTAATACCATCACCCATAGCATCACCTCCACTAGCATCACCACCTGCACCTTACCGAAGTGTCCCACTATCACCTCACCAAAGGACTTACCCAATCCGCTCAACCACCTCAGAATCTTGTGTTCAACGAAGACGCCGAAGGATCCACAAGCGGGCAGATGCTCGTAAATGGTCTTTCTTATTGCCCATTATGCGATATTGGAGATCTCAAGAAGGAACACCAACAACAAGGGAACTTGGGGAAAGTTCTTACTCTACCTCCCGAATTCTACCAGTCACTGGGGAACCCATACACCATACCATACCATTGTTAGCTGCAAGAATGGTTCGCCACGAAGACCGACTTGATTCCATCGCTAGTATACTCAACAAGATTCCACATGAACTTCTAGAAACCTTTGAAGATGATATGAACAGTCTCATAATTGGTCATCTTGCAATAAAAGATAAGGTTAAAAAGTTGATTCTTTATTTTGGGAATCAATGGAATTCATAGGAGCACTGTGTGGGGCTAACACTTCAACCGAAATAGCATTGGGGACTTTAGACCGAGAAATTGAGAGGATCAACACTGAAAACCTACGCCTTAGGCAAGCCCTGCTAGAAGCTCGAGAAAGGGAAAGAGCTCGAGATCAAACCATGGAAACCATGTCCACTGCCATTCAAGAACTCCAAAACCGCCTAGACAAGGCCTTAGGAAAACCATGAGACCACCACCTTGTTAAGAAAAATCAATGTCCTACAAATAAGAATATCTTGTCGTGTTTTGTAAACATTTGCACAAGTATCAATAAGTGTTGTAACACCTTGACATTGATTTATGGAAGTTTATTTTATCTTTATTTACGTTGCATTATATCGTAATATATTGGTTCATACAGGTCAAACTTATTCGTAATGTGTGTCATCCCAACATACGATAATTTACGATTTAAACCTTTTCAATGATCGAATCATTGTAACTACGACCTATATTTAACTATTTATTACTCGATATGTATTTTCAACGTGATAAGATTATTATAAATGTTCTAATAGTATACCTTCTTTTATAGCAATATGGCTAGAACTAGGAGAACAACCACGAACGCCGCACCAGCAAACCCCGAAGTTATGACCCCGGCAGCAATCCAGCAAGCAATCGTTGACGGCGTTAATGCCATTCTAGCTGGACAAGACCGTAATAGAGATGGAAATGCACCTGCACCCCGCTACTGCACATACAAAGACTTCCTAGCGTGTCAACCGACATATTTCAAAGGAACTGAAGGAGTGTCGGAATTAGCTCAATGGTTTGAAAGAAGTGAAATTGTTTTCCAAAGAAGTGGATGCTCGAAAAACAACAAGGTAAGCTTCGCAACGGGAACACTAATGCAAGACGCTCTATCCTGGTGGAACTCTACCGTTCAAACACTAGGAGCAGAAGCAGCACATCAGCTTACTTGGATTGAATTCAAGGCTAAAATACTAAAGAAGTATTGTCCCCGTTCCGAACTGCGAAAACTCGAGGATGAGTTCCATGCCTTAATAGTGAAAGGAATTGATTTGAGAAGTTACAACCGAAGATTCCAAGAACTTCGGATACTATGCCCTACCATGGTACCCGATCATGAGAAGACATTAGAGAAATATGTCGAAGGACTCCCTAGGAGTATTGAAGGAAATGTCACCTCAACAAACCCGCCAACCTTGGAAGCAGCAATGGAACTTGCTCAGAAACTTCTAGATCGAGAAGTGAAATGCAATGAACTTAAAAGGAAATTGGACGATAAAAGAACCACTCACCATCACAACAACAACCAACAAAACTACAACAGTCATCCCGCAACAACAACCAACGCAACAATAATCGGAACCACCAACCACATCACAACACTCGAAGCACTCAACAGCAGAATCAAAGACAAGAAAAACCCCGAGTCTACACCGCCACGGAAGGTGTAGGGTACAACGGGCAGAAACCCCTATGCCAGCGATGCAAACTTCATCACGAGGGTCGTTGTACAATCCGATGTGACAAATGTCATAAGATCGGCCATCAAACCAGAAACTGTAGGGTTCCGGCTACAGGAAGCAACACACAGGTTGTATCACCCACTTGTTACGGATGTGGAGAAGTAGGACACATCCGGAGGAACTGCCCAAAAGGGAATGAACCAATCAACGCTCCAGCTAGAGTATACCTTCTCGGAGATGGAAACGGACCCGATGTAGTCACCGGTACGTTTCTACTAAACCATCATAATGCTAGAGTATTGTTTGATTCGGGCGCCGATAAGAGTTTTGTATCAGATACGTTTGCCCCTTTACTTAATGTTACCCCCTCTAAGCTAAAGCACCTTATAGACTAGCACCATTTGAAATGGAAGAGTTGTCAGAACAACTAAAAGAATTGTCGGACAAAGGATTTATTCGACCAAGCTCATCACCTTGAGGAGCTCCAATTTTATTTGTTAAGAAGAAGGATGGATCCTTTCGAATGTGCATCGATTACCGGGAGTTGAATAAACTTACGGTAAAGAATCGATACCCATTGCCTCGAATTGATGATCTGTTTGATCAATTGCAAGGATCGCGTGTATACTCAAAAATTGATCTGAGATCAGGATATCATCAGCTAAGAGTTCGAGAAGAGGATATTCCGAAAACTGCATTCAGAATGCGCTATGGTCACTACGAATTTCAAGTAATGTCGTTCGGTCTGACCAATGCACCAGCAGTTTTCATGGATTTAATGAATCGAGTATGCAAACCTTACTTGGATAAGTTTGTAATAGTATTCATCAACGATATTTTGATCTACTCTCGTAATGAAGAAGAACACGCGGAACATTTACAAATCATTCTAGAACTGCTCAAGAAAGAAGAATTGTACGCTAGGTTCTCCAAATGCGACTTTTGGATTCACACCGTACAGTTTTTAGGACACATCATCGACAGTCAAGGCATTCACGTAGACCCTGCAAAGATTGAGGCTGTTAAAGGTTGGTCATCTCCTACAAACCCCACGGAGATTAGTCAATTTTTAGGTCTCGCAGGTTACTACCGAAGATTTATAGAAAGATTCTCCAAGACTGCAAAACCTTTGACTAGACTAACCCAAAAGAATGAGAAGTACATCTAGTAAGAAAAGGAAGAAGCAGCCTTCCAGTTGTTAAAACAAAATCTTTGTGAAGCTCCAATATTAGCCCTCCCCGAAGGAAATGAGGACTTTATAGTGTATTGCGACGCATCTTATCATGGACTAGGAGCAGTTTTGATGCAAAGAAGCAAAGTCATAGCTTATGCATCTCGACAACTGAAGAAACATGAGGAAAACTACACGACTCATGATTTGGAATTAGGAGCGGTAGTGTTTGCACTCAAGTTATGGAGACACTACTTATATGGCACCAAATGTACCGTGTACACCGACCACAAGAGTCTTCAACATATTTTGGATCAGAAGGATTTGAATATGAGGCAACATCGCTGGCTAGAGTTGCTCAGCGATTATGATTGTGAGATCCGTTACCACCCAGGAAAGGCTAATGTAGTAGCAGATGCGTTAAGCCGAAAGGAACGATTGAAACCCCTTCGAGTTAGATCACTAGGGATGACTATCTACTCACCCCTTCCATCCCAAATCCTTACCGCACAGAACGAAGCACTTAAAGAAGAAAACCGACCCAAGGAAAAGATTTACGGTATGCCCGAGAATAAGAATGGTTTCGTGAAGAAATCTGATGGAACACTGTGTTTCAAGGACAGAAGTTGGATCCCTATGATTGGAGGTATTCGTGAGCTCATCATGTACGAGTCCCACAAGTCAAAATACTCCATTCAGCCAGGTTCCGACAAGATGTATCAGGATTTATAGAGACTATATTGGTGGCCAAACATGAAGGCTGACATTCAGAATATGTCGGTAAATGTTTGACATGTTCAAGGGTAAAGGCAAAACATCAGAAACCTTCAGGCTTACTTGTACAACCAGAACTTCCTATGTGGAAATGGGAACGAATCACTATGGACTTCATCACCAAACTCCCAAGAACCTCATCCGGATACGACATAATATGGGTTATTGTGGATCGTCTAACAAAATCCGCTCATTTTCTACCCATCAAAGAGACCGATGAGATGAATACACTAGCTCAACTGTATGTGAAGGAAATTTTCACTCGACATGGAGTACCAATTTCGATTATCTCGGATCGAGATAGTCGTTTCACCTCTCACTTTTGGAAATCGTTGCAGAAAGCCTTAGGAACTAAACTAGATATGAGCACAGCATACCACCCTCAAACTGATGGTCAAAGTGAAAGAACTATCCAAACCTTGGAAGATATGCTCCGAGCATGCGTTATTGATTTTGGAAAAGGTTGGGATAAGCACTTACCATTAGCAGAGTTTTCATACAACAATAGTTACCACACCAGCATAAAAGCAGCACCATTCGAAGCACTGTATGGTAGGAAGTGCAGATCGCCCGTTTGTTGGGCAAAAGTCGGAGAAAGATAACTTATAGGACCTGACCTCGTTCGGGAAACAACCGAGAAAATCATTAAGATTAAGCAACGCTTGCAAGCAGCCCGAGACCGACAGAAAAGCTACGTAGACCTAAAAAGGAAACCCATGGAATTTCCAATAGGAGACAGAGTCTTATTGAAAGTATCTCCCTGGAAGGGAATGGTACGATTTGGAAAACATGGAAAGTTGAACCCCAGGTACATTGGTCCATTCAAAATCCTGGAAAGGATAGGACCCGTGGCTTATAAACTAGAACTACCCGAAGAACTTAGTCGGATCCACGACACCTTTCACGTGTCAAACCTTAAGAAGTGTTTATCCGATGAATCTCTCGTGATTCCATTGAAAGAGATTCGACTAGATGATAACCTTGTCTTTACTGAGGAAACCATTGAAATTATGGATAGAGAAGTCAAACAACTAAAACAGAACCGTATCCTTATTGTCAAAGTTCGTTGGGACTCCAAGCAAGGACCGGAATATACCTGGGAGCGCGAGGATCAGATTCGCTCCAAGTACCCACATCTCTTCACCTAAGACACCCTTGGCAACTATCTTAGACTACAATTCCGGGACGGAATTCCCTATAAGAGGTAGGTAATGTAACCTCTCGTAAATTTCCCTTACGATTAGTAAATGCATACGAATAAATAAAACGATGTTACGATAAATTAACACCATTTTACGGGTAACAAATTTTTTTTATGATATGGCTAGATATTGAACCACTGGAGGAGAGGTTATCCCTTTTGTGGCGCTTGCGCCGGTTTTCCTCAGAGGAAGAGCTTGAGGGGCTTTCACTTGGGGAAGTTCGCCTTCCCAACCTGTCGTGAATTCTTCTGCTCCCAGACCTGGAGAAGCCTTCGCTTGGTGAATGTTGACGTCCAAGTCTATCTTGCATCCTTCGACTACCAAGTCTGGAGTGAACATTGGTGCGCCTCTCGCCATCTTCGTATTCCTCCGAGTATTGTGAGTCAGATGCTGTACCAAGTATATCATGGATATTGGTACGTCTTTCATTATTTTCGCGCCCCCTCTTTGGTAGCGCGGTGGGGATGTTTCTGGGTTAAAGTTAAGCCGGGCTTGTAGGCTCTGGCTTGATCTTCTCCTCGCTTCTTCTTGCATGAGGGCAACTAGGGTTTCATAATTTTTGGACACAAAATTATTTAACGTTAGCTCAGGCATGCCCTCTTCTACTGCAAGAATTTCTGCCTCAACATTAGGCGCCCTATCTCGGTTAGGTGCACCCGGTGGCACAGTGTTGTCCACTATAGGTGCCGTTTGATGGGGAGTATTGAAGAGGGTGCACTGAAGTTCTTCAACGCTTGGAACCACCGTGGTAGTTTGAGTAGTCCTTGTAGGCAATTCTACCGCTGGGAGAGGTAGGGTTGGCCCCGTTTCTTGGTGACCAGGCGCACTAGTTGTTCCAGAGGCCTGCCTAGAGGTCGAGTCTTGAGGGTTCTTCCTCTGGGGGTCACCACGTGTTTTTTCCAACTGCGGAGTCCGCTGGCTTGAGTTTTTTTTCTTCGTCATTCTAGTTCTTAGTGTAGGGTCCCACGGATGGCGCCACTTGTTGATACAAAAGTTGGGCGTTCCTAGTTTGGGCTCCTGCTCTCGTACCAATTAGCTCTTAATGCTTGAAAGTAAATAAACACCGTTAGGCTTATCGTGGGATTGTCTCCCACGATTATCCTCTGGCGTGAGAGTAAGTAATCGGTTTAGCGTTATATTGAAGAGTTAGGGTTTGTAAATCGTACATTTAATGAGAATTATGTCATTCTTTATATAGGCACGAAATCCTTGTAGATATCGTGTTCCTCACTCTTCGCACGCGTAGTGCTTATCCGATCTATGGATCTTTATCTCATAAATAGAAGATCCTTATCCAGACCGTAAATAGTTTGGTTGGGTTTGGGCTATCGTGAGTCCAAACCGTTAGTATTGTGGCCCAAATCATTGTCATGATAGCCCACTCGTAGTGGACTTGGTCTTTAGTAATGTTTATCATTTGGGCTCGTGGCCCAAATATAGACTATATGTCATCATTGCCAAAACATCCCGCGGCAACGCGCGGGTGATCCATCTCGTATAAAAACCTTAAATAGGTCTCTGTCCTCACCTTCTTGTATTGACATTTGACAAATATTATTTCTTTTTTAAACTAAAGTTATCTATGTTAACTATATTTTATTAATGTTATGTTTACTCATGTATTTTATCTAGTTGTAATTGTTTTAACGTTATGTATATTCAAAGTCTACTTTCAATACTAACCTTATATGTATTTGTAGAAGCGAATGGTTTCATAAGAAGGATTATAATTGTTGAATTTATTTCTTCAATATAATCAATGTTGAAACATTAAGCAATATGGAGTGGCGGCTTAGATAACAAATGGCATCACATTTAATTGTAATAGCCTTGTTCGAGAGTATACAATATTAGACAATGATCAGATTTTGTTCTTTTTAACAATACTCTCATATATGGATCTAAATAAAGTAATTTGTGAACAATATAAAATTCTAAGTACAGTAGTTATGGTGAATATATTTTAGAGGAGGGAGTAGATATCTCACATTACAAAACATAAAATAGAAAGTCTACATATAAAAATGTTAGCATTAAAGATATGTATAAAAAGTGATTGTTTAATATTTACGAGGCTTTGTTCAACCCGCGCGATGCACGGTCTTTGGTTTACGTGTTTTGTACGTAATGTTAGTGCAGACGGTTGAATGAGCATATGCCGGAATTTAGATGCGTTTTAGATAAGTTTATAGGTTTTTTTTTATTGTTATTGTCCTTTTATTTTAGTTTATGTGTTATATGTAACATATTGTATTTATTTTAGTTGATTTGATTGTAATGTTATCATAACTTTTAATATAAATAAGTTACATAGTTTTTTTTGCCTATCGGGACAAAATCATGTATGATTTAACAAATATTATATCCCGTACATGGAAGTAAAACATTGTTTTTGACTATAAAAATTGCTCCAATGTAACTATGTGTAGCATGAGACAATTATAGCTTACTAATTGACCCGTGCGATACACAAATGTTGTATTTAATTGTTCATCATGTAATGTTTACCTGTCAGCCCTACGTATATTTTTTTAAATCAATTTTTGTTTATCATAGAATCAGTCCCCACTCGATTTGCAAAGTGGAAATATCTCTTTTTCTGGTGAAAAGACCAAATGAAATTTCATGTTAATTATAAGTTGCACTATGACATATGAAAATGAATTGATAAATTATTAAGATTTTAATTATATGTTGACCCGTGTGGTCATAATCAGTGTCATGTTGACCCGTGTGGTCATATTCAACTTTGAAACAACCCGACTTTCTTGACACCACAACTTTGTCAACAACATCAATGTAATTCAATGATTACTTTTTCCCTTTCATACGACATACTTAATACGGATAATTTTACTTCATAGTCTCAAAAGACAATTTACCAAAACACAACCCACTATGTTATTCGTTTCACTTAATTTGAATATATGCACATATTATATTAATAACTACGAAATTGTAATTTGATGATTATCCCTTTAGTATTATGATGACAGCTTACAACATGTTTTTAGTTAAAAATCGAATTAATATTAACAAAATATGAATAAAAACTAATCAAGTATAATATTAAAAACCAAAATATTGTGTAACCAAATGAAAGCATAGAAATAAATTTTCATACTCAACTTAATAAGCGAAACAAAGGACTAAAAATATACAAATGTTCAATGAATTGTCTTATGTTAATTTATATTCGAGAGTTCCTATATGAACAATTCAAGAAATCATAATAACTTTCATAATATTTAATTAGCTTAAGCCCAATCTGCGGATATAGCCCAACATCAAATGAGAAGCCCGTCTATGATCTATCAAACATTAAACAATCCAAACCAACACAGATAATATAACTAATTATCATTTCTTAACCTAACCCTACACATATATTGTATACTCCGCCCCCTCTCAACTCTCTGTCACCAAACTCACGTCTTATCTCATCTCCATCATCTAACCATAACCGAATACTAAACCCTTCAAAACGATTCTCACAAAAACAAACTCAAACCGTACGAAACTATATCTTCATTTTCTGCTCCATTCGAATCAAGATAGCAAGTTTAAGGCTTCAAGATCCAATGGGGTCTCTGGTAGGTTTTATTTATTGTTTAAGAGTTTGTGAACGAACAAAGATAAGAAATCAACAGATTTGTTATTTCTCTAATCTTTTGTTTCAGATATCAATTGAAGTTTAACTTCACAATAATGGATCGATGATGAGCTCTTTCGTGTTATAGGCCTTCAAAGTCATATTTGATTTTGTTACACACGAAAAGAAAAGCTGAGATCTGAGATGATTTTTTCGTTTGATTGACCTTTAAAAGGTTTGATATTACCTTGAATAAGGTGAAAGAAATAAATATGAGATTGAGTAATTGTTTTCTTCTCTTTTCGTTTTTGTGAGTGTTACCGACATTGGTGGGGTTGGGTTGGGTGGTGTGGCGTGCTAACTCATATGAAAGTGGTCTATTTATACATTAGAATGCATAAAACGTTCCTAGGGGACCCTTTAAATGCAACACTTCATATTCATCTTAATGGTTGCATTCATGGTTGGCATTATTAAGAATTGATTAATTGAAAGATGATTTGTATTATTTGAAATTAAAGAGATGTAAATGAAGGTTGAATAGTATTCTTTGAAGCTACAAAATTGCCAGCCCTTTTGGGTTCCGTAACTACAAATTTCATTGCGAGCATTCAAGATGAGTTATGCATTAGCAGATTTGTACAGTACTATTAGCATTCAATATGAGAGTATCATAAAACGAAATTGTGTATATTTATTTCGGTATGCATCAACATGTGTGTACCGTACTAATGGTTGTGCACAACCCCCCTTGCACATTAAATTTAGGGGGATAAGCTTTATATATTATAAGATAACTTTGTAATGTGTCGTAGAATATAATAGAATAGTCAAAGGGCTGGTGTATTGGGCTAAGTTAATAGGTTATAAGTTATGTATTAAGCTACTCCATAGTTTATGTGTAATCCAACCCATTCCAAGTCCAAGCCCAAGCCCATAGAAAGCCCATGTGGCATTATAAGTTTATTTAAATAAGAATCAAAACGACGCCGTTTTGGCGTCCAAAATGATTTTTCCACTTTTTTTTCCCGCCATTTCCTTGGCCCAGTGGTTAGCCCGTTTTTTTGGGCCTCTTTTTCGGCCTTATAGCATGGCAGTTGTGGTCAAATTGTATTGTGAATGAGATACGTACGTATATCTTTGTAAACTAGATACTGTGCCAAAAAAAATGCAGAAAAACACGGTACTGAAAAAAAAACATGTATTATACATGCGTGTTGATCATCTAACACCTTATCTAAACTTTTAGGTATGACTTTTTTTTTGTGTGGACAAAACTTGATACAAAGTACATATACCATATCATGTTTCAATGTTGCACGTGTGGTGCCTTACATAAGGTACAAAGAGAAGCTTCTATGCCATACTATTTTTCACCAAAACCGGCACCTTCAGCCACTGTTAGACAAAAAAAAAAAAAAAAAGATTTGGAGCTAAAGAAACTGCAAGCTTTGTACAAGGTGTGTATTTTTTTCTGTTGATCATGCATATTTTTCTGTGATCTTTGTAGCTTTGCATGTGTGCAGTGGTAAACATCTTTGTGTTTTAGAACTTTAATAAATGCATGTGCATTTGATGTCTATATGATGCTCTTACCTTGATGCATATATGATGCTGACAAATTTATGCTCCTGAGTTTGGTGCACACTTTATGCTGTCTTTTTGCCTTATACCTGTGTAGAATCAGTTAGGGTTACATTTGCATAATATGAAGACTAAAAAAAAGGCCATACGTAGAATTAAGCCTTCTGCTTCTATCGAGAGTACGCGTATCTGTAGTTTGCCTCAACAGCAGGGGTCCTGTAGTGTAGATCTAGGGACCGGTAGCGCCTTACTCAATGCAGATGCTGTTGACCTGCATTTAGATTTGGTTAGTGGTAACGCTTGCGGTTCTCGCAATGTCACAAGCCATGTTTGTACTGGTAGCGAGTTACAGAAACGCAAGAAAAGGGACAATTTAGTTGTAAATAATGAATCGAGTGACACAAGTGGTGTGTTACTACATCAACCTCTTCAAAGCATGGTGCCTATTACAAACATTCAAGGGGTTACAGCTACGCGATTAACAAGTATGGATCGCCTATCTTATCTTTCATTCGGTGCTCTGTAATACTTATCTCATTAAACTTCCTTATGATTTATACGTTTTTTTTGTCCATTTTTTTCAGGTAAATGTACGGTGGAGGGAAAACTTTCCAAAAATGCACGCAGTTTTGACACGCAAGGCCTCTATTGTACGCAACCTATGGTTCGTATAAACGAAAAAAAAATAATTGTAAATGAGGTTTCCAGGAAAGAACAGACAACTACAGTACCATATGGTTGTGCATTATCCTCACAAGTTGCTAACACTATGGACCTACTGTGTAATTTGCCGTTTCTTTTGCTCATTTGATTTTTCCTATATTATTCTGTTACTTTGTAAACATACAGTATCCCTTTGCTGTAGGTTCTGAAAATATGTCTAGGATAGATGACGGTTGCCAGAAAATCATAGACGAACCTCTTCCAGATAATACCTGCTGTTTGCCTATGCTATCAGATTCACATGCTATTGGGTCTTTATCTAATCAAAGTATTCAGCCTTACCGTTCATCCAATCAAAGTAAGCAGCTACCAACAATGTATCGGTTGTGCCATCATTGTTCTTATGCTTTTTGATACTAATCTATGTAAACTTCTTTATATTACTCTAAGTATAAAAGGCACCCAACACCTTATTTGTAAGGTGTGCCTTGAGAGTGTAGTGTGTGTTTCTAGTGAGAAGTAATATTGCAAGTTTCATCTTTGATTTCATCTCTCTCTACACCATCATCTCTCTTGTGTCACCTAGCTTATATTTGTGTGATTTGATAATTATTATTGGGTCATAATAAAAAAAAGCATAAATCTGAAAGTATTTAAGAGACAAAGCATAAAGTGAAAAAACTAGTAGAAAGAAAATATAAGATAAAAGCCCAAACACTTTGCACTACAACCTTCCAAAAACCATTTAGCAAATAACACCTCAAGAAGAATATTTGCATGCCTATTCAAAATACTATCATGCGAGAAAGTATATTAATAAATGATGGATGCTATTTTATAAGCATAAGGTTCACCGTTAAATAAATTTATAATTGTTAAATGTGTATTTTGTTGTGCAACTTTGTATCCTATATTTGTAATGAAAATCAGTAATTATTTCATTATTAGTATCAAAATTTTGAAACTCAAGTTTCTTTAAACGATTATCATGTTGATAAATTCTTTGAGCGCATGCTAGGTGTGTTGAATTCTTTGAACTCATAATTAATATATACAGTATGTTTTTTTTGAAAGGCAAAGAGGTTAAAATAAAATTCTAATTTTTTTCCTAAATCATTAAGAACGCGGAGTTTTTACCCACGATTATAAACTTGATATGATCACAGGACAAGTAAAAAGAGTCATTTCATCGAGCTTATAATCTTAACATCACACATTTGGTTGTTTGTTCTAAATCGTACAAGAGGCATTTTCAGAAGATGTTATCCCTACTTTGGTTAATATTTAATGGGTTAATACACACTCAGGTTTTTATATTTTGCGAAAATGTTCACGCAAAGTTGCTGAACTTTTTTTTGTCACTAAAATTACCAAACTTACTAAACCTGCTATCTATATTGCTATTCTTATTGTGACCCGGACGGTATAGGTCACATATAGCATTCTCGTCTTTTACCTATCTTCATCATCAATCTCTTGTTTTTCTTAATTGTGGAGTTGTTGGGATCTTATGCTTGAAATACTAGAAGTTTATAGGATGTGTGGTTAGAGATATTTGGCGTGTGAGGATACGTGAGTAAGTCTAGAGAGTCATGCAGGTAATGAATGCACATAAAAAGCAAAAATTTACCTGTGAAATACCTGACATAGGTATTTGTAGTGAAAATGATAATGATGAGTTTTTGTGGGTTGTTATATAACTAGCTTATATTTGTGTGATTTGATAATTATTATTGGGTCATAACAAAAAAAGCATAAATCTAAAAGTATTTAAGAGACAAAGCAAAAAGTTGAAAAAACTAATAGAAAGAAAATATAAGCTAAAAGCCCAAACACTTCGCACTACAAGTCTACAACCTTCCAAAAAACATTTAGCAAATAACACCCCAAGAAGAATATTTACATGCCTATTACATATACTATCATGTGAGAAAGTATATTAATAAATGATGGATGCTATTTTATAAGCATAAGGTTCATCATTAAATAAATTTATAATTGTTAAAAATGTATAGTTTGTTGTGCAACTTTGTATCCTATCTTTGTAATGAAAATCAGTATTTATTTTATTATTAGTATCAAAATTTTAAAACTCAAGTTTCTTTAAACGATTATCATGACAAATCTTTGATAAATTCTTTGAGCGCATGCTAGGTGTGATGAATTCTTTGAACTCATAATTAATATACTAGAATGGTACCCGCGCAATGCGACGGCGGGTATCTGTGACTATATTTTGCGTTATTCAGTTACACATTTAGTTGTTTTTATGATTTATAAATAGAGATGGTAGATATGGTTAAGCCAAATAATTTTAGTTTGAACAACCAACCTGCTTTCTAACAAACTTCCTAATTAATTTTGAAATCCTTCCATAATAAGTAAGAAAAAAGTTTGAATTTTAAGTATTTCTAATTATATAATAATCCCAAATACATTATATAGTAGTATAGATATGTTTTTTTGAAAGGCAAAGTTCAGGATAAAATAAAATTTTAAATTTTTTCCTAAATCATTAAGAACATGGAGTTTTTACCCACGATTATAAACTTGGTATGATCACAAGACAAGTAAAAAGAGTCATTTCATCGAGCTTCTAATCTTAACATCACACATTTGGTTGTTTGTTCTAAATCCTACAAGAGGCATTTTCAGAAGATGTTATCCCTACTTTGGTTAATATTTAATGGGTTGAGAAAAATTCAAATGCATTCTTTTATTTTGATGTATATCAAGGGACAAATCACCACCATCAACTAGTTTGATATAATGGTGGGGATTAACCTAAGATTAAATAGGAAACATAAGTCTATGTATTTTTTTTCAAAATTCACGTAGTCTATTTTATTTTATTTATTTATTTATTTATTTTTTTGTTCTTTCAACTCACGCTTATTATTTTTTTATTTCACTTTCTTTGAATCCATGTTTTTTTCTCTCGCTTTCATATGTTTTTTACTGTTCTCATACATTTTCGTCCGTTTTCATACGTTTTTATCCGTTTTCGCCCGTTTTCATACATTTTCGTCGTTTTCTTATGTTTTCGCACGTTTTTGTCTGTTTTCTTACGTTTTCCTTTGTTTTTATATGTTTTCGTCCGTTTTCATACGTTTTTGTTTGTTTTCGTCCATTTTTCATACGTTTTCATCCGTTTTTAGACGTGTTTTTATGCTTTCATACGTTTTTGTCCGTTTCATACATATTCATCCATTTTCTTGCGTTTTTATGAGTTTTCTTGTGTTTTCGTTCATTTTCATTCATTTTCGCCCATTTTCATCCGTTTTCTTTTGTTTACGTCCTATTTCTCATACGTCTTCTTTCTTTTTCATACGTGTTTTTATGCTTTCATACGTTTTCGTCCGTTTCCATACCATTCTCAGAAATTTTCATACGTTTCAAAATATCACAAGTGATATTCTGTGATATTCAGAATATCATCCAAGTGATATTCTGAATATCACAAGGGATATTCAGAATATTACCCAAGTCTTCATACATATTCGCCCGTTTTCTTACGTTTTTGTCCGTTTTCTTATGTTTCTAAATATGACAAGTGATATTTAGAATATCACTTGTGATTTCTGAATATCACTTGTGATTTTCTTATGTTTTCGTCCGTTCTCATTCGTAATCGTCCATTTTTTTACGTTTTTGTCCGTTTTCATACGTTTTTGAATATCACAATTGATATTCAAAATATCACAATTGATATTCAAAATATCACTTGTAATTTTCTGAATATCACTAGTAATATCAGAATATCACTTGTGATTTTTTGAATATCTATCACTTGTGATTTTTTGAGTATCACAGAATATCACTTATGATATTCAGAATATCATTTGTGGTACTCAGAATATCACTTGTGATATTCAGAAAATCACAAAATATCACATGTGATATTAAGAAAATCACTTGTGATATTCCGAATATCCCTTGTGATATTCAGAATATCATTGGGGTGATATTCTGAATATCACAGAATATCACTTGTGATATTCTGAAACGTATGAAAACGTCTGAGAATAGCAAAAAACATTGAAAAACGGATGAAAACAAATAAAAATGACAAAAGTGTAAGAAAACGGAAGAATATTTATGCAAAAGGGTTGAAAACGTATGAAAGCATAAAAACACGTATGAAAAAGGAAGAAAACGTATGAAAAATATTAAGAAAACAATAGAAAATGGATGAAAATGGACGAAAACGAATGAAAACGAACGGAAATGCAATAAAACGGATGAAAACGCAAGAAAACGGATGAATATGTATGAAACAGACAAAAGCGTAAAAACACGTAAAAAAACGGATGAAAACATATGAAAAATTGATGAGTGGATTGTAGTCTACATAAAAGTTTTACTTCTCAAGGGATCTTGAGAAGCTTACAATCCCCACCAGGCAGTGTACTTGACCGATGTAGTATAGTGAAGTGGCAAGTACTAGGGGATTGATCATTCTCTACAGGGAATAGTGTTCGCTAGGATTGAAACTAAGTCAATTAGGTCTAAAGGTGAATGATAATTTTTTTTGTATTTTTTATTTTGTGAAAGCAGTAAAATCTAGGTTAGGAAGAATGGGCGGAATTAGTTGCTAATCAACTAACCCAAAAGCTACTAATTTAAACTAATATGCAAGAAAAGTAAATTAGGGTTTTACAAGGGAAGTGAAGCGTATCTACCTATAATGTATTACTCCTTGCTAGCTCTCCAATTCTAACTATTGAATGTTAACCTTGTTGTAACTGAAGGGTTGCTTTCCTTAATACCATTCATGAGGCCGTGTACGATCTTCCCCAACTCTATAAGCTTCTATCTCTTCCTATGACGACACGTTTAGTATCCTATCATGGCCTCATTAATAGTTACTTATGCATTAAAAACAACCAATAAAACCGTAGTATACATCCGATTGCCTTTTCAAAGACATTCAAGCTTGTTACCGTAAAGGAGATTAGCTAGTTTTCTTAGACCTAAGGTGAATCAATCAATCAAACAAGAGACAATATGAAACAAGAATTATAAACTAAATCAATTAGACCTATTGAAGTTGTCACACCTTAATTGATGAAGATAGACACAAACATCAACAAGGAATCAATAAGATGTAATTAATTATAAACAAGTTTCACACAATCATAAGTAGACATGATTGAGCCTAAACCGTCAGATATTATTGACCAAGTGATTTGGTCAACAAAGTCAAACTGCCTAGAGTCTATGCTCCGTGGATAGTATAGTGTTTCCCCGGGTCGTTATGTCCCGACGAGATTGAAATGGTGTTTGAAAATGTTTTGGAGAAGGAGTGGCACTGAGGACAGTAACCAAAGATGATTGAGAAGTGATTATACTACTGATTGCTTGGTATTTGGACAATTTGAAATAACAGATATACATATACGAATACACAAATATAAATTGGAAATCAGTAAATGTTTACAAAGAGAAAAAGGTGAGATTTAAACAATTTAACAACTACAGGGGGTGCAAGTGAAACTTTTACAAACTTAAAAGAAAATTAAAATGAAAGAAAATTTTTTACTTGATTATTTTAATATTTAAATACTAATTAATTAAGAAAACTATTTAAAAAGTAATTAAAATCTAATTTAAAACAAACTAAAAATGATTAAGGTTACAAAATTAAACTAAAAATTTGCAAAATTATTTTCTAAACTTCTAAATTAACTTAAGGAAAATATAAAAATTAAAAAGAAATGTTTTTGTCTTTTTGTGGGATTTTTATAAATTAATAACTAATTAAACAAAACTTAACTATTTAAACTAATTAAAATTACCAAGATTAAGAAAATGCCTAAGATAATTAAGAAGTATTTTTCAAAACTAATTAACCATCACAGGAATCCTAAAAAATTATAAAAAGTTTCTAAAAATTATATTTAGACTACTTTACTAATTATTTACTTATTAATTAATTAAAACCTAATTTAGCTAGTATTAATTAAGAAAATTAGAAAATGAACAGTAGAGTTTAAGAAACTATTTTCTAAAAATCCTAAATGATTTATGAAACCTAGGAAAAATATAAAAACCTACTGTTGTTAATCAAAAATTAAGAAAACTATTTAATTACTAATATTATCTAATTAATAATTAAACTATTATTAATTCTAATAATTATTAAATGAAAAGAGAAAAATCTAAGAAAATTACTGAAAATACTTTAAGGTGACAGGAAATTAAGAAAAATATAAAAATGAAGAAATGCTTATTAATAAGCTAAAAAGAAAAATTAAAAAGATAAAATCTATTAAATAGAAGCTATCACTATTTTTAAATTTGGTTTTTTTGTTGGTTTTTCTTATTGACAGTTGATTATAAGCTAAAAACAAGAAACTTTTGTGAAAAGACTTTTGAAATAGCTTAATAATAAGCTATGAGCACCCCCTTGTGCTAAACAGTGGACTTATAAGCTTATTAGGACTTAAGCACTTTGTGAAAAAGCTGAGAAGTGGACAACTAAGCATAAATAGATGATTATCAACTTAAAATAAGACAAGTGGAACAAATAAGCACTCTGGAAAAGCTACTGAGAACAAATAAGCACTCAATCAAACACAAGGCCTAAAACAGGCCAAACCAAGGGATTTTGAACCTCTGTAGGGTCCACAGAAGTCAAAGGGAGTTCAAAACAAGACTTGGACTATGAAGGTGGACTGGTCAACTACAAAATAAGCCAATAAGCTGGGCTTATGGCTTATTAATGAGCACTGGGTGGTGCTTGGAAGTTGAGGTCACAAACTGAGTGACTCAGTGTACACTCAGGAAATGGTCAATCTTAAAGGGACTTGCAGCCTTATCAAATAAGCCAAAGATCACAAAATAAGCCCTGAACCTTGTAGCTGAGCTTATTGGCTTTCCAAAAAGCCAGGGTACAGGGTGTGGGGTTCACTAGGGTAGTTACAAAAGCACTTGGAATATTGGCTAAAATCCTGTGTACAGGGCATGTACTTGCCCTGCAGGTCAAAATAAGCACTTGCACAAGCTTTATTAAAAATCTTAAAAATAAGCTGATTGTGGAAACTTGTAGACTAGGTGACAAACATTAACTTCTGAAAAGATCAAGGTCTCAAGCCTAACACAAAAATCACAAAAAATCTCCCAAGTTTTGGATTTCTGAAACAGGTCTACTTTTGATTTTTTGAAATTATGAACTCAAGTAGACTTTTGTGAGATTCTACCTAAATTTAAGCACTGATTAAGTTATATTAAGCTATGATAAGACCTAATTAAGCTAGAACAACTACTTTTGAAAGGTTTTGATGAGGTTTGGACTCAAAATGCTTAACAGATGACAAATGAGTTTGAATCAAAAGCTATTTTGGCTTTTTAATAAACAAAGGTAAGTTTTTATGATTTGACTGAACTAATACAGACCTAAGTGACAAATAACAACCACAAGCATCAACAGAGACACCCTAGATCACAACTAACTTAGTAATCCCAAACACCCTTTTAAAAATACAGTTTTATGATTTTCAAAGGGTTTGACCGATTAAGACCAAGTAATAATCTCTGAGGCTTATATTGTGATGAATCAAGTTGTTTTAAACATAGAAACAACAAGTCTAACAACAAATAACAAAAATTTCTAAAATAGTAATTGAGACAGTGGAAATGAAATACTAAGTAAACACCAATTTTAATTAACAAGCTACTGAATTAAAGCAATATTATTACTAACTAACACTAAACAAGCATAAATAAGCCAAATAAGTAATAATATAAGCAGTGCTACAGTAGGAATTTAGAAATGAGTTTAAAGGCTTACAATGTGCAATCCTGCTTATACCAAGAACCAAGGACCACAAACCAACCTATAGGTCTTCCACAAGACCACTAACCCACAGCCATCCAAAATTCACTGTGCTCCAGCTTAAATCTTCATAAAACCTGAAAGTTGATTTTTGTTGACTGTTTTTGTGTTTTTGATTTTTTTATAACTAAACTGTGTTTTAATGTTTCTAAAAGCTTTATTAAGCTTTCTTGGAGCTTATATGATCCTAGGAGTCCATACCATTACATAGAAACAATAAACAAGCTTAATGAGATTCTTGAAATAAAATAGAAATTGCATACACTGAGATTTCAACTGAAACTTGATTTTTATTGATAAAAAGACTTAAGAGTACACTGAAAACAGAAAATACACTATTTGAATGCTAAATTGTACACTAAAAGCTTGAAATTAACTTATACGACACATAAACTATTTAATTATACTAATATTTCTTCCATTGCTCTTCTCTTCTATTTATAGTTGAGGATTAGGGTTTCTGAACCTTCTCTGATCATTTCCCACCCAATCTTGATTCTTGACCATTACTTCTCCCATCGCATCATTAACCGGTGTAGGATTAAAGATCAGGTCCAGGATTCGAGTCAAATCGACCTTCCCTCTCATCTCAGGGTGAGGCAAGGAATTCAAGAAAATGTTCGTTCTTCAATATCTCAAGAAGTTGGATTAGCTGCTCCTCCGACCCGGAGTGGATTCTAGTGGAAGGGGCATTCTAACCGGCCTTAGACTATTCCTTGAGAAAGTGATTGTCGCATACAATAACCCCAGGGCATGAACAACTCCAATTTAAGCCTTTATGAAAGTGGGCTACCTTATTTATTCAAGCCTAAACTAGGAATGGGCTAATAGCAATAGCAAAAGAAAGGTTAAGGCGGTGAGGCGAGGTTGCCTAAATCAACAATAGGCCCTATCTAAAGAAGGGCCTAAAATCGTAATTGTTTAATATCTAGTTAAGATATTTAAGAAGAGAATTTCAACTTGACTTCTCTTAGTGAGATATTTTGTAAGATATTATCTAAATAATATCTGGTTGATGACTAGGCATATGATTAGGCAAGGTCATTTAAAATGTATTAGTCAGAAGGTGGTGTAGGTATCAGGAGTGAATAGTGAAAATGAATAGTGAATAGTACTTGATATTATCTTAAACCGCTTTCTAGGATTTGCTTTTATATAGAATTTACCGCCGATTTTATGCGAGGTTTTATGTTTGTTTTCTTAGTTCTTTACAAGTTATATTGGATAAGAAGATGATTATATTTTAGGATTGAAGCTTTTCATGTTCATTTTCTTGGAGGAAAGATTTAACCATGTTCTCACGATCGTCCATACCTAGTGAATATTAGTTTCTTTCATTTTCATTTATCTTTACTTTTACATTTTTTATTTTGAACATTGGGGACAGTGTTCGATTTAAATGTAGGGAGGGTAGATTGGGATATCTTGGAAACTATAACTCCAATTGATTTTTCTTTTGTTTAATAGTAGATGTGTAATAATACTAAGAGAAATACTCGCTAGTATAATTTTGGCACCAATTTTAAATTTTTTTTACAACATATAGTTGTGAAACTTTAGTCTTAATAAACGTCTCATGGATAGGAATTATATGACTAGCACAAAAAACCGTACCACTAAAAAATTTCCACCCCAAATATGTGAGGTTCACCTTTAGATCTTAGGAAAAAGCATTAATTTTTTATGCTTGTGAGTGTACCGGTAGTATTTAGATTCTAGAACTTACGTTAGCGATGCATCCTGAGACCACTAGTGAGACTACATTCATGTAGTTAGGATTTACTACATGATAAGAGGCATTAGGATAACCCTTGTTTTAAACCTATATTATAATTACGTTGACTTTATTGGTCAAGTAATTCTCCCACACCTTTGCGATGTACTCATTTTTAGTACACGATACCCTTGGTACACCCCTCAAAGCATATATTTTTCGTTTCTAACTTTAAGCATTTTACTTAAAGGAAGAATCTGTTGACAATCTATCCCCAAATATACACCCAAATTGCCTTAGCCTACCTTGTATGCACTCATCTTTAGTGCATTCTTGTTACATGCTTAAACCCTTAGTTAATTGTCTAATTGATTACATGGTTGATAAGTCGAGTCATATCTTGTACATATTGTTTTGGGATGATTGGGACTCATGGGTAAAGTACTAGTGTTATGGAGTAATGGGGAAGAACATCATTTATTACCCTCATATATGCGTTAATGTTTTAAAGTGCTCCAAGTGTTTCGATTTTCTTAAATCGGGTCTCTATTTTTAATTAAGTAAAAGTTCAACTGTAGGGAGGAAACGAGCTCCCTACAATGTATTATTTTGGATGGTAGGGCAAGAGTGTATGAAAAAAATAAAAAATAAATAAAAAACGAAAAACATGAAAAAAAAAATAGAAAAAAAAGTGGAAAAAAACATACGGACTACCATCCCGTTTTTTTAATTTATGTTTAAGTTATTAAAGTGTCTTGAAAAATACCAAAAAGAGTTGTAGTTAGTTTTAAGTTGAGTCGAGTCTTGGCTTACCAACGCTTCATTGTACATGTAATTGACCAAGACAATTGACTTGCCACCAGTAAATTATCCCTTATCCAACAAACCGTGTTTTCCATACCCTTACACCTAATGTTATAACCCTTCAAAAGACCTTTTTGATAGTTTATCCTAGGTGCGTACGCCAAAGTGGTGGAGGTTTTGATCCTTTCCCAAGCGTATGGTAATCTATTTGCTATGACAGGTAGTGAGTAATATTTTTACATTTCCATTTGTGATATATAAACTTATAACACCCGGGAGATGAGAGTATCCAAACACTTAATGTAAGGTGCTAGTTTATAATTTTCGTGCTTGTTTTGACTAAGGTAGAATAATCATTTGTTGTAATTACTTTTATGTTGATGTTAAATGACCCATAACTTGTATTTTGATTGGTGAAAAAGCTCATTTGCTTGAGGGCAAGCAAATCCCAAGTGTAGGGATATTTGATAATGATTTATTTGATACGCTTTTAAGGGGTCATTTAAGCCTTAAATCGTAAATATATGATCAAATATTTCCTCAAATCGTTTCTATTCTCATTATCGGTACTTGGGACATGAATTCTGGAAAATGGAGCATTTTGGACGTTTTTGGACTCAAAAGTGAAGAAAACGACAAAGTCAAGAAAACAAGTCAGGAAATTACACCTGACGGCATCACGCCTTAAATGGTGACGCCGTCACTTGAAGATTCAAGAGGTGTAAAATATTACATTTGACGCTCTAGTGAACTTTTCATGATATTACACCTGACGGCATCAGGTGTTATTGGAGGTAGGCCGTCTGGTACAAAATTTACAAGAGACGGCCCATAAGTGATTTGAACATGACTACGTTAGAAAGCTTAATTGTGCAACACGAAACCCTAATGACGGCGAGCTGACGGCGTCAGAACTCATAACCTGACACCGTCACCTATGTAAATCTATATATAGTTTTGTTTTTTTTTTTCATTCATAAGTGTGTAACTTTGTGCAACATTGGAGACATAAACCCTAGTCCGAATTTTACAGTTTTTTTAGGGTTTCATACCCTCTTTTCTTCCATGTTCAATTAAAGATAAATTTTCCTTAATCATTTAATATGTCTATGTGTTGTTTGATTAATTGTTTATCTTTTCTTTACATTAACATGCTAGCTTAGATTACTTAGTGTCTGCTTTGATCGAATGAAACCTAGTTATTGATTCTTGATTAGTTGTTTATTGTTTGCTTAATTGACTCGCATTTGGCTTATGAAAAGTGGCTAACCTCCTTTGTGTAACAAGCTTGAATGTCTTAAGAAACATAATCAGATGTGTACTATGGTTTTATTGATTGTATTTAATGTATGAGTAGATGTTGATGATTCTATGATAGGATACTAAACGTGTCTTCAAAAGAAGAAATAGATATTCATAGGGTTGGGGAAGGACGTACACGCCCCCACGACTGGTATTAAGGAATACAATCCTTCAACTAAACAATTGTGACATTCAACTAATCACCAAGAGATAACTAGGGAGTAGTGAAATCTAAGTACACATTTTGTCTCATACAAGAAGTTGACCACTTTACTTTTTTGTTATTTTTATTTTCTGTTTATTAGTTTAATTTGAAGTTTTGGGGTAGTTGATTAGCAACTAATTCCGCCCACTCCTTTCAAAACTGAGATTTTATTGCTTTCATAAAAATATAAAAATACAAAAAGAATCATCCTTCATCCTTAGACCTAGTTAACATACACTTTAAATCCTAACGACACTATTCCCCTAGAGAATGATCAATCCCCCGGACATACCTATACTACACTACAACGATCAGGTACACTGCCTGGAGGATTGCAAAATCTCTCAAGATCCCTTGAGAGATAAAACCAATGTTGCAAAAATCGTGAGTTGGTAGTGAGGCGGTTGAAGGCCTTGTAGCGATTAATAACCGATTACAAGGCCGATTACCTTGTAAAAATCAACAAGGTAAAAGGCCGTGCACCTTGTAATTGCCGATTACAAGGCCGAGTTGACCGATTTTTGAAACATTGGGTAAAACCTTTTGTGAGGCCGCAATCCTCGCATCAATCGAAAATGACCTTCTATTACAAACGGACTTTCGGTTGATTATAAATGAAAGTAGACTCAATTACGTTTAAAATGATAGGTGGCACGACTTCAACGGACTTAGGTCTGATTATACAAATTTTTGAAAATAACCCGGTTCTGAAAAACAGACAAACGGATCCACGATACCCTTAAATAATTAAAGTTTCCATCTGACAAATAAGGGATTCGTCTACTTTAACAGTTCTGACCCAAACAAATTTACTTGTCACAATTTTGACATAGGGAAAAGATGTAAAACTTAATAAACTAGATACCGAACATTTATCGAATATATTGCACATGATTTCAACTTTCAGGACTTAGAAAAAATATTTATGAAACCAAAACTAAGAGTTGTTCAAAACGCTCTTTTCAAAACCATATATCTTTGTAATTTGTTCTAAACACATGACCGAACATTTGCAAAGTATTTTCTTTTATTTTTCAAGAAAACCTTCAAGTTAGTATGACAAAGTATATTTAGCAACAAAACTTGTAAGTATTAAGCAAATAAAAACTTTTCATATTTTGTCCCCCTTCATGGGTAATTTGATACATGGACCATACTCAATTTTAAAAACTATTTGTTTTGAATATTTTAGCGACATACGTCTGGTATCAATTTTGAAAGCGTAAAAGAGGGGGGTGAATAAATTTTCGCTTAAAAACTTAAATCTTTTGCATCAAATGACTCATGATACCTTAACATACTAAAGCCACGTCGGGCTGAAAAGCATGTCAACAAGTTCCTTAAGATCAAGAAGACTCTCGTCAACATCATATTCTTACTTGATGTCATCTTCGTCATTTAAGAGACAACAAAGGAAGCATCGACCTCAGTGATAATCAAATCTAATATGCTCTCACTAAACATATTGGAATTCATCATCATCGCCTTGGTAAAAATGTTCATTGAGGGACATCTCAACTAAGAAAGTTTCATACGAAAACCACATCGTCAACACTTTCATAAAACATCCTAAACGAGAACCATTCAACCTTCTTAGGCTTGGCTTAGGACTTATGGAACCTACATTATAGTTTGGAACATTAGAATAAAATCACAAAAATCAAAACAAATCATTTAAGATTTTCTACTGCAGAATCAGCGGAACCCTTAGGCATAACGGGTTGAACCCTCTTTTTGGTTCCGCCTGGTCTGCCAATTCTGCAGATGGGTTTTACCTTAAATCACAAACCAAACACTCCCAAACTCATAACCATAACTAATTCACTACCACTATTCATTCATAAACATCATCACACACGAAAATTAGGGCTCTCTCTCAAGTATCCCTCTTTCAATCATCATTGTAAGTTTTCTTTATCCTAAGTACATGTCTAATTCAAGCCTAGGATTTCCATTCATTTACAAAAACTAAAATCTTAGGGTTTATGCATAAACTTGTTGATTCATGAAAAACCTTGGTGGTGAACTAATCATTCTTTTCATTAGTTAGGAATTGCATCCTTTTATTGTTATCATGATTTACCAAATACACGAAGTTCATTCTCTTTTAATTATTACTTCCCACAATTAGAACATAACCTTTCACCACATTGTTAAAACAAATGAAAAACATTATGAAAACATCATTTGCATAACATCTCTTGAATGCTAAAGAGGACACATAACCAATATGTGTTTTCGGGTACATTCAATTGAAGCTACACTAAATTAGGAGTGTTTGGGTTATCTTTTGTTTTATAACAAAAACTTGCATTATAAAATGTTTTGAGCATTAAAAAGAGACAAGATAACCACATATCCACATTGTTAGCATATAGGAACACATTAGAACATCTACATTGTAAAAGTCATTGATCTTAACTAAAATATAAAATTTCATGCTTTCTAGGAATCAACATGCCTCCCGCAACATACTTCGATCACAAAGGCACCCTAAAGTATCTACCCAAACACCATATGACCAAAGGTCTTACTCCACACCGAGTCAATCTCTTTAAGGGGTTAGAAAAGTGTTATGTTCACGAGGGGAGAACCATTGATCCATCCTTCCTAGAAGGAAACTCCATTCGCCAAGACTTAGCTACCATCAACTTTGATTATCTCCTAGATATTGATGAGCCAATTTGTCCTAGGTTCATTCTAGAATTATATGCTACCGTGGATCTCTCGAGTAATGAAGATGGTAAGATATTCGTGGAATTTTTCATCAATGAACACAAAACGGTTTTGTCTCTAGATAAATTTGCTAAAATCCTTGGTATTCCAAATAATGCCCCTTGCCTCTACACGGACAAATGGCCAATCTCCACTTTAGACACCATTGAACAAGATCCCTCCTATGCCACTCCTCTTGTTAGCAAGGAAGTGCTTCGTGACCATCTCTTCATAAGAACCTCCATCACTAGGAAAAATTGGTCGGGAAGTGAAGTGAACAAAGACCCATTTAGAATGGAACTTAATGAGCTTAAACTCAATTTAGGAAATGGGAAGAGATTCTTAGGGCTAATGTCATAAGTTCCATAAGAAATAGAGATCATGTGAACATATGTCTAAGTTATATGCTATTTAGTATCTCCACTAGACAACCCTTCAATTTGGGCTACTACATGGCTAAACGTATGACCGATATACCTCTTAATGGAAAAACCGCTCTCCCATATGGAATGCTCCCCACCCGTCTCTTTAGAGCCATATCACCTATTCCACCAAATAGCCAGGGTGTTCGCCTTGATTATCCACTCATTCCTCACACCTTTGTTCCTCTTAGTAATAAGAGAATCTTTAAGACACAAGGGAAACCCCTTCGTTCTCCTTCACCTTCATCCTCATCATCATCAATGAGCGAAGACGATGGTCTTCCAAACTCTAA
The DNA here is from genome assembly GCA_030686995.1 of Artemisia argyi. Taxonomy (NCBI): domain Eukaryota; kingdom Viridiplantae; phylum Streptophyta; class Magnoliopsida; order Asterales; family Asteraceae; genus Artemisia; species Artemisia argyi. The sequence continues at coordinate 103,835,709 of CM060700.1, forward strand.
GTTAGCCCCTCTCGAGCATCTTGAAAAACTTTCCACCATCAAAAATGAGTCAAAAGAATTCAAACAAACAAAGGGAATATTCAAGTACTTTGGAAGGTATCTTGGAAAGCTCAAGGAAAAGATTGATCGTATGTGAGAATCATGTTTAAGGAGCGTTTGGTATAATGAAGTTTTTAGAACTTTGTAGTCGTTAAACTATGAGATTTATGTTGCTTTATGGTTTTATGTACTTCTATGCGTTATTATTATTGTTAGACAATGTATTAGTTTAACTATTTATGAAGGTAGACGACATTTGAAATGTTGTCAATTTTTCTAGTTTATGATATTCTTACTAAGTATAGCGAATTTCTCTAGCTCCCGGTCAAAATCTAATGTTAAGAGTGTTTCATTATTTATTTTTTTCTTTTCCTAACAAGTTATACCTTAAATTTTATGTTCCAAGAATTTTCGGAAAATTTGGGATTCATCTCGACATTGAAAAACCTTGTCTGTCCATTTTTACTGGTCTGGCGGATATGGCGGAACCAAATATTAAGTTCCGCCAGTGCAATTTCTGGGTAAACCCAGTTTGGCCCAACGGATCAGACGGAACCCAAATAAGGGTTCCGCCTTTGATGGTGTACGGTTCCGCCAGTCACCAGCAGAAAATTTTTCATTTTTCTAAATTTCACAATTTTTAATACACCAAATCTTTTTCTTTAGTGAGAAACATCTTCCCTAACTTCCAATAAACATATTAGGACCATTCTTTCTCACTAGAACAATTAGGAAACTATTTCCCGCCAAAATTCAAATTCAAACAATATCAATGCAAGGAACCTTTCTTCATAAAGCAAGGAACCCTCCATAAGGTTCCTTGTAATCCATGGAGCTTATTAACAAAATCACTTTCCATGATCACATAGCATTTAGTACATAAGTTAGTCTTTCACTCCACCCAACTCTATTGGATTGACTTCCAATGACTTGACAAGTTCTTGGAACTCTTCCAAATGATTTGAAACCTCCAAATTTGTATGGAACAACATCAAATTCAAACACTCCTTTCAATAACATTTTCTTCCTATAAATTAACCAACACTCATACTTCAAATTCACACCATCACCATCACTTTTCTTATTCTTATAATTCTAGCTAACCAAAGTTTTGAGATGACTAAATCTAACACATCATGCGAGTTATCAAGATCTATTAGGAAAACCGCTAGGATTAATGTAAAACCATGTTGCTTCAACAAAACCATCCAACCAAGCTCACCATCATCAAGTGATTTATCACTCGACATTTCCTCACCCATCCAAGATTCAAACTTCCTCAACCTTGCTACTCCAACACCATCTCCAAAACTATGTAATACTAACGTAATCACTACTCCGCCACCAACTAAAACACCAAGTTATCCAACACCACATTTGGCACCAAATCAATAATCAAAACCTTCATCACCTCAATCACGAAAACTAACACCAATGGAAATTTTCCAAACACCACCAACATCACCACATTCATTTTTGGAAACCTTAGAAGACCTACCACCTAGATCATCAAACCCACCACCTTTGCCACTTTTTGACACCATTGCTCAAATGGAAACCCAAGAACAACCAGGAGAGCAATTAGATCATGAACCTCGTCAACCATCATTGGTAGAGCGCTTGGCTTACCGATATGCTAGACCCTCAATTTTTCCACAAGATCATGCTCATATACAACCATAATCATTGTTGTTCCACCACACTTACAAAGACATTCATGATCCTATTTACGGAGAACAAAGCTTCCGCCATTATGCTCAACAACAAAAACCACCACAAGAGCATTCCCAACACTTTGATTCTTTACAAGCATCCACATTTGCTCCATTAACCCTCAATGATTCACCAAAAACAAATGAAATTCCTCTTCCACCTACCTTTCCCCGCCATAATTGCGAACATTGTGAGAGAACCGCTCATATAAGTGAACGATGTCAAAAGGACATCCGTGAGCTAACATATGAAATGCGATCATCCTAAACCACATCTTGGAGTGTCTAAATGACATTTCTTATCTACCTCAACACTCTTAGACCTTGTTTTAGATGATGTTTCTCTTTAAGGAATATGATGGTTTCTTTCTTTTTATATATATAGAAGTAGGACTTTATGTTCTTTGTTTCCTTTCTTCATTCTGTTTTATTTTTAAAAAGTAGAATGTTATCCACATCATTTCTTATCTTTGACTTTCTAAAAGTCAAATTTTACATGAATTGAATTTCATTCTACTACAAGGTGTGCATTATTGGTTGACCATTTAGGTTTCATGATTGTACTATACCTTGTTATGGTAACATATATCTTGTGTTTTAGACACTAACTTTCTTTTGTAGGTTCAAAATCCATGTACCCTTTCTTGGCACTCCATTTAGGGGGAGTATCGTCCAAGGGGGAGCACGTGCATTATTCCGCTTCGCAACTCTTCTTTTTGTTTCAAAAAAAAAGGGGGAGAATTTATATTAAACTTGTTCTCATCCTTAACTCTTGCATATCATATCACATCATTCATAATATTGAGTAAAACATGTTTAAAATTAAACTTTTAAAGACTTAACACTAGAATTAGTGATTTACTTTAAAATAAAGTTTATGTTTTATCATCAACAAAAAGGGGGAGATTGTTAATACAAATATCGCCTAAAAACGTTATTTATATTTTACGATCTTTGCTAAGTTTTGTTAACGACAAAGTGTAAATTTTAGTTTGTAGTAAAACATGATTTTAGTGTTAGTCTTGTATAACTAGACTTTACATTTCATGTTAAACATAACGTTGTTATATTTCTTAATATAGAAATGGTAACATGACATCATGGCATGCATCATAAGCATTTATGGAAAGGTTGAGTATTTGACTTTCCATAAGACATCTTACACACTTTGGAAGGATTCTCACTTCATCTATTGTGTGTTGACCAGAAGTAACTTGATGTGACATTGCTAGATATGGAAAGATTTCTTGAAGTCTTTGACTGTCAGACCTGGCGGAACCCTGGGGGTACAAGGGCGGAACCCTTGTTTTGGTTCCGCCGGATATGCCAGTGCACTGGTTTGGTTGGCTATAAATACCAAGCTACTTGCAAGAAATCTCTCAAAACATAGAGTCATAATTTACACATATACTCTCATTTATCTTATCTAACTCAGTAGCAACTCACTTGTGTGATTCTCTTGTGTAGAAAGGAAGTTCACAAGTTCATCCGAGAAGTTACAAGTATTCAACACAACATTGCAAGACTTGTTAGCTTTGCATTGTGTAAACTTAGTGTAGTTTACACTTCATTTGATTTTGTATATTCAGTAGTGATCGGTTAGTATTTTAGGCCTTAAAATACATAGTGTGACGGGAGTGGTTGTACCCTTGTAAAAGAACTCGACATTTAGCTTAGTGTCGAAAATAGTGAATAGGCGACGTTAGGATTGGTTCTACCTTAAACTAGGACCCGGTACTTAGCTTTGTACCAGATAAAGTGTAAGAGACGATTGTAAAGGTTTCTCTGCCGGTGAAAGGAGCTTGTTGACTGGTGCTTGAAACTCTCGAGTTAGAAACTCGAGGCGTGGAGTAAGGCAAGGAAAAAGAGTCCTTGTAGCCGAACCACGATAAACAATCGTGTTGTGGTTTGATCATTTATTTCAGTATACTTGCATATTATATATTGTCTTGTAGTTTAGATCTTTGATTAAACGTAAAGTTTCAAAAGGTAATTAACTTAAAAAGCGGTAAACTATGCAACCCCCCTTCTAGTTTTCCACAGAATCATCCCTCGCCTTTAGACCTAGTTAACCTACATCTCAATCCTAACGACACTATTCCCCTAGAGAATGATCAATTCCCCGGACCTACCATTTACTACACTACAACAGTCAGGTACACTGCCTGGAGGATTGCAAGCTTCTCAAGATCCCTTGAGAAGTAAAACCTTTTGTGAGGTAGCAAAACTCGCTAAGTCGACTACATATTTTTTGTGCACCCTCAACCTAATGACCCATGTCCTCTTTATATACTAGAGGATTAGGGTTTACAAGAAAGACAATCATAATACAATTAGGAAAGTAAATATTCTCTAGAATCTTCTAAAATCTCCATCTTTTTGTAACTTTCCTTCTTGTCATATTAAGCCCTTGTGTTTCATTCATCTTCATATACTGCAGCGGAAGTACTTTTGGTTCAGCAGTACTTTGGTAAAGTACTTTGGTTCAGCAGTACTTTCATTCAAAGTACTTTCATTCATCTTCATATAAGCACATGTAGTTTTGTAATCATCAAATCTATAATTCCCAACAATCTTCCCCTATTTGATATTACAAAACTATCTCCATGAATGAAACAATCTTCAATGCTTCCCCTTGACTTAAGATCTTCTTGAACATGTCACCACACATACAAATCATATCTCTGTAGTCTTCTTCCCCTTTTTGTAATCATCTAATAGGGGACATGAAAAGATATGCAACTTTGATCGTCACTACCCCACATCATATATCAAAACTTCCAATCCAATCTTTCCAATGTCATGAATTACCCTCCATGACGAACACCAAAAAGCTTGCGAAAAATGAACTCAAGACAATAGAAATTTTAAACTAGCAGTATTAATAATGACTAGAAGTAGTAATGAAACACTTCCTCTTAAATGGTGCATGTAGATGGTTAAACAATTAAACAACAAGCTTCCCCTGAAACTAATATGTTTACCATCTCTTGATTCTTCAATTATGTACGCTCTATGTAATGATCACTGATGAAGAAAACTGAATATAACGAACTTGATGAAGAATTTGATTTTCCCAAACTTGCGTCTTATATCTTGTACTATCCACGTAACTCCAAACTCATACCAAAGTAGAAAGTATAAGTATACCTCAACCTCTTGATAAATAGTCAACTATATGAGACACTGAGCACTACAACGTAACTCCTTAAAGTGATAGCAAATGTGAACATTAAGCACCTTTAGTTTGTAGATCACACACCTTTGCTAGATTCACCAAGTCTTTGTTGCAACAATAAAGCACGGACAAGTTATCTCCAAAGTGTAACACCCACCTTGAGATATGATAAGAACACGCACCTGTGAAACTCAACTACAACATCAAATAAATGATATTCACCTTTCTTCGTAATCAATTAAAGATAAGAACGAGCCTTTGAAACCTTTAAGAACAAAATAACCAATCACCTTGTGTGTGTGTGTGTGTGTGAAAGCCAAATAACATGTGTGTGTAAACTAATTTCCATAAACCAATTAATCAACCAAGTCGAACCAAACTTAAAGCTGTTCTATTTTCTACTAGCAATAGGATTTACCAAACGTAGCAGTGGTATTAAAAATATACCAGCATTGGGAACATTCTAACGTAGCAGTGGAATCCAATTATCATGGCAGTACTTTGTAGCAGCAGACTTTTTGCAACTTCTCTCTTAAACTACTCACGGATAGAAACAAAACCATATAATAATCAAAGAAAGCAAACCATCGACCCACGTTCTTGAATAAATAGACACGCATAGCACCATGTGCACTGCCCCATGTGATTGTATCCCATGAATGAAGTACGAAGTTGTCCAATCTACAACAGCACCTTGTCTCAATCTGTTGATATATACCAATCACCATGTCCACTTGCACCGACCCATGAACAAATCTCAACCAATTAAAACTTCTTATTGCAGTACAAGTTTTAGGAATAACACAATGATCCATAAATAAATACAAACCCATATGCGACAAACTAACCCATGCACCAAACCATGATCATTAAATTAAAAAGATATACGAGGTTATCTTGCACATAAATACCCATGTTTCACAAAGTACACATAATAGAATAATAGTCGGCTCCACTTATATGTTTAAAAACTCGACCAATTAATTCGAACAAAACAGTACGAGGTTTATTAGATTTACCTCTTGCAACCCTTTGTGAATTCAAAAATATTGCACGTGCAGACCCATTTAATTAGTATGAGGAATCCAATTAATCACACCGACAAGAACATTCAATAGCAGCAGCATCATTAAATATTACGAGGTAAATAATAAGTGAAGAATTCGTTGAGATCATCATGTACTAGACGACAGATAACAATTAATTGTATTGACCCATAAACTTTAATGACGCACGAGGTTACCACAAACAACAAGCAAAATTTATGAGTGACAATCTCCACAATTAATACTTTGCTGTGATGTACAAAAAAACCAAACAGTATGATCCGATACCCTAAAAAATTATGATTACCTCTTGTCTTTTTCAGAAAACTGCTTCTGTCGACAGTAAAACCTTGATGAATCCTAGATATCAAGAGCCCCTAGCTCTGATACCACATGTAGAAAATCGTTTAAGCCCATCTAGGATATGTTTTACGAATAACATAAATATGCAGCGAAATATAAAACAATATGTTATTCAACAAGGTTTTCATTGTTCACTATATCCCCAAGATCAAAAGATCCTTGAGACTAAACTAACAAATACATAGATCGATCTGTTACTAATAAACTAACTAACTAATAAACCCTAGGCGTCCATTGTAGGAACTTGACGCCTAGACACACACACACCTTTAAGTCGACTACATATTTTCTGTGCACCCTCAACCTAATGACCCATGTCCTCTTTATATAGTAGAGGATTAGGGTTTACAAGAAAGACAATCATAATACAATTAGGAAAGTAAATATTCTCTAGAATCTTCTAAAATCTCCATCTTTTTGTAACTTTCCTTCTGTCATATTAAGCCCTTGTGTTTCATTCATCTTCATATACTGCAGTGGAAGTACTTTGATTCAAAGTACTTTTGGTTCAGCAGTACTTTGGTAAAGTACTTTGGTTCAGCAGTACTTTCATTCAAAGTACTTTCATTCATCTTCATATAAGCACATGTAGTTTTGTAATCATCAAATCTATAATTCCCAACAACTTTCCTGTCAACGTACCTTCGGACCACTGGTTTCTTGCAAAATTAGAATTTAGTACCGGAGTTGTAACTATTTACGATTCACTTGATATGCCAAATCCAAAGATGAGAAAGGACCATTTAAAAATGAAGGCTAGTTTTGAGATTATTCTTCCAAAGTATCTAGAGAAGTGTAAAGTTTTTGAGGCCAAATCCATATCTGTTTTGAATTATAAGATCTCTTTTAGAGTGGCTGATAATGTCCTTGTACAAGCTAATGAATATGGTGACTGTGGAGTATGGGTTTGCATTTTTTTTGCACCGGTTGGGTAACAACTTAAGTATGAAGGTTGATGATCCTCTTCAGGTAGCGTTAGCCTATTAAGAGCGCATGGTTAGATACTTTTGGAAGTATAAGGTGACTACTGGTAAAAAAGCTGAATAGACTATGATTTGTATCAGGTGGGCTTTATGATTATATCTTATGTAGTTATTTGTTATGTCGGTTGTAATTTTTTTGGTTGCTTGGACTAATGTAACTACTACCTTTTAACTTTTCTATCATGGTTGAGTCATGGTAGCATGTATGTTCAACAATATTGTAGGTTTCGGTTGTTTGATTTTTGGTTTATGCATATTGATTGACTTCTTAACTATGTGGTGCACCCCATATGTGAATGCTTGTGATGTTCACCAAGAGCAAGACATTAACTTGTAAACATCCATTACTACTAACAACAACCATTACGAGTTTATTACAACCTCTTACTTTAAACTTGTAGCTAAAACAAGAGAAATGAAGAGGACAACCACCAAAGAGAAAAAAAATACAACTTTGTCATGCACTTTAACTTTTGACTTGATGGAAGTCAACTCCTTCGTCATTTTCATCATCGTTTCATCTTGTAAAACTGCAACAACTTCACTAGAAACTTTACTTTTTCCCATCTTCTTGTATAACTTCTTTTCCTAATGTTCTTTGTAAAACAAATCTTTGTAGTACATACTTGGTAGCTCCGGGTCTATGTAAGACCCTAAAACCCGTTTTCCTAAAATTTCCTATATAATTTGAAATTTTCCAAGTTTGAGAACTTAACCTAAAGTATAGAACATTATAATTTGGGAAACTACATAATGCTTAAGCTAAAACATATGTACAATATAACTCGACAAATAAGGCTACTAAACTAAGGTTGTCACACGTTTACAAGTATCTATTGACAGAATTAATAAAAGAAATGTACACATCAAAGATAACTTATAAATAAAAAAATTGAAATCTTGGAAAGGGTCTTGGTTCTCCTTGTGGTTCGGCAGGTTCTCCCCTATAATCTCCCAACTCCTCTTCATTTATTTAACAAACATTTCACGCATCTACTTTCACCTACTAAACCCTAATAACAAAAAAAACAAATTCGGCTGCTTATTACTCTTGGATCGAGATGTACAAAGACGAGGCAGAAAAAGGTGGAGATTAGGCATAGTGTTTCTGGTTAAAAGGTGGTGATCGGTTGTGTTAATTTCTGGTTCGAGGTGGTGTTGTGGTCGTGATATCATTCTAATTCGAGAGGTGTTCATTAAATCAAAGTTGGTTCGAGTTAAAAGCTTTGGTTTCGTTAGCGGTTCGCGAGTTGGCAGATTCTTGGGTTCTCATATCCTTGTTATTCGTTTGATCGTCTTGAGGTACTCCTCTTATTTTCGTCCTTGCGTTCATAATCGATATATGAAACATGTATACACCTTAGAAAAAGCAAAACTAATCTTTGGTTCGCTAAACCTAAGTATACAAATAGGTGTCGCATGAAATCACGAATATATGAGTGTCGAGCTAATTTTCGTTTTGGATCTTTCTGTTGAGAATAGGTGTTCATATTGGCTTAACGACACACATATATATTTATAGGCTAATGATAAAAACCTGTTAGCATGTCACCTAAAATCATGATCAGGTAATATGTATCGACCTTAATTCTAATTTTGCTATATCATGAATCGAATTTAAAAAGAAAAACAACCTGAATTTAAAAGCTAATCTCATAATGTGCGAGTACTCGTTATATATGTGTTATGTCCATTATGCGTCTCATCGTTTAACCTTGGGCGTGCATGGTAAAGAGTGTGTGGGAGTCTGTCGTGAGGGTAATTAATAAGCAAGGAGTAGCGCATGAGAAACAAACCAAAAGAAATAAAGAGATAGTGTGCATACTGTGAGTGTGAAATCTATTTTGGAATGGTAATATATATGTGGGTGTATGCATGTGTATATGTCAAAGAGACAAGCTTGTGCATGTGTGACATTTTAGTATTAAAATGGTCATAAAAATTATGCATGGAAATCTTGGGCAAAAGAAAGAAAAGGGTAAATTGGTTGGTCTTGTTATTTCATGTGTATATCTCGTAATAGTGGCTGTCAAATGGTGTGTTCTCATGTGAGTCTTGTAGGTCGAAGGAATTATAAAACCTTGTGTAAAAACTGTTTGAAAAACGAGTCGTGTAGAGCTGTAAAACTGTGTGTGTCGTGGGTAGTATTAAACAAAAGAAAATGTGTGTGTGTATAGTGTAATCTAGTTAGGCTCGTGGAACATGTAGGTGCATACTTGTGTGTTTCATTCGAATTACAAATGGGTAGGATGTAGGGTATGTGTTGGTTTCATCATTTATAAAGTTTGTGTTGAATGGTATCATGGTAGGACTATTATTAAACATGTGTTAAACTATATGAAATGGCTAAACGAATGAAATGGTTAAGTTAAATATGGGACGTACATATGGGGAATTGAGCTTGGCTTGAACGTGATTTGCATGTGTGTTTTAATGAATAACAAGATTGGCGACGATCGCCGCGTTGCTGGCGCGCCTGTTTATTTTCTCCATAGTTTTTTGGAAATCGATTTCAAGGAATAGATGTTACAGGTTGTTTGTGAAAGCATACATTTCAAGGACATTGACCATTGACCACAAACCAAAAGTGAACGAATATGAAAAGCGGAATCCAGTAGAGTGTGAAAGCATACATTTCAAGGACATGTTGTTTGTGAAAGCATACATTGCGAGTATAGAAGCTGATGCTTACGTCGTCATTAACATAGTAAACAAAATTGGCGGCAACAGCATTGCCATGCCACTACGTTACCAAGTTCTACTATCCTAATAGATTAGCAGACTCCAAAACTATAGTAATTTTATATGGTGTTTATCTTACACACGTTCGTTCCTAATATGGGTTGTTATATAATATTTACCTGTAGGGTGCACTACTCATGTTGCCATGCTATTTTCGATTTGCTTGCTTTGTTTTCTTCGTTGGCGTGCTCGTTTCTTCTTGAGTGTCATGCTTCAGTAGTTGTCTCCGAACAGATGGCTTTGCGCCTTGACTTTTCATTTCACGTTTATGTAGATTGGTAGTGGTCTTTGTAGTAGCCGGGCTTGATCCTTGTGAAATTTCGTCTGCAGGAGGCGTGAATGGTAGGTTCTCGACTGTTGCTGGTGATTGGACGGATGCCTCTGTATATTCAGGTTTCATGATACTTTCACGCTTGTTGGATGTAACTTTTGGAGAAACACATATCGGCGGTACTGGAGTTTCGGTAGCAGGTACAGGTTCAGATGGTTCTTTAACTGTTGCCCGTGAACTGGTCGTTTGTTGTGTATCGGTCTCAGGTCCTGTTAATAGAAGTATTTCTTCTTCTGTATCTGCACCTGCACCTGCAACCGCAGACCGTGCGTTGTCCAGAGGCGCAGGCAGTAGTGGTGGTCCTGTTCTCATCACTGTATCAGAACTGACGGCAATGTATATGGATCTGTTTGGCCTTGTTCTGACACAACTTTGCCGCATTCCGTGACCATCGAATGTGACCTGTTACTGAACCATGCTAATGTTAATGTTCCGGTATCGTCTGATATCAGCATTCTAAAACAGCAGCTGCACATATTAAGTAAAAAAAAATAGTGAGTAAAAACTTGTAAACGTAACTGTTTTCGGGACTGCATTCTATATTTGTGTTTTTCATGTACTTAGTACCATTATCGTTACTTGTAGTGTTCTGGTTCCCCGGAAGGGGATGGTGCACAGTATACATGCGGGTGGTCGTTAAATATTTTGCGCCTGCAGTCGTGGCATTGGGGGAAATACCATGGTCTTCTAACGACAATTCTAAAAACAGTAAAATCACTGTACATCTCACATTCTGCATAAAAGGATGAAAGTTAGGCGTGTCTCCTATCGTAGGCGGTCTTACATCAAGAGTAGTAATTTACCGTTTGGTTACGTTGATCTTCTCTTAATAGTTCATCCACCGTGACTCTGTTCCTCATTTTGTTCTTCGATGTTACTGTACCAGGGTGCCCGCACATTTTGTATCACCGGTGGAGGGACCAGTTCACTGTACCTGTATAATAATTGTAATTTAAGGTGCAGTTTTTGAGGTTCAAAATAATCGCGTCTGATTGTATCAATATATGCGTGACACAAATTCTTAAAAAGCTGCATATAAAATAAAAGAAAACGGCTTATCATAAATTTACCTGAAATATAAGTTGTCGGCCCCAAATAGTATCGACAAAACCCTCACCTACACCCTTATTAAACAGCTTACATCGTCACCCCCAATTTGGGATCGCTCACTGCTGCAAAGGCTGCCCAAAATGTGCGCCGTAGTTCGGTTCAGGAATTTTAACCTTAGTAGGCACATGTACAGACGGTCGCAGCACTGTTGCAAGGCTTGCCCAAGGATTGTCGATTTCTGCAGGTACATGCACAGAGTTACTAAAGTAACCTTCGGGCTGGTCAACGTTTAAGTTACTTAGAAAATAGAAACACTTAACTTTATTGCAGAACTGCTGCAAGGCTTGTCTAAAATTTGTGGCGCACTTTTCTTCATGCAGTTTAACCTGAGCAGGTATATGTTCGGTGTTCCTACAGAGATTACATTATCAGTATTAATAAAGCACAAATTACCAATAGTGTGTATCCACAAACTAATTACAAACAATGTACATCATTAGATTCTGAACAAACTTTGCAAGCAATTTGCTCAAATATTGACATACACACTAATTACGCAGACTAAAAAGTAAATAACACATAACATGCGTTATATCGATACAATTAAATAACAAAAATAACGCAAACATTGCAGCACATCGTCTAATTTTATCAAAACTCACAGTACGCGCATTACATCAACACAATTAAACACCACATATTAGATTAAATCAAATTTATAAAAAAAAAAATACCCATGGCAAGTGTAGATACTTCGACATCAGTATGCTGCTGCATATACCTCTGCAAATCAAACAATTAAAATGAAGGCACACGCACCTACAGGGCCCAAATGCTTTGTATTCACTCGGAGGTCCTGTATAAAATAAAAATGGAAAACAACTAACCGTAAGATTGCACTAACAAATATTACAACAGAAACATAATATCAATTAAATAAGTCTACAAAATTTACTGAGACAGTGCCGTATGCCTCATTTCAGTAAACCTAGGCTCTGTTTATGGGGCACGATTACTTGTAATAATATTTACACAAAAGGTAAGGAGTAATCAAACACCTAAATTGTCAAACAGTGCACCTATCTACATTATCACATACCTTTATAAACTTCAGGGCGAGTCCTTTTGCATGGTCTCGTTCCAGATAACACCTGATTGAAAGTCTAGAATGACTGCCCCGCCTGGCATTCCTGCAACCAATAAGAAAATAATAACTCATAGGTTTAAAGTACCTGAGAACAGAAGTGTTAAGGGCAAGAGAGTATGTGACAATAACCTGTAAATGTAGAAACATTGGGACCTGATGTTCCAAAGGTTCATGTACCAAACCAATATTACCTGTGCCAAAATTGAACCCATACCAACGAATGGCCTCTGCCTGCGGGAAAACCTCCTCAATTTAAACAAAATAAAATCAATGTAAACAGCAAGTTAGCAAAGCAACAAAACTAATCAAAAAATAATCCAAGCAAAATAAAATCCAAGATATAAGTCTAAAACTACCTTGACGCAGAATATCTTGGGACGGTGAACTTGGTCTGCATATAAACCTAAAAAAACAAATACACAGGTAAGACTCTCTTAAAATGTCCATCGTTATATGCTATGCTGACTTTAAATGCACTTGAGCAAAGAAATACCTTTCTGATTATGGGACTCGAAATAGGACCCATGGCTATTGAGCCTTGATATCAAAGCAGCTTTCGCAGCTTGTTTTGCATCTTTCCCCTGCCCACTTTCTACTTCTTCACGTCCTTCTCTCTCGATTTCCGTTACCCACATTCCATTATACAAAAACTCAAATGTCCAAAAACATTTTAATTTTGTATGAAACTATCTTAAACTAAATAAAAGCTCACCCAAATCCACAGGGCCAAAATTAATTTTGGAGCAGCCCAAACACCCCTAATACGAACCTGAATGAAGTAGAGATCTACAAATTCAACAAAAAGTAAATATAAACAAACCTTTTAAGAAGATGAGTGTTTTTTTCATGCGTCTAAACTCACCAACAACAAAAATCATCAAAAGCACCAAAATTTCTAAAACCTATTAACCCTACCAAAAGCAGATATCACCAAAAAAAGAAAAAAGAAAAAAAAGCATATCAATTAACACATGGTTTCAACCAAATTTTTTTTAAAAAAAAGTCTAAAAAATACCTGCGTTCACTTCCTGACAGCACATCCTATCCTCGATGACTCACCTCTGCCTCGTTGGTAGGGGTATCGGGTGGTGATTCAGATGTGGTGGTTGGATGCATCCAATCCGTGTATATCGATAAGCACATAAGCAATTTACAAAAACATAAGCACATAAGCAATTTAGGGGTGTTTAAAATTGGGCCTATCTACTTTGAAAATAAGCAACATCTCAATCTTCCAAAAAAATCAACAAAAGAAGGAAAAAACTTACTTTTTTGCAAGATCAATATGATCATCACAATCATTTGAGGTTACTGTGGCGATGGATAAGAAATATGTGGAAGAGTGGAAGATAACGTAACTTATCTACTCTTTATTTTTTTGGGGCCGGGCATCAACAAACATGGATCAATGGGCCAGATTTTGGCTTGGTGAGATGGGCCAAAAAAAAAGGCGGGAAAACGGATGCCAAAACGGCACCGTTTCCATTGTGGTTTAATATATACTTCTAATTCTAATGTATGTCGTGGGTGAGTCGTATGCTATTAAATTAGATGCATGCATGTTAACTTGTGGTGTTATATTAATACGGTCTAAATGGTGTCGAGAATACATTTATATCATTTTTGAAAGGACGGAGTCCTAAATCTGTGATTATGATATTAATTTACATTTATGACCTTAAACTTTACTAAATTGACATATTTAACCCTTAAGTACTATATTGGTCATTTTAACACTTAAAGATTATTTAATTTTCATGTATAACCTTAAAGCATAAAAATTACTATTTCGGTAGAACTTACTAATTCGGGAAACCTGCTATAATAGAAGTTACTTGAAATGGTTAAAGTTACTTAAAGTGGAAACTTACTATAAATGGAAAGTAACTATTTTTGGAAAGCTGCTATAAATAGAAAGTTGCTAAAATGGAAAGCTGACTAAAACGAGTAATTTGATTTAAAATAAGTTATTAATAATTAGCCGATCATTAATTCGTGTAGATTCGCTGAAGAAGGAGTGACTACCTATTCTTGTGTTATGATATGGTTTCGTTGGCGGTTTAAGGTACAGATATTCTACCCTTTTTCAGTAAGGGTGCTTTCTCTCATCACTCTTTGATCCTTGACCTTGCTATGATTCCTTTTGATATGAGCCATTGCTATGATCCCTTTTGATATGATTCGTTGATACGATTTCTCTGATATGATTCTATGATTTAACATCCATCGATTATTCGTTTGCTATGATATGATTAAGTTCAGTTTGATATGTTCTATTGGATATGATATGATATGATTTGTTCTGTTCTGATGCCCGAGTTTTTATTCTAGTCATGGAGGTACCATGGCCGTGTCATTGAAGCACCAATGGCATGACACTTTCTGTGGAGGTATGATTGATCCACGGCGTCCCCATTTTGATATGATATGATATGATTATGAGTACTCTTGCCCATTAAAGGTGTATATACTTGTCATGCGAGCAGGTGTATATATGATTTGTTTGTAGGAGGGGGCATGTGGATGTATCCTAGGTATTCTGTTTTGTGTAGGGGGAATGTGAGTGTGTGCTTACACTTCTTCACGTTGGAGCTAGCTACTTCATTTGTTACTTAGAGGTCTCCCCTCTTCGTGCACTTATGATTTGACAGATATGATATGTGATTTTGAGATCTATTCGAGTGTCTCGGGTAGGTCGGCTCGTGGCTTTCCTATGTTCTTTATGTCTATTCGAGTGTCTCAGGTAGGCAAGTGATGAGTGCTCAAACACTCATCATTTTTGGTCAATCTGAACTGCAAAAACATTTAAAAACACTCAATAATGCATCTAAATAATGAAAATATTCCAAAATTGTGTTTTATATGTTTCAGATGCAAAATGAGTAAAAACAGTTGAAAAACGTACAAAGTTTGCATAATTGACAGTTTCAGTCCCCCAACTTTCAAAAATTGGCAAAAAAAAAATAGTCCCTAAGCACATATTTTAAAAGAAAAGTCACCAAAGGTCCTTTTGAAATCATAAATTGTCATATTTAGTCCTTTGGTGAAAAAGTTAAAAGTTTTGAGAATTTACAAGATTGGTCCCTGAACTTCATAAATTGGCATAATTGGTCCCTGGTGGGAAATTTTTGAAAGAAAAATCATTTTTCGTCCTTGGAAACTCAAAAGTTATCACAAATGATCCTTGGGTGGCAAGTTTAGTGAAATTACATGTTTGGTCCCTGGAGTTTGAAAATTGACACAAAAGGTCCCCGGGTATTTTAAAATGGAAAATTATCAATTTGGGTCCTTATATAAATGAAAGATGGCAATTTTTATCCTTGTGGCTACTTTGGAAGATTTACAATTTTAGCCCCTAAGTTTTCAGGATTTACACCATTGGTCCTTGTGTTACATATCAAACCAAATGGACCAAATTATTATTAAAACCAAAACCCACCCAATAAACCAAATCCAATCCACTACCCTACCCAATCCCCAAGCCCAGTTCCCCTAAAAAATCCCAACCCTTTTTAATATTACCCAACCCCGGTCAAACAGTCAAGGCAGGGTCAAACCCAGTCAACCACACCATCTCCCCCACTATTCCCCCATTCCCTGCACTGTGTCCCCCCTCCAATCACCTCCACTTTTCCACAAATTCCTCACCATCCTCCACTCTTGTCCCCTCCACTTCTACTAATAACCAAAACCCATTAAATTCCCTCACCAAACCATCTTAACCTGCCAAATCCCTTTTTCCCGCCAAATTTAAATAAACGGCTCAGATGAAATGAAGCCATCCAATGGCCAGTATTACAAGTGAGAAAGACAGAGGCATGTTCCAGGGTCTATAAAAGTCAAGAAAGAGAAAGAAAGATCAGTAGTTAGTGTAATATAGTTTTTAGTTTAGTTAAATTAATGTCGGATTAATTGTAACTTTTAATTTCAGTCAAACTTTAGTTTGTAATCTCTTTTCCCAAGTTAATTTAAGCTTATGAATTCTTAATTTAAGCTCTTGTTCTCCTTTTTCAGTTTATGCAAAAAATTTCCAAGTTTAAATTTGAATTCCAAATTGTTGCTGAGGTGCTTTAAGTTGTTGTTTCTGGTTAGTTTAAGCTCACTAGAGCTTATCTATGAGCTTTCTCAAGCATTTTAAGCATTTTAAGCCAATAATCAAAAAGAAATGAAAAATAGTTAATAAATCAATAAATTAGTGAAAAATAAGAAAAAAGAAGAAAAAGAAGGAAGAAGCATTGGATTCCGGTTGTTGTGGAACTACATGGTATTTTAGTGCCTAGTGGAGGTTGTAGGTTGTGGTTTAGCACCCTGATCATCTGTTTCAGAATAAACACCAATGTAAGCAAGCACCACTTTTTAGCATTCACTGTCATATGCTTTATTTGTTGTTCATTTCATTTTACTTAGGCTTATTAAATGATAGTAAAAGTTTTAGATTCAATTTCCAGGCTTAGATTGTAGGTTTGGTTCACAAAATCTCAATTTTAGTTCACTAAAGGGGTGTTTGGCACAGTGGTTTTAACCACTGTGCTTTGGGTTCTTTTTGTTGATTTTTGGTTTAGTTAACTCTCTTTAGCTTCTAATAATACAGTCAAGGTCTTAAAACCATACCCCTTAGCATAGAAATTCAAAATCATGGTATATGCACCTACGCAGTTAACTGTGTAGGATTTTGAGATCCTATAACCTTCACATCCTTGCATCAATTGTTGTTTTAACTTAAAATGACCTTATCTTAGTTTATAAATATGATTTTAGTCAGTAATTAGCAAACAAAGTTCATTAAAGTCAAAGTTCATGTTTATCAAAAAAAAAAAGAAGTCAAAATTGTTTCATGTGCAGAAAATCCAAATATGGTGGGAATTCTTTTGAATTTTGTATTTGGTATTAGGGTTTGATACTTTCACATGTTACAATCTCCCAACTGAACTTTGAGTTCCCACCTTCACTTTATTTTTAAGATTTTTACTGTGGGCCCCACATTGGCTCAAACACACCTGCAGGGGAAGGATATCCCCTGCTGCAGCAGACCCCCATCCACATCACCATCTTTGGTGGTACTTTCTGGCCACCTCAGTGGGCCCCAGTCTTCCCCCTGGTTCTTTGAACTCTTAAGCTTGCCACCTTTCCAGAGATACCAAGCTTTTGAGCTTAAGCCACCTTGTGGGCATCAGTCCCAATGTTGTCCTATTTCTGTGTTTTGCTTAGAACTTCAAGTGCTTATTCTTGTTCTTATTAGCTTATTAGTGATTATATTTTGTTGTTCCTAGCTTATATAAGTCCATTTTACTTATCTGAACCAAGTTTTACCCCTGTGGACCCCACATAGGCTAATTTGAGCTTATTTCCTAGTTTGGTCAACCAAAGTCAACTGTCCAAGCTTATTGTGTCCATATGGCTTATTTTTAAGAGAGAAAAAAGTTTTTTTTTGTAAAAGTTGTTTGTTTTTAGTGTTAAATTAGTTTTCAAAAAGAAAAACCAGAAAAAAACCAACTTATAAATAAGTGATAGTTTCTATTTAATATTATTTATCTTTTTAATTTTCCTTTTTAGATTTTTCTTAAGTAAACTGCATTATTATATTTTTCTTAAATTCCTATTACCTTAAAGTAATTCCAGTAATTTTTCCAAATTTTTATATTATAATTTAGTATTTATTAGATTTAATATTAGTTTTATTAATAATTAATTAATAATTAAGCATTAAATAGCAAAATTAGTTTTTATAAAGTAGCACCTAGTTTTTATATTTTTCCTAGCTTTTATATGTTATAAAATAATTTTACAATTTTTTCTAGAATTTCTACTGTTAATTTTCTAATTTTCTTAATTAATTTAGTTTAATTAGTAATTAATTAATAAATAAGTAAATAATTAGTAAAATAGTATAAATATAATTTTTAGAAACTCTTTATAATTTTTTAGGATTCCTGTGATGGTTAATTAGGTTTATAAAATTTTTCTTAATTTTCTAAGTCTTTTTAGTATTTTTAATAATTTTAATTAGTTTAATTAGATAATTAATATTAAATTAGTAATTAATTAATATAAAAATCAAAAAAAGACAAAAAGGTATATGTTTAAGTTTAAAATTAGTTTTTAGTTATTTTATAATTTTTGAAAGTTAATTTTCAATTTTCTAGTATTAAAATAATATTATATTGTATTTAAGTTATTTAAATATTAATAATTAGTATTAAATAGAATTTAATTAATATTAAATAATTAATTAGTGTAAAAATTTATTTTCTTTTTCTAAAAAATTTCTTTCATCCTTAGGTTTTTAAAAAAGTCATTTTCACCCCCTGAGGGTTTTCAGATTTCAGTTTTTACTTTTTATTTTGTACGTTCGCGTAAATTTAAACCGAACGTACACATTTTTAGGTTTTAAACGTTTCTGGTTTTTCCAAATTTCCAGTCTTGTTCATTGATGCGTGGGAATTGCACCAGGCTTTACCTCTCGAGGGATCTCGAGAAGCTTACAACCCCCACCAGGCAGTGTACCTGATCGATGTTGTATAGTATAATGACAAGTACCGGGGGATTGATCGTTCAGCTAGGAATAGTGTCGCTAGGATTAGAAAACCTAAATACTAGTTCTAGAGATGAGGGATGATTCTTTTTGTATTTTTATATGTTTTTAGAAAGCAAGTAAATATCTCGGGTTTGAAGGATTTGGCGGAATTAGTTGCTAGTCAACTAACCCAATACTAAGATGCAATCAAAATAAAATATTAAAAATGAAAATAAAACTATATTAAACTAAGGTTGTGAGCAATAAGTGGAGAAATGTGTTTACTTAGATTTCACTACTCCCTAGACATCTTTTACACGTTAATTACTTGTTATAGTTGCGTGGATGACGGATTGTATTCCTTAATACCATTCATGGGGTGGCGTACTTACTTCCCCAATCCTATGAATGGCTACTTCACTCCTATGTCGAGCCTGCAAGAAGCTCCTAACATGGGATCATTAGAATTTACTCATGCATTAAATACAACCAATAAAACCTAGTACACATCGGTTCATGTTTCCTAAGACGTTCAAGCATGTTACCATTTGGAGATCTGGCAGTTTTCTTAAGCCTAACATTGAAATCATTCATCCAATACAATCATAAACAAGTAATCAACACATAATCAACATCTAGGTTTCATTAGATCTAAGCAAACACAAGATAAATCTAGCCTAGCATGGTGGAATCAAGACAAGAACAAGATATAGACAACCAACACACAGACATATTGATTGAATTAAAAGAACACTTATCTCAATAACACATGTAAGGGTTCAAGGGTTGAAAACCCTTGAAAAGCTGTAAAATTCGTATATGGTTCGGCCTTAGGGTTTCTCCAAACTTGTTCCTCTTTAATGAATGAAAATTAGAAAACTATATATAGATATTAGAGGCTGACGGCGTCAAGAACAACCTTGTGACGCCGTCATCTCGCCGCCAAAATAATCCTCGGACTGCCTTGATCTACATCTGACGCCGTCATGTAGTCCACTTTTCCAGGACGTCACACATTTAACTCTTGACGCTCTTCCTTGTGACGCCTTCATTTCTGTACTGGGTCGTCATGATCTTTACTCTTGACGCCGTCAACTTCTTCCTCTTGACGCCGTCACACACTATTCCTAGCATGGAAAATTGAGTCTTTGGCGTTTTCTTCACTCTTATGCTCCAAAAACGTCCGAATTGCTTCCTTTTCCAGATTTACTCCCAAAGTACCTAAAATTACAAATGGAACGATTTAGGGTAATATTTGATCAAATAAATTCAATTCTGGGCTTAAATGACCCCCTAAAAGTGGTTCATTTTTCGCCTCATCATATACCCTTACACTTGAGATTTGCTTGTCCTCAAGCAAATGCGCTTTTATTCTGATCAAAATACAAGTTAAGGGTCATTTAAGACTAATATAAAAGTAATTACAACAAATAATCGTTCCACTAAAGACCAAAGACAAGCACGGAGGTCATACACAAGCACCTCACAAATAGTGTTTAGATACTTACATCTCTCGGGTGTAATAAAGTATAAATTACAATATGGAAACGGAAGATATCTCTCACTACCTGTCATAGCAAAATAGATTACCATAGGCTTGGGAAAGGATCAAACCTCCACCACATGGCGTAAGCACCTAGGATAAACTATCAAAGAGGTCTTTTAAAGGGTTGTAATGTTAGGTATAGCGATATGAAATACACGGTTTTGTTGGATATAGGCAGTCTTTACTGGTGGCGAGTTAACAATCT
The DNA here is from genome assembly GCA_030686995.1 of Artemisia argyi. Classification (NCBI taxonomy): domain Eukaryota; kingdom Viridiplantae; phylum Streptophyta; class Magnoliopsida; order Asterales; family Asteraceae; genus Artemisia; species Artemisia argyi. Next base: position 103,856,565 of record CM060700.1, read on the forward strand.
TGGTTAATTACATGTACAATATGGCGTTGCTAAGCCAAGACTAGACTCGACTTAAGCTAATAAATTAAAAAGAACAAAAACATAAAATGAACATAGAATAAAAAAGGATGGTAGTCCGTATGTTTTTCTCTTCTCTTTTTCTATTTTTTTTTTTTTTTTTTTTTTTTTTCTTTTTTTTTTGCATACACTCTTACCCTACCATCCAAAATAATACATCGTAGGGAATGAACATTCCCCTTACACTTGAATCTTTACATACTTTACAATAAACTAATCTAATGACTCGAATTAAGAAAATCAAAACACTTGGAGTACTTTTAAGATTAACGTACATATGGGGGGTAATAATATGATGTTCTTCCCCATTTCTCCATAAAATAAGTACTTTACCCATGAGTCCCAATCGTCCCAAAACAATATGTACAAGGATATGACTCGACATAGCAACCATGTAATCAATTAGATAATTAACTTAGGGTTTAACAAATAACAATAATGCACTAAAGATGAGTGCATACACGGAAGGCTAAGGCGATTTGGGTGTTCATTTAAGTGGGGTGTAACAAATTCTTCCTTTTAGTAAAATGCTTAAAGTAAGAAACGAAAAGATAGGCTCGGAGGGGTGTACTAGGGGTTTCGTGTACTAAAAATGAGTACAACGCTAAGGGTGTGGGAAAAATTAGTTGACTTAACTAGCCAAGTATTATGACTTAAATGGTCAAGTAATTATGATACGGGTTTAACACAAGGGTGATCCTAATGCCTCTTATCATGTAGTAAATCCTACTACACGAATGTAGTCTCACTAGCGGTCTTGGGATGCATCACTAACGCAAGTTCTAGAATCTAAATACTACCGGTACACTCATAAGCACTAATAGTAAATGCTTTTCCTATCAAATCTAAAGGCGAACCTCACATATTTGGGTGGAAAAATTTTCTGAAAGTACGGTTATGTGCTAGTCATACAATCTCCTATCCATGAGATGCTTGCTATGGCTAAAGTTTCACTCCTAAATGTTGTAAGAAATTTTAAATTTGGCGCTAAAATTGCACTAACAAGTATTTATCATAGTTTTATTACACATCTACTATCAAACAAACAAACTTAAGCGAAAGTGTATTTGTAAGGTATCATCATTTTACCCTCCCCTTACACTTAAGATGAACATTGTCCCCAATGTTCAAGTAAAGAATGTAAAAGTGAAATAAGTAAAACAAATGAAATCAAATACTCCCCTAATTCGCTCGGTATGGATAATAAGGTGGCCAGGTTAAATCTTCCTCCAAGAAAATGAACAATCAAAGCTTCCCTTCCAGAAAAATAATCATCTTCTTGTCATACATAACCTGTAAATCCTGAGAAAACAGACAAGACAACCTCGCATAAAATCGGCGGCAATCTACATAAGTTACTAAATCCTAGAAAACAAAGTAAGATATAATGCTTGTGGAATGAAGTTTACAGATTTCCTGGAGATTATAAAACTTAATAATTCAGCAAAAACTTTTAAGAACCCATTAGAAAAACAAAACTGGTAAAATTTCCAGATTTTTACACGTGACGCCGTCAAGAGCAAGCTCATGACGCCGTCAGAAGTGACCTGCAGAAATTCTTATGTTAAGTTTCCGGAAAATTTCTGGAAAAACTTGGTCCTACTTCCTGGAAAACCCTGCAAAACTTCATTATGACTCGATACAAGCATTTGACTCTAACAAATACGAATATACATGTTCACTTAGTATTGTGGAGAATCATGATCGGTTTGTTTCTTAAATACATATTTGGGGTTTCCCCTTACACTTATCTTTTGCAAAAATACTTTTAGGTGAAGTTAAGACTAGGCCAAAACAACAAAGTAAAGTATTTCCACTTTTTAGTTTAGAAGCATGATCTACCAACAATAAAAATAAAGCATGCATACGGAAGCAAATAACAAACAAATAAAAACACACAAAACATGGGTTGCCTCCCAAGAAGCGCTTTTCTTTATTTACGAGTCTTGTAGCTAGACTCAAGGTCATGGGTTCCTATGTGACTTCATCGTTGGTTTCACTCTCTAGGTCATCTTCTAAACTAGTTTTGTATTCCGGACCTAGTTGCAAGCATTCTTTGTAGAAACCAAGCATCCTATTCTTCACATACTCTACTCCTCTACGTCTATCCTCATCATTCCTATCATAAGCTGCTTGCTTGTGTTCCTTTTCTATATTAGAGAGAAGGCGGTATTGCTCAATTTTGTAGGGCATTTGGTAGGCAATCTCATCATTCTCTTCCTTGAACCTAACTATCCCTAAAGTTGGATCATAACTCATCCTAGTGACCTCAACAAACGGTTTTCCGAATATTATTTGGCTTAGGCAATCATCTATCACCGGACGAGTGTCTTCTACTATCATGAAATCGATCTCATAAGTGAAATTACCTATAATCACATGCAATCCCTTCACTCTTCCTACAAAGTTACTTATCAAATTCTTATTGGGCATCATCCTGAAATCAAGTTGTTTCTTCATCACCCAATTGTAATAAGTCCTAGTCATGATGTTTACGGGAGATCTAGGATCGATATAAGCTTTCCATATATGCATATGCCCGATGTTGCATGGTATGTTGATGTTAGAGGGGTCTCCCATTTTGAAAAGGGGTGTGCCAAGGATATATGGTCTCTCGGGACTATCGAATAAATCCTTATGGTATTCCCGTTCTTCCTTGGTGGGCAACTTATCAAAGTACTTTTCTATAGTCTCTACCTCCTCTAATTCCTTTCCCTTTTTAACCTCAACTTCCCTACTTTCATCCCAAGTCTCGGTTTCTACTCCAACTTCATCCTTGTCACCTTCTTCTATTTCCTTATCTATTGGCTTAATGGTGACAACATTGACAAAGTGGACATGTTTGGATGATGAGGGGTCGTTAATTTGGATTCTGTTATTGGTGTCCCTAGTGTCCTTCCTAGGTGTGGTTAACGCTTGGTTGTTGAGGGCTTTCAACAAGTTGTCTATCTTGTTGGTCATCTCCGTTTGTTGTTGGTTGAATTCAGTTTCAAACCTAGCTATGCGAGCTTCTTGAGATGCCATGAATTTAGACATCAATCCTTCAAAATTGTTGGTGCTACCATAGTTGTTAGAAGGATTGTTGTTGAAAGTACGGTTGGAGGGTGGACCGTTTGGTTGGTAACGATTAGACGGATTGGAAGAAGTGGGTTGATTTTGTTTCCACCTAAGGTTTGGGTGATTTTTCCAAGAGGGGTTGTAGGAATCACCGTAAGGGTTTGGCTCGGGTTTGAAAGTGTACCACTTATCTCCCGCTTCGTCGGTACGCAAGGATGCGCAGTCCGAAAAAGCTGTTCCGGGGAGTTCCACACAATCACGAGTGTCATGGGGACCACTACATAATTCGCATGAAGAAGTGATTTTGTTCACTTTGCTTGAAGGCTTAGGAGCTTTGTAGGATTTCATGAGAAACTTGACTTGGTCCTCAAGTTCCATGATCCTACGGTCGGGAGTGCTAGAGTTATAAAAAGGCAAAGATATTGCCTTGACCGTTTTGTTCAAATCACGGGGATCATTCCAACTTTCGTTGTCATAGAGAGCAAGATCTTCTATGAGTTCCCATGATTGTTCCGCATTTAGGTCACGTAGCTTACCACCGGCCGATTGGTCAATGGCTCGCCTCGTGGAGAGATCGATATGGTCATAAAAGATTTGGACTTGGAGCCAAAGATCTATGCCATGATGAGGGACTTTTTGGAGTAAGTCCTTGAAACGAGTCCATGCTTCATAAAGAGATTCATTTTGACGTTGTTGGAACATCAAGATGTCATTTCTAAGCTTAGTAGTTCTCCCCGGTTGGAAAAATTGAGCAAGAAAATGAGTGGTGAGATCATCCCATGTGGTGATGGATCCCGCGGGTAAACACTCAAGCCATTGACTAGCTTGATCCCGTAGAGAGAATTGGAATAGGCGTAATCGGGTTGTCTCTCTAGTTTCAACATCTAGGTCTATGGAGTCTACGATTTTTACGAAGTCCTTGAGATGTTGATTTGGATCTTCGGAACGAAGTTCATGGAATGCACATCCGCTTTGCACCAACCGGATGGTGTCGGATCGCAAGGGGGTCACATTGGCTCCGGTGAGCTCAATGGTGTTTCGACAGTCTTGGTGGCTAGGTCGGGAATACTCTCCTAAGGTTCGGGGCCTAAGAGGTTGTAGTGGTGGGTTTTGTTGTGGTGGGATGACGGGTCAAAGATGTTCCCATCGTCCATGATGTCGAGTGGTGAAGAGTTACGAACAAAAACACAAAGAAATAAGATAGACTAAAGAGAACCTAAAAATAAAAATAAAATCTTACTAGAACGGAATCTAGCAAGTAGACCTAATAAAAAGAGATTCTAACGTAGACAATAACTATTCCCCGGGCTGCGGTGCCAAAAACTTGATGCGTGGGAATTGCACCAGGCTTTACCTCTCGAGGGATCTCGAGAAGCTTACAACCCCCACCAAGCAGTGTACCTGATCGATGTAGTATAGTATAATGATAAGTACCGGGGGATTGATCGTTCAGCTAGGAATAGTGTCGCTAGGATTAGAAAACCTAAATACTAGTTCTAGAGATGAGGGATGATTCTTTTTGTATTTTTATATTTTTTTAGAAAGCAAGTAAATATCTCGGGTTTGAAGGATTTGGCGGAATTAGTTGCTAGTCAACTAACCCAATACTAAGATGCAATCAAAATAAAATATTAAAAATGAAAATAAAACTATATTAAACTAAGGTTGTGAGCAATAAGTGGAGAAATGTGTTTACTTAGATTTCACTACTCCCTAGACATCTTTTACACGTTAATTACTTGTTATAGTTGCGTGGGTGACGGATTGTATTCCTTAATACCATTCATGGGGTGGCGTACTTACTTCCCAATCCTATGAATACCTACTTCACTCCTATGTCGAGCCTGCAAGAAGCTCCTAATATGGGATCATTAGAATTTACTCATGCATTAAATACAACCAATAAAACCTAGTACACATCGGTTCATGTTTCCTAAGACGTTCAAGCATGTTACCATTTGGAGATCTGCCAATTTTCTTAAGCCTAACATTTAAATCATTCATCCAATACAATCATAAACAAGTAATCAACACATAATCAACATCTAGGTTTCATTAGATCTAAGCAAACACAAGATAAATCTAGCCTAGCATGGTGGAATCAAGACAAGAACAAGATATAGACAACCAATACATAGACATATTGATTGAATTAAAAGAACACTTATCTCAATAACACATGTAAGGGTTCAAGGGTTGAAAACCCTTGAAAAGCTGTAAAATTCGTATATGGTTCGGCCTTAGGGTTTCTCCAAACTTGTTCCTCTTTAATGAATGAAAATTAGAAAACTATATATAGATATTAGAGGCTGACGGCGTCAAGAACAACCTTGTGACGCCGTCATCTCGCTGCCAAAATAATCCTCGGACTGCCTTGATCTACATCTGACGCCGTCATGTAGTCCACTTTTCCAAGCCGTCACACATTTAACTCTTGACGCTCTTCCTTGTGACGCCTTCATTTCTGTACTGGGTCGTCATGATCTTTACTCTTGATGCCATCAACTTCTTCCTCTTGACGCCATCACACACTGTTCCCAGCATGGAAAATTAAGTCTTTGGCGTTTTCTTCACTTTTATGCTCCAAAAACGTCCGAATTGCTTCCTTTTCCAGATTTTACTCCCAAAGTACCTAAAATCACAAAAGGAACGATTTAGGGTAATATTTGATCAAATAAATTCAATTCCGGGCTTAAATGACCCCCTAAAAGTGGTTCATTTTTCGCCTCATCATTCATATAGCTTATTTAAGCTATTTCCTTGTAGATTCCTTAGTGTAATCACTCATAAACCTTTTTCTGTCCAAATTCACCCGATCAAAAACTCGTTTAAATCACCATCACACCTCGTCGGGGCATAACGACCCAGGGAAACACTATATTCCGTGGAGCATTGACTCTAGGCAGTTTGACCTTGTTGACCATCCTTTGGTCAATTTAGGTTGACCGTTTGGAGCCAATCAGCAAGCCTTTGTTGATTCGTGCTCTTTAATTATTATTACTATCTGATTATGCTTACATATAATCTCTTTGTGATGCTTCATTCAGTTGACTTATGATTGTTGTTTAGTTGATCGTTGATCTTTTAATCATTTTACAGATGATATTCATTTTAGCAGGAGTTATGATTTCCTTTTTCCTATACTTATATATGTTTCGATTATTCGTTTTGTTATATATCTGTTCACCCGGCTTTTTAAGCTCAGCCGCATTTCTTTTCCTGTGGCAGGTTTTAGGTTGGAAACTGGGTTTGAGTGAAGAGTGCATAGGAACGCTTAGTGGACAACCCTGATGATTAGACACCCATTTGCTCTGGATTAGACTTGGATTTGGATTCAGTTAGATTAGTTTGGTTTTCTATTTCAGTTTTGAAACTCATCTTTTATAGAGTTAGTATTTATTTATTATCTTAGAATACCTTTGTAACTTTTATGTTTATAAGTCTTCCGCTTGCGTTTGTATGTTCTAATGTACACCATAATGTGGCATTTTGACCCGTGTCGGGTTAGAGTGTTACAATTATGGTATCAGAGCCTAGGCTGCGACTTTTAGTGCATACGTTATGGCCTGTGAAGGTTTGGACCCTTAGGTTTCCACTTTAGAAGCTTATGGAATAACCTTGCAAGGATTTGCTTTAGGCTTCTCCCCTTAGGAACTTTAGTTACAACCGGTGAGGATTGAGTAGATTATATGATAAGACGTTAGCTAGTTATCTTTCTTCCGCACCACTCTGATTTATGCATCTGCTTTTAGTTAAGCCTCTATAAGATCATTCGTTTCAGAGATTTAGAAGATTTATTAGGTACGCAACATAAGTTTAGAATGCTTTGAGACTCTGTAGTAATGCTTTATAAGTTTCACTTTCTGAGGATTATCACTTTCTTTTGAACTTCGATCCTTGATTCGTTGTTATTTGTTTAGATGCCTTTTCGTTCGTTCAGATAATTCGCGTATGTATGAATCCGATGTGTTCGACACATTCTGTGGTTTCTCTTACTTCTGATAAGCATATTAAGGTTTCCTCGATGATATTTATTTTGCCTTACTTATTATATCCCTATGAGAAATCTTATGATTATCCATCAGTAGTACCCGAATTGTTCGATGTGTTTTGAAGATATTTGAAGATGAGTTCGTTCTTATAATCTGTTTTGTTAGGAATGTTCGATTCGATATTTTCTGAATATGGATTTGTTGACTGAGCATTGTGATGCTGACAACGGTCATATTAAATTTGTCATCTTTGGCGGTTTGAGAAACTCGAAGTTCTGTACCATGGTCCCCAACCTGGTAAACAATTATAATCACCTTTGTTTTGAAAACTCGTGCGTTAATCCCTCGCGGTTGTGAAGATACTTAGTTTGATGAAACTCGCCTCGAGAGTTAATCGAATTAATTGAGATGTTCGCTGTGTATTCCATGATGAACTACTAGGTGGACGGGAAAGAATTGAAGAAACAACTTCTAGGAAGAGGTTTCATCTGTGCCAAGTGTGTGGCTTTGATGTGCTTCTGTTTTATTTGGGGAGAAGAATGATGATAGCATGAAGTTGTGGATTGATTCCTGGAAGCTAAATCATATCATGTTTTGTGTGAAGGAGCGATATGTTTCTAGAATTGCCTTCCGTGTTCGTATGGTCTTTGTGAGTATAAGTGATGCTACTACTCTGACTGTTCCTATGAAATTGATAAATTGTGTCTTTCATGAATACTTGGAAAATTTGTCATAGTCTGACATATTGGTGTGTTCAGTGACAAAAGAGAAACACGAGTATCATCTTCGTATTTTTTGTGGACAATTCTACACCAGAAGAAGCTACGTGTGATATTTCAAAGAGTAACCTTTATAGGAGGAAGAACAAGATGATAATTTGGAAGAGCTGGAAAGAGAATTATTTCTACTTCTGAAGGAGACTTAGCTATGTCCTTAGGCAACACAGGAAGATTATCGATTATGCATCAATACATCTAGAATCGTATGAGGTGAACTATCCGACTCATGATTTGGGAATGATTTGTGGCAGACATGAAGAAGCTCAGGAGCAAGACGGTAGAAGATTAGCTATGTTAGAAGACTGAAGGAAGCAGTTTTGAGTGAAGCACACAGTTCTATCAACTCTATTCATCTTGGTTGTACCAATATGTATAGAGTCTTGTAGCAGGAGCTGGGCGAGATGGTATGAAGATGGTGGTGACTACATTGGTGATTTCCGCACACAGACAGGAAGGACAACACGAGTGGAGTTATAGTGGAGCATTGACTAGGACGACTTGCTTAGAAGATTGGCAACTATTCCTTTCGACATAAGAATATTCAAGCTACATGGCGCACCTGCAGTGATCGTGTTAAAGAGTCGCATCTTGCTTCACACTTTCGGAGGAGATACAGAGGACTATGGAGAGTGGACTCGAGATGTTAGTACGACTTCTCATCCTCAGGTGGATGGACAGACAGAATAATTATTTGAACTTGGAAGATGTGTTGAGCGGGAATTGACACGTGTTAGTTCGATTATGCTTGGTCACTAAGGAAGATGGCGTACAAGTGATAAAAGGTTCTGTTAGGATTTTGTATAAATGAAGATGTGGAATACTTTTGGTTAGAATAAGGTCGGAGAGCTACCTACTAAAGGTTCATAATCGATTTCAGCAACTAATGGATAAGTTATTATTGTGGAAGAGGAATTTGGAATTTGGAATTTCGACTGGGAGTTGTGTGTTTCGTATGATTATTTTGCACATAAGATTTAGACGTCTTGGCATTTGAGGAAGTTTTACTTTGCGGCGCGTTAGATCTTGGATTCGTTCTTATCCGTACGACTATTCTACCTATTCTGTTATGCCTTCTGATACATTTTGATACTCTGATTTGTAGTTTTGATCGTCAGTACGAATATGTTACCCATCTCTTTATGAAACTCTAGATATGTTTGATGATTCAATTTGTGCTCCTCTGGCTTTGGTAAGTTCCCTTGTTCGTTCAGAATCGGGTAGAAGTTGATGAAGTTTCGTTGTTCAGCACTATCTCCATGTTTGCCTCGTAGGAAATTGTGTTCCATATATCTATTTGTGAGACTCCCTCTGTCATCTGTCATCTCTTATATATTGTTTCGTATTCATTGGATCATTTTGGTTATGATATATGTTCTGTAGAGAGCCTGTGGCTATCTTTGTTTGTTGGAATCTGTAGGACCCTAAAACACTATATCTAACACAAGTTTATATAAAGATCAAGAAGAGATAAGTAGAGAGAGAGAGAGAGAGAGAGAGAGAGAGAGAGAGAGAGAGAGAGAGAGAGAGAGAGAGAGAGAGATGGTAACTTCTAGAGAGAGAAAGGATGATGTATTAGATTAAGAGAGAGAAACACATAGAAGCACCCTAGAAGCAACACCTCCAAATGGGAGTATTTGGGGGTATTTATAGGTAAGATAAGAAGATGGGTCGGGCTTGGGCTTTTGTAATAAACTATACATAAACTAATACAATATTGGATTAAACCAAGCCCGTTTACCCTTAACTAAACTATAAGACTATTACACTATTATTACAAGACTAAATGACTTAATAAATGATCGTCACTTCTATTTCTAACAATCACCCCCTAAGGGGTGATCATTGAGATCTCTCTTTGATTCCATTGATGATCAACACTTCTATTTCTAACAATCTCCCCCTAAGGGGTGATCATTGAGATCTCTCTTTGTGATCTTGATCTTTGAACTTTGAAGCTTGTTGTCTTGAACTATGAGTCTTTGTAGAATAGTCTTTAAGTCTTTGTTCCTTCATGCATTGTGATCTTTGATAACTGACTTTTCTTCGTACTTAGTTCTTTTGATGTTGTGGTGAAGACATCTGCCTTTTGTCACTTCTGCGTCTGTGGTGATTGTCCGCCATTCCAACATGCTCATATGTCTTTGGACTTTGTCTTTCATACACACGTAGTTCCCTTTCTTTCACTTTGATCATAGTATCTTAACTTTGTAGATTCCTCTATTTGGCGTAGAATCTTTTGATGAACTTTGTGTTGCTTAGATCTTTGAGAGAACTTTTCTTTGACTTCATGATGCATGTATGAGCATGTGGAATCCATCGTCATGGAGGAGATATAATGCTGCAAGTAAACAGTTAGCAATAAATCAACCGGTACTTACAAGAAAGGAATTAGAGATTGTCAACAACATAGTGTGAAGACTCCTTCTAACCCTTACCAAGGCCGTTCCCATTTCGGATACTCCCGAGGGAGCTTACGAGACCTACTAAGTAGCTCAACGAATGGGTGAGTCGCTGAGGATCACTCCACAACTGTAGACCGTTTGAAACCACCACGAACACTAAGCGCAATCCATAAAGAATTACTGAAGTGACCTGCTGTCAGGGCTGTTTGATGTTGACCCTGGCAGGAGTTTCCGTTCAATCATTGAGAAATACATAAGTAAATCCTCTCATAAACGTTCTTGGCAGATTGCTAAGATCTGCGTAGGACTCTTAAGTATACATCAGGAATCCTTAATGATGAACAACCAGTGTAGAAATATCATGTGTTCCTATGAGATCTTTTGATGAATCTTGGGGCTCTAGACTCGATAAGTGCACATTAGGTTTCCTATGCGGAGATTAGGGAGAGGTCTCCTGCTTCAATATCAACCATCTGTAAGAGACAGGTCGATAGATTACACCGGTTCCCCGTGAGAATGAAACAAGCTCTTTTAAGAGAACTTGAGTGGTTAGAAGGTTAAGTGCAGTGCGTCACTGGGTCCATGACGTCTTTATCTTCCATACCGGTGTCACCTTAGCAACAACCAGTAGCATACAAATTGAACCCGGTGTCTGCCCTAAAGTTGAACATATGGAGGGCTATTTCTTTTCACCCTTTTTCATAACTTTTCTTTTTAATTCTTCAACCCCTTCTTTCTCCTTTCTCATTTTCTCCCTTTTTTTCAATCATACCTAAGGACTTCTAATTCTACTCTATTGGATTTGTCCTTGGGTAGATCCCTCCGGCTCTGGTGGATCATAGGACGGTTTTTCCTAACCTTAGTCACCATATATCTTCATGACTATCCTATTGTTGCCATAAAACCATTCATTTGAAAATCTCTCAAAGTGTTTATGATTATAAAACATATTTGTTGACACTTTGAGAGTTTTAGTTTCTTTTGAAGGACTCCCCCTTCACATATGCTCAAGAATTTTTAAGAAATTTGCACATGCGGGAGGAGTTTGCACTTTTTGAATTGATCGACTTTCAGTGAACATGACCGATTCGAGACATGCTTACATCACTAGTTAGACTAGCTTGAAATTATTACCCGTCCTGGTCAAGTCCAAAGGAAGTCTCTCGATACGGTACATTCTACTTAGACAAGTCCTATTCGAGACACGCTTACATCACTAGTTAGACTAGCTTGAAATTATTACCCGTCTAGGACAAGTCTTTTAGATTACTAACATTTTAAGCTTTGTCAATTCATTGGTACATTCTGAGTCGAGCTCTTTTGATATTCAGTCACAATCTTTAAACATCTTTGATCACATTCTAATCATGTCTTCTCCCCCTCAAAAATATCATATCGTGATATTTTTGATATCAACAGATTAAGAAAAAACTTTTGGAGAGATAGACAGATTTGATTTTTCATGAAATCGGAACATTTTTGTTTTTGTGAAATACTCCCCCTCAAAACTCGCATATGTTTTTGAGAATGTTAAACTTTTTAAAGTTTAGAGGGAAGGAGTCTTCTCGAAGCAAAATTCTGAAAGAGAAAGAAGTTTTATATTTGTTGAATTTTGCATCAAGTTTTTTTTGGAAAACAAAGACTTCTCTTTGTTTGAATATGAATGTCGCACTGAGGCGTACAACAGTGTCCATTTTTAGGATAAGTGCACTTTGTTGATGAAAATCATTTTTGCGTAGCACTTTCCTTTCTTTGAAAACTTGAGTTGTGCACTGTAAGGTGTACACAAGTCATTTTGATGATGAGCACCGATTTTGATAGATTTTGAAAATCTTTTTAAAAAATCTTGAAAACGTGGTGCTCAGAATGTAAGAGAATTTTGAAAATCTAATTTATCATTAGATCAACAATCATGGTCTTGAGCTTAAAGATTTTGAAAGTTTTTTCAAGCCAGATAAGTGTTTGGTTCTTGTTTTAGGATAAGTGCTCAAAAAATATTTGAAATCTTTGTTTGATTAAGCACTTTCCTTTCTTTGAAGTGCGGGTCCTGAACTGATGTGTCCAGAAGCCATTATGTAAGTCCGGGTTTCGTACTGAAGTATACGAAAGCCATTGTGAAGAAAATTTTGAGAAACGACATGTTTTAGAAAACATTTTCGAGAACTCTCGCTCAAGCATCTGTACATATCCGTATCATTGTTGAATGACATTTCTAGAAACGTACAGAATATCGATTATACAAGAGACATATCGTGAGAAGAATACTTTTGGATTTTTTGATTTTATAATGTTTTTGGATTTTTTAAGATTTTTCTATTTTTGTATTTTGTTGGTTTTTCAAATTTTCTATTTTGTTTTTTAAAAAAATATTTACAAAGAAGATTTGAAGAATGAAAAAATTAAGTAGTGACAAGTAAAAGTGGAGTTAAGAGTGGAACAAGAAAAGGATTTCCACATACGATGTTGGCGTAAAGTTCTTCTTTACCACATTGGGTGTATGAACTCTCATCACTTTTGGTATCCACCTATTAGGTTTCTTATCCATTTTCTTGTTGTCAGCAGGTTTGTTTCTATTTGGTGTCTTAGTGGGTTGTGCCTTGACACTTGATTTTCCTTTCTTGAGAAATTGTGCAATACATGTGTCATGGTTAGCTGAAAAAACACATTTTTGACATGTAGGACAGACAAATTCAACATCCTTGTTTAACACAGTAACTTTAACTTTGTCACAACAGTTTTTTGGAAGGGAATTCTTTGTGTTGCATTCTACATTCCTAGCATTCTCTTTTGTGCCACTACTCTTAGATGCAAGCCAATCCCTAGTATTTTGTTGATTGTTCCTAGGTAATGGTTTACTACTACTAGCAGTGCTTTGGAATCTTGTAGAATTCATCACACTAGGTTTTTCACCTAAAATTTCGTCTTTTCGATGTTGTGCCTCTTTCCTAGCTTCTTCTAGATGGTGAATTTGGACCATGTCATTAGAACCAACGGACTCTTTAACAGTTTTTGTAGTCACATTTGGTGTACTATTCTTAGAAGGGCTAGGTGCACTCACATTTGTGTTTCTTTCAACAACCAATTTTTGTTTATTAACAATATTTTCAATTTCCTTTTGCTTGAGCAAGGGTTGTGGAGTGACTGGTTTTGTCAAATCCTTTTTCGTATCGAATTTTGGAGCAAACCGGGAAATTGACATTTTTGGTTTTTCAACCGTTTTTGAAACATTTGGTGTCTCCGAAGTCGATGGTTTTGCAAACTTAGTATCCACACCCTTCCCTTTTATACTTTCAAGCTGAGCTCTCAAAAGATCATTTTCCTTTTTCATGTCCTTGTAGACATGCTCATACGACAATTTGTCATACTTGCATTCCTCTGATTTTAGATCAAGTTGTTTGAAAAATGACATGTTTTCTTTTTCAAGTTTTACAAGAGCATTTTCATATTTTGAAACAATGTCAGACGTCTCAACTCGCAGTCTTTCATCGTCCTCCACAGAATATTATTGTAAAATGATGGACATTATATCAGTAGACATAACTGCTTCGAAGAGAGAATCATTTAACCTTTCCAAAACATTCATGTTTTCACGAGTTTCATTAGCTTCTTTTACCAGGGATTTGTGGTCCTTGACAAAATCGACCGTTTCTTTTAAGAAAGCTTGTTCAAAATAGATTACCGTCGCACTGATGTTATTCAGTGGGATAGTAATTTCGTTTTCAAACACCTTTTTCTGTTCATTATGAAAACTAGAATGCCAGTTGTTAATACTGATAGTAGTTTTAGATTTAACAATATTTTGAAGTACTTGAATTCTCTTTTTAACGTCATCGAGATTTGGAAAACAACTACTAGTTTAGAAACTTCTGGGATTTTGGAAATTTTTTTGGAAAGCTCATATGCTTGTTTTTGTGGAACAAAAGTAATGCCCGATTGTTTGTTCAATTTGTTGTAATCTATTGGTTTCAAATCAGGATTCTATCATTTCATTTTATTAATGCTCTCTTCGACCAATTCTATTGTTTCCACAGAATCACGAACATTAGGAGGATCATGCTTAGTAAACAAAACATTTCCATTAAACAAACAATTCTGTTCTTGCTGAGCTTTCTTGAGATTACAAGGAGTTTTGTTCCCTAGAGCCATTTTATGTTTTGTGTGGTAAATCGGATTAGTTTGATTAGCAATCATATTCATTGTTTGACTTGACTGACCCTTTTTAACCACCAATTCTTCTAGTTTAGCAATCTTGTGTTCTCACTCTATGATTTCATCCAAAATTTTATCTTCTTTCTTTGGAAAGTCCTTTTTCAACTCATCCCTTTCTTTTTCAAGATTGGTATAAGCTGATTTTTGTTTAGAAAGTTGGTTTTGCAAATCAGAAATTTCCGCGTTTAAAGATTTTATCTTCTTGAAAGAATTAACATCAAGTGTATCAAACTTGATTTGCAAAAGTTTTTCCCTTGAAACAGAATTTTGATAACCAGTTTCTAATTCTGACAATCTATTGTTATGAAACTCAAAAGCTTTAACGTTTTTCTTGTAACTCTTAAGCTCAGCGGTTAATTTAACATTCACGGTCTTAACATTGTGATTGACCTTTTTCACTTTCTCAATTTCAATGCTACAATTATTAAATAATGATTCAAAGAAAGCACGGGTTTCCTCATCATTAGCACCATTGTGTGCAACTTGAACTCCATTAGGATGCATATCTGGAGTTTCAAAGTTAACATTGCTATTAACTTGTTCCCCCACATATGTATCATAATTAGGTTCAGGGGGCACATAATGTGGCTTCTCATGAGCAAACAGATTAGCATCATTACCATAATTTGGTACCTCATGGAATGGATATGAATCATAAGTAGGAGGAAGATCAGAATCATTGCTTGATGTTGTTGACTGCTAATTTGCCATAAAGTTGTAGGTTTCATTGAGATCTGCTGATTTGTCATTAACTCTTGTTGTAGCTCTAAACTCATTTTCCTCAGCAGTCAACGGTATTCCCGATTTTTCTTTATTGGCTAGCATCAACAAGTACTGTATCTTTTCAACCTGGTTGAAATTTCTACCAATAACACTGCTGTGAATTGCTGATGTAGGTTTCTGAATCGAAGTCATGAAACAAAAATCATTCCCATTATGATTGACCACTTTCTGACTCACAAACTGATCCATCGAATCTCCAACATATTCCCTTATTTGAATCCCCATCTGTGTACTTGTAGCATATCTATGTTGATTTCCTATAACATGTTCATTTGCTAGTGTACCTTGATTCCGAGTAAAGTCAGTTGGAAACATTTCTGCTAGAACCTCAAGTGCTTGCTGCTTTTGTCTCAACATTGCTTCATCAAACCTAGCCTTTTAGGCAAGTTGCTCTTCCAACTGCTTCCGCTTCACATTCTCAGAATATAGGGAAAAGGTTGGTTCTGGAAGTTCCGTATCAGTTGGTGCAAAGAGATCGTAACTAGGTTCAACAGTCTCAGCTTGTGTTTCTTGCATCGTCAACTTCTCTTTTGGTGTGTCGGAGTCATAGGAAGGCTTCTCAGTCTCATTCCATAGTTGCTCAGTCTCAGTATTCGTCGTGTCAGTCTTAGGATATGGAGCAAAGAATTGAACAAGAGGTTCCATGTCCATTGATGGAAAGAAATTTTTGAGAAAAGACATTTTAAACGTTTCCGAGTGAGATCTACGTTTCCCTCCAAAATTTAATTTGAAAAATTTTCTCTTCCGAAATTTTGAAAATCACTATAAAATGCAATCATAAGGTTCCAAGAAAAAGTTGAGTTTATAAATTTTGACGCCAAATTTTACTGAAAAAATTTTGAATTTTGACCTAAAAATTTGAATTTTTGGCCAAAATTTTCACCGTTATACCAAAATTTGAATTTCGCATAAAAATTGAACGTTTAGTCTCCTGTAAAAATAAATTTTACTCAAATTTTCTTGCCAAAAAGCTTTTTTTTTTTTTTTTTTTTTTTTTTTTTTTTTTTTTTTTTTTTTGAAAAGATGAGAGAATGAAAGATAGGTAAAACTTGTGTAGATGATGGATCTTTGAAAGATAACAAAGGTTGTCGTTATAGATTAGATGGTTTTTGTGAAGATGAAAAATTCAATCTCGGAATAAGCTTACTCGATAAACATTACACAATAAGTCCTTACTCGATACAAAAGTTTCTAACTCGATAAGGTTGTTGCTTACTCGGCAAAGATACTAACTCGATATAGTTTATGTTACTCGATAGGTTGGCTAACTCGATAACCTAAAGAAATTTTGGTAGAGTTTCATTTAGGAAAGCCCAAGTGAAATCCTTACTCGATAAACGATAAGGTTGAACCAGCCTAACTCGGCAAAAATTATGTAACTCGATAAGCTAACTCGATAAGCAAACTTGATAAGCAAACTTGATAAACTAACTTGATAAAACCCTAACTTGATAAAACCCTGACTTGATAAAACCATAACTCGATAAAAAATTGCATAACTCGATAGAAAATTTAGCAAATCCTAACTCGATAAAACGCCGATGAATAGTATCCAAATCCTTAAAAATCCGATTTTTCACCCAAAAAACGATCTAAAACAACCTAAAATTATCCCTAGGCAATTGATACCACTTGTAGGACCCTAAAACACTATATCTAACACAAGTTTATTTAAACATTAAGAAGAGATAAGTAGAGAGAGAGATGGTAACTTCTAGAGAGAGAAAGGAGGATGTATTAGATTAAGAGAGAGAAACACATATAAGCACCCTAGAAGCAACACCTCCAAATGGGAGCATTTGGGGGTATTTATAGGTAAGATAAGAAGATGGGCCGGGCTTGGGCTTTTGTAATAAACTAGACATAAACTAATACAATATTAGACTAAACCAAGCCCGTTTACCCTTAACTAAACTACAAGAGTATTACATTATTATTACAAGACTAAATGACTTAATAAATGATCGTCACTTCTATTTCTAACAATCTCCCCCCTAAGGGGCGATCATTGAGATCTCTCTTTGATTCCATTGATGATCAACACTTCCATTGCAAATAGAATCGAGTCATGAGAAATATTCTGTTTGTGAAGATTCTGTTGGAAGGACCTCCCCGAGCGTGAGGTTAATGGTGACGTTCTTTTGTGATTTGCTACATCTCGTCTAACTTTTTGCGACTTCAATTTTAATTTTCTTTTTAGAGGGGAAGAATTATAAAACCCTAAAATCCATTTTCCTAAAATTTCCTATATAATTTGAAATTTTCTAAGTTTGAGAACTTAACCTAAAGTATAGAACATTATAATTTGGGAAACTACATAAGGCATAAGCTAAAACATATGTACAATATAATTTGACATGTAAAGCTACTACACTAAGGTTGTCACACGTTTACAAGTATCTATGGACCGAATTAATAAAAGAAATGTACACATCAAAGATAACTTAGGATATAAAGACCTAAATAAAAAAAATTGAAATCTTGGAAAGGGTCTTGGTCCTCCTTGTAGTTCGGCAGGTTCTCCCCTATAATCTCTCCACTCCTCTTCATTTATTTAACAAACATTTCAAGCATCTACTTTCACCTACTAAACCCTAATAACAAAAAACATAAATTTGGCTGCTTATTACTCTTGGATCGAGCTGTACAAAGACGAGGCAGAATAAGGTGGAGATTAGGCATAGTGTTTCTGGTTCAAAGGTGGTGATCGGTTGTGTTAATTTCTGGTTCGAGGTGGTGTTGTGGTCGTGATATCATTCTAGTTCGAGGGGTGTTCATTAGATCAAAGTTGGTTCGAGTTAATAGTTTTGGTTTCGTTAGCGGTTCGCGAGTTGGTAGATTATTGGGTTCTCATATCCTTGTTATTCGTTTGATCATCCTTGAGGTACTCCTCTTATTTTCGTCCTTGCGTTCATACTCGATATATGAAACATGTATATAAGTTAGAATATGCAAAACTAATCTTTGGTTCGCTAAACCTAAGTATACGAATAGGTGTCGCATGAAATCACGAATATATGAGTATCGAGCTCACTTTTGTTTTGGATCTTTCTATTGAGAATAGGTTTTCATATGGGCTTAACGACACACATACATATATTTATAGGCTAATGATAAAAACCTGTTAGTATGTCACCTAAAATCATGATCAGGTAATATGTATCGACCTTAATTCCAGTTTTGCTATATCATGAATCGACTTTAAAAGAAAAACAACCTGAATTTAAAAGCTAATCTCATAATGTGCGAGTACTCGTAATATATGTGTTATGTCCATTATGCGTCTCGTCGTTTAACCTTGGGCGTGCATGGTAAAGAGTGTGTGGGAGTCTGTCGTGAGGGTAATTAACAAGCAAGGAGTAACACATGAGAAACAAACCAGAGAAATAAAGATATAGTGTGCACACTGTGAGTGTGAAATCTGTTTTTGAATGGTAATATATATGTGGGTGTATGCATGTGTATGTGTCAAAGAAACAAGCATGTGCATGTGTGACATTTTAGTATTAAACTGCTCATAAAAATTATGCATGGAAATCTTGGGCAAAAGAAAGAAAAGGGTAAATTGGTTGGTCTTGTTATTTCATGTGTATATCTCGTAATAGTGGCTGTCAAATGGTGTGTTCTCATGTGAGTCTTGTGGGTCG
Organism: Artemisia argyi; assembly: GCA_030686995.1. Classification (NCBI taxonomy): domain Eukaryota; kingdom Viridiplantae; phylum Streptophyta; class Magnoliopsida; order Asterales; family Asteraceae; genus Artemisia; species Artemisia argyi. Next base: position 103,875,491 of record CM060700.1, read on the forward strand.
AAGGAAGTATAAAACCTTGTGTACAAACAGTTTGAAAAAGGGGTCGTGTAGAGCTGTAAAACTGTGTGTGTCGTGGGTTGTATTAAACAAAAGAAAATGTGTCTGTGCATTGTGTAATCTGGTTGGGCTCGTGGAACATGTAGGTGCATACTTGTGTGTTTCATTCGAATTACAAAAAGGTAGGATGCAGGGTCTGTGCTGGTTTCATCATTTATAAAGTTTGTGTTGAATGGTATCATGGTAGGACTATTATTGAACATGTGTTAAACTATATGAAAAGGCTAAATGAATGAAATGGTTAATTTAAATATGGGACGTGCATATGGGGAATTGAGTTTGGCTTGAACATGATTTTCATGTGTGCTTTAATGAATAATGTATGTGGTGGGTGAGTCGTGTGCTATTAAATTAGATGCATGCATGTTAACTTGTGGTATTATATTAATACGGTCTAAAATGGTGTCGAGAATACATTTATATCATTTTTGAAACAACAGTCCTAAATCGGTGATTATGATATTAATTTACATTTATGACACTAAACTTTACTAAATTGACATATTTAACCCTAAATTACTATATTGGTCATTTTAACACTTAAAGATTATTTAATTGTCATATATAACCTTAAAGCATAAAAATTACTATTTTGGGAGAACTTACTAATTCGGGAAACCTGCTATAATAGAAGTTACTTGAAATGGTTAAGTACTTAAAGTGGAAACTTACTATAAATGGAAAGTTACTATTTTTGGAAAGCTGTTATCAATAGAAAATTACTAAAAATGGAAAGTCGACTCAAAAGAGTAATCTGATTTAAATTAAGTTATTAATAATTATCCGATCATTAATTCGTGTAGATTCGCTGAAGACAGAGTGACTTCCTATTTTTGTGTTATGATATGGTTTCCTTGGCGGTTTAAGGTACAGATATTCTACCCTTTTTCAGTAAGGGTGCTTTCTCTCATGACTCTTTGATCCTTGACCTTGCTATGATTCCTTTTGATATGAGCCATTGCTATGATCCCTTTTGATATGATTCGTTGATACGATTTTTCTGATATGATTCTATGATTTGCAATCCATCGATTATTCGTTTGCTATGATATCATTCAGTTCAGTTTGATATGTTCTATTGGATATGATATGATATTCGATATGATATGATATGATTTATTCTGTTTTGATGCCCGAATTTTTATTCTAGTCATGAAGGTACCATGGCTGTGTCATTAAAGCACCAATGGCATGACACTTTCTGTGGAGGTGTGATTGATCCACGGCATCCCCATTTTGATATAATATGATATGATTATGAGTACTCTTGGCCATTATACATGTATATACTTGTCATGCGAGCAGGTGTATATATGATTTGTTTGTAGGAGGGGGCGTATGGATGTATCCTAGGTATTCTGTTTTGTGTAGGGTGAATGTGAGTGTGTGTTTACACTTATTCACGTTGGAGCTAGCTACTCCATTTGGTACTTAGAGGTCTCCCCTCTTTGTGCACTTATGATTTCACGAATATGATATGTGATTTTGAGATCTATTCGAGTGTCTTGGGTAGGTCGGCTCTTCGCTTTCCTATGTTCTTTATGTCTATTTGAGTGTCTCGAGTAGACAAGCCTTTTTTGATACGTGCTCTTTAATTCTTATTACTATCTGATTATGCTTACATATAATCTCTTTGTGATGCTTCATTCAGTTGACTTATGATTGTTGCTCAGTTGATCATTGATCTCTTATTCATTTGACAGATGATATTCATTTCAGCAGGAGTTATGATTTCCTTTTTCCTATACTTATATACGTTTTGATTATTCGTTTTGTTATATATCTGTTCACTGGGCTTTTTAAGCTCAGCCGCATTTCTTTTCCTGCGGCAGGTTTTAGGTTGGAAGCTGGGTTTGAGTGAAGAGTGCATAGGAGCGCTTTGTGGACAACCCTGATTGTTAGACACCCATTTGCTCTGGATTAGACTTGGATTTGGATTCAGTTAGATTAGTTTGGTTTTGTATTTCAGTTTTGAAACTCATCTTGTATAGAGTTAGTATTTCTTTATTATCTTAGAATACCTTTGTAACTTTTATGTTTATAAGTCTTCCGCTTGCGTTTGTATGTTCTGATGGACACCATAATGTGGCATTTTGACCCGTGTCGGGTTGGAGTGTTACAGTCTATGAACCCATAAAATTTGCATTTCATCTCCTTGTCCTAAACAAGTCACGCGCTTAACAATTACTTATGTAAAATAACATTATAAAGAAGTAAAATTAATTTTTTTGTATAATATTCTTACCCATATGGGACAAGCCTTAAATCTTCTACTAGGATTTGTCGGGGTCCAAGACGTTTGTACTTCGACTAGTAATTGTTTTGGACATTCGTAATGTGTAGCATTGATGTTGCGTTCCATGGTCCTTTTATTTGATCTGGAAGTGGAAGAAGAGGAAGCCATTGTTTGTATGATTTGGCCAATTCTTTGACAAGAATATATAGCTAGAAACTGAGGGGGGAATCACATATAACTAGACTGGAAATGAGAGGGAAATGGAAATTTGGAGGGAGATTTTTAAGCGACAATTAAATTGAGCTACTTGATAGACCAGTTTTAAGTGATTGGTACTAGGATTTCTTCACAGTCCAAAAAAAATGAATTTAAAAAATTCCTCAAAATTAAAAGTTTTATTGGAATTTCAAAAATCGATTCGTGGAGTTTTACTTCCACCTGATGTTAATTACCTCAACTTGGTAAAGTATGTCATGAAAAAATACGAGATTACAGACAAGAGCGTCAGTTTACACTACATATCCGGATCCAAGAATATGGATGTATGTGATGATGATGACGTATCCTTCTTTGTTAATGAAATATGTTGTAAGTAACCCATTGTCGAGACACTTTTCATCAATGTTATCGAGCAAACTTTGGAGGTAACCCCGTCATCTTCTTCTAAGCCTCTTAATATCGATCTAAACGCTTCTTTGTTCCCTGAAGAATGTGATTATCCAACACCAACAGCTGAACCTCATAATAATGAACGACCAAGCGAACACTTGAATGAGGATGTTCAGCCTCGTTGGGAGAAACGCACATTTAAAAATATGCCTATCCCACCCCATGCACCTGATCCTATAATTAAAGTAGTTAATAACCTTAAACACAATATGATATCTAAAGTAAAGCTGGGTAATAGGTTTGACGATAAAGAAACATGCATCATTTCAATAGGAATAAAAGCGATAGTTGAACGGTTTGAGTATCTGGTAATTAAGTCTAGTAAGAGTTGTAACAATTCGCAATTTCAGATTACTATTCACTCCTGAAATTTTTATTTCATATTCTCGTAAGTTAAACTATTTTAATGATAATCCGAGAGTTTGACACTCGTCGGATCATTTCTGCAAAAATCACGAAACCGTGTCCGAGATTTACTTTTAGGTTTAAACGTCATTCCAGCATCTCGATATGTCCATAAAACACTATAAACAATATAAATATGATTTTCTCTCATTTTACGACAATTCCAAAAGTTTTGGAATTTTACGTTTTCCAGTTCAACGTTTTACGCGAATTACGTGTTTTAGACCCGCGTTTTCCAGTTTTAACAGCGTTTAAGCGACCCGATAGAACTTATCACTCATTAAATATGCTAAGATAGGTTATATTAATAAGTTCTACCATATTTATTAGTTTCATATTTTTAGGATAACCGGTTTTAACTTTCGTGACTTTACAACTTACAGTTAGCAATTAACGGGACCAAAACTCACTCCGTAAAAGCTAGATAACATAAAAACTCATACCTAATCATCCAAGATAGACCATGGACGAAATTTTAGTGATTCACCAAGCCTTGGTGGCTTGGTGATAAGTCTTGAATTTGTTAGATACATACATGTGTCATGACTTAATAACTAAGTTTTACTTAGTCTTGCAACACATGTAAAGACTTAGCAAGAAAGAAACACGACTCATAAACTTATCACCTCCTCAAATACAGCCATAGGTGGCGTTTCTTATGACTCATAAGGGCACATGTCATGACTAAGTTTGATATAGATAGAATTACTACACATATGCTAACTTAACAACTAAGTTTCCTTAAGATTGTGACACATACAATACTTAGCTAGCAAGAATGAGGAGTCACCACCCTTGAAACCTCCCCAACTCACTATAAAACCCCTTGACCCCTCTTCTTAGTCGTTCATACCATCAAAAATACCAAACACACTTCATTTGATTTCCAACTTCAAGTATTACTTCAAGTTTCAAGCTCCAAGTTCACCACATCAAGTCCTTTGCATTCTTTAGTGATTCCATGGTAAATTTACTAGCTACACAAGGTGGTTAGGGGCTGAACACAAAAGGTTCTTACAAGGTTAGACCAAGCCTAGCAAGGGTTAGCAAGGGTAGTGTTGAAGGATTGGAAGCTAGGGTTTTCGATTGAAGGATTTAGATCTTGTCTTAGTTCATGAGTTCCATTTTCATTAAGGACAAAAGTTGTAAGAAACCCTAATACACTTTCTTACTCAATATCATTTTCATGCTTATTATGTTTCATTCATTCTATATATGGTCTTTGTGTTATGTTCATGATATATAAAAACTATTAAAACGAGTTTTGGAAACTATATATTAACTTATGTTAAGTAAACAAGAAAACTAGTGACTTATATTGAGAACCACGACCAAAATAGTATAACCATGATATGAAACACTTACCTACTTTTATAGAGGACTTAAAAAGGAAAACATAGCAATTTGAATCACCTAAAACGAGTACACGAGTCAAAAGTTATGGCTAAAAGAAGTTAGCGAAACCAAAACGCCGAAACTGCCTAAAACAACCTGTTAACAATCTGACCATTTTGAAAGTGGCCCTTCTATTCCAATTCATCAAAAATTTAAAACACGAAAGTTGTCCGGAATGACGTTTTCGTTGAGGAGTAAAGAAGCTCGAGCCCTGAAAACACTTTACGAGTGATATTTTTCTTCAAATTCTTAACAGCCCATTTTAAGACCAAATGACCATGTAATAGTTATGGTTAAATGAAACCAAGAGGTCTAATGACCTAAAGCCAAGACCACAACCATGGCTAAGGCCAAGGATGAGTCTTAAGACCATGGTAGCAATGACCAAAGCCACGGCTAAAGACCTTATGGCTTTCTAAGTTGAAAACATAAACTAAAGAGTTAATGGCAACATAAACATCCAATTTGGATCTACTCCATCAAAATAACCATGAAACTTTACAAGTAATATTCATACTAGACTCAAGAAACTCATTGAAATAACAATCTTCATCCAAAAGTAAATGTTCCTAAGTTTATTCAATTATTTGGACATGTAACTTTTCGGATAAAAAACTTACACTAGGCCAAAAACGACCTATGGTCACACATGCTCGATTTGGAACAGCCACACATTCAAATATATGTGTGGCTGAAGGTAGGAAAATTGATAGCATTTACGAATTAGTCACACATGAGCATTTCGAATGTGTGACCATAAGACCTCTATTGCCACACAATCGACCCTTATGTGACTAAACGTAACTGGTGATTTTGTTCCAGATCATTTAGTCACATATGCATTTGGAACGTGTGACAAATACAAGTAACCTTGATGCAATATATGGTCACACTAAACTTATTGTCACATTTGCTTCTAATAGTATGACCAAATGCCATATACGGTCACACAAAACAGTTTGTCACACATTATTTAAGTGTAGCCAAAATCCAGTACATATAGTCACACTAAACAGTTTGTCACACATTATTTAAGTGTAGCCAAAACATGATTTGTGTGACTAAATGTTGACAAAGGCCACACAAAAACCCAATTCATGTGGCAAGTGGATGATCAATAGTCACACAAAATACACATTCCTTCACTTTAAACAGCATATGGTCACACTTATTAACACTTTTGGTCACTTGATGGTTAGTTGTATGTGACTAAATTCACTCCCAAGAACATGCTTTGTGTGACTAAATGTTAGTAAAGGCCACACAAAAACCAAATTTATGTGGCAATTGGATGATCTATAGTCACACAAACCATACATTCCTTCACTTTCAACACCATATGGTCACACTTATTAACACTTTTGGTCACTTGATGGTTAGTTGTATGTGACTAAATTCACTCCCAAAAACATGATTTGTGTGACTAAATGTTACCAAAGGCCACACAAAAACCCAATTCATGTAGCAAGTGGATGATCAATAGTCACACAAAATACACTTTCCTTCACTTTAAATAGCATATGGTCACACTTATTAACACTTTTGGTCACTTGATGGTTAGTTGTGTGTGACTAAATTCACTCCCAATAACATGCTTTGTGTGACTAAATGTTAGTAAAGGCCAAACAAAAACTAAATTCATGCTGCAATTGGATGATCTATAGTCACACAAACCATACATTCCTTCACTTTCAACACCATATGGTCACACTTATTAACACTTTTGGTCACTTGATGGTTAGTTGTATGTGACTAAATTCACTCCCAAAAACATGCTTTGTGTGACTAAATGTTACCAAAGGCCACACAAAAACCAAATTCATGTGGCAAGTGGATGATCAATAGTCACACAAAATACGCTTTCCTTCACTTTAAATAGCATATGGTCACACTTATTAACACTTTTGGTCACTTCATGGTTAATTGTATGTGACTAAATTCACTCCCAATAACATGCTTTGTGTGACTAAATGTTAGTAAAGGCCACACAAAAACCAAATTCATGTTGCAATTGGATGATCTATAGTTACACAAACCATACATTCCTTCACTTTCAACACCATATGGTCACACTTATTAACACTGTTGGTCACTTGATGGTTAGTTGTATGTGACTAAATTCACTCCCAAAAACATGCTTTGTGTGACTAAATGTTACCAAAGGCCACACAAAAACCAAATTCATGTGGCAAGTGGATGATCAATAGTCACACAAAATACACTTTCCTTCACTTTAAATAGCATATGGTCACACTTATTAACACTTTTGGACACTTCATGGTTAGTTGTATGTGACTAAATACACTCCCAAAACCATGCTTTGTGTGACTAAATGTTTGTAAAGGCCACACAAAAACCAAATTTATGTGGCAATTGGATGATCTATAGTCACACAAACCATACATTATTTCACTTTAAACAGCATATGGTCACACTTATTAACACTTTTGGTCACTTGATGGTTAGTTGTATGTGACTAAATACACTCCCAAAAACATGCTTTGTGTGACTAAATGTTAGTAAAGGCCACACAAAAACCAAATTTATGTGGCAAATGGATGATCTATAGTCACACAGAATACACATTCATTAACTTTAAACATCATATGGTTATACTTATTAACACTTTTGGTCACTTTATGGCTAGTTATATGAGAGTAAATACACGCCCAAAACCATGGTTTGTGTGACTAAATGTTACCAAAGGCCACACAAAAACCTAATTCATGTGGCAATTGGATGATCAATAGTCATAAAAAATACACATTCCTTGACTTTAAACAACATATATGGTCACAGTTACTAACAATTTTGGTCACTTTATGGTTAGTTGTGTGTGACTAAATACCCAAAAGAAACATGCTTTAATTTGTGTGAATAAATGTTACAAAACGGCACACAAATATCAATTTCTTGTTGCAATTCGATGAACAATAGTCACACAAAATACGCATAAATAACAGCTCAAACATTTTTTTTTGCTTAATTAAGGTAAATTTATTAAGAAAGTAGCCATAAAGACAATGTTACATGAAACAACAACCAAACAAAACTATACAGCCATAACATAACACAAACACCTAAATACATTGGACAATTCCCAAGCTCTTATTACATAACATGGTTCACTTGGATTTTCGTATAACAACACCTCCACAGTCGGTTCGATAGTAGTCAGTTCGTGATTCGTGACCCAAGTCACGTCGATCCACACGTGGCAATATGTTATCATCGTGCTGGTGAATGACGGTACTAAATTCCTCATCGACTTCATCATACTTATCTTTGTAATTCTTGGGAGGAGTCTTAAACACAATAGACAATTTTTTATCTAACTGGTCTTGCACATAAAACACTTGTCGTGCTTGTGAGGCTAATATGAACGGATCAGCTTTGTGGCCTAAATTATTCAGGTCAACCAATGTATACCCAAGAATAGTATCGCGTTTCACACCACCTTTGCGATTAACCCAATCACATTTGAAAAGAGGAATTTGCCTGTAACGGTAATCTAGCTCCCATATCTCTTGTAAAACCCCATAATAAAACGCTTGCCTTGTGGTTGCAACTTCTTTAGATACGTGCATATCTAATGCCTCAACACTAACCCCACTGTTCTGGTAAACTTTGCCTTCATGAGATTTTGTACGAAAGGTATACCCATTGATGATATATGCATCATATTTCAGTACGCTGGCGCGTGGTCCATATGATATCCACCTTACAGTTTCTGATACACTTTCTTTGTCGATGTTCAACTCTCTCTCAACCTGAATTTCATTACAAGTTGGAAGGATTTAGTATGGCATCCTGCATTCCCAAACACACATTCATTCTATGTCTGGCAGTGAAAACTAAACTATGTATATGGCAGTGAAAAAAAAAGTCAATTATAAATAGCATAAGATTAATTACCTCTTTGTGTAACCACTTAGCAAAAGATTTAGTGTGTTCATTCTCCAGAAATGCCATTCGTTTACCCGGGTTTTGTGTTTTCAAAACCTGCTTGTGTCGCCTGAAACAATGTGTTTGATTATTATATTTGATAGATCATTTTAAGTAAGGAAATAGACATGTGTTATTAAAACTTACTCGATATACGGTACAACTTCATCTGTATTCTGTATTATATACAAATGTGCTTTCTGAAAGAGTTCCGCAGAAACTTCACTTGATTTGCCTGCTGACCATGGCTTTCCGTCCTCATTTTCATCAGTTTCATGTTTATCATGTGGGAGACCAATAGTTTCCATGGATTTATGATATTCGCTAAAAAAACTCTGTTGTTTCTTCCGCAATAGTCTCCTCAACAATGCATCCTTCTGGTCTATTCCTGTTTCGCACATGTCCTTTAATAACCTTCATACATCTTTCGAATGGATACATCCATCGAAACATATGGGACCATATAATTTGACCTCCCTAGTAAGGTGCACAGTCAAGTGTATCATAATATCAAAAAAAGATGGAGGAAAGAACTTCTCGAGTAGGCAGAGTGTCACAACCAGTTCTGCTTGCATATTATCTAGTTGTTGCGATATTATTTCTTTGCTACATATCGTTTTAAAGAAAAAGCAAAACCTGATAATAGAATATCGTATGGGTGGGTGCATGATTGAACGTATTGCAACGGGTAGAAACTCTTGCATTAACATGTGATACTCATGCGATTTTAGGCCAATGAGCTTCCTATCCTTTAGGCTGACCAAACTAGAGAAATTTGAACAATAGCCTTGAGGTACCCTGATGTTGTGCAGGGTATCACAAAAAATGTCTTTTTCAGCATTACTTAATGTGTAACATGCTGGAGGTAGTGTTGTACCGTCTTGTTCTTGCCTAGCAAACAACTCTTGTTTTAACCCCAACTCAGCCAGATCCAATCGAGCATTCAGTCCATCTTTCATCTTTCCTGGAACATTTAGCAAAGTTCCGACGAGGCTCTCAGCAACATTCTTTTCCACATGCATAAAATCAATACAATGTGGAACAGAATGATGCCTCCAATACCTAAGTTTCGGTACCAAATGTTGAATTTCTTCCAATACGCACCGTTTTGTCCGTTTGCTTAGGTTGAACAACCCTCTTCATCTGTTGTGTTTTTTTTTATGCTTTTTAATCTTCCCACCTCTGCCTCCCGTATGTTGTTGGTCTTCTGATGCATTATTGTTTGTTCGTTTTCCTTTTCCCCACTTATTTTCAATATGCTGTACCTCGTTGTATATTTGTTCCCCGGTCATTGGAGTTGGAGCCGGGAGCAAATCTGGCTGTCCATTAAATGCCTTCCTTTGCCTTCTGAACGGATGGTCATATGGTAGATATCGTCTGTGTCCAATATAACTTTGCTTGGACGAGGCAGAAAGTCTAAGACAGTTTGTACCTTTCCCGCAAACCACACAACCTTTTAATCCACTGATTGGGCATCCACATAGTGTACCAAGTGCAGGGTAATCATTTATTATCCATAACACAACGGCACGTACGTTAAAGTAATCTTTTGTGGATGCATCATATGTATGAACCCCTTCTTCGAATAAGGTGTGCAGATCATCTACCAATGGTTCTAAAAACACATCGATATCATTTCCCGGGTATCCCGATATTAATACCGAAAGATTGATAAACTTTCTTTTCATACACAACCATGGAGGAAGGTTGTATATGACAGTTAAAACTAGCCATACACTGTGATGCCTATTACCCGTGTGTACGTCAACCCCATCAGCCGATATTCCCAGCCATATATTTCTTGGTTCTTCTGCAATTTCCGGGAATTTTTCATCTATGGTACGTCATGCCTGTGAATCTACGGGGTGACGTAAAACACCGTCGGTTATCCTCCATGTGGCGTGCCATCTTAAATCTTCTGAAATTCTTTCTATCTTAAATAGTCGTTGCAGTCTTGGTATAATTGGAAAGTACCACATTACCTTTGCTTTTATGTGTCTTCTCATCCACCTTCCATTTGATGTCCCACAAGTTCGACACACAGTCAAATCCTTGTCATCTTTCCAGTAAAGAAGGCAGTTGTTGATACATACATGTATCTTTTTGTATCCTGAACCCATCAACTTCACAACTTTTTTGGCTTCATATGTTTTTTCCACCATTTCGTTACCAGCAGGTAGCATCTTTTTTAATAATCCTAGTAATTCAGTAAAGAACTTATCAGAACATCCGTACTTACCCTTTAAGTTGAGTAGTTTAACTATTGCGGACATCTTTGTGAAGTCGGGACATCCTTCGTAAAGAGGCTTCTCTGCATCTAATAATAGTTCTTGAAACTTGACAAGGTCATCCTCTGTTTCAAAATTATCTTTTGTAGCGTTAACCATATCTACCGTTGCTGGGCCATCTGTTGGAATATATGAAGCAAAATCCGTGTCGTCAACAAATTCTGTTGTAACGTCAACAGGTTTTGGGGAACTTTTTGATGGCTCATCCTTCTCTCCATGTTTGGTCCACTTTATGTAGGTTAGATCAATCACATTACTGAATAAATGCCACTGCACTTCCTCCACTCTTCGGTTTATGTGGTTACAACAGTTTGAACAAGGACATGGCATTTTAAGATGAAGTTTATTAACTCGCGGGTCGATGTTCCCCATCTTACGCAAGTTGTCTACTGCATAATTAATAAACGCCTCTACTCCATCAATATAAGATTTGGTGGTCCTTTTAGTTAGCATCCAAGTCTTGTCCATGTTTATAAATGAGCTCCCTGCAGGCAAGTTTAAAAAGACAACCCAAGTTATTGATGATTATAAACGACAAAATGAAACTCCAATTGATGAGCATAAAAAATAAAAAGATATTCCAAGTAAGGAACATATATAAAAGATGGAATGTGGTACTGAATTATGCTAATACTTCAATGAAGTCTAATGAAACAGTTCCTAAAGGGGTGTTTGGGTCAAGGAGGGATAACCAATTAAGAAGCTAAATTCTCGTTCCATGTTCATGTAGTAAAAGCCTTTACAGGGTTACTTATATTGTAAAACCAATTAACTATATACATTTACCAAGAAAGTGACATAATTTACAAGAGGTTATCGTCTCAAAACAAATGTTGAATTACCTAATATGGTTATAACTGTACTCATTTGCGTGAAATGGTTATAAACATTATTGTAGTCATAAGAAGTTGCATGTGGGTTTCCCTCTAAAACACAGTTGATACTATTTAGGGGAAAATGATATACCTTATTAGGAATTGTTGATACTTGCAATGTCAAGTCTATTAACTTTGTTGATTAGTAATGATATACCTTATTAGGAATTGTTGATTATTTAGGGGAAAATGGTATATATTGAATGGATTTAAGTTGTGGTATGAAATTGGTTATTTCTCTCACAAATAATCAGTTAATTAATCACTTTGGATATGCATTTGACTTATGTTTGTCAATTATAAGCAATGCATTACCTTTTTGGAATGACTGTTGTTCAATTTGTAGTAGCCTATTGGAATGAGTTGCTTTCGGTCGGGTTCGGTTAGTGCTAGCCTGTAGGAATGTGTTGCTTTCGGTCGGGTTCAGTTTCTATTAGCCTGTAGGAATGAGTTGGTTTCGGTATGTGTGTGTTGATCCATTTGGGTTCCATTAGCAAATTTTCATTAGCAAGTAAGGATGCAAATTTATAGGTTGCCAATTATGTGCCCTGTTTTAACTTAACATGTGCCTTGTTTTTCGTTTATGATACATCAATATTTTATGTGTGTTTGAATATTATAGTATAACATGTGCCCTGTTTTTGTGTAGAAATAAGGCCGTTGAATTTGTGATAACTTTAAACCAAAACACGTTCCCGGACTCTCAGGTAATCTCACACATACGCCTTAATTACATTTTATACCATAAATGCTTGTATAATGAATGTCAAATGAATTATTGAAATGCTTTCAGGAACTTCCACCTGTCTACGCCGAATCATGTTACCATGGAAGGCGGGAGATTTACATCATAAGCGCTCAGCGAGTTCGTTTCAGAGTACAAATAGCGATTCAAAGTAACCGCCCCATTGTGCTTACAGGAGAGAGATGGAGAAGATTTGCTTTGGAAAACCTGAGTTGGGATGTTAGGCTGTTGCATTTCGTTGAGGAAGGTGATGACTGCTTCTTTGTTACCGGATACACTCAAGATGGAGCTGAATTTGGTGGCTACCACATGAACGGCGGTCGGGTTTCAAGATTCCAATCTCGTGTTTTTTCCTTCTATGATCAGTTCCAGGTATTAGAGCTTCATAACTTACTAATCTTATGTCAAACATGTGATTTCATAAGTCAATAAATATTAAATTTTAATGTACTAATAAGGTTACTCTTAAAATTTATTAGCAGACACTGCCAGCTGCATTCCTTGGTGGCTTAGGTAATGCACAGCAGATTACAATCAAAGTAGACGGGGTAAACTTGATGTTGGTTTGATTGCTGTTGAAGCGGGAGGAGCCAACAGGCAGGTGATGTATGAGCTGGATCCCGATGATTGGAACAAGCTTGAAGAATTTGTTGGTTTAAAAGCTGGAATGATTCTCATCTTCACAAGGAAGCGCGCAACAAAGTTTTTGCTTACCGGCTTCAGTCGTGAAGGTAGTCTAACTACCGACGCGCGTTTCCTTGGTGCCACCAGCTTGCTACCTGATCAGCCCGGTTTGTTATTGACCGAAAGAGTTAAATATTTACCAAATCCTTTCATACTACACGTTATATCTGTCAGTGATTTATTAAGTGATTATAATTAAAATTCTTTATAGATGACAATCGCTTGAAGCATATTTGCCAATGGCCTGCACATAAAGACCACTTTGATGAAGGTCATGCATTCTATAAGAGATTGTCAACAATTCGAGTGAATCAAGAACTTGTACGTATCTCATCATTCATATATAGATATTCTTTACTTTTGTTTAATTAGTTGGAACAAACTATATACTTACTAGTAATTTGAACTGCAGGATATCCCGGCAGATTTCCTGTTGCAGCATCCTATCCACCCATACCGGAGGGTCCTCATGAGACATTGTGGTGTCGAATGTTTCATGAGTATGACGATGAAGCCCCACAAAGCAGATCTTGAGCTGCCCGGTGGTGTGACTGTCTATGGGATGTGGAGGAAGTTTGCCGCTGATTGCTCTTTCGCAACAAACAAGCTGATCAGGTTCAAGTTCATGTATTTAAATGTTGATGGCAGTGGTGGTGATAATTTGCAAGACTCTGTGTATCCCGTGTTTCATCTGTGCTGATGTGTCCAGCTTCAAACAATTTATGCTTCATTTGCAGTCAAACAATATTTATTATATTTTTTTGTTAGTAAATACCCCTTTAAGTATATAATTTCTTGTCAGTTATGTGTGTTGTAAACATGCATTCATTTGGGGGTATTTTACTTATGCTATATTACTAAATTTGAACAATATTAGTATTGTTATACATTAGTTAATGTTGAACAATTAATGTTAAATAGTTAGTTTCAGCAATTATGGAATCTAATATATAAATCTACTTTTATGCATATGCATGTAATGTAATTTAGTATGTATGATGCAATCTTGTTAAACTGACATAATTGACATGTTATGTGAAAACAAAATGCTCAATCTTAAACCAATTAACTAGACACATTACCAAACTGCTTCTTAAGTCATATTGGAGGGAATTGACAAATGTATTTGAAGAACATATTGGAGGGAAAGTTTAAAAATATCTTATCAAAAAGATTTTCTTACAAAACATAAAAAGGGAAGCTAGGAAATCAAGGGGAACCATAGGCTCGAACCCGAGACCTCACCAGCCTCAACCTTTTGAACGCCTCAACACACCACACACTTACCACTTGCCCTTGGGACTTCTTCATTTAATATCTTACATTGTTTTGTATATAAACAAACTTTTTAGGCTCTTAGCTTATTTCTACTTTTAAGCTTATTACACCTTATTTAAATAAGTTGGTTTGTCACTTTTATTTTTGCTTCAAACTTAAATACTTTAAGTAGTTATTGCACATTTTTCTTGTGTATTCTTAATCAGTTTACTATTTTTTATCATTTAATTACTTAAAATTAGTTTTTAATTATTAAAAAATAAAATAAAAGTCAAAAAAATAAAAATATTTTCCCTACAATTATTTTTAGTCATTTAGGACTTAAGAAAAGTTAATTTGCATTTCTAGGCTTTAAATTACAAATTACTATTTCCCAGCCTATTAGAATCTTGTGAGTAGCTAGGAATGTAAACGAACTGAGCGTTCTTTGAACGTTTCCTGATTTGTTTGGTAAAAGTTCGTTTATGTTCGTTTATTTATTAACTTAACGAACATGATCAATATTTGACATTAGCTCAGTTAAAACGACCAGGGAATATCTCAGGGAGTGAGCATCTTGACCATTCGGTCGGGTTTTTGATAACATAATATTATACATACGTACTATTCATTGAATTCTGTCGTAACATGACACCCTAAAACAACTATAACCCAATTCCCATATGATGTCAAATACCCATTAATGAATGTGACCAGTTATAACCTACTACCAATGACCCACCATGTGAATTAGCCATTATCACCGGTCATCCATGGGTTGCATAGACTTGGTATGTGTATAGTTATATTTTGAAGGTTATATGAAGTGTGTTCTGTGGCGGAACTATGATTTCAAAATAGGGTATGCACTGTTGCTCGAATGGTCCTCGAAGGGTCCTCAAAGGGTCCTTGAAGGGAAATCACCCTATGTTTTTTACACTACCCGTCGAATTTTAGGGTTTGCACTTCCATACCCGTGCTATACACTAGATCCGCCCCTGAGTGTGTTAAAGTTATTAAAGGTGGGCACGTTAATTTTGACATTTGAGAAGGCCATAAAATCAGTAAAGTCATATGTACTATGATGAAGACTGTGTCATACTGTCGTTAGGGTATCTTTAGGTTATATATATGATACGTTTGCGTCCGTGTGTACACGTTTTCGTCCATGTTTACACGTTATCCCCCGTTTTTTCATGGATTACTACGTCTATACACGTTTTTATCTGTTTTCGTAGGTTTTTGTCATTTTCATGTTTTTTCATATTTTTCCTCATTTTTCCTACGTCTTATAATTCTTAGTCGGTTTTTATACGTTTTAGTTCGTGTTTACACGTTCTCGCCCGTTTAATCATGTTTTATACCGTTTCTACATGTTTTATACATTCTCCTCATTTTTCATATCGTGTTTGTTCATTTCTTTGCGCCATTTTGTGTTTATGCAGTTATATGTGTGTATGGGACAGCGGGTTTGAAGATATATAGGTGTTTGGGACTGTGTGTAAGCACAACTTATGTCATGCAAAGTTATATGCATGGGTGTTAATTTGGAGCCAAAATATTAATGAAATGTTTAAATTCTTAATTAAAAATTTTGGAGCAAAATTTTTTCGTGAAATGTTTAAATTCTCAAACAAAATTTTCAAAATTAACTCTGGAAATTGTGATTTCCTTAAACGAAAAACTGCCCCATCATATGCCCTATTTTTTCTCCAAAAAATCAGCCTTCTTCAAAACATTAAATCAATAACTTTTTAAACCATTATTCACCAATTTAGTTTAGTATTTTTCTTTTACACATTGCTTCAGACGAATCATGGAAACCCAAGAGAATGATCATGATAATATTGATTTTTCTGATAATGAACATCCTGACCACGATTTGGGATATGAATCGGAGCAGTATTTTGATGATGGTGAACGTGATAACAACCAATCAAATGGTTATGTCAAAAAGAGGGGCATAACCAGGTTAGCAAAGTTTCGAAGGGAATATGGAAAAGCAGGTGGAGAGAAGCTCAGTGTAACCTTCGATGCTATGAATAGGATATCAGGAAAACACCGAGCATTGTTTTCTAGTTTTTTGGGAGACTTGGTTCGTGAGCATATAGGTGTCAGGATTATATCTTGGAAGAAGGTTGATTCAGAAGCAAGAGACAAAATGTGGGACGAAATCATGGTAAACCTATACTATTTTTTAACCCAGTAATATAGCATGAAATATATACGTAGCATTTACATTATGTGCAACTAATTAGGAACATTGTGTTAATCTTTGCAGCGATCTTTTGATGTTGACTTGACAACCAGAAAAATGTTAATGAATCGTCTTGGTCAACTTCTACGCAATTTCAGAAGTAAATTGACACAAAACTACATATTGCCCAACCTAGAAACACCTTCTAAACTAAATGAAGTGCCGACTAATTATGATGCAATTATATCAGCCGATGATTGGTTCAATTTTGTAAATTATACACAAAGCGATGAATACAAGGTGTTAATTAGTACTTTTTTATTCAAGTTCAAGCATTTGCTGTTTCCATATGTATTAGTTCTATAGTATATAATCATTACTACATCTAAACGCCTTTTGATTTTGTGTTGCAAGGTGAAATCAGCTGCAACAAAAGTTGCGCGTTCCAAGTCTCTTTATCAGCATAGAATGGGACGAGGTGGATACGCCCTTGTGATAGATCAAATGGTAACTTGAAACATTTGCAGTTAATAGCATAATACTTGCGTTTATATTGGTTTATCTTACGTGTGTGCATTTGATGTTTATATGATTGATCGTAAAGAAATTCAACCAGATGAAGAACCACCGCGTACCACGCTGTGGTTTTCAGGAAGGAAGAACAAAGACGGAGATTTTTACGATGATGATACTAGAGCCGTGGGAGAAAAAATTGTAAGTTTTACTGCATATTTTTTATAATGTGCATAGTGGAGCTAAAAAGTCCTCTTGCTTATATTAAAGTGGGATCAACATATAATAACCTATTACCCATATCGTGTGTGCAGAAAGAAACGGAGGACAAGATCAAACAAGGAACCTTGAAGGTTGATCATGGCAGTGATGCCATGACAGTTGTATTAGGTAAGGAAAAGGGAGGATATGCGAGAGGAGTGGGAGGTGGAGTAACCTACAGGAGGTATTTTGATCTTCCTCGAAACAAACAAGCATCTGATGAAAGAGTGGTGTTACTTCAAAGTGAACTTGAAAATGAGAGACGCCAACGTCAAGAAAAAGATGTGGTAATCCAGGATTTGATGAAGCAATTGGCTGCACAAAAGGGGCAGTCGAACTCAACGTCAACTCCATTGGCATCAACTCCATCGACATCAACTACATTGGCAACAACTCCATTGACGTCAACTCCATTGACGCCAAGTCCATTGACACCACCAGAAGTAACATTCCATCTTTTATTGACCCTTTTAAAAACTGCTGCAGTCTTCTTAAACACTTTATATTGCAGGTGTCTCCGGTGAACATTAATCATATAAACTGCAATGCTGATGCGGATGCCGGAACACATGTTTCTGGATGTGAAAAAGTTGCAAGCATTCAGAAGTCTAACGGACTACCAACTTTGGAAAAGGAAAAGGAAACAAGTGTAAGTAATAAAACTTCCACATGTGATTTTTTAAATCTACATGCATGTCTTATTTACTGTGTTTTATATGTATAGGTAACTGTTAAATCTGTCGCATCTAAGAAAACGACTAGAGCAAAACGAAAGGATGCACGTCAAGCTTCCCAATCACAAGAAGATGAGTCTTCATTACTAGTACTACCACAAGTATGTATTTAAACATGTTCATATATTATTTTGTTTAACTGATTTCTGATACATACATGCAACAAATCATTTTTTTAGGTAATTAACTGCAAACTGTGGCACTCAAAGAGAACAACTATTATTGCTTTGGGCAGAGTATACATGAGTGATGGAAAACAAATGATTCATAACAAACCACTCCCCAAGGATTGCTACAAAGTGTCTATTGATAAATCCTTACAGGATGCAGCTTGCATACCGGATATAGGAGGTAACGGTTTCAAAATAGTTATGAAGGCAGTAGGTGGTTTTTATGCGTGGCCAAAGGAGCAAGTGATTTTGGAAGATCAGGTACATACAAGCATCTGTTTTATCAACCTACATATATATATAATTTCTCATATTTAATTCAGTATTTGATACACCCGGCTTTTTGTTTCCTACAGGCTACACCACCAAGTACCATACAAATGATTAGTGAGCATAACAAAGTTCCACCTAAATTAACAGGGAAACGCAATTACGTCTCTATTGAAGCCATGAAAAGTGAAGCTACTCAGAAGATCAAGACTAAGAAGTTATATTTATGAGAATTTTATTATTTACGCCATTACAATTTTATATACATTCCACTTTTATTGTATTTGAATTTGTTTAATTTGATATATTTGAATTTTATTATTTACAGCTTTTTGTTGGTGACTGTATAATTAATTCGTTGTGTGACTAAATGTTACAAAAGGCCACACACGCATACAATTCATGTGGCCATTTAATGATCAATAGTCACACAAAATACAAATTTCTTCAATTTAAACGGCATATGGTCACACTTATTAATACCTTTGGCCACTTTATGATTAATTGTATGTGACTAAATACCAAAAACAAACATGATATGTGTGACTAAATGGTACAAAAGGCCACACAAACATACAATTCATGTGGCCATTGGCTTATCAATAGTCACACAAAACACAAATTTCTTCACTTTAAACACGATATGGTCACACTTATTCACACTTTTAGCCACTTTATGCTTAATTGTATGTGACTAAATACCCAAAACAAACATGATATGTGTGACTAAATGGTACAAAAGGCCACACAAACATTTCAATTCATGTGGCCATTGGCTTATCAATAGTCACACAAAACACAAATTTCTTCACTTTAAACACCATATGGTCACACTTATTCACACTTTTGGCCACTTTATGCTTGATTGTATGTGACTAAATACCCAAAACAAACATGATATGTGTGACTAAATGGTACAAAAGGCTACACAAACATACAATTCATGTGGCCATTGGCCTATCAATAGTCACACAAAACACAAATTTTTTCACTTTAAACACCATATGGTCACACTTATTCACACTTTTGGCCACTTTATGCTAAATTGTATGTGACCAAATACCCAAAAGAAACATGATATGTGTGACTAAATGGTACAAAAGGCCACACAAACATACAATTCATGTGGCCATTGGATGACCAATAGTCACACAAAAACACACATTTCTTCACTTTAAACACCATATGGTCACACTTATTCACACTTTTGGCCACTTTATGATTTATTGTATGTGACTAAATACCCAAAAGAAAAATGCTTTGTGTGACTAAATGTAACAAAAGGACACACAAAAATAAAATTCATGTGGCCATTGGATGATCAATAGTTACACAAAACACACATTTCTTCACTTTAAACACCATATGGTCACACTTATTCACACTTTTGGCCACTTTATGATTTATTGTATGTGACTAAATACCCAAAATAAAAATGCTTTGTGTGACTAAATGTAACAAAAGGCCATACAAAACTAAAATTCATGTGGCCATTGGATGATCAATAGTCACGCAAAACACACATTTCTTCACTTTAAAGAACATATGGTCACACTTATTCACATTTTTTGCCACTTTATGTTTAATTGTATGTGACTAAATTCCCAAAAGAAACATGAGTTGTGTGACTAAATGGTACAAAAGGCCACACGAAAACAAAATTTATGTGGCAATTGGATGATCTATAGTCACACAAACCATACATTTCTTCACTTTCAACACCATATGGTCACACTTATTAACACTTTTGGCCACTTTATGGTTAATTGTATGTGACTAAATATACAAAAAGAAAATGCTTCGTGTGACTATAAGAGTTTTTGGTCACACAAAGCTGATTAATCAAACTAAAATTGTACCTATTTAGTCACACATTTTAACGTTTTGGTTACTCTTTTTTAAGTGAGACTAAAAAGAACCAAAACATGTGACCGTAGGTACCCTATGGTCATACGACCTTTAGTCACACATACGAAAAAAACCATGTGTGACTATATGTATATCGTCACACATATTTGGTGTAACCAATTCCAGTTTTTGGCCTAGTGTTATATATATTTTATCAAATACTACAATAGTAGGGAGCCTCATGTGAGGGGTTCATTAAAGTAAACCGTCGAGATGAGTTGTGGATTTACGAATTAAAGTGTCCTGGTTCCTTGAACGTTTACTACATGACCTCTGAATTATGTCGGCCCAAACGGTAGTAAGCGATATACAAACTATACATGTTTCATAAACCATTTTTGTTCAAAGAATTACACTATACTAAGTACTACATCATGGACTAAATGCAAGACATATATAGGCAATTCTTCATATTCCTTACTCCAATCCTAAGTCGCAACATCCTATTATAGGTTGCTTGTAGAAACCTTCGCGATTCGACCATCATTTTCACTACTTACTACATAACTTAAGGTGAGTTCGTAGCCCCACTTTCTATTGTTTAACTATTTTACAAACCCATGGGGGGATACATGCTATTATTTTTCTACTCAAACACAATGCTTTCTACTGTATGCTTACCCGACTATGTTTTATTGTCACTAAGTAACGATTGCCATGTTCGAAGTCCCTATATCATGAACCATTAGTCACTAGCTATAGTGAGCGCGAATATTGTGAATAGATCTATTGGGATTGACGAATCCCATTTGTGTTGAACAACTACGAGTTCAAACAAATGCACAATATTTGATATTTAGAGGTATAATGGTAATATTACCTTGGTAGGGCTTCTATAATGCCAATTTTTGGTTCGATGTTAATGCTTTGGTTAAATGAGCTTAGTGCAATAATAACGGTTTTGTTTTCTAACTATGAGTGTGAGTCTATAGCTCACACTACGATTATTGTGTTCAACGATTTAACTACAAACTCTACGAATTTCACTCAACCTTTTGTGTTGAGTGTTTTAAGCATGTATTTCAGGTCCATAATGAACGAGGCTGGCACGGAGGAGCACGAATATTCAAGAGGGCTATAAATTTTATTATCATTCAAAAACTCATTTAATGTAAATTGTAAACATGGAACCATCTGGGACCTCATTTTGTAATCTCTGATATTTATATAATTTGAATGATAAATCTTTTAAAACTACTCAATTAGAGTTCATTTTCTATTATTGTGACTATTGTGCCGTCGAGTAACACCCAATTTGAATTCCGCTGCATCATTGAATTGGGGGTGTTACAAGAGTAGGTACTATGTAAATTGTGTGGAAAAGGGTTGCAACTGGAGCATTCACACAATAAAAAGTATTGTAAGTCGTAAATTCTATGTGCTAGGCATTAACGACGTGCATACATGTTCTAGAACTAGAGTTAATCCTAATCATCAAAATGCTACCCAACAAATATTAGGTCGCATACTTATCGACAAACTCAAAGATAGCAGAAGGATCTATATATGTAAGGATATACAAAAAGATTTGAATATTGAGTGGAAAAAAATTGACGTTGCTTATAAAAGAGCTTGGGGTGGGAAAACATCGCATTACCGTATTATTGCTACAATTTAAAGTTGGAAAATAAGGGGACGGTAACACACATTGAGACAGACGATGATGATTGATTTAAGATGTTATTCAAAGGGTTGGTAAGCTTCTCTTAAATTATATTATTTATGTATATATTTTTGAAATTTTTACCTATATTATTAGTTACATAGTATTCAATAACGAATATGTGCTTGATTAAAATAGATTCGGAGCTTCTTGGGTCATTTGCGGCCATTGATAATAATTGATGCCGCACATCTTAAAGGGAGATACCTTGGAACAAATATGGTTGTTGTTGGAATGGACAGAAACAACCAGATCATACCTATTTCCACTGGTGTTTGTCAAGGTGAGAGCAACGAAACATGGTAATTGTTTATGAGTAAACTTAAAGAATGCATTGGTGAGGTTAAAGATTTCGCCATCATCTCTGACCGGTATCTGGCAATTGCACATGCACGTAGTACCGTTTTTCCTTATGCCTTTCATTGGTACTGTTGTCGTCATTTAATGATGAATTGCAATTTGAAGAGTAAAACGTGGAGGGCTATATATTGGAGGACTTGCAAACTTTACACAGAGAATGAGTTTGATGATTCAATTTCTGAGATTCGAGTCGCAAAACCGCAGGTTTATAAAAAACTAGAAGATGCTGGATGAGGTAAGTGGTCACGTGCTTATTGCTCTGCAAACAGGTACAACTATTTGACCTCAAATAGTGCAAAATCAGTATATTCCTTGACAGAAAAAATTCGGAAAGTTCCAATAACCATGCTAATGGAGTACTACAGAGGCCTTCTACAACAATGGTATTGTGACCATCGAGAAAAATACAAATGTAATTCATAATAATGTATATTATGTTTTGTTTAACGTTTCATATATGTAAGCATATTGTAATTTTTTTATTTTAGATGCACCAAAGGATGAATTTACTGATTGGGCAGCCGCAAAAGTAAATGCTAGAATGGTAAAGAGTGCCACTTGGGTTGTTAAAGGGATT
This sequence comes from Artemisia argyi, assembly GCA_030686995.1. Lineage (NCBI taxonomy): Eukaryota > Viridiplantae > Streptophyta > Magnoliopsida > Asterales > Asteraceae > Artemisia > Artemisia argyi. The sequence continues at coordinate 103,898,700 of CM060700.1, forward strand.
GAGATGTTCAAATTGTACAAAGTTACTGATTCACGACTAGTTCATGTTGTTCACTTTAAGTAAAAAGAATGCACTTGCCGTAAATGGCAACTATCGGGTTTACCCTGTGGCCATGTTTATGTTGTATCTAGAGTTAAATGTTTAAATAACAATAGCAGTTGGGCGTTAAAATGGTTTAAGAAAACAACACTCAAAAATACGTACCAAGAAAAGGTGTATCCTTTAAAAGATATGAAACAGTGGCTTACACCTCATGACCTACAAATTGTAAAACCATCGCTTATGGCTAAGCGGCAAGCTATAAGACAAAAAGAGATAGACCGTATACGATCACAGGGAGAGGAACCAAAAAGCACAAAATGTACGAGGTGTGACAAAAAAGGACACACAAGACAGTCATGCAATGTACCATTGTTCCTAATAAAAAGGTACTGTAATTGTTTATCTATAGTTTAATTACACATTTCTTTGTTTAGTTTATAGAATAATTGTTGTTTAAAATTATGTTACATCTCAAAAAAGTAGAAGAACCACACAATCGTGCTCCTCTGCTTCTCAATCACGGGAACAAAAAGGATAGGACCAAATGGTGAGTCAAAGAACACGTGTAGATATCGACCGGAGAGAACCAAGCACCCCTTTTATATGGATCTATGAATCATCTACTTCTCAATCACAATCGGGGTCCTCCAGTCACCTGCCCTTTTTTCATTTGGATGATTTCTAGCTTATTGTATGGATTGTGATATGATATGTGTATGCCTAGGATGTGTTTTTTATTATCTGAACTAAAATAGCATGGATTGTAATTTATTATCTAAACTAAAATTAAGTAGGATTGTGCATAGTTATATCAGGTGTTTTTAAATATCACATTGAATTAAAATTGGTGGTAATTTATACTTACCTTTTTTGCTTGTTAGGATCTGTTGAATGTTCTTGACATAATGGCCTTTTGAGTGGGTTTGGTTTGTGTCTTTTAAATCCGTAACTATAGTGTACATTCCTTTTGAGTGGCTTGGCGTGAGACCAAAACGGAACCTGTCACAGTACAATTTCATTTAAGTTATTGATTGTTTTTTAATAAGCATACCAGCATATAAAACTTCCTAGAACATGAGTATACCTTTTTAATTGCTTTACTGGTTGCTAGTCCAATTTCCATGTTCATTGTTAAATTCGAAGTATTAAACCGAAATTGTATAATTACCAAAGATCACAAAAGCAATATCAACTACACATCCCACAAGGTTCTCATAACTAATGTCCAATACCAACAGTTTGGTTACATTACTAAAACTATCAATAATAATAATAATAATAATAATAATAATAATAATAATAATAATAATAATAATAATAATAATAATGGATACAAGTTCGTTCCTTTCACTTTTTCTACATTTGGGGAACTCGATGTGGAAGCTTTGAATACACCTTCGCGTGTCGGGGCTATTGTCAGCAGCCACTCTAACAACGTTAAGAGTGGTGCTTTTATTTTTCATCGAGTTAATTTCTGTATTCAAAAAGGGGAAGGAGCACACATTGTGTCTAGACTCTAGACCCCCTCCAATTTCATGTAATTTTCATGGTTTCAATGATATATCCTTTTTAAAAATAATAATAATAATAATAATAATAATAATAATAATAATAATAATAATACACCTTCAACTTTGGGTGATTTTGACGAAATGAGGGATCTAGGGTTTATACCGTATTTCTCTTTTCATCACTGTTGATTCATACGGTGTTTTCCATTTTATTCCTTAATTCAATCTTATTATTATATACGGTTATTGTTGATCTTTGTCTCTTTCTTTAATTTTCACTACAAACAAACATCCTTAGTTAATCCATTTCATATTTCTATTATTCTCATCTTTTCACTATATAACGTTTACTCTCAATTTCTACTTCTTTCATCTGGTTTTGATATGATTATTCTTCTATAATCATCACGTCAGATCCGGACCCTGAATCCAAACCCAATCCGTTCTCTCATAGGAAGGATTCTGCTCTTAAACCTAGGAAAACAACTCGAACTATGAATCCACTTAACAAATCCACTATAAAGCACATGAATATGTTGTCTAAAACTCCTAAGGGTAAATTTCAAAAGATTATTACTCGTTCCGTGTCTAAGGGAGATGGGTTTGCTACGGATATAGAGGATTTGGTTTTTAGGGATGATGTATCTGAGTTAGCTGATGGTAGTGAAGGTTTGAGTGAGGTTGGTATGGGTATGAATGATGAAGGTAGTATTGGTGATTGTTCTGTATTAGGTAAGGAGTTTTTTGTTAATGATAGTGGTAGTAATGATATTCATAATGTTAGTCATAAGGAGATTATTGATGAAGTTGCTGCTAGTTTGAATTTTGGTTCTGTTTCTGCTGCTAATAATGTTGATGTGAGTAGTGTGAATGTGTCTAAGTTGAATGTTGGGGTTGAAACCTCTGGTGTTGAGCCTGTTAGTAGTAATAATAGTGTTAAGGAGACTAGTGGAAGTACTAATTTGCCTGAAATGCCTGTCCCATTTGAGGAAAATCCTGTTTTGAATCCTAAACCCAAAGTTGATAAGCCCAAAAGTCCTATTAAAGTCAGTTTTGGGGATGTTAGGGTGCCTGGTTTGTTTAAGCTCAACGGGAATGTTAGTGGGTTAGAAATGGGAGATGGTGTTGTTAGTAATTTTGAAGCAGGGAAAGTAGTGTAGGAAAACATAGTGTGATGGTTGAGAAGGTGGTTGAGAAGAGTAATAGGTCTTTCCGTGATGTTGTTGCAAGAAGTTTTGGTGGTAATGGAAATAATAAGCTCCATTTTGTTCCTCCTATTATTGGTGAGGGTCAGGAAGTGGCTAAGATGGATCATGTGCTTGAAGAAGGTTATAAAAGATGGGTAAACATGGTTGTAGGTTTCTTTGTGGGTTATCGCATGAATTATAATGATTTGGTGTATCATTTAAAGAGAATGTGGAGGTTATATCAGTTGGAAGAGGTTATCATTAATCAAAACAGTATGTGTTTTTTTAATTATAAATCTAAAGATGGTATGGAGCTGGTTATTGAAAATGGTCCATGGTTGGTAGATAACAAGCCATTGTTTGTGAAAAAGGGGAACCGGGTCTGTGTATATCAAAGCCAGAAGTTACAAAAGTGGCAGTATGGGTCAAAGTTTATGATATTCCGCTTGATGCCCGGAATATTGAAGGTATTAGTAGGATGGTGAGTAGGCTTGGGGTTCCGATTATTAGGGATAGAATGACTACATCTATCTATGAGAAGCCGTACGGAAAGGCATCGTTTGCTAGAGTTTTAGTTGAAATCGATTCTAATAAGCCGTTAGCTAATAGTGTTGAACTTTGGTATGAAAGTTTGGGTAAAGTGCTTAGGTTGGGGGTTGAATACACTTGGGTTCCTCCACAGTGTGAGGAATGCAAAGTGTTCGGGCATTTTACAAGTGACTATGCTAGAAAGGTTAATACTGTGAAAGTGGTTAACAAGAATTGTGACAATGTGAAGGCTGACATGTTAAATGGTAATAATAATGGTAATGTGACAGGTAATAATGGTGGTGATGAGGGGTGGCAGAATGCAGGAAATCGTAGGAATGGCAAGGGTGTTGGAATTAATGTTCGTCAAGGTAATTTTGGTGGTTCTAATATCAGAAGAGGTGTGAGTAATAGTTATAGAGGTGCTTATGTTAACAAGATGAATTCTAATATTGGAAATATGGGTACTAAAGATGCTAACAATAAGAATGTTCCGGTTAAAAGTGCTAATGTAGGAAATTTGTATGATACTATTGTGGTGAATGAAGAGGTTGAAGCTGCCAACAATGGTAAGGGTAAGATTATTGAAGATGGTAAGGGTACTAATGGGAATCGTAACACTGGAAAGGTTGAGTCTAAGAAGGATATGGTGAAAAAGAATCCTGTTAACAAGAATAATAAGATGTCAAGTAATGGTAATAAGAAGGCAATGGGTAGCAAAAATGGAGATGGAATCAATTATAAAGAGTCATTAGGGACAAAGGAAATTGCCACAAGTAATAGATTTGACTTTTAAGGGAAGAGGGCGTTCATAAGGAAGCTGATATGTGGAAGGAAGTGAAAGAACTAGTGAGTAGTGCATGTAATACTAATGTTCCGATTGAGGAGAAGGTAATAAAGGATTGGAATGCAGATATGATTAAGTATCATACGGTTAAGTGGAATAGCAGAGCTAGGATTAAAGATTCAGCTAAACAACAATTGGATAATGAGATGAAGAGTTTGTCCAATCAAATTATTAAACTTAATAGGAACATTAACATTAATGCCAAGTTGAATGCTAAGAACTTGTTGAAGAAATCTGGTTTGACCACTCAGGATAAAGTAATGTTTCTTTTAGCAAGTTTTTTGAGGAAGCTTATAGAATGGAATTGGCCAAGATTGAGGAGTTGCAAAAGGAGAAAAATCTATTTCAGGTTGAGTTATTTCTGTTATCTAATGTGCCATTGGATAAAGACCGCAAAGAGAGTTGGACAGATGATATGCTGGAGTATTATGAGAGTAAATTTGATGTGATCAAAAGTGACCGTTTAAATGGTCATTTAGTGGATATGGGTAATTTTGTTGATGAAGTTGAGGAGGAAACAAGTGGGTCTGCTCAATTCATGGTACAGAATGAAGTTTCTAATGCTATCGACAGTTCTATAGCGCTAAATGGTGGTGCATTTGCATCATACTCTTCAACTATCCTATGATACCTAAAATCAGATCTTGGAACATTCGTGGCAAGATGAAGTGAAAACATTAATTAGAGAAGATGGTCTTAGTATGTGTGCAATCCTTGAAACCTGCCTTAGAAAGAAGTGTGTCAAACTAGTTGGTGATAGCGTTTTTGATAGATGGTCTTGGGTTTTGAACATGGATGATTGTAGAAGTGTTTGTAGGATTATGGTAGGGTGGGATAGCAATGTTATTGGTGCTAATTTGATTTCGTTTTTTGATCAAGCTATGCATTTTGAAGTTAATTTTGTTCATGATCATAGAAAGCAGTTTGTTACCTTTTTTTATGCAAAAAACTTTGAAGGCGAAAGAAAGGCATTATGGAGAAACCTAGTTGATCACAGCAAGCTTGTTAATGGTGAGCCATGGGTACTGTTAGGTGATTTTAATGAGGCAATATTGATGATTTCTCAGATATTTCTGCTGTCAAACTTAAAGATATTGAAGATTTCAGAAATTGCTTAGAGCGTTTGGATTTAGAAGACATTGCTAGTAAAGGTATGTTTTATACATGGATCCAAAAGCGGAAGGATCCTAATACTGGTAAGTTAAAGAAGTTAGACAAAGTCTTGGGTAATAGCATTTTTATATCGTCTTATAATAACTGTTTTGTAAAACCCAAAATTCCGTAATCCTAATTTGACGTATAATTAATTTTTTTTCTTTCTAAGTTACATATACAAGTAAATAAAAAAACGTGAATATAACTTAACGAATTAACCATAAATCCATAAAATTATAATGAGACATCATTTTAGGAATCTTGAACATAATGGAACTCCAAAATAATTTTGTGGCATAAATAAAATACGAGAAAAATTAATCTCGCTTCATGGGCCGTTTCTTTTTGCAACGCA